>JANUYF010000006.1:33075000-34275000 GCA_026167975.1 Phrynosoma blainvillii
TCCAGACTCTGAGGTTTTTTTGCTGCTCCAAGAAGTTGGGCCATATGATCTCCAAGAAAGTGGACTATATGACCCCCCAAGAAGGTGGACCATATGATCTTCAAGAATCTGGACCAGGGGTAGGCAACCTTTTTTCCCCTTTGAGGGCCGAGGGACTTCAGCTCCCAGAATCCCAGGAGCTATTGGCCAACATGGGACTATTATAGGCCAACATGGCTGAGGCTTCTGGGAGCTGAAGTCCCTCCTTGGCCCTTAAAGGGGAAAGGTTGCCTACCCCTGATCTGGACCATATGATCCTCAAGAAGGTGGAACATAAGATCTCCCAGAAGGTGGACCATATGATCCCGAAGAAGCTGGACCATATGATCTTCAAGAAGGTGGAACATACAATCCCTAAGAAGTTTGACTATATGATCCCCAAAAACCTGGACCATATAATCCTCAAGAATCTGGACTATATGATTTCCAAGAAGCTGGACTATATGATCTCCCAGAAGGTGGAACATACGATCTCCCAGAAGGTAGACCATATGATCCCGAAGAAGCTGGACCATATGATTTCCAAGAAGCTGAACCATATGAACTCCCAAAAGCTGGACAGTATGATCCCCAAGAGGTGAACCATATAAACTCCAAGCAGCAGGACCATATGATCTCCAAGAAACTGGACCATATTGTCTCCAAGAAGCTGGGCCATATGATCTCCAAGTTAGAAAGCAGCGAACAGCTGGGCTGTGTGGTACACCCCAGTCATGCAGTCTGTTAAAATCCGTAGGAAACTCAGAGCCGGATGATCTTCATTTGTGAAGAGTGCTTCTGCCAATAGAGAAGCTGATGGACTTGGGCCTTGTAGTTTGCAAGGGAGCTGTCCAGCCAGGAACCAAAGCCAAAACTCAGGCAGGGAGCAAGAGAGCATTGCAGGAACAGCATAGAAGCAGAGATGAAATTGTGAGCTAAGGTCATTCTTGAAAAAAGCAATGAGGAAAAGCAGTAGCAAATTTCTTCCTCCTCTGAGAAAGCCTTCCAAAACGGTGTGGTTTTGGAAGACTATTCATAGTTCCTGCACTTATTGCCCTGACATTTGCACATGCTCATTCTGTGTGGAAAACAGCACTGATGGAGCAGAAAACAGCATTTTCCATGCGTAAATATTCTTCTCTGCAGTGAAAACAACACTTCCTGTACAGAAAATGCTGCTTTCGGTACAAAAAAACCATATTAATTTTGCACAGGATGAGTTTCCATCTACAGTATTTTCTGCACATGACTACTTGTTTGCACTTTAGCTCAGGAAAATGAGTTATCTGGGGTATTTAATAAGAATCAAAAGCTTCACCCACACTGCAGAAATAATCTGGTTTCATAGCACTTTATCTGCCATGGCTCAGTGCTGTGGAATTCTGGGAATTGTAGTTTGTCATGGTACCAGAACAAAGCTTCTGTTGCCCTTTGCCATGGAGCTTGTTTTTGGTGTCGTCAAGTCATTTCCGACTTATGGCAACCCTAAAGTGAACTAATCATGGCAAGATTTGTCCCAAGGAGGTTAGCCATTGCCTTCCCCTGAGGCTGAGAGAATGTGACTTGCCCAAGGTTACCCAGTGGGTTTTATGCACTTTTTTGTTGTTTGCATCGGAGCAGCAAGGGGGTTTAAAAGTGCTTGGCCTCCACATTGTTTTCTCCAAGGGTCAGAGAGAGGATCGGTGGTCAGAGTCCATCCTGTTCCCCTTCCAACTCTCATTGCATTAAAATGCTGGCTGTGTTTTTGTTTCCTTTTGTGAAGCGGTTGTTGATTAAAGCTCCTTGTTAAGCCAGTGATGGATCTATCTCCTGGAATGATCTTTCAGGGAAGGAGGGTTTCTGCTTTCCTTTCTCAGAGACACAAGGCAGGCCTTCTCAGAGGACTCCCATCCATCAGGGCTTGCTTTGCCTGCCTTTTAATTCAAGGGAGCCCAGGCAGAAAAATGACACCTGAGCTGGATCTGGCGATACCACCGGCTTCTGCCTCCCTGGCTGACACTTTCAGCCATTGTTCTTCATTAGAGGATAATAGGAAGTTTCCATTCCCCAAGGGAGTCCAGGAGAGTGTTGGCCATTGCTGCCAGTGCCAAGGATGCCAATGCCGAAGCCTGATTTGGAGGAGCTGTTGGCTGTGCAATTATTATTGCAAAGACCGTCCTGTAATGCACCAAGAAGCCTGGCCTTCCAGGTAAGAACAGTATATAGGCAGTATCTATTAGGAGTGACCATCTAGTCTCCTACCTCTGATTCCAAATCCTCCCTCTCCCCCATAAAAACCCTACATCCCTAAATGAAAACATCTTCTATTCCATCAGCCACTTTAGCACTGGCAAAACGGTGGAATTAAAATGTTCTCTGCAGTCGGCTTCCCAGACAGAAGGGCCAGCAAGAGTTAGACCTCGTGGGAGCTCTGAAATGTTGCAAGAGAGAGCAAAAGCCGACCGCGGCAGAGATTTCCAAAGAGTTGTCTTGATATCCTGCAGAGAAAGAGAGGAGAAGGAACCCAAGAAGAGCGGGGCTGATGATGCCCAATTGAGAACCATCCTCATCTCCAAGAGAAGCCATCCGTCTCCAGGCAAAGTTGGATTCTGTGAGCATCTGGAAGATGAAGGTCTTCCTCCTCCTCCTCTTCCTCATTTTTGTTTCAGGTAAGATTTGATAGTTATGATGATTCCGATGCCATATTTATTGCTTTGCCTTTTGTGATTCCACTTGAGGTGTTAATTTGCACTTGGAAGGAACCATCCAAGGTGCTGAATGCTTCCCAAACAGGTTCAGCACCTTGGACAGCTCTTCTAGACTAAAACCTGGACGCACTTATCACTCAGGCTGGAAATAATGCAGTTTGACACCACTTTAACTGCCATGCCTCAATGCTATATACAATCCTGGGAATTGTAGTTTGTTGTGGCACCAGAGCTCTCTGACAGAGAAGGCTACGTATCTCGCAAAACTGCAATTCCCTGAATTCCATAGCATTGAGCCATGGCAATTAAAGCGGTGTCAAACTGGATTATTTCTGCACTGCGGATGCAGTCCCTGTGACATGGAAGCTACTAACTCCCAAGACATAAACATTGCCCACAGGAGGTTAAAGTTTTTAATTTCCATAATAGAGGCGAGAGCAAAATGGAGGAAAGGTTTGTTTGCTTGGTTGATTCCTAGATTCATCCAGCAGTGTCTAGTGGTTTCAGTGCTGGACTAAAGGTGCATCTGTATTGATGAAATAATGCAGTTTGACACTACTTTAGGTGCCGTAGGTCCATTTTATGGACTCTTGGGGTTTGTAGTTTTACAAGGTCTTGAGCCTTCTCTGCCAAAGAATGCTGGTGCCACACAAAACTACAAATTCCACGATTCCGTAGGATGGAGCCATAGAAGTTAAAGTGGAATCATACCACTATAGCTATGTAGTGTGAAAGGGCTTTGAGTCCTGCCTTTGACATGCTATACTTGATGCATTACACATGGGTCCAAAACACACTGCAGAAATAATCCAGTTTCAGACCGCTTTAACTGTCCCAGGAATCCTGGGAATTGTACTTTATTGTAATGCCAGGGCTTTCTGACAGAGGAGACTAAATGCCTCACAAAACTACAGTTCCCAGAATTTCTCGGGGCAGTTAAAGCGGTCTCAAACTGGATTATCCCTGCAGTGTGTTTTGGACCATGGTCCCTCTCCTCATTGGAAAAACCAAAACAAAGACCAGGCATTGCTCAAGGACTCCAAATTGTGGCCTCAAATGGGGAAAAGATATTCTCAAAGGAAGTGCAGGAGATGTTTGACGCAAGGAATTAATATTCGAAGATGATTCCCAGGCTTGGAACAAGGCCATGTGAAACCTTCATTTCCCATCTACGCCCGGAGGACTACCTGGGGAAAGGTGTTGTATGTTGTCAAAAAGTCTATTTATTGAGCTCTCCATTGACGGTTGAGCTGCCAGACTCTCATTTTCAAGGGGTCCAGGCTGCTTTGCCGCTGCTGCTAAGGAGACTTCCTTGCGCGTGGCACTTGCTTCCACGGATCTTGCTGGAACAGAGCCCAGGCGCATCGCTTTCCTTGGCGGCAGCCACAATGGGGACAGGTGGGCACGCAGCCCAAAATCATATTCTACCCCGGCCGACAATTGATCGTTATCAGGCCTATTTTTAGCCCCGTCATTAACTCCGTTAAGCAATCATCCATCCCCATGGAAACGTCCATTTCTTTCTTTTTAATGTATTTTGGTTCTGTGTAGCAGGTTAAAGCCATCTCTTTATTCCGTTTTTGGACACGGTCCGGCAAGTGCTGGTTTTGCAGCAAGACTGTTGTAGTCTGAGTTGCACCAAGGTTAAAATATGAAAATATAAAGCCATACTTGCAGATAGGTTTTGTCCCCATTCCAAGGATCTGTTCACTGTCTGTTTAAGTGTCCATCTTTGCCCATGGAAAAAGTCCATCTTTGCCCATTCAAAAATCCATCTTTGCCCATAGAAAAAGTTCATCTTTGCCTATGGAAAAAACCCATCTTTGCCCAACTTTGGAGTGTGCCCAGAGGAGGGCAACCAAAATGGTGAAGGGTCTGGAAACCATGAAGCCCTATGAAGAACGGCTTAGGGATCTGGGTATGTTTAGCCTGGAAAAGAGAAGGTTAAGAGGTGACATGATAGCCGTGTTTAAATATTTGAAGGGATGTCATGTTGAGGATGGAGGGAGCTTGTTTTCTGCTGCTCCAGCGAATAGAAATCGGAACAATGGATGGAAGCTACAGGAAAAGAGATTCCAGCTCAACATTAGGAGGAACTTCCTGAGAGTAAAAGCTGTTCAACACTGGAAGATGCTGCTGCCTTGGAGAGTAGTGGAGTCTCCATCTTTGGAGGTCTTTAAACAGAGACTGGTGGCCATCAGTCACAGGGTTGCTTTGATTGTGAGTTCCTGCATGGCAGAATGGGGTTGGACTGGATGGCCCTTGGGGTCTCTTCCAACTCCATGATTCTGTGTTGCAGTCCATGCTCTTCCGTCTATTTTGTAGGGCCCCGTAACATTGATCAAGGATAGGAATGGCTTCCTAGCTGGGCTCTTTACATTAGCGTCCTTCATAAAAAATAAAATGGCCACGAAGAGGCCAAGCCTGTCGCAAGAGGACATCTCATTTGCAGTTTCCTGCTGGAACCCTTGTAGCTTTGGCAGCTCATCATCAAAACAGCTATCAGAGGCGCCGTTGTGTGTGCCAGCCGACACGGGTGGTGTCCGCACGCTGCAAGATTAGATTTTGCTCACACACATTGGCAATTTGCTCCAGCCCAATGAGTCTGGGAGACTGAGTTCCCCAAGGGCCTGGGCAGAGGGAGAGGCGCATCTCTTTTGCATTTCTGAGGGGTGCCTCCTCAGGAATGTGTCACTTGCAATTTTGGGTCTCCATATCTCCTCCCCTCCTTCTGCCCAAATACTCCGCATTCCCGGCCATCCTCTCTTGTACACTTTCTACTATGCAAACTGATTTTTGAACTAGTTTATATGAAAGAGGAGAAAAGGAGGGGAGAGAAGAGAAGAGATGCGTGTCCGTACAGGGGATCAGACAAAATCTCATTAGCTTTCAAACCACACGGGTTCCTGGGTTCACTAATTCCTATTCCACATTCACTTTTCTTGGTCGAGATTCCTGAATGAGATCTGCAGAAGGCCGAGCTTGAAAGCCCATTAACCGGAAACAAGAGTCTATTATCAAAAAATGTAAAGCAACTTGGGGAAAGATTGGGCATTGGAGCCATCAGGGGAGACAATGTCATGCCAGGGGAAAGGGAGCAGCTCTGTCCCCACCTCACTGACCAGAGGCAACCTTTATTTATTTGTTTCTTCACTACACCCCTGACTGTAGGAAAGTCCTAGTTTTGGACTACAACTCCCAGAATCCATGCTGCATGGGAGGATTCCTTGGAGTTGTAGTCCATAAAAGCCTTTCCATGAGCTCTGTTTCATTGGTGATGCCATAGAAGTCGGTGTTTGATTCTGACCATGCCTGGCCTGCTACTCCAGCAACATCCACTCTTTGCAAGGAAACATTCGCTTCCTTCCTTTATACTTCCCCAAGGTTAATGATTTCTTCTTCTTTGCTCACCAGGGAGCCTGGCTGGAGCCACTCAGCGACCCGGGAACTCTTCCTTGCATCGCCTGACCAGGCGTCTTCTGAAGAACTACTGCAAGGGAGTCCGGCCCGTCCAGAACTGGGCAAGGGCCACCACCGTCTACCTTGACCTCTTTGTCCATGCGGTCTTGGACGTGGTAAAGACAACTCCTCACTCATTTGGTGCTGGTGACGGTTGCAAGATGCAATGCTGATAAACTCCTTGCAGGGGGAATGGCTTTAAAGGGGGACAAAGGGACCCCAAGTCAGATGCATTCCTCTGGCCATGGCTGGGGGGGGGGCTGGATATAGACTTGCCATCAGGATGTTATAGGAATAAGCAAAATGAGCAACCACACAGCAAAGTCTGCAAACACCTGCCCTAGCTGGGCACTGTGCTTGCAGCATTTCTGGAAATTCTGGGCCGAGGGACTTCAGCTCCCAGAAGCCCCAGCCATGTTGGCCAATAGTCCCATGTTGGCCAATAGCTCCTGGGATTCTGGGAGCTGAAGTCCCTCGGCCCTTAAAGGGGAAAGGTTGCCTACCCCTGCTATAGGTTTTTTGGGCTGTGAGGACATGTTCTAGAAGAGTTTCTTTCTGAACTTTCACCAGCATCTGTAGCTGGCATCTTCAGAGAATCGTCAGAAAGAAACTCTTCTAGAACATGGCTCCACAGCCCCCCAAACCCCCAAAAACCTATGGATGCCAGCCATGAAAGCCTACGACTTCATAGTGGAAACTGCATGACAATGAAAGTGGGAGCTCTGTTAACTGTATAGTGTGAAAAGTCCTGAGTCTGTTGTAGAGCTAACCAGTTGTATATAGCTCAGAGTTTGCCGTTGTGTTGGGAAAAGGAATTGTTGTTGCTTTTGTGTTGTTACTACTACAAACTTTCCCAGCAGATACCCCTCTTTGTACCTCCCCCTCCCCAGTGATCGGGGAGAAATTTGGGGGTGCTGTCGGAAGATGTAGGCACTAAAAGGAAAGAGACCACGCGTGCCAGGGCCTTGGCAGGTGTGCGCATGTAATAGAGGAGCAATTCAGCAGCCGTTGAGGCACATGGCGCACTCTTGCCTCGCCTCTGACTCCTTTTGTTGATCTTTCGCCTCCTGTTTCCCGCACATAAAAGGCGGGAGCTGTTGGAGAATCTCCACTTATTAGGGGGACCTTGGGGAAATCTGATGAGACAGATAATCTAGTCAACGGAGAAAGTGCTCCAATTTGTTTAGATTGAGTTTTGTCAATGCCGAAATTCCGCGTACCTTCGTCTTCCACTCCACCGGCTAGAGCCTCCCAGACAGACGCCGAGGCATCTGTTCCGACAGGATGCCGAACTGGCGGGCGGGAAGATAAATAAGAAAGTGGAGGAATTATCTGGATGTTTCCTAACCACCAATTTAAGACTAAGTAGGCTTCCTATGTGAGGAAGACTAATGAATTCCAATTCTCCCAAATATCCTTGGCTTTTAACAAGCAAGATGGAAGGGATCTGAATGTGCAAGCCCAAGCGAAGAAGGAGCAATTACATTGGCCAGCTGGCATGGAGAGAAACTCGGGAGGCATTCAAGTTACTTTTTCAGAAGTTTCAGAAGATGTTCATGCTTCTTTTCCCCCAATCTTTGAGGCTGGGAAGACAAGAGTAAGCAAAGAAAGCTTCACCAAGCCTAGGTTTGGTAGAAAGAAAGACCTTTCCAAGAGTGGTAGGTACAAAAGGGAATGGATAGGCAACCAAGCAAGAATCAGGGTCCAGATAGAAGTCATATTTGCCATGGTTCTGCTGCTCCTTGCCAGCAAGTGGCTCCCATTCCTATGGAGTAATGAAGCTGCTCCAGGGTTTAAGTACAAACAACCCTCCTTATGCACAGATATATATTTTTTAATCCACAGATTCAACCATCCACAGCTTGAAAATATTTTAAAAATATATACATTCCAATAAACAAACCTTGATTTTGCCATTTCATTTAAGGGACAACATTTTACTATGCCATTGTTTCTAATGGGCATCCATGGGTTTTGCTCTCCAAGGTGGGGTCCTGGAACCAAACCCCAGCGGATACCAAGGGCCCATTGTATATAAATTCCAAAAAGCAAACCCTAATTTTTCCACTTTATATAAAGGACACTATTTTACTATGGCATAGTATCTAATGGGACTTGAGTGCCCATGGATTTTGGTATCCATGGGGGTCCTGGGACCAAACCCCAGTGGATGTCAAAGGGTTATTAACTTTAAAAAGGGTTCTCCTAGGCAGTCAAACTGTTTTGGGAGATAGGGCTCAGGATCTTGCATCCTTCATTTAAACCTCCAGCTAAAACCCAGGCTGGATGCACTATCTCTGTGTTACGGGGACCATCGTCCACCCCTGGCAGGGTGAAGACGCATGGAGGTTATCACAGTGAAGGTCCTTTGTGTTCCTCCTCCTCCTTCCTTGTGTGACTGGAGGCTGGCATTGCTCTGTCTTTCTCTCTGTAGGGCAGGTGCTATCGAAAGGTTGGGCTTTGTAGATGGGAGCATCAGCAATGCAGTTCCGTTTTGGTTTTTTAAATGTCCTTCCTTTGCAGAGAATATGCATTATTCTTAGCAACCTGATTAATGTCACGGTAACTAATTAACGTGGAGCGGAGAGAGAGAAAGAGAGAGAGAGAATTTGTTTACAGGGCTGAGAACTGGCAGCAGGCCATTTCATCCACGATAATTTACTGCCAGAAGCCTCAGACAAAGCTGGATACCTGAGAGTTCAGGACCGACAAAGTGATAATACAAAAGAGACTGAGGGAGGATCAAAGTGGTCCTTTGGAGAGATGTCTCTTCAGTTCTGGACAATGACAGTGAATGACTGTCACTACAGTGAATCATTAAAGGAGTGATCCAAGGTGCTGAACCCAATTTGGGAAGGGACAGAGTCTACCAACTTGGGAAGGTCCTTTAAAGTTCAGAGTAAAACCCAGAATGGATTCATTGTCCCAATGGCATGAGCTCCACCAACCAGTTCTGGAAACTCACCTGATGTCCCCTTCTGTACCAAATGGGGCACCTGATGCAATTCCTTTCAGGGTGCATTGCACTGTAGAAATAACACAATTTGACACCACTTTAAGTGCTGTAGCTCCATCTTATAAAATCCTGGGATCTGTTATTTTTGCAAGGTATTTTGCCTTCTCTGCCATAGAGTGCTGCTGGTGCCTCTTCAAAACTACAACTCTCAGGATTCTGTAGAATGAAGGCATGGCAGTTAAAGTGGTGCCAATCTGCATTATTTCTATAGTGTAGATGCACCCTCAGTCTTGTGGACAAGCAGAGATGAGAAGAGACTGAGGTATTCTAGCTACTGTAATGTTCTGAGCTGGTGCTGGTTGAAATTCATCACTTGGCCCTGAAAATGGACACCCATCACTCCTGTAAGCCAAGCTTTATTGGTTGTGTGTGAGTCCAGCCAGAGGTCTACAGAAGAAGTAGCGGCATCTTGATGCTTCACCTGAAGGATTCAAGCATCCTTCAAAGCGAGTTGGGTCCCTAACCAACAGACGCCAAGACCCATCCATCTCCTCATGGATAGATAAGGGGTCCCCTGCACTGGGGTGCACCCCCTTTTCCTGGAGGAGAGCACTGGAAGATTGATAGTACAGAACCAAAGAAAGGAAACTTGCCTTTAGATATTGTTTTTCTTTCGCCACAAAAGGAGCTACAAGGTCCTGACCTGTAAGGAATGCCTCTTTGGTTTCACCAGTTTACGAGGAGCAGGAGAAAACCCAAACCAACCCAAACCAAACCAAAATCATGAGACATTGTCATGCATACAATCGTGATCATTGTTGCCGTCATTTTATGATTTGTACGGTGCGTGTTTTCTTCCTCTGCAGGATGCCCAAAATCAAAAGCTGATTTCAAGCATCTGGTATCGGCAGGTAAGGAGGACAGAAACACAGGACCCATTGTGGGTCTGAAGGAAATTTGTGTAACTCCCCCCATAGCCTCCCCTCCTCCCCTGTAATTCCCATTCACTCCTACTTATCAATACCATTTGGATCCCTCTTCCTGGAGTGATAGGCAGTGAAGGGCATCAGTGCAGAGTCCAGGCTCCTTCAAAGGGGAAGAGAGTTTGCAGGGTTATTGAAATACATCAGGCAAAGGAATTGTGTAAGTAATCTCCTGATATAAACAGGGATGGCTGGTGGCTTCCATGTCTCTTGTTGTTGTGTGCCTTCAAGTCATTTCAGACTTATGGTAACCCTAAGGAGACCCTATGGTGAGGTTTTCTTGACACAATTTGCACAGAGGGGGCTTGCCATGGTCTTCCTCTGAGGCTGAAACTTGTCTTCAGAATAGCTTCAGCAGCTTGGAGAACTTCTTGAATATTTGGACTGAAACCCAGGAGGGTTTTCCCAACCCAGTGAAATTGGAACCACCAACTGTCACTGAGTGCAACCATTTCTCCATTTCTCCAGCAAAATTAGTATTAATATAGACCACTGAGCCCAGAATCATCCCAACCTAACCAGAACTGGGATAACCAGCATCCCCAGACAAAAAGCAATGAGTGCCTGAAAAAATCATTCAACTTAGGCTTCATTCATGCTGAAGAAATAATCAGTTTTGAGACCGCTTCAGCTGTGATGGCTCAGTGGTATGCATTGTGCCATGGCAGTAAAAGCAGTGTCAAACTGGATTATTTCTGCAGTGTGGATGCAGCCAAAGAGAGTATTTCACTCCAGTTTACTAACAAGGAGACTTTGAACAGCTTTGGTCTACAAGACTAGTTCAATTGTTAATGATGACCCAGTCATTATTTGTTAGGTCTCATTAATCATCTGTGTTTGCCTCACTTATTTTTAAAGATCCAACCCCAAGTTCTTCCTTAGTTCCAAATCCATCGTTCATGTTTTAGAACTGCGTGGAAACAGATCAACAAACTCATGCCATTTCTCTCTTTCACAGATCTGGAAGGATGAATATCTCACTTGGAATTCCAGTCGCTACGATGGGATCCAAGAAATCTCATTGCCCATCAGCTCTATCTGGGTTCCAGATATTATCATTGGGGAATCGTAAGTTCTGGATCAGGTTTGGTGGTTGAACCGGCTGATGGTGACTCCAGGTCCCATCCAACTTTTGTGTGGGTTCCTCCTTAGGATGCTGTTTCCTCTGTCCTCCATAAGATTAAGATTTATCCCCCCAAAAAAATTCTATTAGTAAAATATACATTCATTCCACACATTAACAATACTCATTATACTTATTATTTCTTCACAACTATATAAATCTACTATATACCAACAATGTAATTAAACACATGCTCTTAAATCCTTCAATCCAATGAGGATACCTCAATTGTAACATTGTCACACTTAACAATCTTTCATTTCTAATTCTCTCGTTCTTTCACTCCCCTACTTTCTAATCTTTTTATTTCTCTTCAACATCTCCTTTTGCTTTCACCCTTCTATTCCTTTCTCCATCTTCCATCTTCCTTCAGTCACTACTCTCCATCAACTCAAGATTAAGATGTTTTAATATGTTTTAATACTGGTGCTTCTTTTTAGATTGTAAAGAGAAAGGTGGGACAGTATATAAATTAATAAATATTTTGGATCATGATGTTTTGACTTTATTACTAACCTTATGGCAGGCCAAGTGCACAAAGATGAGATGGATATAAGTTAGAACAAAAGGGAGGTATGTTTGGATTCAAACTACAGGAGAAGGGATTCCACCTAAACGTTAAGGAGAAACTCCTGATGGTAGGAACTGTTCAACCATGGAATACACTGCCTCCGAAAGTGACGGAGTCTCCTTCTTTGGAGGCTTTTAAGCAAATGCATGATGGCCGTCTGTTCGGAGTGCTTTGATTGTGTCTTCCTCTATGCCAGAAGGGCACTGGACTACTGGATGGTCCTTGGGGTCTCTTCCAGCAATATGATTCTATGAAAACAGCCTGACAAATAAATACATCTCCCTGGTGGCAGCAGAGGAAATCAGAGGAAATCAGAGTCTTCTTGCAGAGGACTGCAGACCCTCTTTTTGGCCTAGACATGTCATGAGGCATGTCTAGGCTGCTCTATGACCGTGTGTTTCCCAGAGCATCTGCCCAAAGAAGCAGAAAGAGACTTCTGCCATGGTTGCTTCACTATCTCCTCCAGAAGGACTGGACTTGCAACACCAAGGACAGGCAGTCTCTCCCTAAACACCTTCTTTGGACTTGCTTGCTTCCCTTGGCCAGACAGCTTCTTGTGAACTCTTCCTCCAAAGCTTTGAATGCTTGCCCAGCCTCCTCTGGTTGACCAGTTCTTGCCTTTCTTGCCTGCCCTTCCCTTCCCTTTCACAGCTCAGCCTCAGCCTCCTCCATGAACCTGACCTTGCTTGCCTCTTGCTTGGCCTTGACTTTGCAGAGATCTAATTTCTCAGCCTTGAAGCTGCACTCCTGGTCAGAACAACAAGATCGTAGAGCTAGCAAGCAAGCCTTGTATAACAGTTGGTGGGACTGGACCACTGCTGTGCCAAGCTGCTCATCCCTACCCATCTCTTTGTCTTTCTCTTTCTATGTGGAGCAGCGTGGATGCCAGCAGATCTCCCGATCTTCCATATGTTTACTTAAATGCCACTGGCATGATCAAGCACTACAAGCCCATGCAAGTGCTATCAGCGTGCAACCTGGAGATGTATGCCTTCCCCTTCGACAGCCAGAATTGCAGCCTGACCTTCAGTAGCGCCTTGCACCCAGGTGAGGGAATGCCTTGCACTACTGGGAACAACCCTGTGCAAGTCTCAAATCCCAGAGCTTTGTAAGCTTTATTAGGCTTAATTGCTGTTCTTTGCTGGGGAGAGGCTTAGCCATTTTGCCTTCCTCTTGTTTCGTGTTTGGTTCGTTCCGGATGGAGCCATGGCAGTTAGAGAGGTGTCAAACTGCATTATTTCTGCAATGCAGATGGAGTCTTAGGTCCACTTCCTCAGATGTATGCGGTGAATAGATGTTCTCCATGCATCTGAGAAGGTAGACCAAGTCTACAAAATCTTGTGCTACAACTTCTTTCTCATAGTTAGTCTCAAAGGTGCTACAAGATCCTTTTGCATACTGTTTTCCCAAAGACTCTTCTTTGGGTACTTCTCAGTTCAGGAGGTGGATCTTGCTTTCTGGAGGAGCTATGAAGAGATCCAGAGTGACCAGCAGCTGTTTCTGAATGATGGCGAATGGGAGCTGGTCTCTGTGCTTCCGGAGCAACACATCCTGCAAAGTCAACCTGGAGGTTTTGCACAAATTCGGTTTCATGTAAGTGTCAAAAATACTATCTGCTATTGCAACCCAGGGACTTCCCCCCATCCTCTTTCCATTTCTCTTTCTCATTTCTCACCTTTTCCCCTCAATCTGGGAATCCAGACATGTTTGCAAAACTGTAAACAGATACAGCTCAATGTTCACTTCATGCAAAAGTTAAAAATACTATTAACAAAGAGAATTAAAAATATCTAGGGGTTGCTTGTTGGCCATATAGCAAATCCAATAACATCCAAAGAATGATACCTATATTGGGCCAAGCAAAATGCACAATTGCATGTTGCAAGGTTTTGAAGTCACACTGGCTTCTTCATCAGGAGGAAAAAAATTGAAGATGTTAGTCTTAGGCCTGCATTTTCTATTTCTGATCTCAGTCCAGATGTCAGGGGAGGGCTATCTTCAGGCTGGCTCCTCTCCCTTTGGCCATGCGGTTGCTGGGAAATTTTGCAAGCCAAGGAAATGTAGTGTCCATTTGCAATCCAAAGAAGATGTTTCCTTGGAATCCAGCATGTCTCTTTCCTTTGTGAATGAAAAAATAATTAAAAATAGTTACATTTGGACAATCTCTTTGCTTCCACCTGTTTGCAGTTTTGTGAGATGTTTAGCTTGTTCTGTCAGAAAGCTCTGGTGCCACAACAAATGGCAGTTCCCAGAATTCCATAGCATTGAGCCAAGGCAGTTAATATGGTACCAACTTGGATTATTTCTGCAGTGTGGATGCAGTCCTTGACTCATTTTTGTGTCTTTTGGAACAAAAGTATGGGCAGAAGCGTTCTGCAATCAGGTCCTGCATGGACATTTCATTAGATGCATGGGACTTTTGGACAGTCCATATGTGTCAGAATTAATATATTTAAGGACTATAGAAAATAGGGACAGAAGAGAGAGAGTGTGCGTGTGTGTATTTGGATGCCAAAATTTTGGAGAGAAGAGCCTTCAGTAGTTACAGAGTGGAAACGTACAAGTAGTGTGAACATGAACAGGAAAATCTTGCCAGGATGTAATTTGGCCTTTCAGAAGGCTCTTTTCAATGAGCTTTCTGGGAGGCTCTTTTTTCTGCAACCCACCCCATAATTCATTTATTTAGGCTGGACTTAGAGAGTAATTTGGGAGGAAGGGAGGAAGAGAGTTGAAAGTGATAGGATAAGAGGCATCTTTGGTGTGGACACTTGCGTCATCTTTGCTCTTGCCGAATGTCTCTGGCTAACTTTGGAAACAATATACAAACATGTTTGCCATATGAAAAAAAAACAAAAAACAAAATTAATATACAGTTTCTTCTATTGCTATGAAAACATACACGCTGAGCTTTAAAAGTGCAATTGTGTTTGCAATATTCAACTACAGTTGGCCCCGTAGGACCCAAAGAGTGATCCATTTGCATCATTTTTGTAAGACAAGAGTAATGAGAGAGCTGGAAACCTAGGACTAAACATCTCTCTTCCGTTGTTTCATGAAGGCAGCTCTGTACAATTGAATACTGGTGGGATCCAAGGAGAGTTGACAACTCACCTTGGGTAATATTCCCTCTCCAGTTTACAGCTGCTGAATGGGCACCGAAGGAGATGAATTCCCTTCATTAGTACCAATGGGCTGCAAAAACCTTTCCTGGACTTATTATTACCTGGCGTTAATGGATAATGAAATGCTGGCATAATATCGCTAACACCTGAAGGGTATCTAATGGTAAATGCAGCTAAATTGAAAGCGTTCTCCTCTTTTGTTTCCTTCGTGCTTTTATTCGTTCTCTTTCTCTCTCTGGGGAGTTTAAAGGCAACAAGCTTATGCTCGGCTGTAAGATGGCATGGGAAGGAATTTGGTGGCGGAGACTTTGCAGATGGTAATTCTGGACCAGGGTATGTTGTTCCCATGAAAAACAGGACAGGAAAGGGGTGAAAAAGAGGGATAGAGAGATCTTTGCAAATGCAAGCTCACTCATTAAAATGGAGACTATACCCAAGAAATCAGAAGAAGGAAGGTCACCTATGAAGGAATGAGATAAGCGTAAAGATATATCACTGAATCCCAAGGTCAGAATCATCCATGCCATTGTATTTCTGATTTCTATGGATGGCAGAGATAGTGACCCCTTTGCTTTCTGATGGTTCAGTGTACACAAACTTTGTTTCATGCACAACATTATTTAAAACACTATTGTATAAAATTACCTTCAGGCTATGTTTGTAGAGTGTCACGGAAACATAAATGAATTTCGTGTTTAGACTAGGGCCCCGTCTCCAAGAGATCTCATTATGTGTATGGAAATATACTTCAAACCCAAAACACTTCTAGTCTCAAGCATTTTGGATAAGGGAGACTCAACCTGTACAAAAAATAAAAATAAAATGAAAATGCATTGTATTTAAAATATAGTAGGCACTCCACATTCGCTGACGTTGGGGCACAGGATCCCTGTGAAAGTGGGGAAAATGCAAATTAAAAAATGCTATTTTTTTAACCTGAGAGAACACCTCTCTAGGAATCTCTAAGCCCTCCAGCTGAATTCTGTGGTCAACATCTGCTAGAATTTTTCTCTAGGAATCTCTAGGTCCTCCAGCACAACTCTATGGTCAACTTCCCACAGAATTTCTCTGGAGAAATAATCAAATCTGTAAAAGTCAAAGCCGCAAACGTGGAGGGCTGACTGTACAAATAATAATAATAATAATAATAATAATAATAGAGTGGAGCATCCCATTTTAAGAAATATTCTGCCGTCTTTATTTATTTGTCCATTCAATTTCCTCCCACCCGCTTCCTCCAGATTGTTATCCGCAGGCGTCCTCTCCTCTACGTAGTCAGTTTGCTGATTCCCAGCATCTTCTTGGTAGCTGTGGACCTGGGCAGTTTCTACTTGCCCCCGAATTCGGGAACAAGGATAACCTTCAAAACAAGTGTGCTGGTTGGTTACACTCTCTTCAAGGTCAATATGTCTGGCAATCTTCCGGGAGCTGGAAAAAGCACTCCTCTGATCAGTAAGTACATACATCCATATTAGCATTCATATTGGATAAGGAGAGCCAACATGGTGTAGTGGTTTGAGTGTTGGACTAGGACTCCAGGAGACCAGGGTTCAAATCCTCACTCAGCCATGGAAACCTACTGGGTGACCTTGGACAAGTCTCACTCTCTCAGCCTCAGAGGAAGGTCAATGGTGTCAAACCTCCTCTGAAGGAATCTTGCTAGGAAAACCCAATTATAGGGTTGCTTGCTTGTTGTTGTTGTTGTTGTTGTTTTCCTCCATGTCGACCTCAATTCATGGCAACCCTGTGGATGAGACACTTCCAAGAACCCCTGTCTTCCATTTCTCTGCTTATTTCCTGCAATCCCATACCCGTATCCCCCCTGATGGAGTCAATCCATCTGGCATGTGGTCTTCCTCCCTTTCTTTTGCCCTCCACCTTTCCTAACATTATTGTCTTTTCCAGTGTCCCATGCCTTCTCATTATATGGCCAAAGTACAGTACATCAGTCTCAGTTTTATCATGGTTTGCTTTAGGATTTCCATAAACTGGAAATGACTTGATGGTCCATAACCATTCACAAGTCCTCATGTTTGCCACCCTTGATGAAGGGCTCCTTCTCTTCTTCCCCAGGTGTCTTTTTCACCACCTGTATGGCTCTGTTGGTCCTCAGCCTTTCCAAATCCATCCTCCTCATCAAGTTCCTCCATTTGGGAGAAGACCGTATTCGGGAGATGCTCTTCGCATCTTGTTCTTGCAGGAGGGGCATCGATGGACATGGCGGTGATGGAAATTCCCAGGCTCCTGGACACATCGTGGGGAAAAACTCTTTCCCTGGAGGTACAGAGGGAGGAAGACGAAGTGGGAAAAGGACAGAGAGTTTATAAAATGAAGCATGTTGAGGAGAAAACAAATAGGAAGATCCTTCATCTTTTTAAAGACCAGAGCTTGGGGCTGGTTGTTGCTGGTGACTTTGATGCTAATGGGATGGTGAACCCTCTCTAGGTTTTAGTTGACATTTAAATGAGATAGTGCTGAATTTAATAAGACAGTGCTGAATTTCCCCCCCACAAAATAACTTGGAGAAAGTAGCTGCTGCTGCTTGGGATCCCATGATGAAAGTGAGGGTTGGCCAGTCCTTTGGGTTGGATGGAAGTCCTTGGTCATGCAGTCCTTTATTTGTCTGTGGAACGGATGGTGGGGTTGACTTAGATGGCTTTAAAAGAAGATTAAGCAGCTTCATGGAGGAAGGAAGGGGAACAGTAGTGTCACTACAATGTTAGTGCCCACAAAGAGCTGTGGATGTGTGTGATTTGAAGGCACACAACGACAACAAACTGCTTTTATGCCCCATTCTTGAGCTTTTTAGAGGCATTTTGCTGACCACTATGGGAAGCTTTCTTAAACCTTCTTAAGGCATGTATCAAACACATATTTTATAGATGGGTTACCTACCTTTAGCCCACCAGACGTAGTTGGACTCAAGCTCCCATCATCCTCAACCAGTAGGGCCAAATGGCCAGGAACAATGGGAATTGTGGTGCAATGAAATTTGGAATGGCACCAGTCCATCTTGTCAGCTGTAGATCTTGTTGCATGAGAACAACTATGCAACCTCTAGATATTCCTAGGCTAGGAATGAAAGCAACCCCCCCCTCCAAAAAAAGCCATCACTCCCTTCTTATGAAGAAATTTCTTGTTGCCTTCCTGCAGGCATCTTGTTGATGAGGAAAGACTCGGGAAAGAAAGACCAAGATGCTGGGAAAGCCACACATCCCCTGGAGAAGGTCTTAAGAGAACTGCTCTTCATCAGCTCCCACTTCCAGGCCTTGGAGGGAGCAGCCAAAGTCGAAGGCAACTGGCTGCTTCTTTCCTATAAGCTGGACAAACTCCTGTTCCGGGTGTATCTTCTAGTGGTGGCTGTGTACGGGGTCATCCTGGCCACTCTCTGGATGGCCTGGAGCTTCCAGTGATGTAAGGATGGGCATCATGCAGTCCTCCAGGTGTTGATGGGTTGCAATTTCCAGCATCCCTCTCAGCATTGGAAGTGTTGGCTACTGGGAGCCCAGCCACATTTGGACAGCCATGAGATTCCCGCCCTTCTTCTAAGGGGAACCAGTGGAACCAGTGGCAGATAGTAGCTCCCATCTCATTGAGGAGGGTTTAAACAGGATATTCAAGGTTCTTTCCCCCAAATAGGTTAAGTGAAAGAGGTTTAAAAAGGTAAAGGTTTTCCCTTTGAGAAGTTTGTCTAGTCATCTCCAACTGTAGGGGTTTAGTTCCTTTCAATTTCAAGTTAAACACAGAGCAGATTCAGGGGAAGGAACCAGCCACCACTGATGACAAACAAAGATGGCTATGAAGGGTCAAAAATCCCCTTCCTTTCTCTATCACCCACACCTTCACAGCTGCAAGTCAAAAAACCCTTTAGGTCTGGTTTAATATTGCAAACCAATTTGGCCCCATGTCCCATCCTTACTTCCACCTTTGTCTCTCTGTGGCAGCATCTGCACTGCAGAATTAATGCAGTTTGGCACCGCTTTAACTGCCTTGGCTCAATGCTATGGAGTCCTAGGACTGGTAGTTTGGAGAGGCACCAGTGCTCTCTGGTGGAGAATGCTAGATAAACTGAAAACCCCAGAATTCCATAGTGGCAACTAAAGCAAACAATAGTCATAGCTCTATGACCTTGTTGTGTGAAATGGCCCAACACAGAAGAATTTTTTCTTTCATTACAAGGGAGGTGCATGGAGTCTGAAGGTCCAAGGGCCACAAAAACAGCTTTTGGGGCCACATGCCATGCTGGGACCACAGTTTGCCACCTTTATTGTAAGTAGGAGGGAAATCAGCCCATGTTGAAGGTAAGACAACTCCAGTGGAGAGTGGTTCTCCAATGTTCTTCTGACCAAGAAGCCCCCTCCTCTTCTCCACTTTGCAAAAGAGCCAGTCCAGAGAGAGTCTCCTTTTACCTGATGCCGATGCCGTCACTGCCAGCACTTAGCACTAATTGTCCGTGAAACGCTCCTGCCTCCCGCTGCTAATGAAACAATGAGCACCAAGTGGTTTTCAGATCGCCTCCTCCAAAGAGCCTCCTCTTCCAGCCTTTTGACATCCTCAGGCTCTGGGAAAAGAGACAGGGTTAATGCATAGCCTAACCTCCTGGCTATGCTCTCCATCACGTCATCCAGCTATCCTGGGTTACCTGTTTCATGCTGCTGGAGTCCTCAGTGCCTGGAAGCATCCAGCTACTATGCAAGCTCAAAATTGTATTTGTCCCTTCCTTCCTTCCTTCCTTCCTTCCTTCCTTCCTTCCTTCCTTCCTTCCCATCATCCTGTAGCGATGCATGTGCATAATGTCTGGGATATTTGTTTCCTGCATGAAAATTCCTCGCAGAATCTAATATTTGGCAGAAATGTTCATGAGCAAATAAACGTGGGCAGAAACCCTGTTGGTGTTTTAGGTATGGATACATCCCTTTAGCAATGGAAGCAGTTGGATGGTTTTGCCCAATGCAGAATGACTGCATTCAGTTAAAGCTTATGAAAGCAGGGATTACCCATGTGGAGCCACTGCATATGGATGTGCATGGGGCACACACGTGTTCATGCACAAGTGCTTGTGCATTCAGTTGTCTAACATGACAGTTCATTGATGAGGTGGCATTGGATTCTCACTGTGTAACTCTCTGAATGTACAGTTATGTTTCACTTCTTCAACGCAGGATCTCATCCAAGAGCTTTCTATTGTTTGCACTTGAAAAATAGGCAGCTGCCATAATCGACTGCTTTCACTGTACAAGTGTATCCTATAGTGTCCCTTTGACCATTGTCCACTTCATTTCTGCATTTGGCCATTAAAGGTAACACATTAGAGTGGTCTTCCCACAGTAGAGCAGTGTCACCCCTAATATGTTCAGCACCTTGGATAGCTCTTTTAAATACTCAGAGTGGGTTCACTGCCCCATTGACATGGGGGATTGTACCTGCCCAAATCCCCTCCTTTCCAAAATTCTGGAAAGTGGGAAGAAGACATCTTGCCTTTGAACACAGCAAAGCTCTGAGGCTCATCTGGATTTTGAGTTTTAAAGAGAGCGAGGGCTCAGCTGCCTCCAGTCCCTGCTTCTGCTGCAGCCGATAATTAAACAATGAAATACAGTAGAAGGATGCCAGGACCTGGCATCTCAGGCCCAGCCGTTTCTTCCTCCAAGGTGTGATTTATTGGCCTTGTTCACTTTTATTATTAAGCATGTGAAGACAACTTGGGGAAGTTTTCTTATCACGATCATAAATTCTGATTCCCAAGGAGCTGGGGAAATAAATTTGGAAGCTATTACATACAGCTTTTCTCACTTGGCCTCACTCATAAAAGCTGAAGAAAGAGAATGAAATTACAGGTGGGGGAAAACACACTTCACAACACACACACACACACCCAGACACACGGGTCAGCTCAATTCTGATAAAAAAACAAGAAAAGGAAAGCAATCCTTCGTATTTCCCCTTGGAAATATTCCTTATTTGGACCCAATTACAAATTCTTCAGCCAGCATAGCCATTGGTCATGCTGGCTGGGTAATTTTTGGAGTTTTGTCCCTGTCCCCAAATAATCCTGTTATTGTTGTTGTTGTTGTTGTTGTTGTTGTTGTTGTGTGCCTTCAAGTCATTTCCAACTTATGGTGACCCAAAGGTGAACCTCTCGTGGGGTTTCCCATTGCCATTCTCTGAGGCTGAAAGAGTGTGACTTGCCCAAGGTTATCCAGTGGGTTTCCATGTCTGAGCCATGATTTGAACCCTGGTCTCCAGAGTCCTAGTCCAACAATCAAACCACCATACAACACTGCCTCCCATAATAACCCTGCAATTGTTTATCAAGAACTAGATCAAGGAGGAGAAAGAATCTCAGTTTCAGCAAAATTGAAACTCAGAAAAGTTGGGCTTTTTTTGGACTGCAACACCCAGAATTCCCCCCTCCTGATATGGCTTGGGTCCACACAGTCTGACGCACCCTTTACTTCTGTAAAAGCTCACCTGAGTTCTGCAATCTTGGGGAGAGGACCTTCCTTCAGACCCACCAACCTCATAGGAAGGTCTGGCAAAGGCATGAGAAGGATCTTCTTAGGGCTCTAGAACTCCGTGAGGCTAGAATGGCCGCCTCCTTTGCAGCTTTTCACTGGTGTCAATGACTTTTTGCAAAAATTCAAGCAGGCTTTTGAAAACTATTTTCTAAGAAAAGGTCTTCCAATGGGGACTGTGCTGTTTCTGACCTGCTTTTACATGAGGTGCTGGTGCATGCTTTAAATAATTTAAAAAATATGCAAAGGGATCTTGTAGCGCCTTTGAGACTAATTGAGCAAAAGATACAGCAGAAGCTTTCATATCATGGGTGTAGACTTGGACTACAATGTCATTTGCTCAGTTAGTCTCAAAGGTGCTTATTGTTGTGTGCCTTCAAGTTGTTTTCAATTCATGATGATCCTAAGGCAAACCTATCATGGGTGTTTCTGGGGCTGAGAGAGCGTGACTTGCCCAAGGTCACCCAGTGGGTTTCCATAGCTGAGTGGGGAATTCAACCCTGATTTCCAGGATCATAGTCCCATGCTCAAACCACTATACCATTTCTCTCTCTATCCTCTCCTCTAAAAAAGTGATTCAAGATCCCTTTGCAGCCTAATATTCCAGACTACATCTCATAATTTTAAAAATTATTGACCCTTTAATTCCATTTAAATGTTAATTGTTTGAAATTTTTAAAAGCCTCTATTGCATCTGTTTAAAAGTTGCAATTGGCCTCTAGTCCAGATTCTGAGCAGAAAAGGGCACAATATAAACAAGAGGAATAATGGTAGCCGTAATGTCGGCCGGTGGCTTCGAGGAGCCGTGAGTCCATCAAAGCGACATTTGCAAGTTCTTACCAGACTATTTCCAAGTCCCACTTTGCTGGCTGCCTCCTCTTAGTCCACTTCTATTTAGGGTGAGTTATTTACCTAAAGAGACATTTATAGCTTCATAATTAGCAAGACAAGGCAGCGCCCGAGAGCCTGCCTCTTTGCAAAGGAGCAAAAGCCCATCAGCCTCTGAAATGACCCATGACAAGGATGAGATTAGTGGTACGTGGCGCATAAGAGAGCTCTCTTTCTCAGTCCCTTCCCATGCCTCTCTCAGCCTCCTGGCGGCAAAAGACTCCCAGCTTTTCTACTGATCGGATCAAGGAGCAACAGTGGTTGGTAATGGGGCTGGAGGGACTGAAATTTGTGCGCCGTTTGGCAGCACTGTAAAATTGAATTACAGCCATGCTGTACCCCAAGGGCCATGGGACCAGAGAGTAGTAGTTGGAGAAATCTCCATTGCCATTCAAATGGGGATGCTTTCGGCCTCGATGTGCCTGAGATACGGCGGCACATTACCAGCCCACAGAGAGATGTGCTCTGCTTCCTAAAATGAGAGACACATTACAGAAGTGGCCTCAGAGGGGAAAGAGATGGAGAAGGATTAAGAAGCATGGGAGCAACACAAAGGCTGTCAAGGGCTCTGTTTTCCATAAGGGTTTATGATGGTGCGTCAGAGGCAATGGGGACCACCAAGCCTGGTGCCCTATCCTTGGTGAGATTGGGGACCACCAGGCCTTGGTGACCCACTTTTGGATAGTCTCAGTTCTGCCATGACATAGTCCTCTTCTCAGTCTCCAGTTTGAAGATATAGGATGCATCTACAATATAGAAATAATGCAGCTTGACACCACTTTCACTGCCACGGCTCCATCCTAAAGAAAACTGGGATTTGTAGTTTGGTGAGGCACCAGCACCCTTTGGCAGAGAAGGCTAAAGACCTTGTGAAACTACAAATCCCAGGATCCCATAGGCTGGAGCTACAGCACTTAAAATGGGGCAAAACTGAATTATTTCTACAGTGTAGATGCACCCTGAATCCTAAACCCCATTTGTCTCTAAGCAGTGGGGTGGCAATCCACTCTGGATTTTAATATGGATTTTGGAGAACTATCCAATGTGCTGAACTTAAGTGTCCCATCCGTGAGGGCATTATGTGGGAAAGGGACTTTTCTGTGATGGACCCCCATTTTGTGGAATGTCCTTCCCTTGGGAGACCAGTTAGTATCGCTTTAATTTTTGCTTCTTGATCCTTTCCACTTCTATCCCCGCTGTATTCTTTGGGGCCCCACTGGTTTTGTACAGATGCACACATGGGCATGGCTTGGAAATGTTTTAAAGTATTTTCACTGGTTTCATTCTGTCTTATTAACGGCTTAAAGACTTTTAGCCCTTATGAATGACTATTTCTGTCTGCTTTGTTATAAACTGATCACACATTTTCTTGTATGCCACCCTGAGATCCTTAGATTTGTCATCGTTGCCTATGTTATGTCCCTTCAAATCATTTCCAACTTATGGTGGCACTAAGGCAAAACTATCATGAAGTTTTCCTGGCACAATTTGTTCAGAGGAGGTTTGCCCTTGCCTTCCTTTAAGGCTGAGAGAGTGTGACTTGCCTAAGTGGGTATCCATGGCCAATCATAATCAACAATCCAATTGAATCAATGCTGGAAGGGTGAATCAACACTTATGTCAATCCCATTGATTCAATGGGTCTACTCCAGGTGGGATGACCAAAAGGATTTAGGACTGTGTGTTTCCACCTCCAAAAGGGTAGAAAAGCAAATGAGGGCATGTGGTATTGGAAGAAAAAATAGGTCTAAATATTCCTGCTGTTCTATTGCTGTCCTGACCAACATTTCAGGTTTCCTCCAAATCCCCTGCTTATTTCCATGGCTATATTTCACTTCTCTAAAAAGAGCATTAGATGGCTGCTTTATCCCATATCTCTTGGGCCCCATCGATGCTCCAGACCTCCATCTAAGGCCTTTCATTCTCACAGGTTACTCTGGAGCAGCGTAATCACTGTGTCCTTTGGAAAGAGTGAGCCCAAGGCTGCGTGAATTTCCACAAAATTGAAGGCCTCCCTGCCCAACATATCCTCTCTTGCCTGAAATCCTTCAAAAACCCATTAGCCTTTATGGCCAGCTTGTCTCAATCAAAGAAAGGAATAGCTTGCCATGCTGCCATTTACCAACCTCCAGTGTGTTGCTGATGTGCCACAATGCGCGGCCCATAGGGAAACAGTTGTCATCCACTCACACATGGCACCAGCTACAGCAGCTCCATTCTCATGAATTTGGGAGAAAGTAGGGAATAAGCGCCCCTAATCTTTATTAACTTTATTTATACATTTCTGTAGGTGGTGATGGTGGTGTTATTTGTCATCAAGACCTCCAAAGCATCTTGTCTTTATCCAAAGCATGTTATAAATTAAAATAAATAGGATATAATCAAAACATGCATAGCACAGAGATCCAGCATCATTCCAGAGTAGCTATGATGGTATCGTTTTATATTGCAATGCTGTTTGAACAGGATCTTGGACCTAATTTCTGGTGGCATAGATAGATGAAGGCACATTCCCAAGGAGTGAACCTCTTCCCTCCAGGTAGTATGAAATGAACACTTCTCTCTTGGAAAGATGGATTGTGTGCCCAGAACAACTCCATCAGTGCTGGGATAAAATTCAGTCTTGTTGCTGTTGTTGTTGTTAATTGGCTTTGAGTCGACCCTGACTCAGAGCGACCCTGTGGATGAGACATCTCCAAAACCACCTATCCCATACCTACCCTCCACTGCCCTGCTTTGGTCCTGCAAATTCATACCTGTGACCTCCATCTAGCATTCAGCCTTCCTCTCTTTCTACTTCCCTCTACCTTTCCCAGCATTATTGTCTTTTCCAATGAGTCATGCCTTCTCATGATGTGTCCAAAGTATGACAACCTCAGTTTCATCATCTTGGCCTCTAGGGACCCGCTTGTATGTCTTCTTGTCTGTCTTCTTGTCTGTCCATGGGATCCTCAACACTCTTCTCCAGCACCACATCTCCAATGAGTTGATTTTCTTCCTATCCACTTTCTTCACTGTCCAGCTCTTATATCCATACATGGTGATGGGGAATACAATGGCTTGGATGAATCCAACTTTAGTGCTCAGTTGTGTTTCTTTCCTCTTCAGGATCTTGTCTAGTTCTTTCAGGCTGCCCTTTCCATTCCCAGTCTTCTTCTGATTTCTTGACTGCCATCTCCTTCCTGATCAATATTTGATGCAAAGTATAGGAACTCTTTAACTATTTCTATTTCTTCATTGTCGAGGTTGAACTTGTGTAGATCCTCTGTGGTCATTATTTTTGTTTTCTTTATGTTCAGTAGTAAGTCTGCCTTTGCACTTTCTTCCTTGATCTTCCTTAGTAGTTGGTCTAGGTCTATCAACCCTCAACCAGTCTGTCACATCTACATGGTCAGAGTCAGCTCTTCCACTGCTTTATCCAAAATCTGAAGGAAAAGAGTAAGAGTTGGGTGTTTTCTGGACATTGGATGGGGGGGGGGGGCGTCTTGCATGAATGGCTGTACTCTTACCACTGAACTTTGACTGTTTCCCCCATGATCACATCCACTTTGGGTTTTCTTTCTTTGCACTTGGTGTGCATTGATTTTCATTGCATACTCAGAGGTGCTTGCACATTTGGTTCTACAGTGTCACAATTCACTAACAAGGAGGCATTGCACAACCTCTGCATTATGGCTCAAAGTTATTGTCTGTTTCCTTAATGTAGGATCTCAGGCTGCTGCCAAACTGAAGAATTAATGTAGTTTGACATCACTTTAACTGGCATGGCCTCATCTGGTGCAATCCTGGGATTTGCAGTATGTTGTGGAACCAGATGACAGAGGAGGCAAAACGTCTCACAAAAGTACAAATCCCATAATTCCATAGCATAAAGCCATATCAGTTAAAGCAGCATCAAACTGCAATAATTCTACAGTGCAGATGCAGTATCAGCCTTTCTTTTAGACCCACAATGCTTAGCAATAGACTTCCTTGGCTCCTGGAGACCAGCGTGTGCTAGAGTCCATGGAGGTCTCCATTTTCTTCTCCTTCCAAGCTTGGCCGTCTCTAGACACCAAGTTTCTTTGATTTCCCAGAAAACCAATTACTGAACAGCAGATTAGAGAGCTAATAAAATCCCATTATGCCATTTTCAGAAAGTAAATCTGATCGGGATGCTGCCAATTTATCTTTGATGTCCCACAAAGAAAGCATCCATTCTGTCCAGCATCCTGTTAACAGTTCTAGATGGATGGGGCAAAAGCTCGGAGGCGAGGGTAATATGAAACGACAATCCATTGGGCTAATTAGATCTCCAAAACAAGCAAGGCCTGAGCGGAAAAAATAGTCTCCTTTTAAGAGTGACACACTAATCCCATCAGCATTGATGAAGTCTTCAAGTTAGTCCAGCAAGTACTGATGCTTCTTTATCTTTCCATCCTCTCTGCCTCCTGTCCTTCCTGACTTCCTAACATTTAAGAGAAAGAGAGAGAGAGAGAGAGAGAGAAGGATAAAGAAGGAATGGAGGAAGAATAAAAGGAAAGAAGGAAGGAAGGAAGAAAGGAAGGAAGGAAGGAAGGAA
Source organism: Phrynosoma blainvillii (assembly GCA_026167975.1). Classification (NCBI taxonomy): domain Eukaryota; kingdom Metazoa; phylum Chordata; class Lepidosauria; order Squamata; family Phrynosomatidae; genus Phrynosoma; species Phrynosoma blainvillii. The sequence goes on from JANUYF010000006.1 coordinate 33,101,881, forward strand.
GGAAGGAAGGAAGGAAGGAAGAAGCAAGGAAGGAAGAAAGGAAGGAAGGAAGGAAGGAAGGAAGGAAGGAAGGAAGGAAGGAAGGAAGGAAGGAAGGAAGGAAGGAAGGAAGCCTAGCTCCTATATGGCTCAAGACCCAATATGGGTTGAGTCCAGGCTATCTGAAGGACCACATCTTCCCCTATAAGCTTGTCTGAACTCTAAGAGGTGCTTCTATCAATCCCACAACCTTCATAGGAACATTTGGTGGGAAGACAGGAGAGGACCTTCTTGGTGGCTGCCCTGGGCTCTTGAACTCCCTTCCTGGAAAGACTAGACCAACTTCCTCCTTACTTTCCTTTTGCCATCAAGCAATGACTTTTCTATTCCAGCAGGCATTTGGGAGGCTTCTGTCTTTTTATATACCATAATGGCTTTTCTGTTTCAGCGCTGTACCGTTTTCAATCTATGCTTTTAAATGAATGTTTTAGACAGCTTTCATTATATAGTCAGTTCAATATTATTTCAATCTTCACTTTTTGTACTTTTTAAAAAACACACATATACAGTCAGCCCTTCACATCTACAGGTTCTTTATCCATTGCTTCAACCATCCACATCTTAAAAATATTTTTAAAAAGAGTGATAAATTCCAAAAAGGAAACCTCAGTTTTCTCGTTTTATATAAGAGACACAATTTTACTATGCCATTGTATTTAATGGGACGTGAGCATCCACAGATTTTGGGGATCCTGGAACCAAAACCCAGCGGAGACCAAGGGCCCACTGTATGTGGTTTTCCAGGTATTTCTTTTTATTCCATAAGTCACCTTGAGTCCATCTCTTTGGGGAAAGAGAGGGCTATAAAAACAACAATTGATTAATTGAGTTATTGGTTTAGTGAGAGCTTGGGAAAAATTACTTTTTTGCACTACAATTCCCAGAAGTATCTTTTCAGTGAGTACATTTTCAGGCTCTTCATTCAGTGCGGCATTTAGCAACTAAAGTTGTCTTGTTCTGAGTCCGCAGAAGAAACAAGAGACACATCTCAAGGCTATGTAGAATCAAATGCAGGAACTCTTGAACCATTTACTGGGCAAATGAATTCTAATGGTAAACAACCATCTTCTGAGCATTTTGAGATGTTGCTCTTGTTTTTTCAGTGGATTCTATAAGGTGTCCCCCAATGTCTTCTTCTTTTGATCCAAGTCAGACCCTTTAGTTGGAATCTGCTCCATTGTCCCAGAACCACTGCCCAAGATCTGTCTAACTGGAAATTTTGGGGACTCTGGTGAGCCTACTGCATTCATAGCACTGGACTTGATGGTCTTTGAGGTCTCTTCCAATTCTATGGTTCTTACCTTCTATTATTCTTGTGCCATGAATGCATCTTATTTTACTGGTCCCAGTTAATCCTTGGACGAGAGAGAATACTGGGAATCTCCAGGGAGGACTAGGAAAGAATGCCACCTAGAAATTTGGACAGATGTGACTCCAAATACTGGGGTAGGTGGCCTAATGGTTCTGATTCAATTGTAAACCTGTTCTTATGGAACCACTCAGTAATGGTCCCTTTCCAAAAACTTTGTGGGATCCCCATGTACTGAGTCTTGAATGCTAAGAGCATCTGAAGATCAGCAGAACAATACCAGATCAGACTGATTTCCACATCCAAGAATGGCAGTACTTGGTGTCAAACTGCATTATTTCTACAGTGTAGATGCACCCTCTGAGAACAATGACACCTACCACCAGCCTTGTAGGCAGCTGCCTTTGCCTCAACTACTCCTTGCTTTTTATTATCAAGACTCAATAAGGAGTGAATGCCTTGGAAATGTTTTCCACTTTGCCGGGAGGCGGCCTTCCCATCTGCTAACAGACTGGAGAAATCAAATTAGCACTAGTTCTGCACTCACTTTCCCCAGGATCCAACTGTTAGCAGTCAAGGGGTGAGTTCATTGGAGGTTTGTGTGTTACTTTCTTACCTTGTTGAAGTGACTCCATCCACAATGCCACCGCCTGATGCAATTTGACCCTCTACAGCTGTGGTTGTCCAGGGCTCTTATTCTTGCCAGTTCCAGCATCCCTTCTATTTACAAGGACTCTCTTTTGGGAAGGGGGCAAGCCAAGAGAGAAGGAATATAAACATATACACACCCCTTTTTGTTTTGTTTGTTAACTGCCTTTGCGTCGGTCTTGACCCATAGCAGTGACCCTCTGGATGAGGCCTCTCCAGGCCCCCTCGACTGTCCTCTCCTGCTCTGCCCAGCTTCTGAAAACTCATATTCGTGGTCTCTTTAATAAAGTCCATCCATCTGTCCTGTGGCCTTCCTCTCTTCCTCCTTCCCTCCACCTTTCCTAACATTATTGCATTTTCCAACCGTTCATGCCTTCTCATGATGTGTCCAAAGTATGACAGTCTAAGTCTTGTCATCTGGGCTTCTAGGGATATTTCTGGTTTGATCTGCTCTAGGACCCCTTTGTTGGTCCTTTTGGCTGTCCATGGGATCCTCAGCACTCTTCTCCAGCACCACATTCTCTCAAATGCATTGGTTTTCTTCCTATCTTGATTGTCCAGCTCTCACGTCCATCCATGGGAATAGGGAATATGATGGCTTTATGATTCTCACTTTTGTGCTCAGTTGCATTTTAGGATCTTTTCTAGTTCTTTCATAGCCACCCTCCCCATTCTTATAAGCTTATCGCACGGCACTTAAGGAACGGGAATGGAACGGAACAGAACAGAATGGAGCAAAACCACATTTTGCTGCATGAGAGAATGCCACCGATGCCACCGGGAGTCCCAAAGGCGTTCCCCAGCCATTCCTGGAAGCCGATTTTTGAAATCGTTCTTCAAAATCGGTTGCCAGGAACGACTGGGGAATGCCTTTGGGACTCCCGGTGGCATTGGTGGCATTCTCCCGTGCAGTAAAATGCATTTTTGCTCCGTTCCGTTCCGTTCTGTTCCCTTCCTTTCGGTTCCATTCCCATTCTTCAAAGTGCTGTGCGATAAGCTTATCGGCCTTCTTCTGATTTCCTGACTGCATCCCCATTTCTATCAAAGTTTGATCCCAGAGATGAAAACTCTTTTACTATTTATATTTCCCCATTGTCTAGTTTAAATGATACACACCCCTATACCTCCAGAACTTGATCATGGCTCTGTATGAAAGAGAAAGACGTCAGGATAGTTAATTAAATTAATTAATTAATTGATTAATTATATGTCTCTCTCTGTCTCTCTTTTCCTGCTTTTCTCCTCAGGGGACCCAAAGTGGATGGCACCGTACAATAAAAGACTATACAGCTAAAAGTCTGAAATATGAAAATTAAAAAAGCATTAGACACAATCCACTTTCAAGCGTTAATTTAAAATAGTTAAAAGCATATTAAAGCCTTTCCGTTGCATTATCCCAACTAGTTAAAAGCTGAAAGCTTGTTTAAATAAAAAGATATTTGTTTGCTGGTGAAAAGGGAGCTGGGAGGGGGCCTTGACAACTTTTGTTACGGTAGTGGGACCAAGAAAAAGCCTTTTCCCAAAGATCTTACAACTTGGATGGGCATTATTATTATTATTATTATTATTATTATTATACAGAGAGATACAGTTTTTCAGATAGCTTGGAGCAAACTCATATTTACTACAAGGGTGCAGGGAAAATCAAGACACTTGATTTGGTTTGGTTTGCTCAGGGTTGCCTTTGGGATAGCAAAAAAATCTGTTGCACACATCCTGCAACCCACTGTTCTTGCCTGGGCTCTGAGTGCAAAGGATGCTCACAAACACACTTGGAACATGCACAGTTTTAATTTTGAAGTAGAGTGAAATAATTTTCTGGAGACACCCAAATGCAGAAATGAATGGAATTAGTCAATCAACATTAAAGACAGAGAAGGAAGAGGATATATCTTTAAATTAAATTTTATTGAATTAAAATACATCCATCCATACACATACACAAATAACATCCCCGTAAACATACATAACAATACAAATACAAACATAAACAACAAACACACACCCTGTTTGTTCATCTAACTTTGAACTAATGCTTCCTGTCATTAATTCCTTCCCGGTTGAGTTCACCTTATTTCCTACCATATCTTTACCTTTCTCTTTCAACTAAAAATTCCTAAGAGAACTACTGCATCTTTTCTCCAGTTCATCTTCATGCATACATCCTTTTATGAATTCATCTTTTAATTTCATTATCCACTTCACAATAATTGATTACTAGATGTAACAGAAGTAATATTTTTAAAGCCCTGCAGTGTGAAAACAAAACACCTCTCTGCAAGGAGAAATCTAGGCCAGTGAGAGAGTGAACACATTAAAGCTTATATATATATATATATATATATATATATATATTGGAAAGTTCCAATTCATTGTTATTTTCTGCTAGCAGTTTGGTGTCATCTGCATATCTTACATTGCTGATATTTATTCCTCCAATTTTCATGCCACCTTCCTCAGAGTCTAATCCAACTTTGTGTATGGTATGTTCAGCATAGAAGTTAAACAGACAAGGTGATAAAATGCAGCCTTGTCATTTGGAAACTATTATATTTCTCCATATTCTGTCCCTACAGTGGACTCTTGTCCTGAGTACAGGTTATGCATTGGGATAATCAAATATCGTGGCACACCCATTTCTTTAAAGTTATCCATAGTTCTCCATGATTGACACAACAGCTCCTTTATAGTTCTGATTAAAACCCAGATCAGATTCAAAGCCCCCAATGTTGCTACATAGCAGTTTTGGGGAGACTGCCAAAAGGGAGTGAGCTGTGGTTTTTTTGGGGGTGGATTTGATCCTCAAATTTTGGAATGAACATCTTCTGAAATGGGAGATCTCTTTCCAAGAAGAGGCAGATTCTGGGCATAAGCCGTTGCCAGTACAATTGCCTCTGAAATCAATGGAAAAGGCAGGTGGGTTTGCAATGCTTTTTGGCTAAAAATACACTCAGAAAAATAAAATTCCCTACACTGCGTCATCTGTCATTTAAAATATTCTTTTCCAACTGCAGTTCTGGGAAATGACAGGCTGCACAATGCATGGTGATTTAATGTTTATCATTATTATTACCATTATTATTATTATTATTATTTAAAAGGACTTCTTCAATCACAGTCCTGCCCACCAGGGTTCCCAAAGAGATATGCAATTTTTAATATATATATATATATATATATATATATATATATATATATATATGAAAACAAAGAGCACCCATCATTTGAAAGCAGATTTCAAACAATTTGGAAAAGCCACCAGTCTCAAAAATCTATTTATTTATTTGATGGATTGATATCCCACCTTTCTCCTAAAATGGGAGAGAAGGTGGCATACAATAATTTTAAAAGGATACAACTAAAACATTAATCACCAAAAGTTAAAAAAATAATTAAAAATAACTGGAACAATACAGTTTTTAACCACCTGCCAGAGATGGAGCCTGCCAGATTTCCCTTGGGATGGAGTTCCACAAACAAGGGGCTTCTACTGAGAAGGTCCTGTCTCATGTGCTCAACCAAACTAATCTTTTGGGATGGTTGGGCTGGGAATAGGGATTTTGCTGTAGAAATCAAATTCTGAGCAGGGTCCTTCAGGAGGAAGGGGGTCTTTCAGATATTCTGGCCCTAGACTTATGTGTGTGTTTGCATGCATCTTCTGCAAAGGCAAGCTCTGACTTCCAACCTCAAATCCAATCGTTATTCCTGATTATAGTAGAGCTATTGAATCATCAGGATTTGCCTATTGTATATACTCATGTATAAGTCTAGAAATTTAGGTTAAAAATTGAACCCCAAAAGCTGAGTTGACCTATCCATGGGTCAATGTAAGCTTTGTTGTTAACTGCCCTTGCGTCGGTCTCAACTCATGGCGACCCTATGGATGAGATGTCTCCAAGAAGACCCCCTGTCCTCCCCTGCTCTGCTTAATTCTTGCAAGCCCTTAATAAATAAATCCCCATAGGGACCTCCTTAATAATAGAGACCCCCCATCTGGCATGTGGCTTTCCTCTCTTCCTCTCTCCCTTCACCTCCCCTAGCATTATTGTTGTTTTTCCTGATGTTTCACCTGCAACTGTGGCAGGCATCTTCATAGTATATATACACCACACACTTCCATGCCACCACCCTCTGAAAATGCCAGCCACAGTTGCAGGTGAAACATCAGGAATAAATTCTTCCAGAATGCAGCCACACAGCCCCAAAAACCCACAGAAAACCCACAGAAAAAAAACAAAAAACCACGCTTGCCACTTACAATTATGATCTGTCCAATCCAACCTCCACTAAGTAGTAATGAAGGTGTCCCACACATTGACCAGAATCCTGTTGGTTACATCCAGGTAGAGGAGACCCATTGAATCAATTGTGGGATTCAGAGTCAACATGTAGGTGAATCCTGTTGATTCAATGGATTTACTATAATCAGGAATAACGATTGGATGTGAGTGTGGAAGACAGAGCTTGTCCTTGCTGAACATGCATGCAAACACACACATAAGCCTAGGGCCAGAATATATACCATGCCACCATTTTCCGAAGATGCCAGCCACAGATGCAGGTGAAACACTGGGAATAATTTTTTCCAGAATGCAGATACAGAGCCCAAAAAACCCATAGAAAACTATGGATGCCACCCGTGAAAGCCTTCGACTTCACAGCAAGCATATTGTTTGGGTGTGTATGTGTGTATCTGCACTTCTTTGATGCATCTTAATGTTTGGTTTTGTTTTTAAACAACCTTTGCTCCGGAGAGACTGCCTGCAATTCTCCGTCTTGAATTTCCAAAACATGCGGCTGAGACGTCGAGTGTTTCATTCCTACTGGGGACGGTCTTCTGATCCCAGTCCCACCCTTATCTCAACACTTGATACATTAATGCGCTCATTATCACTCAAACAACCCCAAATTTGTTGAGATGGAAGGTTTCAGGAGACGCCGGGCCTCTCAGGTTGAGCTTTACACAGATGGCACCGACAACGTTGGCACCCTGGGCCTTCTCCTTTCCTCCTCCACCCGACGCTGTAGAAATGCAAGAAGGATGTGTATTAATTCCTGATGGTTTTGCATGACATCAGCTTGGATGGGTGGGTGGTTGAACATCTTTGAATCCTTTCTCTACTTGAAACTTGAGGCAGCAGAGAGAGATGGAGAGATTGCAACATCAATTATGCATTTCTAAAAAAAAAAAAAATCTAACAGTTTGGGGAAAACAAGAAAGGAGGGGAGTGAAGTCTCTCTCTCTCTCTCTCTGCCTCCTTAATTGTGTTTAATTTCTCTGCAAAGGCAAAGGCAGGAGTGGAGGAAAGGGTGCGAGGGAATCATCGCAAGGCACTCCCTTTGCTGCCTTTGGAAGAACTAAGGAATTCGGCAGATCCTTTGCCTCTCTGTCCAAAGCCATCCATGGCTCCTTCTGCTCTGTGGATCTCTCTCCTTCTGCTCCTGTTCTCTCCTAAGTTGCAAAGCAAAGGTAAGGAAACTTGAAGGAAAGTTTGGAAGGATGTGTGCTTGGGTTCATTTTGTGTCTGTGGACTGGAAACTCTGCAAGGTTTAACTGGTTTTGCACAGAGCCACTCACTACACATGTGCCTGGTTTGCAGCTGTTTCAAAGTGTTTTAACTGGTTGTCTTTAATTCTGCCTTTTTAAAAACAAAAGTTAAACTCTTTAATACCCTTTTTGCCTTAAAAAATCGTTTTAACATTTGTGTTGCTCTAAACTGGTTGTGTTGCTCAAAACTAAAGCCAGCATGGAGTAATGGTTTGAGTATTGGACTATGAACTTGGAGATCAGGGTTCAAATACTGGCTTGACCATAGAAACACACTGGGTGTGACCTTTTTCACCTTTTCCTACATTTTTGGGGTGGATGGGATGGGGTTCTGGGAACCAGTGGGCAAGATAAATCACTACATTTGTGGGTAATTTGGGGGCATTTTAGGCCATTTTTCAGGCAAAAGAAATTACCCCCAAATTGGGCCATTTTTAATATTTGAAAATCGGGGTGCCGTTGGGGATTTCCAGGGTGCTTTGAGGGCCAAAATAGCATGGGTGGGGATCACATGTGGCCCATGGACTATATTTTCCTCATCTCTGCAACCGAGGCTCTCTACCTAATATATGAAAACTGAGCTTTGAGAAAAGAATGTTTTCCTAGGATTTTGTTTTGCAGCTTTTGATTTCTTAGCATCAGAAGTAACTAGAATGAAAGCTTACCTAGCTTGAAAAAGTGAAAAATTCTGCACAGAATTATGGAGAAGGACAAACCCATTAAAATCACACCCAGGGAGACAGACAGATTGAATACAGTTTGAGAAGAGTTGTCATTTAAGCCAAGTAAATTTGGGAAACCCATCTTTTGTGCACCTTGAGCCTCAGAAGGATGGGGAGCCATAATTTTAGGCAAACATCGAAGAAGGCATCAGGAGGAACAGCCTGTTCATGATAGCACAAGGCACCCTTAGCTAATGATCATCTATCTGTTCATTAGGAAGTATTCAGCTTGCAAAGAAGTGGGAACAGATAGATGATCATTAGCTAAGGGTGCTTTGTGCTATCATGAACAGGCTGTTCCTCCTGATACCTTTGTGAAACTGCTGATGGGTGAACATGGAGGATGTTGTTCTGTTACCTTCTCAAGACAAATTTTGAGGATGTCTTTCATTGGGGGGCCATTCTAGGTCTTCACAACCCCAGAATAAACTACCGTTACATCAACACTCTGGAGAAGGAGGCTCAAAATATGGGTATGAACAGGCCTGGGAGACCTTTCTGATCCCATGGTTGGTGGCAGAAGACATTGTGAAGAAGAGCCGGAGGATGTTCCTTTTTAAGATTCTGGGTCTTAAAACTCCCCAACCAACATGACAATGGATCCTGGGAGTTCTTTGTCTTTCAAAAGTAACCTTTCCAAGCTCTGCTTCATGGCATCCTTCTCCATGTCTCCCTTTGGAATGATTTGTGGGTGGATATAAGATTTCTTCCCATGGCATTTGAGTGAGACATATTTCCAGTGGGGTGGTGGTGAGCTTGAGCATTTTAGGCTGCATCCGTACTGCAGTAATAATGCGATTTGATACCACTTTAAATGCCGTGGCTCAATGCTATGGAATTCTGGGATTTGTTGTTTTGTGAGACATTTAGCTTTCTCTCTCAGGGAGCTCTGGCACCACAATAAACTTCAGATCCCAGGATTCTATTATTGCATTATTACTGCATTATTTTTTCAATGCAGATGCAGCCTTGTTGCTGTTGTTGTGTATCTCGAAGTCATTTTTGACTTATGGCGACCCTAAGGCAACCCTATCATAGGGATTTCTTAGCAGGTTTCTTCAGGAGGGGTTTGACTTTGCCTTCTTTTGAGGCTGAGAGTGTGTGGCTTGCCCAAAGTCACCCAGTGGGTTTTGATGCTTGAGCTGGGATTTGAACCCTGGTCTCCAGAGTCGTAGAGCAAATCTCAAGTGCAGATGAAGAGGAATGAAGGGTCTCTCTAGTCCAGCATCCTGTCCCCAAAGCAGCCATTCCATTCAGGATCACCCAGGATGCTCACAAATAGGGAGAGAAAGTGGCAATTCTCTCCCAGGGATCTGGGATTCCCAGGCAGACTTGACTGGACACAAGATTTTCCATTCAGATGTCGTGATGCATGGGACCCTTCTCAAAAAAGCCCTCAGCCACTTCCAGGCCTTGCAGCAGAGGACTTCTATAAATTAATTCCACATCCAAACCAAATGTTCTTGTATCTCTCCTGAACCTACTGCCAGTCAATTAAATTGGATGACCCCAAGTTTTAGGGGTTGGGAGTGAGGGGAATATCTCTTATCCATTTTCTCCACTCCATATGTAATTTTATAAACCACTATCCATGACCTCTTTCTGCCCCTGAATGAAAGCAACAACAAAAGGTCCCAGATAGCTTTTTTGACTTTCCTTGTAGGTAAAGTGCTCCAACACCATGGCCCCCCTCCCAATCGTTTGGATTGACCTTCTCCAAGTCCATGATTTCTTGTGTTGAGAAGAAGCAACCACCTCCATGCTATAGGGCAATCTGAGGGCCCCATGTGGCCCTTAGACCTCACCACAAGCCCCCTCTCAACCCCAACAATATTTTATTTTAAATCACCATTATGATTTTCAGGATTTTTTTTTGTCTTGGAACCACACAGAAAGCCATATGAAAATACCCACAACACCCCCCACAAGTATCCAGGACCCCATACTGCCCCCAAATGCCATGGCTTTCTGCTGCAGTCTGTCTCAAAATGGTCTCAGGTCATGTCACTTCCTAGCACTATTTTGAGAGGGATCACAGAGGAGAACGGAGGTATTTATGCTGGCTTGCATACATTTGTCCACCCCTACTTTAGTATCTTGGTCAGTCTAAGGATACAAGAAGCGGTGCTTGGAAAAGTTCCTTTTTTGGACTATACAGCCACTGATGACTCCTACATCAGTATAGTCATGAATCCATTCAGGAGCTGTCTAAGGTGCTGAGTTCTAATATATAGACTATATAGACCTAGCAGTTGGAGATATTTTTCAAATCCTGGATGAAAACTTGGAGGGAGTTCACTGCCCCAATAACATGGGAGCCACTGATTGCAACTCCCAGAATCCCTGCAACTGGCACAACCAGCAGTTCCAAAAGAGTTGCTGTTTTGATAAGAGAAGTCCTCCAGGGGAATTACTTTTCTCTTTCTCATTTACTTTTGGAACCAAGTTCGCTTTAGGTAGAATTTGGATCCACTCCTTTCTAAAACAAGGTTAGTTGTCCTAGTATTGTTGTCCCATTAGATGCCCAGTGTACCTTCCACCACCTTCGTACCCTTCCTGCTGTAGGTCTTTCAAATGCTTGGATGTGGCTGTAGGAGCAATCAGAAATGGGCACCAAGAGGTTTGGGAAAGACTCATGAGCTGCTTTAGAGTATATTAACCCTCCTTTGACTGGCAACTGCTTTCCATGATCTCAGATTGACCAGGACATTTCCCACCCATTCAACCTGAGAACCTTTGCAGGTGGATGTGTCCAGGGTCCTTGTGGATGGATGTGTCCATGGGATCTTAAGCTTGGAATCAAGGCACATAAGTCATAATAACCATAAGCTAGGAATTTCATCATCTGCAGAGAGAAGTACCCTCAAGCAACCTTTTCCCAATGGAATGCCCTTCATATATGCTGGCCTATAGTTCCTATTATTCTCAGTTAGCCTGGTCACAGAATGGGAATTGTAGTGCCAACATATTTGGAGAGATTGGAGAAGACTGCCCTAATCACAATTCCTTAGAACAGGTGTAGGCAACCTTTCCCCTTTAAGGGCCGAGGGACTTCAGCTCCCAGAATCCCAGGAGCTATTGGCCAACATGGGACTATTGGCCAACATGGCTGAGGCTTCTGGGAGCTGAAGTCCCTTGGCCCTTAAAGGGGAAAGGTTGCCTACCCCTGCCTTAGAATCACAGAATCATGGAGTTGGAAGATACCCCAAGAGTCATCTTGTCCAACTTCATGCCATGCAGGAAGACACAATTGAAGCACTCCTGCAAGAAGTCCATCCGACCTCTGTTTAAAGATCTCCAAAGATGAACAGGACCCGGAACAACGGATGCAAGCTGCAGGAAAAGAGATTCCACCTCAGCATTAGAAGGCACTTCCTGACAGTGAGAGCTGTTCAACAATGGAACACACTCCCTTGGAGTGTGATGGACTCTCCTTCTTTGGAGGTCTTTAAACAGAGGCTGGATGGCCGTCTATCACGGATGCTTTGATTGAGAGTTCCTGCATAGCAGAATGGGGTTGGACTGGATGGCCCTTGGAGTCTCTTCCAACTCTGTGATTCTATTATTCATTCCATTGCCAAACTGCTCTTACAACTGAGAGGTTTTCCCCAATGTTTAGGTGGAATCTCTTCTCTTGTGCCCTAGTCTCTGGAGAAGCAGAAAACAAGCTCTCTCCATCTTCTACATGGCACCCCTCCAGATAGTTAAAGATGGCTCTATCATGTTATCTCTCAGTCTTCTCTTTACCAAGCTTCCAGTATCCTAAGCCATTCTTCTTAAGGACTGGTTTCCAGATATTTTCTCATGTTGGTTGCCCACGTCTGGACATATTCCAGCTTGTCCCTGATGGTCAAATAGCAGTGAGCTTCACGGAGGGGTGGGGAGAGGAGTTAATTGGGATTCACCTTCCTCAACTTGGTTACAGATGCTTTCCAGGCATGAGTCAGTTCAGGGCTGCTCCAACAGCCTCATGATCTGTCTTCTTGCCCTTTCTAAGTGACAAACAACATCTTTTGTGTTCTTGTGCTGTAGGAAAACTAACAAGCCTCAATGGTTCTTTAGAGATCCCACTCCCATCTGTTGCATGCAGAAAATACGGGGGTGTGAGAGAGGGGAGGATTCATTTCATTTCCAGGAGATGTAGTCTTTTGGAGGATGAGGGTCAGTAATTTGGGTTGAAGAAATACCCCTTCCTTCCACCCTCCTCCTCATTGTTATTTAATCTTCTGTATTCAAGGTAGCCTACTGTTAAAATCAACTCAGTTTAAAACATAATGGAATCATTTTAATTGACTGAAAGTTAATTAATTTGACAAATTGAAGAAAGGTGGTTTTGAAAGTAGCTGAAACTGTTCAAGATGTCTGAAAACTATTTAAAAATTGGGGTCTGTTTGGCTAAAGTAAGATATATAAATCTCTCTTAGCCCCCCCCCCCCCATTCTTCCATTGGCTGGGTATGATTTTCTTCTGTTTCCCCCATGAATGCCTGTGTCCACACTACCTCTTCAACCTACATCCTCATGGATGGAAAAGAGAGGAAGACAGTGGTGTTAGTTCAATCAACATTGCAGAACCCATCTACCTGGTTGCAGGGGCCATACTTTACAGCATTCACACACACACACACACACACACCCTAACCCATCTCAGCAAGAGCCAAGCCAGCAAGTCCAACAGCCAGATCCTGGAGCCAGTGGCTGGGCAGATGTAGTATTTGCCACCACATGCCAGTTGGCTCTTTCAGGGTCATTTGGACAAAAGAAAGGCAGTGCCTGTGGTGCAGTTAGGAATCCAGCCTGCTTTCTGCCGAGACACCCCTAATTTGTTTTTCGTTTTTCTCCTCTGCCCTTCCCCATCTTCTCTCTCTCCAGCTGCTTGGCACTCGTGAGCCCAGCTAGCTTAAAGGAATTATAAGGCAGTGCGAAAAGGCAGAGGGGTCTGCGTGAAAAGCCTTCTCTGAGGCTGCTTGCCCCCCAAGTATGGGCAGATCTATTCCAATTAGGGCCTGCTTGAGAAGTGTGAATTGTGTCCCAGTGTTAAGGAGTCATGTATAGGAGGCATACGGCGCAGGCACTAGCAGCAGCTGCAGAGGAGCTCATCGTGTGACTTGACTTATTCTTTTTTCGTTGCCAAGAGTTGACTTCCAAGACAAAGTTGCATCAAAAGTGTTCTGCTATTAATGCCAGGACAGAGGGGCAGGCAGCCAAGTTTCCAAAGAAGGGTGCAAGTGAAGGGTACACTTTCAATAGGGTGCAGAGGCAGCTAGTGAATCTCATGTTAGTGCAGGTAGTGAACATATTATAAGTTTCAGCCTGAGCCTCCAGTGGAGTTCTCCAAGGTGCTGAATTGATTTTAAGAGATACATTTCAGCACCTCAGAGATCTCCTTTAAATTTCAGTTTAAGACTGGTGGAGATTGACTGCCCCTATGACACTGGAGCCAGCACTGGCTAAACAAGGATTTTCCAGTCAAGAGCAGAGCAACAGGAGTGTGTCTTGTGCCCTTACAAACACAATGGTTATTTTAATGTATCACTTTTCTATGTTTTTAATTGTATTCTTTTTTTGTAATGTTGTGAGCCACTCTGGGTCCCAGTTCTGGGAAAAGAGCAGGATAATAATAATAATAATAATAATGGCTGAAAATTGTTGCACAAGGAGATACAGCCTGAAAAGTTCCACCTATTTGATTTCTGAATGTTTGGCAGATGTTAAAGGTGAGAAGCCAGACAAAACAAAGGAAGGAGAAGAGCTTGGAACACATACAATTTTTTTAACTGCATGGAAAGTGCCACCAAAATTTAGGACTTTTATACTAGAGTTTATCTTCCAAGCAATACGGGTGCAATCCTGATACCCACTTACTTGTGAGTAGGCAGAAAGCTTGCAAAAGTTTCTTCTTCTTTGGCCATGCTGGCTGAGGAATTTAGGGAATTGCATTCCAAAACAAGGATTTTTTTCCCCTTAGCTCTGGTTAAATACATATGGACTGACACTGTAAACAGTTGTTGTGGGGATTTGGGAGAAAAAGGTCATGTTAGGATGTTGATTCACTGCAGGGAGAAATCCATCATCATGAAAAGCAAATGCCAAGAAAATATTCCCAGTGTGATCCATATCATTTTACTTCCCAGCTCCTCCAAAAATTGCCAGCAAAGTTGTCAACACTGGCAAGTCTGCCCTCCGCCAGCTCTCTGACTTTCTGTTCACCAACTACAAAAAGGGGGTCCGTCCTGTTCGGAACTGGAGGAAGACCACCAACGTGGCCATCGATGTCATGATCTATGCCATTCTGAGTGTGGTAGGTTCCTTTTCCTTGCCCCAAAGCTCTTTGGCTTCGATGGTTAAATGTGGATTGATGGGGTCACAGACCTGATCCGCAAACATTCAAATAAACCTCTCAAATCTGTGGGGGAGTTGCGATGTATCTAGCTTCCCTGACTGGGAGCATAGAGAAGTTGGTCTCCATAGAGATTGTCACACAAAAACGCTTGTTTGTGAATTTTGCTTTTGTTCTGAGACTCTTCTCAGAATCTCTCTAAAATCCTCCTTTTCTTTATCTTCATCTGAAGAGCTGTCAGTTGCTAACTGTGACCACTATCGGTTCAGCTCTAAAGCATCACTTAGAGCCATTTTATACATTCTGTGCTTTAGATGCAGAGATTGGACAAGTTGCTCTTCTGGACTAAAGCTCCCAGAAACTCCCAGGACATGAAAACTCTCAAGGTATAACTATGGGGGACTGGTGTTGACTCCAAATAAGAATTTTACCCTCCCATTTTCCCTTTTCTTTCGGTCCCCAAATTTCTAGCATCGTTAGAAATGAACTTACAACTTTACTTGTCTGGAAACAGAGTTTCAACATCCAGAAAAAAGGAGCAGGCACAGTGACCATAGTGACCAGTGAGGCATAGTGGTTTGAATGTTGAACTAGGGCTCTGGAGACCAGGGTTCTAGTCTTGACTCAGCCATGGAAACCCACTGGGTGACCTTGGGTAAGTCACATGCTCTCAGCCTCAGGGGAAGGCAATGGCAAATGTCCTCTGAACAAATCTTGCCAAGAAAACTCCAGGATAGAGGTAGCCATAGTCAGGAATGACTTGAAGACACACAACAACAACAACAACAACAGTGACAGGGGAATGCCAACACAGCAAATAGACAAGTTCTGAGTGTGGTCAGTTTTCAATGTCTTGATCTCTGCAATGCTAGAAATTTGGAGATTGAAGGAAAAGATTATGGAGAGGAGGAGAATTCTTATTTGGGGGGAACTGCCCTTATTTTACTCCCCCACTTTGTAGCTACATCCTTGTTTGGTGAGAAGGATAGCACAGTAAGAAGGATGAGGATAAGCATGGCATAATTAGGGACGGCAATCTCATGCATTTCATTATCTCCCACAAAAATAAAAAGTGCTAAAAGCTTTCCCCCTGCTGGGCGAGATGATATGAGATTTAGCCTATTTTTCAACAATTAGCCTTCAAAGAGAAGACTTTTCGTGGAGGAAGTCATAAAGTTTCCTCATCACCACCACCAAAAACATTGCTATGGAGCATCTGTGGGAGGAAGAGGGATAAAACTGATCAGATTCACCTCTTCTCCTGGCCCTGATCCAAAGCCAAGTGGTTTACACTGGTGTAAGAGGGATTGTGCAGCCTTGAATAGGATACCATCCTTGTGCCACCTCTGAGAAAATGTAACCTCTTGCATAACAACATTTGCACCAACATAAAGGGTCTCAACCCATTCTCCATTCTGGTAGGGGATTCTTGGAGTTGTAGTCTGAAAAAGTAACTTCTCCATCCTCCACTTACATGTATACCTAAAGTGTGCCTTTTTATAAGAGGCTAAGCATGACTATATCTAATAGGTATTTTGGAAACATATGCCAATTACAAGAAGATTAACCACCAGTTCTATTTAATGTATGGTCACTAGCTTAGATTCAGTTCTTAGTCCAAATACAGTAGATCCATTGAATCAATGGGGAATTATTAAGAGAACACTTATGTAATTTTTATTGATTTAACAGGTCTACTTTGATTGAGACTAGCGATTGGAATTAGGTCACCTATGTCTGAGTCTGTGTAATATGAATACACAAGTTGCCTTGTAACAAAACCATTGGTCTGTTAGGCCAATTTTGTCTAGAGAACTTGCCTTCTTTGAAGGCTTTTGAACAGATGTTGACTGACCACAGGTGCACTGTAGAAATAATTCAGTTTGAGACTGGTTTAAGCGCTGTAGCTCCGTCCTATGGAATAAGGGGATTTGCAGTTTTAATAGGTCTTGAGCATTCTGTCAAAGGGTGCTAGTGTCTCACAAAACTACAAATCCCAGGATTCTGGGATTTTCCACCTCCAGCCTTGTTACTTGGATCCTTTTAACTAGAAATGGCAGGGACTGAAGCTGGTGTCTTCTGTAGTCAAAGAAGGAAGTCTACCACTAAGCCATGGATAAGACCTTTCCCAGAGATTTTCTGGTAGGCCATCTACCTTCCTCCCAACACAATGCAAAAAGATGCACGAATGAAGCAGAACTTTTATTTCACCAACCCAATCTCTGTCTTTGTTTTTGACAGGATGAAAAAAACCAGGTCCTGACAACGTATATCTGGTACAGACAGGTAAGAAGAAGACTACATCCTTTTACTAATGCGGCTTCCAATTTGCCATTCTTCTTGGTCCTCCACTGGTCAAGCAGTTGTCCACCTAGGCACCTGTGTCCTCCATGGTGCTCCCTTGAATTCACCAGTTGGTCATCTCAACAAGAGTAGTCTGACTTGGAGAAAGCTTACAAGAAGCATGACTTGCTGATGTTCCGTTGATTCGATGGCTCTACTCTTGTCCACAATCGGGGCTTGTCTAGATGATCAAAACAATTGTGAGCAGAATCTATCTTGTTCACAAATGAATCAAGTATACCAGATTTACTTTTTTTGTGGGGTGTGTATGTGCTGCCAAACCCTCCATAAAACCTAGGATACAATCTCAGGTTTTCCCCCATTGTATCCTGAAGGATTCACGTTGTTGGTTGTGTGAATAACTGGTGCAGTTGGACCTGGGTTAAACTGAGATAAAACTGTGTATGTGATGAACATGTTTCGACTACATCGGCGTCATAGACTCCATCTTTATTTGCAGTGCTGACACATGTGGGCAACAGAACTCACAAAGATGTGATAACCTCTGCTCCCCGTTGATTTTTCTAACTTGTTTTTTAACTTGTATTGTATTTTTGGATTGTCTTATTCAATGTTGTAAGCCGCTTTGATCAGTTTTCTGGAAAGGCGGGGTACAAATAAAACTTTTATTATTATTTATTATTATAAAAAAATAGTGTGAACAACAAACTGGGAATGCATGACTGAGATTATTCACATAGTCATGTTATAAACAAAATGTGTAGATAATCCCCTGGATGTAACCTTTTGCATAGCATTCTTTCACAGTGCATCTACCACTTCCATGGATCAATTTTATTTGGAAGTCAAGCTGCATTCTCCATTACACGAGATACTGGAGATTATGGGGTTTCCTTACATGATTTCCCAGTACGAGGTGGATGAGCTCTTTGAGCCTTACATTCTGGACTTCTGAACTGCAACACCACAACACCACAAAGTAATGGTCATGCACAAAACAAGAGAGCAGCCAGTACTTGCATTCATGGCCGGACATTTAAAGCATTGGTCATTTGGACAGTGTTTGGAAAAGTGGTTTTTTTTGGGGGGGGTCCACAGTGCCTAAATCTCCCCCAGCCATCATGGCTCCTTCCAAAAAGTAACTTTTTCCCTAGGCTCTGGCTTTGGACAGCAAGAGAGTTGGGGTGAGAAGGATGGGGAGGATGGGAGAGGATAAAGCATGTTATTCTTGGCCAACAGAAGAAAAGAAGGCATGATTTGTGGAAGAGGGGATCCTTCCCTCCATTAAAATAAAATCATTTCAGCATTTGGCCCTGGCTTAAACCCTTTCTCCCTTCTTTTCTACAGCACTGGATCGATGAGTTTCTGCAATGGAATCCACAAGACTTTGACAACATCACCCAGATGTCTGTTCCTACCGATGCCATCTGGGTGCCAGATATTCTGATCAATGAGTTGTAAGTGGGTTCTTGGGGGTCTCCCTTCCTCCACATTGTGGGAGTAAGGAAGGGTTGGGAGGAAAAAAAGGAGGATCATCCTTGCTTCCCCAACCTCTCTCCTGTCCCCTTGTTTTCCCCCATTTTGTATTCTTGGCAATACTTCCCCCCTTTTGGCTCAAAGCTGCCTCTGTCCTCTGTGTAACTGTACATTGCAGATGGGGAGAAGGCTGAGAAGTTGGAAGGGTTCCAGTTGTGGGAAATTATAAACACTCATAATTGCCCCGGCTGCGTTGGCCATGGGATTCACATATTCTGAGGAAGTCTTTGTTGAGGAAGGAGAGAAAGAGGGAGGGAGGGGGAAAGATAATGGCAGGACAGCTGCAAAGGCATCAACCCATGCTTGGAAGAAGAGAGAAATGATCTCAGGCAGGGAAATGGATTTATTGTTGCAAACTATCTGGTGGCTACCATTAACAGGACCTTGCCAAATACTAGGAAGCCCCTCTGTGGAGCTGGTGTTGGGGGGGGGGGTTTCTTCTCATATCTCCCCCCCCCCCCAAGTTAAAACACGTATCAGGTGCCATTTCAAAAGGTTTCTTTAAAAAAAAATGGGTTGCAGGGAACAATGGTGAAGTTGTATTTATTTATTTATTGCACTTATGTCCCAACCTTCTTCCAAAATGGGGGAAGAAATGATTGAAGAGAAGAGACACGAAGATCCAGACCTTCCCCAAGATCCAGCTTTGCAAAGATATGCCAAATTGTATCTCCAGATTTGGTTTCTGGAGTGCAGGAGTTTGGTTCTTGGTTTAGGCTGAAGGTTTCTGCCGTAGTCAAAGTCTGTTATTTTTGCCTGGACTTTCTACTTCTTTGCCTTTTATCTTCTGCAGTGTGGATGTGGGCAAATCCCCCGATATTCCCTATGTTTACATCCTCCATCATGGGGAAGTCCGGAACCTCAAGCCAGTCCAGGTCGTAACCGCCTGCAGCCTGGACATCTACAACTTCCCCTTCGATGTCCAGAACTGCTCCTTGACCTTCACCAGCTGGCTACATAACAGTATGTGATGACTTCACTTGACTTTATCTTGCAAGCTGGGAGAAATAATAAGAGAAGCTAAGCTGGTTCACAAATATAAATGGGAGCAGGGGAATCATATCCCATTGTATTGTCCCTGGCCTGAATCTTACTGGTAGCCCCCAATAAGAATAAGAGAATCCAAGAGATTTAGCTGCAAGCTGAATCATTTTTATTCAGCAATTGATTCGATGGGCCTGCCATAGCTAGGGCAAACCAACAAGCCAGTGATTTGCAAAGACATCACTTTCTCAAGATCCTGGTCTAAGCTGCTGTTGCTCTTGTTGTTGTCATTATTGTTATGGTTATTATCTCAGTCTACCATCTTACACGGCTGCTCTTCCTCCTCAGTCCGAGACATCAATATCTCCCTGTGGCGGAGCCCAGAAGAAGTGAAACACGACAAGAGCGTCTTCATGAACCAAGGAGAATGGGAACTCCTGCATGTACTCAGCCAATTCCGAGAATTCAGTGTTGGAGACAGTGATTCCTATGCGGAGATGAAGTTCTTTGTAAGTCATCAGCTGGAGGTGGTGGTTCTGGGTTTAGAAAGAAGTTGTGGGGTGGAAGTAGAGAACAGAAAGTTCAATGCAGGTGCAGAGGATGAGAGAAATTAGATGGGAGTTGGGAGTATGATGAAGGGTGGGAAGAGTTCCTGTTGTAGAAGACTTCCTGTTGTTGTTATGTGCCTTCAAGTCATCTCCAATGTATGGCAATCCTAAAGTGATGCTTTCATGGGGTTTTCTTGGCAAGATTTGCTCAGAGGAGGTTTGCCATGGCCTTCCCCTGAGGCTGAGAATGTGTGACTTGCCCAAGGTCACCCAGTGAATTTCATGCCTGAGTAGAGAATCAAACTCTGGTCTCTGGTCTCCAGAGTCATAGTCCAATAGTCAAACCACTATGCCAGGTTGGCTTTTCTAGGAAGAGGACTACAGCTCCCAGTGGCTGTGGGGATTCTGGTTTTTGCAGTCCAAAAGTAATTTTTTCTTATCTCTGGCCACAGTATCTCAGAAAGCATGGGGCATAAATAAGGAGCATGTAGTAACATCCGTCCCAAAAGAACCCAAGAAGCGACTTAGCCAGGCATCAAGTGCCAAATGGGGCTCTTGGCTTGAGTCACTTCAGACCAGAAGGGGAAGCATTCACTGAACCTTAATGGATTTGACGGAGAGCCAACCAGCCATTAGGGAATGTCCCAAGGTAGTGTCCGTTCCTGCCAAGTCTCCGTGTGGCTCTTTATATCTTGGCAGGTGGTCATCCGGAGGCGCCCGCTCTTCTATGCCGTCAGCCTGCTGCTGCCCAGCATCTTCCTGATGGTCATGGACATTGTGGGGTTCTACCTCCCACCGGACAGTGGGGAGAGGGTCTCGTTCAAGATCACCTTGCTCCTGGGCTATTCTGTTTTCCTCATCATTGTGTCTGACACTCTGCCAGCCACCGCCATTGGGACCCCACTCATAGGTAAGATCAGCTGCTGTTTCAGAAGCCTTAATGGTCAAGGGTGTGCAAAAAGCCAGCAGTGCATTGTTTGGTGCAGGAGATCTCATGTCTGTATGTATCTATGTTTGTATGTATCCACGTATTTCAGCTCTGCTTGTGAAATCAAAGACAGTCAGATGCACTCTGGCAGTTGGGAGTGTCTTTCCATTTCTTTTTGCAAAAGTTCCTTTCTCTTTTTTTACTAAGGATTTTGGCTGGGAAGCCTGTGGTGGGACCCAGCTGACTCCCTGCCCTTCCTGAAGGCCATTCCATGGCTGAGAACTTGTTCATTACTTGCATATAGTTACATTGAATGATGCTGTTGTACAACCGATCACATAATGAGCATGACAGGTGTGAAGACTCGTGTTGTGTAAGGACAGATTGAACTCTCCATTCACTTCTAAGGGTTGCATTTGCAGAAATTCCTAGGCAATGTTTCAAACATTGCATATTTCAGCATCACAAGTCTTGCGCAGCCCTGAATAGGATGCCACTTTTGTGTAACATCTGAGAAAAGCAGCGTTTTGTGTAATGGTGTTCACACATCCTCGTACACTGGGTTTCTTCCATTTGTGGGAGACAGAAGAGGGACTCTCCAGCAGACCTCAGTTCCTAGGCAGCCATATGTAGGAAAAAGCCTTCCTTCAAGTATCACAGTCCAAAGCTGTTTAAGGCTTTGGATGTCATCACAAGCTCCTTCAATTCCAACTGGAAGCTTATTGGTATATTTGACAGGACTCAGCAGATCCACCCAGATCCTTGGTTGGATCAAAAGGAGTTTTGATGAGCCAAGATGAGGGGAAGGACTGGTAGGAGATGAGGAGAGGAAGAAGGGAGGGTTTGTTTCCATTCTGGTGTGTCATTGTCTAGCCAAGAAACTGCCTTTGCTGAAGGCCTTGCCTTCCTTCCTACAGGGGTTTATTTTGTGGTATGCATGGCCCTGTTGGTCATCAGCTTGACTGAAACTATCCTCATTGTGCGCCTGGTGCACAAGCAGGACCTGCAGCCCCACGTCCCGGAGTGGGTCAAGCGTTGGGTCCTGGAGCGAGCCACAATTTTGCTCTGCATCCGAGACAGACACACCTTCTGCCCAGTCCGCACACAGAGCTCTGACATCTCAAGGAACATGGAGAACAATGACAGCACAGGTAAGAGCAGGGGTAGGCAACCTTTTTGAGCCGGGGGCCGGGTTGCTGTTCCTCAGACAATTGGGGGGCCGAAGCACCATAAATAAATAAATAAATAAATATTTCTTTTAAAAAAATTAAAAATTAAAAAAAATATGCATGCACACTCTCTCAGCCCCAGAAAAGCCATGGCAAAACCCCTGTGGAGAATCTTTAGGGATGTAAAAGGCCAATATGTTGGGGTCGAAGTTTTCTGGAACAATAAGAAAATTTTAATAGTAGGTGTGTATGGCCCACAAGAAAATAAAGGGATTTTTTACGAAAAATTACAAATGAAAATTCTTGATTCCGACCATGAAGATATAATTATGGTGGGGGACTTCAATGGGGTAATAGAGCCGAAATTAGATAGAAAATCAGAAAAAAACATAAAATTAAATCAAGGAAAATTACCGCAAAAATTTTTTGTGATGATGGAAAATCTATCTTTGATAGAAGCTTGGCGACATCTATATGGTGATGAAAAAAGCTTTACTTTTTATTCAGATACTCATAAATCGTTGGCCAGAATAGACTTTTGTTTAACTACTAAATCTCTAATTAGAGAAGTAGAACAAATAGAATCTTTAAATAGAGAGATCTCGGATCATAACCCTATTGTGATAAAACTCAAAGAGAATAAGAGAAATAATACGTGGAGACTTAATGAAAGGTTACTTAAAGATAAAACGATTATAAATAAAGGAAAAGAATGGTTAAAGACTTTCTTTGAAGAAAATCTAAATGGACAAGTCAAATCAAATATGGTGTGGGATGCATGCAAAGCTTCTATCAGAGGTTTTTTCATCCAACAAAACATAATTTGGCAAAAAAAAAAGAAAGATATTAGGAATAGATTGACTAAAGAATTGAAGAATAAGGAGGAAGAATTAAATAAAAATCCGTCTAATGTACAAATACAAAAAGAGATTAAAATAATTAAAAAGCAGCTGGAATTGGAATCGACAATTGAATTAGAAAAAAGATTGAAACTGACTAAACAAAAAGATTTTGAATTAGGAAATAAACCGGGAAAATGGCTGTCGTTTAGGTTAAAAAAAATGAAAGAAAGAAATATAATAAGTAAGATTAGGGGGAAAGATAGAATATTAACTAAACAAGAAGACATTAAGGAGACCTTTTATAATTTTTATAAAGAGCTATATAGAGTTAGAGAAACACAATTAGATAAAATCGATAATTATTTAGAAAAATTAAACATTAAAACCATCCCAGATGATTGGCGAAATGACCTTAATAAGCCAATTACAAGAGAGGAGGTTTGCGAAGCTATTAGTCTTGCAAAACAAGGGAAAGCTCCAGGAAATGATGGCATACCAAATTCTTTTTATAAGATTTTTATTGAGGAGATTGTGTCACCCCTTCAAATGGTTATGAATAAAGCTATCGACGAAGATTTACCGGATTCATGGAAACAAGCTGATATAACACTATTACCAAAGGAGGGGAAGGATAAAGAAAATCCAGGTAACTATAGACCAATCTCACTATTAAATAATGATTATAAACTCTTTGCAGCCATCTTAGCTAAAAGATTAAAAAAGTATTTAGATAAATTAATTGGTAAAGAACAAAGAGGTTTTATGAAAAATAGACATATTAGGGATAATACTAGGATAGTTTTAGACATTTTGGATTATGGAGAGAAACATAATGAGAAAAAAATTGGCCTTCTTTTTTTGGATTTTGAAAAAGCTTTTGATTCGGTTAATTGGAACACCCTAATAAATTTACTAGAAAGAATAGGTATAGGCACAAATTTCTTGAAGTGGATAACAAAAATATATAATAAACAGAGTGCACAAATTAAAATTAACAACGATAAAACACGTGCAGTTTCAATACAAAGAGGCACCCGACAAGGTTGTCCTCTCTCCCCTATACTGTTCCTCTTGATTATGGAAATGTTGATTAAAAATGTTAGAGAAAATAATGAAATAAAGGGGATAAGAATAAAGAAGACAAACCTCAAAATTAGAGCTTTTGCCGATGATGTTGTTCTTGTAATAGAGGATCCCATAAACAATATACAAAAAGTAGTTGAAATCTTGGATGAATTTGGGAAGATTTCTGGTTGCAAGATCAACTCGGAAAAGACAAATATCTTAACTAAAAATCTAAATAAAGAGGATGAAAAGGAATTGGAAAGAAAATCAGGATTTGGTGTTGTTAACAAAGTTAAATATTTAGGGATAACAATAACAAAAAAAGTTATAAATTTATTCGAAAACAACTATTTAAAGATTTGGAAAGAAATTAAAAATGATTTAATAAGATGGAATAAATTAGGTATATCCCTTCTAGGAAGAATTGCGACTATAAAGATGAATATCTTACCAAGATTGCTTTTTTTATTTCAAACTATTCCTGTTATAGGTTCAGATAAGATATTTAAAGATTGGGACAGAGATATTGCCAGTTTTATATGGAGAGGGAAAAAACCCAGAATTAAATTGAAAAACTTACAAGACAGTAGGGAGAGAGGTGGACTGGGATTACCATCATTAAAACTATACTTTGAGGCGTGTAGTTTAGTGTGGGTGAAAGATTGGATTACTTTAGAAGATAAAATGCTACTGAACTTGGAAGGTGAAGATTTAAGCATGGGGTGGCATGCCTATTTGGTTTATGATGCGAAACATTTAGAAAAATCATTCAAAAATCATACGATTAGAGGACCACTTTTTAGAATATGGAAGAAATACAAAAGACATGCACTCCCAAAAATTCTAGGATGGGTATCCCCCCATGAAGCCATACAAAGGAAGGAATCAAGTGAAAATACAATTTGGTTTAGATATGAAAATCTATGGAAATTAGTAGGTGGGAAAATTATTTTGAAATCAAGAGAGGAATTAAATGGGGAAGACGAAGGTAGAAATTTAAATTGGTTTTTGTATAGACAAATCTATGAAAAATTTCAATCAGACAAAAAGTTATATGACTTTGAAATAGACATCAAAAAATCAGAATTAAGTAGAATTTTATATGTTGAAAAAGAAAAATTGATTGGTAAAATATACAGATTCCTCTCATGTCTTGAGAACGAAACGGAGACGGTAAAAAATCAAATGGTGAAGTGGGCCAACTGTGTTGGTCATAACATTACAATGGATCAATGGGAAAAGGTATGGATGGATATTAAGAAACTTACAGTGGCCCAAAACATAAGGGAAAATTGTTATAAAATGTTTTACTTCTGGTATTTATCCCCTTATAAACTTGCCAAAATTTATAAAACAAAAAAAGAAAACTGTTGGAAGTGTAATCAAAAAAAAGGCACTTTCGTTCATTGTTGGTGGGAATGTAAGAAAGCAAAATCATATTGGAAAATGGTCAATGACTTAATCAATGAGATAATGGGCATTAACCTGACTTTAAAACCAGAAATATATTTGTTAGGTATATTAAATGAGGATTACAAGAAAGGAAAAAGGAAGGTAATTTTTTATATGATAACCCTTGCAAGGATTTGTTTTGCCCAAAATTGGAAAAATGATCAAATTCCAACTAAAGATGAGTGGTTATTAAAACTATTTGATGGTATGGAGATGGATATGATAACTCAAGCTTTAAAAAATAATTTTGAGTCTAATATATCTGAAGATTGGAAAAATGTGTTAATGTTTTTTGAGCAAGAATGGGGAAAGACAATAGTACTTACTTTAAGTTAATTTAATTTCTCCAAAATTAGTGGATCTTGGAGATAGCACAGATAGCGAAGATAATTTCTTTATTGTTTTTTTTTTTGTGGTTAATTTAGTAGATATTCATAGCCGAATAAAAGGAAGCCAAAAGTTTACAACAATATTGTTTACTGACAGATAGGAAGTCATTGTGATTTTTTGTTTTTTTATGTTTTTTCTTATATGTCTTGAAATGTTTAAGATGTAAATTTTGTTTATTTTAGATATCAATTATGCTAACTTTGTCTAATTTACTCTTATCTATGTATTCTTTCTGTTGTTGATTTTATGTCTATGTCTTTGTATTTCTATGTGTTATTTGTTTTTTAATGTGGATTACTCACTAATAAATTCTTTTTAAAAATTAAAAAAAAAAAAAAAAAAAGAATCCAAAAACAAGAAGCCCTTGAGAGAGGAAATAGAAATCTTTGTTTACTTTATTCTTACATGCAAAAACAAATTATCTCCAAAGCTTTGTTCCCACTGAGTGAGAGTGTGACAATTATTACTTATTCCATGACTTTTTTTTTTAAAAAAGGGCTTTTTTCTTCAAAAGTATCTGCCCAAAAAAACTGTAGTTTGTTTGTGCACAGATGTGTTGTTTCAAAACAATGAGCAAAAAACTGTGTACAGTATTTTGCAAAAATACATCCCTAGATTCTCTTATTCTTTTCATTCTCCTGCCCTCCCTCCCCAATAACTACATTCTTGGAATGGGGAATGAGTATGAAATGAGCTTCTGAAATCTTAGAGAATCAAATGGTACACTGAAGGCACTGACAAACCTTAATGCATCATCTAAGAATGGGCAATTGTTACACTTGTGGAATCCCACTTCGCAAATGTGAATACAGATGTTATGTGTGTTGTGTGCAAGTAATTTCTGATTTATAAGGTGAATCTATCCTGGGGTTTTCCCTGGCAAGATTTTTTCAGAGGAGATTTGCCATTGTCTTCCCCTGAAGCTGAGAGAGTGCGACTTGCCTAAGATCACCCCATTGGGGTTCATGGCCAAGCTGGGAATCAAGCCCTGATCTCCAGAATCATAGTCCAACATTCAAACCACTACAGAGCATTGGCTCCTTAAAAATGTTATGCCATAGCTTAAAAAAGTGCAGCTGCATGTATCAGGAAACTTATATTGTGCATATGATATCCATGGGATTTTAGCCATGAACCAGCCCTAGACTCTGACTCTCAGCTAGAGGCCCTGATTTCAAACACGTTCCCCATAGCTGCTTCTCCTTTACTTACTCCTTTACAAGCCTTTCCATCTGCTCCTTCTAGCCAAACTGAACCACTACAACTGTGAGAACATCCGTGATTACGAAGGAGGGACAAGTGGTGCATCAACCCAGTCTCAGGGGGAGAATTCGCTGGTGGTGGAAAACATCCTCCAGGAGATATCGTCCATCCGCCAGTTTTTGGAGAAGCGGGACGAATTCCGTGATATCGCCCGGGAATGGTTGCAAGTGGGCTACGTCCTGGATGTGCTTCTCTTCCGGGCTTACCTGGTAGCCGTCTTGGCTTACAGCCTCACTTTGGGCACTCTGTGGTCCATCTGGCAATATGCCTGAGATGCACCAGGACTTGCCCCATGAATGGACCAGGCAGGCATTTGCATTCAACAAGTCTTCTTGGGGCTTGCTGACATGCATTTTAATGGCAGCGGGTCAGGATCTGGGGTACGTTTGCTATTGTTGTTCCCAGTCATGCTTTGTAACCCTGGTGACTTCCAAGTGTTTCTCAAGACTGGTCAGTGTGTATCTATGTAATTATCAAGATGCAATATGTGCCTAACAGAGTTGTGTATTCTGCCTTCGATTGCCCACCTTAGCTATGAATAAATAGAGGCATGTGCCCTTGCTCCTAAGTGACTTTTGTACACACCTTTAAAATGTTGGTCTTATAATGCATGGCAATTCAAAAAGAAGAAGAAGAAAAGAGATGAGGACTAATAACTGTTTGGGATGAATCCTGTGCCAGACGTTTAACCTAGTTTCCCTCCCCATTTTCCAGTTCTGCACTTGCATGGCCAACTTCAGCTTCATTCTCCATTTTTGAACAAAAGAGCCCGACCCAGTCAACTAAGTCCTTTTCCTTTGTACATACTCACCATCTAGAAAAGATCCCAAAAGTCCAAAGGAGATGGAGATCATGCAAGGGAGCTGTTCTTTGTTTTACCATTTTTCCCCTTGTAGGAGAAACCAAATTTCCAGATGCTATGATTCCTTCACAGACACCAATGATAATATTGGAAATAATATGAACAAGTATTTGGGGAAAGGATTAAAAATTGGTGTCTTGAATGTCAGGAAATCCTGACAAGGAAACTCCTAGGTAGACGAGAACCTTTGCAGTTCTGAACTTATTCTGTGCAAAAAAAAGGTGTTAATTTTTATGCAAACGATAGCATTTTCTGCACAGAAAACTACAATTTTTGTGTGTGCAGAAAACCTATTGTGCAGAAAACAGATAATGCTGTTTCCTGTGCAGGAAATGAGATCTATTGCTTATTTATTTATTTGATTTACATCTCGTATTTCTCCTGAATGAGACAGTTTTCTGTTTCTGTTCCAAACTCACTTCCTAGAGCAGCCATCTCACTCTGCCTAATGGTAGGACCGGCCCTGGATGATGATCCAACTGTACCATTTTGTAAATAGCATTCTAGAACATCTGTACAGTAAGTCCCTTCTTTGTCACCTGGACTGATGGCAAGGGAGGCCGATTCTCTTCTTATGATTCACCTGTCATAATGTTGTGTAATAAACTGGATTGAGTTAAACCAAAAATGCTGGAGTAAGTCATCACTAGAACTAGGTAACTGAGAGATCCTAAAAAGCTTCTGTACTAAGTTTCTGGAAAAGGTAAGCTGGATTTTTTTTTTTTTTAATATCAAGGATTCAATGAGGGAAAGGAAATGCTCATCTAAGGACAAGCATCTCTCACCAAAGCAGGAAATTTGGGGAAGAGAAAACAACTTCAGTTCATCACACAATAAAACACCATGCATGGCATCCTGTTAGATATTGATGCCATTGTGAAGGTGAGTTGCAGACCATTATTCAAATGGAGCCAAAAGCATGGCTGATGCATCATGGGTCCCATTGCACAACAGGCATTGGATTGCTCTGGGACCCATTTGACAATAGGAACCAGAACATTATGGGGCACACTGAGCAATGGGAACTTCGATTGTGCAGCAGGGACCCCCAATACGCATTGTCACAGTTC
Organism: Phrynosoma blainvillii; assembly: GCA_026167975.1. Taxonomy (NCBI): domain Eukaryota; kingdom Metazoa; phylum Chordata; class Lepidosauria; order Squamata; family Phrynosomatidae; genus Phrynosoma; species Phrynosoma blainvillii. The sequence goes on from JANUYF010000006.1 coordinate 33,130,899, forward strand.
ACTAGAAGGGTTGTGTGAATGTCAGGGATGTAGTTACAACATCGTAAAGCTATGAACTTTCAGCCTCTGATGCTGAATCTCAGCTTCAGCTGAATTAATTTCTATTAAGATGGTAATATGTCACAGTTGGCCCCAATCCAGACTAGTAGTTCATTTGTCCCAAAGAAATTAAGAGCAGTTCAGTCACATCCAGTGTAATACTTTAGCATTAAATGGCTAATTTCTTTTGGCTTCTCCTGAACAGCTGAAAAATCTTCCTCATCCTCTGACCTCTGAACCCCTTTCCTTTAAGAACATCAGCAGGAGATCATTAAAGGTCTATTTAGCATGGTGTAGTGGTTAGAGTGGGACTCTAGGACTGGGTAGACTCTGTCTGAAATCCCAAGATGGGCATGAATTTCCCTGGGCAATTGTAGGTTGGTCACCATCTTTTAGCCTCTGCTACCTTAAAGGGTTGTTGTGTTAATCAAATGCAGGGAGGGCTGTATATGAGATTTTGCACTTCTTTGAGAAGAGGCAAAGTGGAAATTTAACTACAGTGGGTCCTTGGTATCTCCTGGTGTTTTATTCCAGGATCCCTAGGGGATACCAAAATCTATGGATGCTCAAATCCCATTAAATACAATGGCAGAGTAAAATAGTGTCCCTTATATAAAATGGCAAAATCAGGGTTTGCATTTTGGGGTTTATATATTTCTGGACTATTTTCAAGCTATGAATAGTTAAATCTGTTGAGAAAGAATCCGTGGATATGGAGGGCCAATTGTAACAATACTTAATAGTTATTTATTTGCAACAATATGCTAAGTAAAAAGCCTCCTCCTCAATTTCTTCACTATGTTGATTGCAGGCAATTCAGACTAGTTCATTACTGCATCCCAAACACAACTGGTTAGAGAAAGTCTCCAAAGCCTTGAGAGTAATAAAGTTCTCTTAGGTTATTTCTCTGTGCAGCTGAGATTATCTTCTTCCTCATCCTGCCCACATAAAGATTTGTATAACTTGCAAACTTCCAGACACTTACGCTGGCACAAAAGTGATCCAATTTATTTTTTAAAGGTTACTTTACTGCTCCTTTTCTCATTTATATCTTGGGAACAAACAGGAAACTTGGAGAAAAAACCTTCCTTCAGCACCATGGACAGGGCAGCTTTGGATTTGCAGTGTGTTGCATATGTTGCCCAAAATATGCCTCTCTGTTTCCCTTTATCTCAAACTGAGCAGGTGAAGTGCTGTAGAGGTTGTTCAAAAGCATTTCCTTCCCCACAAGTTGCTAGGCAGGAAGGGGAGAACAGCTCATGCAAGGACCTAAAACCACAGCAAAGCCTGAAGGAATGAAAAACAGGAAAATACGCACGTCATCTTGGGTTGGAAAAATAAAATACAGAACAGTAACGGATGTCAATTAGTACTCACCACCTACGCTCCTGTCCATCTGTCACTTGGCAAGTATTGTTGCAGGATTTATTATACCCAGCTCAAGCGCCTCTCCATGTCTCCAGCTACATACAAAAAGGAGCCCATTCTCAATGCAATTGCTTTGCAAGAGAGACTAGAGGGACAGAATCCTTTGCCTAGCTAGCTCTCCTTTCTTCCTTAGAAAGCTAGTTGATCAATGGTGGCAGATGATGGCTTCCACAGGCTGTCAGGGATGGGGAATCTACTCCGGGTTTTAATGAGAATTCGAAAGGAGCCAACAAAAGCTCTAAAACCCACCTGCAATAGGTTCAGCACTTTGGAAAGCTCCTTGAAACTTTGGATCAAAACTCAGAGGAGGTTCATCATTGCAGTGGCATGGGAACCATCGGCCATGGCAAAGAGGTGGTGATGGTGGTTCAAGAATGAGCTTTTTTTCAACCAGTTTGTTATTCTAAGAGAGATGTGGAGGAGGAATGTCAATTTCTTGGCAATGAGGGAATTATGTTGTACAGGGAGGGGTATGAAAATTTGTTATCTTAGGAACTGCAACATACACAGCTAAAAACAAGTCTCAAAGAAGTATGGTCGAGACTGTGTTTAACTCTGGTAGAATGTACAGAGACACCAGTATGCATACATACCTGTAGGTCAGTGCTTCCCAAACTCTGTCTTTCCAGGTGTTTTGGACTTTGACTCCCAGAATCTCAAACCATTGGCCAAGATGGCTGAGGCTTCTGGGAGCTGAAGTCCAAAACACCTGGAGGACCAGAGTTTGGGAATCACTGCTGTAGGTGATGGCTACCATTGCAGGCAGTGTGACTGGTAGCCATTCCAGTGGCCATTCTGGGGATGTTCCAGAAGCCATTCCAGTCAACGACAGCATACTGACTCCCTGTATGATTTCTTGTTTGTCTGTTGTTTTGTGGCTTCAAGCCATTTCCAACTTATGTTGACCCTAAGGTGACTCTATCATGATTTTTTGTGTTGCAGCATTTGTTCAGAGGAGGTTGCCTTTGCTTCCTCTGAAGCTGAGAGAGTGTGACTTGCCTAAAGTCACCTAGCGGGTTACTATGATCGAGGAGGAGTTCAAACCCTGGTCTCCAAAGTTATAGTCAAACACTCAAACCACTACACCATGCTGGCTCTCATACCTCCTTATGCAAGTATCTAAACAGTACAACCACCAGCATAAACAGGAGTTAGGCTGATGGAAGGACCCAGAAGAATTCCAGCCAATAATACACAAAACCAGATTTTCAAGCTTGCTTCTGCTTCAAGGAATGTATGCTGATCACATGCAGTCATCTGTCCCAAATCCGTTGTTTGCAAGGGCTGGACTTCTGGATTTATCTCTCCCTTTCTTTTGGTACCACCAGCAATTTATGAGTCCAAATAAATCATGCAAAACAGAGCGTGCTTGGATTGTCTGCACTGCCAGAAGTGAGAGATGACCTGCTAAATATTTGCAGGAGACACTGCTAGGCAGATGCTAAAAGGTGGCTGCACTTTGGGGTGAAGTGGGATTCACGTGGCACATGGTATATGTCTTATCGCCATGTGATACTATGTTAGCTGCTGACATTTTGCAGAAATCAGATAAACACAGACTTGTCTTCCTGGATTTTTGACTAACATTTCCAGGAGATGTAGCAGTGAAAAGATGAGGATATTAATGTGTGAAATGGTCCTGATTTAGCATGATGCTTTCTATTTTCCAAAGGCATCATTGGAGGAGAGTGGATGTGGGTGGTGAAAGGAGCTTTCTAGTAGCTTAACAATACAGAGGTAAAGAAAAACTTCTCCCAGATTCTGGTTCTGGTTCAAGGGGTCTTTTTGCTTCTTTAATAATTCAGTTTGCAGTTTTTGGCTGAGAGCCTATATCAAGGTTGTGTAGCTTAAGTTTCTGCATACGGAGCTACTCATGTGTTTAATGGCAACATCGCACAACTGAACCAACACACCAAATGTACAATTGAACACACAGCCAAATGCACATGAGCTCATGGGCAGTTTGTGTCCATGTGCATTTTGTGTGCAACCCTGCTTCTGCAGCCTGTGAATGAATGCAGATGAATGCAGATGCACATGAAACAGAAAGCTCCAGCCATCTCTATACACACATGTAAGACAAAGAAGAGCCAGCATGGTGTATTGGTTTAAATGCTGGATTATGACTCTAGAGATCAGGGTCCGATTCCCTGCTTAAGCATAAAAACATTGGATGACCTTGAGCAACTCACATGCTCTCAGCCTCATAGGATGACAACAGCAAACCCACTCTGAAGAAACTTGCCAAGAAAACTCTACAATAGGTTTGCCTTAGGGTCGCCATAAGTCAAAAATGACTTGGAGGCACACAACAACATCATCAACAACAACACAGACAGGGTTCCAAATTTTGCACATTGACCAATAAGTAGAACTAGTTTGTCTCAAGGGACTCTGCATGGGTTAGCTCCACAAGCAGCTTTGAACTGAGCTGTGCCTTTGCTAAAGGTGGACTGGTGGAGTTTAGTGGCTGTGGTGTGGAACCCAACTGAGATGAATTTGATTAAAAATGTAACATTTACAGGCGTCGATGTGATCCATTGACTGATTTAGGTGGAAAGCCCAAGTCCTCACGAAGGCTGTTGAGTGTGATGAGGAACAGATCGCCTGCAGGGAAAATCCAGGATGACTTGAAGCTGGGCACCAGGCTGGTGCCAGCGTGGATCTTGGCAGTGAGGCCTTGCGATAATGCGGCTGATGATCCGTAAGTGGCTGGCTATTGATGAGGTGTCCGGCTAAAGAGTCAGTAAGACACTAAATCAGCCCCATTGATCCAAGCGAGATCGATGGGGCTACAGACCTGATCAGTGCAATGGGCAATTAACAACTGCTGGAATGAGCTGCCTTCATGTAACATCAAATGCTTCAACAGACAAATCCAATCGGCACATTGATTCAGCCCTTCCTCTTGCTGTGACAAGGTGTGCGCCTGTGTGTATGTCTATAGGTATGTACGTAGGTGCTATGTGTACATCCAGGAAGAAAGTTCCAGAGTTGGGAATGCCATGGACACATTGGCACATAGAGGGCACCCATTCATAGCTCTGTCTGTAGGGGTCTGTTTCAATGGATGGCCCTGATGAGTGCATATATAATTGGTGCTATTAAATCAGAAGGTCAATTTTTTTTTGGGGGGGGAAGGAATGCTCCCTTCTGTGGCTGATTTTAAGAAAGGGCTCATCCATCTTGCTTTGGGTAGGCTCTCTTTGTTAGTTATTATTAGATAGATAGAACCACCTGATATTAAGAGCTGTTTGACTATGCCAGGGGTAGGCAACCTTTCCCCTTTAAGGGCCGAGGGACTTCAGCTCCCAGAAGCCTCAGCCATGTTGGCCAATAGTCCCATGTTGGCCAATAGCTCCTGGGATTCTGGGAGCTGAAGTCCCTCGGCCCTTAAAGGGGAAAGGTTGCCTACCCCTGGACTATGCCATTATTATATAAGGGACAGCCAACTTGGTCTAAGTGATGGGTTTCTTGAATAACTCTGGAATGTAGTTGGTCCATTCTAGTTGAATTTTGGGAATCAGGCTGTGTCTATCAGTTGCTCACTAAAGCCTATTCCCACTTTAAATGCTCTTTTAGTTTTTTGGAATAGCTGCCTTGGGTTTTGTATCAATGGAAAGGCAAGATATCGACCAATCAATCAATCACCTGTATATATCCAGACTCCCTGTGCAGAGCAACCTAAAGGACAACTAACTCATTCATCTTGGGATATCAAAAAACCATCCAGCAATACCCCAAATATTTGTAATCATGTAGAGGATGGAGGAAGTTTGCTTTCTGCTGCTCCAGAGAATGAGTATGACTCACAAGAAAGAAGATTCTGATTAAACATTAGGATGAAACTCCTAATGGTAAAAGCTCTTCAAAAGTGGAATAGACTGCCTTAGTGGGTGGTGGACTCTCTTTCACTGGATGTTTCAAAACCGAGGTTGGATAGCCACCTCTCAGGAATGTGTAACTATGGGTTCTTGTACTGGAAGGGACTTTATCTAGATGACCCTTGGAATCTCTTCCTACTGTCTAAAGCTCTGAAACTGCATACAGATGTTGATGCCTTTGTCTTGCATATGGTTTCAGTTCTTGCAAAGCAGTAGGCTTGTTCTGTTCCAGGATGATTTCATGAAGAGCTCCAGCTGAGATATATGGCTTATCTCAGTTCAAACTTGCTTCTTTTGCTCAGCTTCACCTTGCCTCTGTGCACCATAAGACCTCAATTCCATCTTAGGGGAGATACTAGAAAAACCTAGCCAATGCAAGAAGGAATTCTGGATTTTCTTGCTTTCACAGGTAGCGTTGTGAGCATTGATAACACTCTCAATCATTTGGACAAATTAATAAAGAGAACCTACCCAAAGCAAGATGGATGCACCTTTTCTAAAATCAGCTGCAGAAAGGAGCATCCCTTCCCTTTGAGCTGCAAATTCCAGAATTCCCCAAGCTAGGAGAGGATCTTTAAAAAGTAATTTTCTAAGCTCTGGTCAACAGATATCCTTGCTTTTGGTCTAGAGACTACTAGACTGAGCAGTTCATTGGTGAGATAGAAGCAAGGATGGACCTGCTCAAGGGGAGAACCTCAAGGATGACACTTTGCCCCTAAATCCAGCCCAAATGCCAGGAGCCAACTCTGTTCTTGCAAAGAAAGAAGATGAATGTGAGTGAATGGCTCCTCTTGCAAGGTTTGGATGTGAACCCAGCTTGTCCACATGATGGCGGTGTAGCCCATTGATTTCCTGGCATGTAAAGACTGAGAATAGACTATGCATCTTCCACAATGAATGCAACATCATGCACCTCCTCACCTCTCCCCACTTTACACACACACACACACAAGGAAAGGAAAGGTGCAAAGCTGGGAAGAGAGACCCAGTGTGGTATAGTAGCTTAGGTGTTGGACTATGACTCTGGAGACCAGGGTTGGAATCTCTGCTTGGCCATGCCAACCCACAGGGTGGCCTTGGTCAAGTCACACTCTCTCAGCCTCAGAGGAAAGCAATGGCAACCCCACTCTGAACAAACTTTGCCAAGAAAACCCCATCGCATCAGGCTTTTAGGAATTGACTGTGATGGGCTTCTAGTAGTATTCAGCTTTGTTGATTTTTAAAAAATAATATTTAGTTTTATTAAGTTTAACATGAAGAATCAAGTTTACAATCAAAGAAAAGAAAAAAAGGAAAGAAAATAAAAGAAAGTAAGTAAGAAAGAAAAAAGAAGATAAATAACTAATACATAACAGGTCTCTGACCCCAACAGAAGAAGAGGAAGAGCAAGGAGAAGGGCAAAGAAGGAGGAGGAGGAGGAGATCAAGAAGGAGAAGAAGGAGAAGGAAGAGGACAGGAAGGAGGAGAAGAGGAAGAGGAAGAAAAAAGGGAGATTAGGAGAAGGAAGAAGGAGAAGAAGAAGGGGAGGAGGAGGACAAAGAAGAGGAAGGGGAAGGAGAAAGGAGGAGGAGGACTAGGAGGGGAAGGAGATCAGGACGGGCAGAAAAAGGAGGAAGAGGACTGAAAGCAAGAGGAAGAAGAGGAAAGAGGAAGAAAGAAGTGAGATTAGGAGAAGAAGGAGAGGAGGAAGAGGAAGGGGAAGGGGAAGGGGAAGAAGGAGGAAGAGGACAGGAAGGAGGAGGAAGAAGAGGAAGAGGAAGAAAAAAGGGAGATTGGAAGAAGGAGAGGAAGAAGAGGAAGAAGAGGAAGAGGAAGGGGAAGGGGAAGAAGGAGGAGGAAGAGGACAAGAAGGAGGAGGAAGAAGAGGAAGCGAGAGGAGAAAAGGGAGATTAGGAAAAGGAAGAAAGAGAAATAGAAGGAGGAGGAAGAAGAAGAGGAAGGAGAAGAAGAAGAACCTAGGAAGCTTCCCCCTGCTTTAGCTCTCATCCCTGCCATCCCTCCACTTTGAGCTCCCCAGCCTTGCCGTTAATGTAGTCAGTAAATAAATAAAGGAGGGCTTAAGCTTAGTGTACAGCAATCAGTTTAGAACTACAGGATAATTAACCCAGCAGGGGGTTGGAGCAGCCTCTAGTCAGGTTTAAATGAAGGAGTTCACGTTCATTGAGGCAAACTTGCTCAGCTCCCCGGGGAGCATAAAAAGGAAAAATGAAGTACCCAAGAGAAGTTGGCAAAAGGCCTCAAGGGGAGGCACGCGTGTTGGGGGGACGGAAGAGCGGAAGGACCACCGAACCACCTCTTTCGTCTCTTGGACCCAGAAGGGTTCTTCTTTGGGTTGAAGTCCTCTCCAAAGTAGGCCCTGCTTCATCCAAAGCAGTGTGTGAACTCCTGCACTCCTTGTGTTTCAGGGTGGTTTGCACACCCTTGAAAATGCAATTGCCCAGCTAACCTTTGCCAAGATCCAGCAGAGATATTATTGAACATAAAGTTACGCTGGCGTAGCTGTGCCATTGATACACACGAGGCATACAGGAGGAGTCTCCCTTATCCAGAACTCTGAAATCCAAAATACTCCAAAATTCAAAATTGTCTACATGGGATCAATGTACACAAACATTGATTTATGCACAAAATTACACTTCGCTCTCCATATCCACAGATTCTTTATCCATGGTTTTAAGCATCTATGGCTTGGCAATATTAAAAAAAGATACAAATTAAAAAAAGAAAGCAAATATCCATTTTGCTATTTTATATAGGGGATGCCATTTTACTATGCCACTGTATATAATAGGACTTGAGTATCCATGGATTTTGGTTCTGGAACCAAACCCCAGCAGATACCAAGGGCTCACTGTATTAAAAATATTGTACAGCGGTCCCTCCACATTTGCTGGAGTTAGGAGTGCAGGACCCCTGTGAAAGTGGGAAAACTGCAAAAAAGAAAACACTATATTTTTACCTGAAAGGAACACCTCTCTAGGAATCTCTAGGTCCTCCAGTGCAACTCTATGGTCAACATCTTCCAGAAGTTGACCATAGAATTGCTCTGGATGACCAACAAGTGCCTAGAGAAGTCTTCTCTCTAGGAATCTGTAGGTCCTCCAGCACATTCTGGTGAATGTTGACCACAGAGTTACCTAGAGAGAATATATTAATCAAACCCATGAATTCCTAGAGATTCCTAGAGAGAACATATTAATCAAATCCATGAATAATCAAAGTTGCAAATATGTAGGGCTGACTGTATTCAATTACCTCCAGGTTTGGTGTATAAGGTGTATATGAAACATAAATGAATGTTATGTTTAGACTGGGCTCCTGTCTCCAAGATATCTCATTATGGACATATATGTAAACACAGGTATTCCAAAATCCTAAATAAATAAATCCAAAATGCTTCTGGTCTGTAGCATTTCGGATAAGGGAGACTCAACTTGAGATAAAACCATTTGGTGACCAACAAAATAAGGAGCGACTTCCCAAACTGAGGACCTCATGGGATGCTCTATGCAACAGGAGGCCATGTCTCCAACATCTTCTGGTGTTGTGATCAACAACATCTTCTGGTGTTGGGACCTACAACATCTTCTGATGTTGGGATCTACAATGTTTTCTGGTGTGCGGACCCATCAATCCCACTCTTGGGAAGGTTCAGCCCTGTTCCCTTCTGCCACTGAGATGCCATTCTGGGACAGCAGAGGCAGCTGAAGCTTTCTGTACGAATACAGGATTTCGCGGGACTACAAAGCATCTTGGCATTCACATTGTCAGGTTCTCCTTTCTATCCATTAGATCATATCTGGGTCAAAGAGCACAGAAGCCGGGGAAAGCCCCCCTGCCATAGAAGGCCCATTCAATCCCAGCCTCTATTCACGGGCTTCTTCTCCCCCTCCGAGCCCCACGGCCAGGAACACGTGATCCTCCCCCTTCATGGTGATCCCTTTCCCACCCCCAAGCCTAAGCCCTTACCTTTTGATGTCCAGGAGCAAAAAACCAGCAATTAAATGTTGTTTTTGAGATTATACTCTAAAGTTAGCTTGGATGGAAAAAGCATTCACGCAGGGAACAGTTTGGCCAAAGCGATGGGTTGGGTTGGGTTGGTTGGGAAGAGAGGAAGGGGAGGCAGGAATTTAAAAATACAAGGACTTTGTCCAGAAGTTTGAGTGAGTTTGTTTGGAGGGATCTATGTCTTGCAAAGCAAGTGGAAGCAGGAGACAACAGCAGTTCTTGGAACTACAAGACTTAGGAAGGATGCACAATGATTTGGAAATATGTTTGGCGACCAAACTTCAGAGTTAGAAGAGCTGCCTTAGAAAACTAGCAGGGAGCTTCACTGCAGGGCAGGTGGGGGGAAAATTGGGATAAAAATCTAAGACTTTTTCAGAAGGTATGTTTTGCATGAGAAGATCCAGCATGGTTTGACTGCTGGACCAGGATTCCAGGGATTCATCTATACACATTGTAGAAATGATGCAGTTTGACACCACTTTAAGAAAGCCAGTGTAGTGGAGTGGTTTGAGTGTTGGACTAGGACTCTGGAGATACTCAGCCATGAAAACCCATGGGGTGACCTTCAGCAAATCACACTCTCTCAGCCTCAGAGGATGGCAATGGCAAACCTCCTCTGAAGAAGCTTGCCAAGGAACCCTATGATAGGTTCGCCTTAGGGTTGCCACAAGTAAAAAATGACTTGGAGGCACACAGCAACTAAGTGCTGTAGCCCCGTCCTATGGAGTGTAACACTACTGGGATCTGTAGTGTTACAAGGTCTTTCACCTTCTTTGCCAAAGAGTGCTCGTGACTCACAAAACTACAAATCCCCGAATTCTGTAGGATAGAGCCATGGTAGTTAAAGTGGTGTCAAACTGCATTATTTCTACAGTGTAGATGCACCCCAGGAAACCATGGTTTATGACATGGAAATACCCCAGGTGACCTAGAGCAAGATTCACTCTCTCAGTCTCAGAGGAAAACTGTAGGAAACCTACCCTGAAGAAGTCTTGCCAAGAAAACCCTCTGTTTACTTCAGGGTTACCGTAAGTTAGAAATGATTTGAAGGTACATAACAAGAAGAACAAAGACTTGGTGGTTTTATCAAAGGCCTGTCATTGCTTCTGTCCTTTAAAGAGTTCAGTGGGTCTTACTCCTAATAATCACAGAATCATAAAATATTAGAATTGGAAGGGACCCCAAAGGTCTAAACCTCTGCTGAGATCCTATATTCTACCTATGTAGTCTTAATCTATATTTATGTGGTTAAGCAGCAGTTGTGCTACATAATCCTTCTGATAGACACCAACATTGTGCATCTGACTGCGAATCTGTGGATGTGATTTCTGTTTTCACAACCTCAGCAAATCAAATGGTACACTAAAGCCACGGATGGGATGCACAACTGCATCAGTTATATTTGTAGGACACAATTTATGAAACTTTGAACTGAATATGGACATTCCATTTTAGCATGGCCAGAAAAATACATGGTGACCACATTACACCAATATTAAAATTGGTCCACTGGCTGTCAATTTGTTTCTGGGCAAAGTGCAATGTGTTGGTGATTGCCTTTAAAGCCTTCCATGGTTCGGGTCCAGATTATCTACAGGATCACCTGCCTACAAGATCATCTCCTGTATTGTCTCCTCTGTACATTCAGGTCCTCTGGTAGACATCTTTTTTTGTTCAGCCAAAATGAGGCTGGCAACATTTATCCAGAGGATATTTTCTTCAGCTGCCCCAAATCTGTGGAATGACCTGCCACAAGAGATCCATCAATTCAAGATGCTGTATGAGTTTAAATCAGCATTAAAGACCAGTGTCTTGTAGCAGGTCTATCCAGATTAATTTAAAATTATTTCTTAAAAGAAGTTTTTAATTGATGGATTTTAATATGTATTGGTTTTATAAGCTCTTTTAACTGATGGTATGTGTTGTGCTGTTTGCTATTGTTCCTTGCCTCGATCCACAGGGAGAAGCTGGTAAGAAATAAATGTTGTTGCTGTTGTTGGAACTTACATTTTAATGCTGGTAATATTTAATTATCTTCTAAATTTTGTTATCAGTGTTTTAGTTCTGTCTTTTCAAACTACTGTAACCTGCCTTGAATCCCATTGTGGGAGAAAGGCGGGATGTAAATCCTCGAAAGAAATAATAAGTCAATAAATATACAACACTAACAGGATATAAGCCAATGTTTTTAGTGGGAGGAAAAGAAACCTTTTGTGAAATTTTAACAAAAAAGCCTTGGAAGGCTAATTGTTGAAAAATTGGCTAAATCTCATACATCATCTCACTCAGCAGGGAGAAAGCTTTTAGCAATTTTTGTTCTTGCAAGGGATAATGAAATGCATGAGATAGCCTTCCCTAATTCTTGCATGCTTACACTCATCTGACCTACTGTTCCTTTCCACTAACCAGGGGTGTAGTTATGAGAAAGTGGGCAAAACAAGGACATTGTTCCTTCAAATAAAAACCCTGGTCCCCAATTAAATTTTCCTCCAGTCCCCAAACTTGTAGCATTGCAGAGAGTGAGACACTGAAATTTGTTCACACGTTGAAGTCTTCTATTTGGTGTGTTGGCATTCCCTTGGTTGCATTACCTGTCCCTTTTCTGTATGGTTGGCACCTTGCATTTCAGTTACGGATTTGTTACCTAGAGTTATGGCTCTGTAACTGCTTTGTATTCACTAATAAAATGCATTCATGATTGTGGCACTATTGCCAGGATTGTAAAAGTACTCCCTGCAACTAACCTTGACAGTCAAAAGTCACACCAAGTGATGGAGGTCTGATCTTCTGAAGGTCAGGGTGCAACAGGTTGACCATTTCAGCTCCCTCCCTCTAGCCAGCTGGACTGCAATAAGGAAGTGTGAAAGTAGTCCTACCAGCCCCATTCACTGGCTAGAAAGGTCATCTTGCAATGTCCCAACCACCAGCAGAACAATTGTCCATAGTGGCTGCTGGCTGCTAAGATCCATGTGTAGGAGGTCAAGCCAGGAGACATTACTTATGCATTCATAATCAAGTAGCTGATGTAGGATATGGTCTGTATTTCTAAATGCTTAACAAAAATGTTAAGTTACTGAGGTGCAAAAGATTTGGAGACTGAAGGACAATTTCATTGGAGAGGCTTCTTGTTGGGGAGCCAATGCTCTCATTTTGCACCCCATCTTCCATAATCCATCCTTGCTGACAGTTTTCAACCCATTATGTCATTGGCTATGTCTGCACAGGTCACAATACAGTTGGTCCTCCACATTTATGGCTTTGACTTTTGCAGATCTGATTACTTGAGGATTTGATTAATATGTTCTCTCTAGGTCCTCCAGAGCAACTCTATCAGACGTTGACCATAGAGACACATTGGAAGACCTAGAGATTCCTAGAGAAGAGGCTTCTTTGGGCATTTGTATGTCTTCCAGTGCAGTTCTATGGTCAACTTCTGCCAGATGTTAGCCATAGATTGTGCTGGAGGACTTAACAGATTCCTAGAGAAACTACTTCTCTAGGCATTTGTAGGTCCTCCAGTGAAGTTCTATGGTCAATGCCTGCCAGATGTTGGCTATAGAATTGTGTTGGAGGACCTAGAGATTCCTAGAGAGGTGTTCTATCAGGTAAAAAAAAAAAGTAGTTTTTTTTATTTCTGTTCTTTTCATTTTTATAAAGGTTCATGGAGACATAGCCGTTGTCACAAGAGAGACTCCAAAGAACATCAGTTAATTTCTTCCGCACGACGGATCCCTCCATTTCAGCCACAGAAAGCCACACGAAAGAAAGAAACAGGACACCGGGGCATCAACGACTCAATTAACTTTATTCATTTTTTTTTTCTAACTGCAGATTCAAGGTATACAACTGAACAATTGCTATTTTCCTTATGAGACTTATAAATAAAAATACAAAAAATGTCAACTACAAAAAAATCTACCGTTAGTAGGATGTAAAAAATATTCTCTTTGCTATAGAAGGCACAAACTTCACTTAGTGACAAATGGAGAGAAAAAAAACCTGCAGCAGTAAATTCTTTCTTTCTTTCTTTCTTTCTTTCTTTCTTTCTTTCTTTTCTTTCTTTCTTTTATTAATTTTTTTTAAAAAAACTTTTCTCTATTTTTTTTTTCTCGCCAGAAACACTGAAAAGTTTACAAACAACTGCACCTTTGCACCTTACATAGAACAGATGCAGAGGTGGAGAACAGCAACTAGAAGAGGACGTCACAACTTTTTTGGGAGGGTCGGGAGGGTGGGAAATATGATCAAGGGTGTGTGTATGTGTGTGTTTGTGTGTTTGTGTGTTTTATCATTAAGCTAACTGCATCTGTGATTCTAGAGGGACACATAACAGGACTCACAAGCTGCACGGCAAAGGAAAAAACCAGAGAAGTATATATATATATATTTGTACAGGAAGAGAAAGACATCATGAAGAACCTGAAAATTAAAAATAATTATAATAATAATAACAACATAATTTTAAAAGAACAGGCACCTTCTAAAATTAGGCTAACAGGAGGTGCTGAGGTAGACTGAGCCAGGACAGCAATTAAAAACACTTATTTTTTTAAAATCTTTTTTCCACCCATTTTTCTTTGTAATAATACATAGCGATCCAACTGGCACTTGTCCTGTCGCAACGTTAAAAAGCAAAAAGCAAAAACAAAACATTAAAAAAACAAAAACAAAAACAAAAACCCCAAACCCCAAAAATTAATAATAAGCTTTTCGATTTGCTTGGTCCAGAGAAGGACAAAAAAATTGGTCCTCAGTGCTATCATATATATCTCTCTTTATTTATTTATTTATTTATTTATTTATAGGAACATAAAATGTCGTGAAGACTTTGCATGGCTTCTCAGCCTCAAAGAAAGGTCATGCATACTTCTTGAACAGCAGGTAAAACAAAGGACAGGACGCCCACGCCAATATGAATGGGTCTTCTGGGGCTGGAGGATGCCATGGTAGACAGTCAACAAGGATGTTCCCTCAAGGTTTTGAGGTCCAAGGGGTGGGAAAAATGATCTCTGGTTGTCATTTTCTTCCCCTGGTCCACAATGCTATCTCCTTTGTGGTGGGATGTGTAGATCAGTTGTGTGCCTTCAAGTCATTCCCAACTTAGGGCAGCCCTAAGACCAACCTATCATGGGGTTTTCTTGGCAAGGTTTGTTCAGAGGAGGTTTTCTATTGAGGCTGAGAGAGTGTGACTTGCCCAAGGTCACCCAATGGGTTTCCATGGCCGAGCGGGAATCAAACCCTGGTCTCCAGAGTCCAACACTCTAACCACTATGCCACATTGGCTCTTATGACACAGAATTAATTTGCTCTAGGTTCAACCCCTCCTTTTTGGTTGGCAGCTCCCAGAATCCCCTGGATTTTGTCATCCCAAAAAGCCACAGCTGGCATCCTGTTGGTCAATTATGATACAACTTGGACTTAAATCTTCATAACTCATTTTTTTGCTCATCTCAGAGGTCTGAATTCACTACCGGCTGCACAATGACCCAATTCCCCCCAAACCCTCCTTTTCTGAGCCAAACCTAGGCATTGTCTAGTTCAGTGTTTCCCAAACTTTGTTCCTCTAGATTTTTTGGACTTCAGCTCCCAGAATTCCTCATTGTTCTCTCAAATGGCTGGGCCAGGACTTCTAGGAACCGAAGTCCAAAACATCCAGAGGACCAAAGTTTGGGAAGCACTGGTCCAGTTGATGGACAATGGAGGGGAGCAGCAGATGCGCATCTGGCTATTCTCCTATAGTTTTCTCCAAAGCAATGGCATTATCTGCAGGAATCCCAGACCCTTGCTGTGTTTCTGGCTTAAGAAGATACCTGGATGCTTACCTACTCTTCTCCTTTTATCCACAGACCAAGATGTGGCCGAGTTTCAGGCGCAGCAGTGAGGAAAGGTGGGTTTGGATGGGAGACTGTCATAGCGGCATCTTGCACCTACCTCTTCTGGTGCAGGATTGTGGCCCATGTTTCCAAGTGGAACAGAAGATGAATTTAAGGATACTATTCTGTGGGTGTCCTACTACACAAGTGGGTGCCCTGGGCATGGGGAGAGAAGGTGGACAAAATCCAGGCAGATTTTACCTTCGCAAATGAATGGATAATGTAGTGTACCATGACATCCTTCAGCTAGGAAACCCAACCTATTCCACCATGGTACCAATGAATCGAGTAAGCACTATAACATTTTTTTCTCCCTCTTTCAAATATAAAAAAGAAAAACCCACAAATGCACACACACTTCCTCCCCCCCCCCTTTTTTTTTCAGGCACAAAGCTTACAACAAACTTTTTCCCCAAGTTCTGTTGAGGATAGTAATAAAAGAGTGCCTGTTTCACTTCCTACCACAAAGCGACAAAAGGAAAAAGTTACATCTCTCTCTCTCTTTCATTCTCTCTTGCAAAGACACACATAAACCCACACTTGCACATGTATGTATACAACACATCTTAATACTTTTTCTTCTATTTCTGAAGTTTATTCCCAAAGCAACAATCACAGCCATCCAGGAATATAATATATACTCAAAAAGGGATCCTGGGCAGAGAAATAAAAGACTGTGGATTTGCACATGGACTAAATCTGACTATCATCCTGTATAGAATTTGTACCACGAACGGTGCTCAAAATAGTGGTGTAAAAACTGGGTGTTGATTTGTGTGGGCCTAATGCAGTGGTTCCCAAACTTTGGTCCTCCATGTGTTTTGGACTTCAATTCCCAAAAGTCCCAGCCAGCTTGGCCAACAGTTAGGAATTCTGGGATCCCAAATCCCTAATATCTAGAGGACGGAAGTTTAGGAACCACTGGTCTAATGGAACAAAATGGAGAGGCAGCCGCTCAAGTTTTTAAGTTTCTCAATGCTACTCTGGAGGGGTTATGCTTCTTCTCCATTTTATGCACACACACACACTGCTTAAAGTCTAGTTTGTGCAACCACAACGTTGTGTTCAAGCCATGCACTCCTTCAACATGTTCACCGGTCACACCGCCAGCGATCACACACAATGTCACCCATCTTTGCTTCATCAACATTCATGATGTGGTGAAAGGAATTTCTTTCTACCACCCCCCTAAAAATATAAACACCCCCCAGGCTGAAGGAGAATGACACCCTTCAGCTGCAGTTGCACTGACAATGTCGACACACAACTCCAGAAGGAATGTCCCAAATGTAGAGTTGACTCACCGAAAATTACAAGTGCTGTCCCTCTCAACTCCTACCAACGGGAAAGCTCATATGCATTAACCAAGAGATTTCTGTGCTTTGTACCAACTAATGTGGCAACACTGGATTGTGACAATACTGCATGATTTATTTAATACTGTCTCTCTCTCTCTCTTACACACACATATGCACACACAAGCACACACAGAGATTCCCATCCACATTACAAAAGGCAGGGAAAAGGGACAACATCTTGCCAAAAGCCGACACAGGGAAGGCTAACAAAAGTTACAAAAATATTACACTTTGCAAATAATTTATCAGTCCAACACTTTGCACTTGGTGGATGGGATGGGGAAGAGTTAAGGAGAAAAGACAGCAAGGGAAGGGAGGATCCTCCAATGAGAAACCATGATTTTTTTTATAAAACAAACAGACAAACAAACAAACAACAAACCCCACCAACATTTGGGAGCACAAGATGTGACCTTAAGGCCTGCTCTGGACAATGGGACATTGGTACGTTTACTGCATATCTCTCTTTCTGCCTTAAATGACAACCTTTTTTTCTTCTTCACATTATAAACAAAACTCTACTTTGCTATTCGTATATTCAAGTTTCACTGTTTTTCTTTCCTTTTTTTTCCTTTTCCTTTACCAAATTTCTATTCCCGCACCCCACTAAAAACTCTCTCAATGGTTATAGGGACATCTTCTTCCCTCCTCTTCTTCCCACCCCACCCCTGGCAAGTTTAAGGCCTTTCAGTATTTAGCAACAATTGAGACAAGATCCAAAGTGGGATTTTTGGGGTAGAGGTGGAATTAGATAGCAGAATGGAGACACCCACCCTTTAAAAAAACAAAACAAGAAAAATTCCCTTTTCTTCCATCTACACGCAAGGCTTCCCCAAAACATTCCCCCCTTCACCCCCATATATAGATGCAGCTAAATTACAATTTTTTTAACATTTGCAAATATAAAGCATGAGATGAAAATTGAAATGAACATCACAAAGCGAACACAAAAAGTAACAAAAAATTCCCCCTGACAAATATTGCAAAACTGTGCTTCTGTAACTGCAAAACAAACCAACAAAACCAAACCCCCTGCAAAAACAACAACAACAACCCAATCCAACTTAAAAAAGAGGTAGCTTTCAAGATAATATGACCCAATCTCCATCAGGTGGGCCATTAAAACAAAACACCCATTTTGGTAAGAATAATGCACGATAGAAACCAAAGTGATAAGGCCGACATGGAAACCTGCAGCCCGTGGGTCTATTGCGCCATTGTGGTTGTGCCGCGGCACTTCGTGCGAATGCAAACACTCTCTCTGTCCAGCAGCCTGGCAATGTGGCCTTTCCAGCAATCCCCCCTCCCCATCCCTCCCAAAAGCCAATGCAAACAAGCTCATGAGGTCACAAGAAACCGAGGTAATTTCAAGTACAATGTGCTAAATGCAAAAAAAAATAAAAATAAAAATCATTAAACATAAAATAAAACTAAGAAAGCGAAGCCAAAGGAAGGATATCTTTTATCGTTCGGCTGCTTTTCACGGAAACAAGAGTTCTGGGCAGAAGGTTTGAGCAGGCAGCTGCTATGGGGAAGAATGGGGTTGGAGGAGGCAGAGGGAGGAGGAGAGTTAGCCTCTTACTAACAGGTTGGGCCCCACATGAATGGTGGATGGGCAAGAAAGAAGCAAAGAGTGTTGCTAGTGAGGAGTGAGCTGGAAAGGAAACAAGTCAGAAAGGCAGAGAGATGGGGAGAGCGGAGAGACAACAGCCTAGGACTTAGCACTTGTGTCCATAATGGAAAGTTCACCCCTTCCCACTACTTATGCGTATGTACAGAAGGAAAAGCCATCAGTGGGGCTCAAACTTTGGTTAGCCCATGCCTCAGAGCTGCCAGTGGCAACCAGTGGCTCCATGGTTAGTGAGATGGTTGACTCTGCTCCAGGTTTTCATCAAAACTTAGAGTCAAGGTTCTACCGGACACAGCTAGTCTCCAGTGCAAAAACTGTTGTTCTTTTTCCCTGGTTGTGCAATGTAAGCTGGATGATAGCAAGGTCAACTGGTGGCTCTTTGGGTCAAAGGTGGTGGTGTAATTGGGACCTTGCCCACTACCATCTGACTACTCTTCCACAGCCAGGGGGATGGATTTGCACAAGGAGGTACTGGATACCTGCTTTCACAATACCAGAGAAAGTTCTCATGGCTTGACTAGTGCTCCCACCAGCGTGAAGTCTCTAAGAGGATTAGAAGAGCTCTAAGAAGGTGAGCTCTCCATGGTGCTGAACTCTATCTCCCAAACAGAGTCTGGATGATAGCTTCAGATGATAGCTTCAGATCCCAAACAGAGTCTGGATGATAGCTTCTTTGACTCTCAGAGCCACCAGCTGCCACTGATTGATGCCCCTCTATGTCATGAAGAGAAATCTAGGCATAAACAACAGTTCTTGGATGGAAACAGAAGGGTATCCCTACCAGAAGACACATCTATGTACGCATGCACACGCACACGTTGTATCTAGGTTACTTACACTCATCTTCCTTCTTTCCTGCAAGAAGGTCACAGGAGGCCAGCCTGGGGCATTCAGTTGTTGGCATGATCCACTAGCAGGCCCAACCACCTAATACATGGCAGGAGAGTCACCTGCTGACCTCACAAGTGCACTGGAAAGATCACACCTGTGCTAGTGGTATCAGAATGCACATAGTCATATGCATTGTGGCAAGTCGCCATCTTGGTTCATCAAGCCACATATCACAATGGCCTATCATGTCATCAGCCAAGGCAGAAGATAAGACTCTGTAGGCACAAATTGCTCTATAGCTCAGAGGTTCTCTACCTTTGGCTCTAAAGGTATTTTGGATTTTGTCTCTCAGAATACAGTCCGCGGATTCAACCACCCTGAACCAAACTCCAGCAGATACCAAGGGCCAACTATACTTCACCATTGGCCATGCTGGCTGGGGCTAATGAAGGAAGCTGAAGTTAACAAGATCTGGAGTGTCAAAGACTGATAACTACTGTTATAGCTATCAGTGGGAACACCAGCTTTTTCTATAGTTCAGTGGCTGGATACCTGACACCTACTCTGACCTGAATGCTCATGTGTTCATCACCCAACTGAATGGAACCTGTGATGTGTGTGTGTGTGTGTTTGTGTGGGATCTCCTCTTTCACTTCAATGGAGGGTGGTGGCAGTGCATCTAGGTATCCATGGAAGTGAATGGGAACTAGGGGAGAAGTGTGTGTGCCCAAAGGAGTACCAGGCTCATTGGAGTGGACAGCCAATGTCAAGGAGCTGTTGGCTTTCCCACTCATTATCAATATAGAGGAGGTGCAGAAGTCATCCCAATTTTACCCTCTTGTCTAAGAAGGCTGGTTGCCCACATTAACAAATGTGCAAAGTTATGCCCTTTCTAACGTTTCTCTCACCCCTCCCCCAATCCCCCTCTTCCATTCCCCCCCCTCCACTTCCCCCCCATTAAAATTAAAATGCATAGAATGGTCTTTGGTCAGGAGAAAGTGTTGTAGCCTAAACATAATGTCCGCAGGGGAGTTGGGAGCTCTCACAAACTCAACTTGCCCATGGTCTTACTCTTTGGGGTGATTGGGACTCTTTCCCATAACACAATGAAGGCATTGTGGTTCCACTTGGACTTCCATCCTATGGAATCTGGGAGTTTGTAGGTTGATGAAGAACTAGACCTTTGTGGTTGAGAACTGCAAATCCCAAGATTCCATAGGAATCACCATAGCAGTTCAAGTGGAATCATAGCACTGCATTTGTGGACTGTGAAAGGGACCCTGGTTCTTCACCTCAAGGAATACAACTATGGGGCAGGTCTTGGGCTCAAACTGGGAAGGACACCCAAGGGAAAAGTCAACAAGGATGTGGCACAGATATATTCATGCATACCTGCTTCTTCCCTACTTGCAAGCACAGCCCTTTGGGCAAATTAAGCTTCAAATATTCTGCCTCCCCCTCTCCACAAGGAGCTGCATTGTGCTTTCCAGGAACTGTCCTTCAAGAGCCTTCCTGGAGGAAGAAATCTAAAATGTCCTCCTGTCTACTGCCTCCCAACATCCCTTGTGGTTCTGTCAGGTCTCCTGAGGCACTCCTTGGCCAACAATATAGAACTTCCTTGGTACACTAATCCTTCCCCCAAATGCTCCCACTCTAAGGGACTGGCTCAGAATGAGCAGGTCAACCGTGGCCTAAAGGAAGAGGTAGTGGTGGGGTGTGTGTGAAGGCAAAGAGCAGCTATGAAGGAGGATGAGCATTGTGCATTGAAGCCTGTTGAACCTTCCCTTCCCACAAGGACTGTGTGGTGTCACGGATCCATACATGAATGAGGACCATATATATCTAGCAGAGCATCCTCATAGTCCTGGTCACTCCAAAGTTTCCAAGGTTCCTTTTGGGGTGGTAGTAGGGAACCAGGAGAACCATGCAGGGAAAGGACGTTTATTCAGCCTTACAGCATGGAATATCCTGCAGGGAAATCACAGCAAAATGTAGTGACCCTATTCGCCCTCCCCAGACCTTGATATGTATGAAGACATGACCATTGAGGCTCAGTCTGGATACTGATCTATTTCCATGTTTCCTTCTCTTGAGTCATAGCCAGAGAACTCCTTCTGCTCTCTCATGCTCCCACTGCTATTGCAAAAGGAGACAACCAGCAAATTATAACAGACAGAAACAGAAAAAAGGGACAGGGAGAAGGAAAACAAATGAGGAGAGGAGAAGGAGGAGAAGCCCAAGATGATTTGAGGGGTGGGTTGGGGTGGGTTGGGGTGGGTTTTGCCCAGTCTTTCCTTCCTTCCTTCCGGCATCCCTCCATCCCTCCTTTTGTCCCTTTTAGACATAGCAAAGGTACAGGTAGGTCTTCTCTATTCTCCAGTCGGTGGGGATTTCCTCTGGCTTATGCCCCTTCATGTGTTTCTGCATGGCGGAAAGGCTCGGGCAGTATTCCAGACAGATCGTGCATTGATACGGGGAAGCACCATTGTGGGTCCTGAGGTGCTTGATCATTGCCGAGTAATCTCGGGACCGCTGGTGGCAGAGTTTGCACTCAAAGGGCTTCTCTCCTGCAGAGATGGGGTGATGGTGGAAGGAGCAAAGAAAGAGTGTTAGTTAGATGAGTTAGGTGCACATTGCAGGAGTGGCTCTCAGCATTACCAAAGATGAGTGCTTGACAAGGGAAAGCGCTGGAAAACCCAGCCATGAGTAATGGCTTCCATGGTAGTGGAGTATCTCCTCTGGGTTCTAGTCCAAACCCTAAAGGTACTGCCCAAGGGAATGAACCAATTTGAAGGACAGAGTTCAGCACCTGGGATAGCTCCACTGAGATTCAGATTAAGACACAGAGGAGATTCATTGTCGCACTCTTGGCCACCTTGATGTTGGTGGTGCTGCCTTCCAAAGAATCAATGGTGGGTTCTTAAAACATTGAGAGAGAGAAAAAGCAACATCTCAACCATTTAAAAGAAAGGATTTCTCCCAGCCAACACACTGGGTTGTTTTTAAAGTGCATATATGAAGATAAAGGAATCATTGTGCCACAAAATTTCAAAACATTAGTTTATTAATTGTGATGAGGCCTTCTTTGAGACAGAGTATAGTCTGTTAAAATCTATTTTGTGAAAATCTATTTTGCATATTTTCTTCTCACTTTGCCAAACACAGGGATAAGGAGCAACTATTCAAGTCATTGGAGATCTCCCATCTTACCCTGATGAAAACGTATTTTTCCTTCTGCCAAAGTTGGGGATTCCAAAAGGCAAATGCTCATTTTTTTTGTTTGTTTTATTTTGTTGAGCCATGAGGTCTAGTAACTTTTAAAAAATGTGAGTGGAGGTCATTCCTAAGGAACTCCATTGTGGCTACTGTGCCAACTCAAACTGTTCCCGAAAGCACACTCTGAACAGACATTTGGTTGAAATGCAATAAAAAAGGAGTCTTCCATGGTTGGCACCTGGTCATTTAGCCATTCTCTCCTCACCATGAATTCTGTTTCTCAGGCAGGTTTACCTGCTAACAGTGACCTCCTCCCTGAGCGAACCAGAATGATTTTTGATACTGTACACAGCAGCAGCAGCTGAAAGCCAAGGGGGTTTGTTTCGACATCGTAATTAACTGCCTCGGTCTTTGCAATATTGATACCTGCTCTGTGCACAGGCAGAGCGAATAATGAAGTAATGAACAGCAAAAGTGATCTAAATATCGACCGGCTATTTACAATAGTTGCATGCCAGGAGCTGAGGCATTCAGGGATTCACTCACTGCCAGAAAGAAACCTGGATGCTGAAAGGGACAAAGACTTTCCCTACATCTTCAACTTGGAAAAAAAAATCCCAGGAGTCCCATAAATGACAAATCCAACAGACATCCCCTCTGGAAAACACTGCAAGGGGGATGGAGTAAGGGAATCTCCCAAATTTCCTTCTTGGGCCAGCTAACTTGAAGAGGCTGAAGGAAGAGAAACTGGTACACCTGTCAAAATGGGCAGCAGAGTCCCATCCCTTACCTGTGTGGACCCTATAGTGGGTCTCCAGCTGATGCTTGAGGCTGAACTTCTTGCCACAGCCGTTGCACTCGTAGGGCTTCTCTCCAGTGTGGATGCGCTTGTGGCCTTTCAAAGTGCTCTCATCCCGGAAGCAGCTGCCACAAAACTCACACTCGTAGGGGTGGTCCCCTGCAATCGAGACACCACCGTCAGAAGGAGGAAGCTTACAGGCACATCAGATATATGCATCAGTGCAACAAAACTTCAACAGTTAACATCCAGTTAAGGGAGTTAAGGGAACCCTGGTGGTGCAGTGATTAAATGCTGGTACTGCAGCCATTCACAGCCACAAGGTTGTGAGTCTGATACCAGCCAGGGGCTCCAGGGTCGACTCAGCCTTGCATCCTTCCGTAGGTTGCTAAAATGAGTCCCCAGCTTGTTGGGGGCAATTAGTTTACACATGTTAAACCACTTAGGGAGTGCTTAAGTGCACTTATAAGCAGTGTAGAAATGTACTTGCTATTGCTATCCAGTTCTGTCCTAGAGCACAAGACAGAACTTATGGCAACGCCTGGAGAAATGCAATCCTTCAGAAGCAGTAAGACTGCAACTCCCAGGCTTGTGTGGAAGAGCAATGCAGCTGAGACACCACAATCAGAGACACCACAATCTCTGCACCGTGCAGAATGCAATATATTTTAATATTGTAATAATTTAATTTCTTTTTAATGTACCACTTTTCTATGTTTTATGTTGTACTGTTCTTTCAATGCTGTGAGCTGCTCTGAGTCCCAGTTCTGGGAAAAGAGCAGGATACAAATAACAACACCAACAATGGCAACAACAGCAACAATCAGAGGGAGGAAGCTTACAGGTACATCAGATATATATCAATGCAACAAAACTCTAAAAGTTAACATCCAGTCCTGTCCTAGAGCACAAGAAAGAACTTACGGCAGTGACTGGAGAAATGCAAACCTTCAGAAGCAATAAAACTGCAACTCCCAGCATTGTGTGGAAGAGCCAACGCAAAGAGAGTTTGGGTTCCACTTTAGATACTTCTCCAGAGCATGGAAAAAAGTATCACGTGCTTAGGTGGCCTTCAACCTCTAGAGTCTCCCAGCCAAAATGGCCATTTTTTAAGGCCTTCTTGTGCAAAATGGTTAGGTTTCTCACAGAAAATACATCTGCATGCAAAACCTTCTGTTTTGTCCAAAGGTTTTCATTTTGAGCAAACCACAGACTTTCTGTGAAAAAAAGTGTTTTCTTGTGAATCCCCCCTCCCACAACATTTGTTTGCTATTGCAGCAGGAGCAAAAATCTCAAGAAAGTTGAAAATATTGTTGGTTGGATGTCTTGATGTGAAGAGATGTGATGGGGAGTGGGAGGGTGAAAGACAGGACAAAAATAATCTGGATGCATGGAAATTCCAACATGCTTGTCCAGATGTTATTGAACTAAAAGTCCCAGCATCCCTCCCCACTGATTAGTGAGCTAGGACTGATGAGAATTGCAATCTAGCAACATCTGGAAGACCATTCCCACTGCTGAATGTCATCCTGAAAGCCAGACTGAACTATATATATATATATATATGTGTGTGTGTGTGTGTGTGTGTGTATCTATGAGAAAGTGTTATCAATAAATAAAAATAAGTAATATATAAAATACAAGGACCTTAATCCAAGTTGAGTAGACCCATTGAATCAATGCAATTTAACTATGTGTGCTGACTCACCAGTCAGCAATTGATCCTGTGGTTCTACATTATCTGAGGTTAACTAACAGGATTCAGGCCAATAGAAAATGCAATGGCCCAAATAATAAAAGTAATCTCAACTAGAGTAGATTCATTGAAGCAATGGAGTCTACCTGCATGTTGAGTCACCAGCCAACAATCGCTTCTATAGTCCTACAGTAGCAAAGATGAACCAAGGGGATTCAAGCCAATAAGTGAATAAGTAAAATACAATATAGGGAGAAGAATAAACAGAGGCAGGTACTACCAAGACAACCAACTTCTCACTTGGGGAAGCGGATCAGGAGGAGAGGCGCATGACAGCACAAAGCACTGCTGACAGTGAGGACTGCTATGGGGGAGACAGGCAGAGATCCCATTATGGAGTGATCATCCTCTGGCATGCTGCTAACAAGACCAAGCTCTGAGATGGCAACAGAGGCGATCTAGGCTTTCTATCACCATCACCTTACTCCAATCCTCTCAGAAAATCTGCAGAGGGTCCTACATTGGCTTGTAGCTCCACACACACACACATTTGTGTATCTTCACACCACTTGGCAGCTGCCAAGTCCTGGGATGGTCCCCTGCTACTTTTTTGCTGACTGGTGGACAATGGAAGAAGAAGGGAGGAAGTTCAAAAGTGATGCACACTTTGTTATTTACATTTTCAGTGGCCACAATGCATTTGCAAGATTAAAAAACTGGGTTCCACTTTTCAACTAATTCCGCTTTCTGACATTCTTTCAGTCCGAAACCTATCACATGAGTGGGGACTTCTTGTGTTTTGTTCTGACACATATCTGCACAGCTGAGGTGGTCCCACACCAGTTTGTGGAATCAGGTGCTAAATGAGATGGTAGGCACGATCCACTTGGAAAATGGTTGTGCAAACCTTCTAGGTCCAAATTGCATTGGTCAGTCCCAACTAGAAATAGATCCATGGACTCAGTTGCTGAATCAACATGGAGGCAAATCCTATTGAATTGAAAGCTCTACTCTAGTTGGGACTAACCAAGAGGATTTAAGCATATCCCTTGTCTGCTGACTCCTGAAAAGCTTTCTTTCCATGATAGACATTTTTTATGAGTGGTGAAACTAAGGCACCAGAATGACGTCGTACCTGTCTTGTTCATATTACCATGTTAATCTTCCTTTTCTTTGCCTCTTGCCCCCATAGCATTTCTTTTAAAGGGAGAAAACAAGAGTTGGGGGTTTGGTGGGGAGAACAGTTAGGGGCTTCCAGCTCTTTAACCCTCCTCTCTCTATCTCTCTTTTTTTTAATATTTATTACAGAAGCCGAATGGAAGAACAATAAAGATAGATTGATCGTCCAAGACTTTGCTCATGAATATTTAAATATTGCTGATTTGTCTTGTCAGTGTAATTACAATCTTCTGTGGGCTCGGCGGATCCGACGACCACAAGTTTATGGTAAAGAATGGCCCCACTGTATTTCACTTGTCCCGTTGCAGATGTGCGGAGCCGCCAAGCGTGTAATGCCGCTCGCATTTCATACATTTTCCTCAGCTGCTGAAGGCTTAAGTCATCCACAATGACCTACGCTTTTTCATTATCCCCATGTCAAACCCAACTCGTGCCTGAGCATAAATTGTTCTTCTTGTTATAGACTCGCAGGCTGCCGCCTCCACTTCCTCTTTTACAATGATATTTTACTCTCTTGTTTCTCTCCTCTCCCCCCCCCCACTGTTTCATTCCCCCCTTTCTCAGGCAGAATCCCCCCTCCCTCCAAAATTTAGGGCCTTCACTACTTCAGGTTAAATCCTGCAGCACATTTCCCCCTGATTTTTAAAAAATACTATCCTGATTTAAAAAAAAAAAAAAAAGCCTAGTGTGCAATATTAAATTAGCACACATCATACTCTTTTTTACTGCAGGGATACATAGCGTGATCAGAAGGCACGAGGTGGGGAAATCCATGATCAGAATTGTGTTGTCTTACACACATTGCCTATGAAAACAGCCGGATATTTTGGTCTGCGTTCAGTTCAGATGGTGGAAGAAGAGCTGTGTGTGTTGCGCTGATATGCATTGTGAATTCATGTGCATCTCTGCACCGTGCAGAGTGCAATCTATTTTAATATTGTAATAATTTAATTTCTTTTTAATGTACCACTTTTCTATGTTTTATGTTGTACTGTTCTTTTAATGCTGTGAGCTGCTCTGAGTCCCAGTTCTGGGAAAAGAGCAGGATACAAATAACAACACCAACAATGGCAACAACAACAACAACTGTGCACAGATGCATATGTATATCTGGTTGCTCCTTCCATTACTGCCTCAGTTCAGTAGGCACAATGCTGCTATTTAACACAAAGATTGTGTAGCACAATTAATGCATAACTTGGCATGCAGAGATTTACGTAGCTCAGATATAGGATCTTGGCTCATATATTTCAGCCAGACTCAGAGGCCAACCAAAACCTGACATTTCTGGCCTCTCAACGATCCTCCAACAGGTGGGATTTTGTCCCAGGCTTATTGACATCCATAGAAAACTTAATCAGCGATCAGGGATCACACCTCCCCACCTCTCAGAAGGCCACTGCAAGAACTGGCATTGTATTTGTGTGCACACAGAGCTTGGTCCTGGGACAGCCTGAGTATCTACACATCTAGAAGGATGGTCATCCACCACCCTCAATCTCTCTCTACCAACCTGGAGGGAAAGATGGAGCTCAAGTCTCTCAACAGAAGCTGATGGGACATTTGCTGTGGGGTGTTGTGGCAAGGGGAAATATGGGCCTCTGCTGGGCTGGATGGAGGCTTCCATGTCAGTGGGATGGGGAATTCACTCTGGGTTTTGGTCTGACCTTCAAAGGAGCCATCCAAGGTTTGTTATTGTTGTTATTCACCTTCAAGTCGACACTTACTTACAGTGACCTTACTTTCTTGGCAATCAAAGGAGGGTTGCCCTTGTCTTCCTCTAAGGCTGAGAGAATGTGATTCACCTACTGGTTTTCTACAACTGAGTGGGGATTTGAACCTTGGTCCCACAGAGTCCCAGTCCAGTGATTAAACCACTACATCACACTGGTCCTAAGATGTTGAGCTTCTTCTGGGGATAAACATGGAAGCCACCAGCTGCCACAGGGGACCTTCTCAATAGAGCAGAGCAGCTGAAGCAGGAAGGAAGATCCAAAGGTTGCAAACAGGATCCCACTTGGACCTTATGTTGAGGTTGATTCATCTTCAGGGAACCAAAAGGAAAGTGTGCTGGTGACTTCCTTACTGAAAAGCAGTGGCACCAGCCTTGGTTTTCATGGCAGCTGCCTTCACAGTTACTTCAGGTATTAGCAGCTTCTCTGGGTGTTACAGGAACTGTCCAAGTGCTGAAGCCTATTCCCAACATATGTTCTGCAACAGGATGGATCTCACAACACTCGGAGGAGTTGTGGAGGAGTCTGTTCTTAAAACAGAGAGTAGACTCACTATCCCACAGTAACAGAGCCACTGGTGATGCCTACCAAGAAGGAAGAACCTGGGACACTGGAAGATGATTAATCCTTTATCTTTGCTCTTGCCATTTATCAATGTGATGGCTAACAGGTAGATAGGATGGGAAGACTAGTGGCCACTTTGAGGACTACTATGGCACAGTGTGATGGGAAACATCAGACAAGATGGTGCCGTCCTAGCACCTGACTCTGGGTTCAACACTGGGAACAGAACAGCTTTTTTCATTCAATATCTGAAAATATCTGAAAAGCTTGTTTCCCCATTCCTGTTTTAGCACTCTTTCAGAGTGCAAAGAGTGTGTACTTTGGGATTTGGGACACATATTCCCTGTTCAGTTTCCAGTACCCCTGACCACTTGGACCAAGGGTTTCTTCCTCCTACTCAAGTCCTCTATTGGTAACATGGCAATCATGAGAACTAAGCTTACAGGAGTGGGGAAAAGCCAATGTCTTACACTGTCTCAGGGTAGCATAAACATCCACTGGTGGAGTTACACTATTTTAGTACTATGCAATCCCAATGGTGAGTGCATATGGCTGTTGCACAATACACAATGTGTAATGCACAGAGGCAATATGCATTGCAGAAGGTGCACTGACACCCTTTTCTAGGTGCATTATTGTGCATTTGCAAACCATTCCACATGCAGAACCCTCCTCTTGTCATCAGTGCATTATTAAAAAAACAAGCACAACTTAATTCTGTGCATACCAACCAAGTGATTCTATCTTATGAGTGTATCAATATTGCACTGTTTTAGAAGCCTGAGATCCTTTTAACTGCCATGCCTCCATCCTCTGGGATTCTGGGATTTGTAGTTTGGTGAGGAATGTAGACATCTCTGCCAGAAACTACAGTCCTAGAGTTTTTCAGTTGAGAATGATCACATACCCCACCAGCTCCAGAATTCTTTGGGGTGGAAAGTTGACATTTTAAGTGGCATTAAACCACTGTAGCACTGCAGTATGTACAGTAGTTAGACTCAGTGACATATTTTGGGCTAGGGAAGAGTGCCACAGAAACTCTTGTTGTGAGAAGGGTCCAGGGTCTTGTTTTGGCTTCAGAGCTTCCCTTCCCTGTTTTCATACTCTTCAGACTCATGAGCTCCACCTTTTTGCTCCAAGGAAAGCAAAAGGCCCAATCTCTCCTTGTGCATTCATGTGCATTCTTTCCTCCTTGCAACATCAAACCATGTCAGGAGTGACGAGAGTGCTATCTGTCAAATTAATTTTTCAGAAAGAAACTATTCCTGCTGAACAACTGCATAATTCACATCTTCCAACTGCCTGCATTTCATGGACTACTTTGCAAGGTTTTTTAAATATATGGGCTGGCATCTTGAATTCCAGTTACTGATTTGTAACAGACCCATAACTACACCATATTCAGAGACGTAGCCATGTTAGTCTGGAATGTTAGCATGCAAAGGAATTTTGTAGCACCTTTGAGACTAACTGAGCAAAACAAGTTGTAGGAGAAGCTTTTGCAGACTGGAGTTTACTTCCTCAGAGGCACTGGTGCCCAGGAAGGATCATTATAATCAGACTATATGAATAGCTGTAGAAGTGCCAAACATGTGGGGATGTTAATAAGGTGACATGTTGTTGAGGGACAAAGTTAGGTAGAATGATGCTGCCTAAGGCCAGGGTGGGTGGATGACCATATGAATGATGGAAGGAGTTCTGGAATGTGGTCAGTGCAGGATGGGAATCAGAAAGGAGACAGGATGAACTGGCTAAAAGCAGCTTTGTGAGGCTGGGGTGTTAAGTAGTGCTATAGTATGTGTAGAGAAGAGTGCTGAGGATCCCATGGACGGCCAAAAGGACAAACAAATGGGTCCTAGAGCAGATCAAGAGGGAAACCTCCCTGGGAGAAGCCAAGATGCCCAAACTGAGGCTGTTGTACTTCAGACACATTATGAGAAGAAAAGACTCACTGGAAAAGACAATAATGCTGGGGAAGGTGGAAGGAAGTAGGAAGAGAGGAAGGCCACATACTGCCAGATGGAGGGACTCTATTAAGGAGGTTATGGATATTAAGGGGTTGCAGGATTTAAGCAAAGCAGTGGAGGACAGGGGGTCTTGGAGATTTCTCATCCATAGGCTCGCCATGGGTTGAGATTGATTCAAGGGCCAGGTGCCAGGAAGCCATTGTCTCTGAATAGTCCATATTCAGCCATGACCCATATTCTCAATCATGGTGCTATTGCCAGGACTGCAAATGCTCTCCATCTACCTTAACAGCTGGCAGTCACTGGGAGTGACAGAAGTATGTTCTGCTGAAGATCAGGGTGCAACAGTATGATATTTCCAACTCCTTCCCACCATGAGGGGTCCCTGGTTCTGGTTGCTGCACTACAGATTGCTGGTGACAAAGGGATAGAAATGTCATCCTGCTGTGCCCTGATCACCGGCAGAACAGACCTCCATGGCTTGTTGAGGCTGCGGGCTGTTAAGGTAGGACTGGGGAGTCAGGTTGGGAGACGAGGCATAGTTATCTATCTCTAACTATGCCTGTACTGTAGGATCTCAATGACATTGTTAAAAATTCTATTTTATTTTTAGTAATCATCGAATTTAGCCCATTGTTCTAAATGAAATGCAAACTCTCAGGAACCTAATGAAGCAAACTCAGTTTAATGAGTTTAGAAATCTCTTCACACTGTGCAAGTGTAGCATTATAATAGGTCCACTTTTAACTGTCATGGCTCCACACTGTGGGATCCTGGGTCTGAAGCTCAGGGAGGGGTGTTTTAAGCAAAGATGAATAAGATAAGGTCATTGTACTTCGAACATATCAGGAGATGACATTAGGATGTACAATAATGCTTGGTAAAGTGGAAGGCAGTAGGAAAAGAGGAAGGCCATCAAAGAAGCCATGGCTTCCCTATAGTATGTTTGCAAGGGCTGCTGTTGACTCATGGAGTCAACTCTTGGAGGGCTCTTGGAGTCTGTCATAAGTCAAAGTCAAGATGATGACAAACAACAACACATTTAGAACTGTAAAGCAGGAGAGCTCTAGTCTCTCACCAAACTACAGACCCCAGGATCTTTTAGGATGCAACCAGCCCAGTTAAAGTGGAATCATACCACTGTGACTGTTAAGTGTGAAAGGGCCCTATAGCCATGATCCTCAAGAGGTTGTACCAATATTGCCAGTATTATAAGGCTCAGCATAGCTATGAAACTGGAAATACTTTTAATTTTTTGCAGTGGGCACAAACCCCAGCTGCCAGACCTCCAAAACTACACAAACACACAATGCACACACACACACACACACACACACACACACATCCAGTTTATGGCCGGTTGATTCGCTCTGCAAGGCCTCTTAATGAGGCTGACATTAAGTCTAAGAGAAACGGGACTAATTAAAGTGTGTGCCCCCCTTCCAAAGCTGGCCTTGGTGGCACCTGTGACACAGTCTATCAATACCTAGTGCCTCCGTTTGCCAGCTGAGCAGCCAGTCCAGAGGCCCCTGGGTCGCTTGACTGGCCCAGCCAAGGGTTTTATTAGCCAGCCAGCCGGGTAAATCAGGGTCCCCTTATTGCCAGCCACTCTGCTGGCCTGTGTGCATTCGAACACAGCTGCTGAGGCTAAACCTGAAGCCCTGGAAGCAAAAGGGGATGGAAAAGGATGGGATATTAATGAGGCAGAGCTGAACGGTCTCTGTGAAAAACAGCCATCTAATGACTATTTGGGTCTCCTTGGGAAGAAGGAAGAACATTGCAATCTGCTTTGGATTTTATTCTTTTAAAGGCATTCTCCAAGACTGGGGGTCCAGGGGCCAATTTTCTGCTACCAGACCCCTCCAATGGTCATACTATAGGGATGCAATTCTTGGCTAATATTTTTCTACAAGGAAGCAACCAGTAAATGGAGCCATTTTCTTCCACTGCAACAAAGTCGTAGACAACTGTGCCATTTCCAACAGTATTTGCAGCTAAGGACTTATTCTGTGCAAAATTCTTATGCAGTGGGTTGTTGTTTTTTCCACAAAAAGGAATATCCCCCCCCCCCAGGAAGCAGCATTTTCTGCAAATGAAATAATATTTCTGTGCAGAAATGTTGCTTTCCGCCCAGCAAAATGCTCGGGTTTTTTGCACAAAAGTACTACATGTGAATTTCTGTAGTCCTCAAACTGCAAAGATTCTCAGCAGTCCAGGATTCTTTCTCAACACTTTAAAAACACATTTTTGACTATTCTGCGTTCAAATATTCTTGTCTTTCCAATCACACAGACTACCCAAAATGTCCTCCCCAATTGGACAAAACATAACAGTATGAGAAGTCAGAGGTCCATTTCTGGTTTTCAGAAATTGATATATTTCCCACCACCACCAAGTTAAAAAGTACAGGATCCTTGCAATGTATTTCAATGGCAACTCACTTTTTAAAGAAAGGAGTCAGAATAAGAACGGTCCAGGGAATTGGGAGGGCTGCAAAAACAGTTTAAGGACCCATAAGTGGCATCTGGCCCCCACTTTGGCTGCATCTAAACTGCAGAACTAATGCAGTTTGACACCACTTTGACTGCCATGGCTCCATCCTATGCAATTCCAGGATTTGCAGTTTTGTGAGCTAGTTAGCCTTCTCTGTCAGAGAGCTCTGGTGACACAACAAACTACAAATCCCAGGATTCCACAGAATTGAGCCATGGCAGTTAAAGCAGCTAAATAGCATTAATTCTGCAGTATGGAAGCAACCTTCCTTCCTAAGGGCTAAGACGGAGGTTGTAAAAAAAGTTATGGAATATAGTCCAAATGCTGTGATGGGAGATTTGATCCATGCATCATGCACAAACCTATGGTGCATAGATACTGACCTTCTGTTTCTCTCCCCATTAGACATCTTCTTGTACACCAAAGCTGGTTCTTCTCCACAAAATATGTAGATTAGAGTTTGTTACATTATGGTCTACAAATGCTATTATCCCTTTGCTTGAGTGTGTGACAATCATAGCTAAAAGCACTTTTGTTTTCCAAACTCTGTCCCTGGAATGGATTCTTGGATCAGGTGTATTTGATGACGGATTGAATGTTTTTTATTTCTAAATGTACTTGCATATGGCACCAGTAATATTTGCCAGTTGGATGGCACAGAAATATTTTAAACAAAATCAGTTAAATAACACCATCGGAGTTTCAACTCCACTTGGAAAAGCTCCTTTTTTTGGGGAGTATAAGTCCCACTGGCTCTGCTGGCTGAAAACAACAACTTTCCAAAGCTGTGGTTTGCAATCCAGAATTCAGAGGAATATTGTGGCATTAGCTTATAAGAACATAAGAAGATCTTTATGGAATCAGCTCAAAGGTTAATCTTCCAGTCGATCAAGATACCTCTAGGAAGCTCATATAAAGAGTGCACCAAGGCACTGCATCTTCCTTGCTGCTTGTCCCTAGCATTCAATATACAGGGATATACAGCTACTGGGCAAGGAGGTTCCACCAAGCCATTGCCGCTCATGCCCCATGCTGTTGGTCATCCTGACCTTCATGGTTTTGTATGGCCAGCCGAATTACAAGATGATGATCTTGACCTAAAATCAAATTCACAACCAAGGAAATCAAACATGGGTTGTAGGTTCAAGGAATAGAGCAAAGGAGATTTCAGAGCATCACTCAGGTTGCATCTGCACTGCTGAAATAAGCCAGGCTGACACGGCTTTAACTGCCATGGCTCAATGCTGTGGAATCCTGGGATTTGTAGTTTGTTGTGACACCAGTGCTCTCTGATAGAGAAGGTTCAATGTCACACAAAACTATAGTTCCCAGAATTCCCTAGCATTGAGCCAGGACAGTTAAAGTGGTGTCAAACTGGATTATTTCTGCAGCGCAGATACAAACTGAGTGATGCTCTGAAATCTCCATTCCTTTATTCCTTGAACCCACAACCCATGTTTGCTGTCCTTGGTTGAGAATTTGACTTTATCAGTTACAGAGATAGAGCGCAATTGAGAGTCCAGCTATCCCCAACCTTGTGCTGTCCAGGTGGCTTAGAATACATATCCCATCACCTAGGAGCAGGTTAGGGGATGACAGGGCTTGGAAAGTCTCCTCAAGTCACTTTTCCAAGCTCTAAGCATCTGGTACTTAAAGGAGAGAGAAGGGAAACCCACACACCAGTGGCTTAACAGCATTACTCTCCTCTCCTCATCACATCCAGCTTTCCTTCTGCAATTTAAATCCCGCACACATGTCGCACACAGGTTGTGTAATCCCATTAAGGCGGCCAGCGGGTGTGTGTGTGTGTGCAGCGGAGTGCGTGTGCGAGAGAGACGACCAGCCTGGCAAGCTCCAACCAGCACCTTAAGCAGAGGAATTGAGATCGCCTGTCCGATGATTAAGGTCATATGGCAGAGCACCTCGCAAAGCCTCTCTCCCTCCTCCTCCCCCAATTTTTCAAAGAGGAATTAAATTATATCTTGAAGGACAAGGCAGGGAGAATGTATCCCACTGGACTCCTTGGCTTCAGAGAGGAAACACAGCCCCTCCGCTTTGGTGGATGGAGGAACTCGGAGAGGAAGGAGTCTTCCCACTTTGGTGGTGGTTGTTGTGTGCCTTCATGTTGTTCCCGACTTATGGTGACCCTATCAGGGGTCCAGTGATGGGGTGCCTTCCCCAAAGGCATCGTGTTAAAATGGGTGCCACAGTCCACTTCTTGTGGGAACTTGCTGGGTGCCATCCTCTTAGGATGCAGATTAGGAATGCCTTATGCATGAGTATGCATCCTTTTGTATGGAGCCCAGGTGACTATTCACCTGTGCTTGGTGCCCCATCTAAAACCTTCCACCGCAGCAGCAATGGAAGGGGCCATTGCTGTTGCTTATGACTATTGGCAAGGGGAGGAAGAGGGAAATGAATTCAGACGATGAAAATGCAGCTGCTCTGGACTCCGAGGGGAAGGAAGAGAAGGACACACTCCATCTGTGAATGCACTCTCATTTCTTTCCCTTCTGAGCCAAGACCAGCTGCTTCTTACTCATCTGAATTGCCACCATTGCCCTCCCCACCAGAAGCAGAGGTTGACAACTGCTGGGCCTTGGGGGAGGACACAGAAGTGTATGGGATATAGGATCTTGAACCACAGAATCATGGATCCATAGACTCATAGAGTTGAAAGAGACCACAAGGACCATCCAGTCCAAGCCTCTTCTGCCATGCAGGAACACCGAATCAAAGCACTCCCAACAGATGGGCATCTAGCCTCTGTTTAAAGACCTCCAAAGAAGGAGACTCCACCATCCTCTGAGGGAGTGTGTTCCACTGTTCAACAGCTCTTACTTTCAGGAAGATCTTCCTAATGTTGAGCTGGAATCTCTTTTCCTGTAATTCGAATCCATTGCTTCAGGTCCTATTCTCTGGAGCAGCAGAAAAAAAGGCTTGCTCCATCCTCAATATGACACCCCTTCAAATATTGAAACAGGGCTATCATGTCACCTCTTAACCATCTCTTCTCCAGGCTAAACATCCCCAGCTCCTTAAATCTTTCCTCATAAGGCAAGGTTCCCAGACCTTTCCCTGTTTTGAGCACCCTCCTCTGGACACGCTTCAGCCTCTCAACCTTTGGTACACTCAGCCCTCCATATGCACAGATTTTTTTAAAATCCATGGATTCAAGCATTCCTGGTTTAACAATATTCCAAAAGGATATAAATTCCAAAAAGCAAACCTTGATTTTGCTTTTTTTATATAAGGGACACCATTTTATTATGCCGTTGTATATAATGGGATGTGAGCATCCATGGATTTTGGTGTCCATGGTGTGTGTGTGTGTGTGTGTGTGTGTCCTGGAACCAGACCCCAATGGATACCAAGGGCCCGCTGTCTGGCTCAACTTGCTTACCTGTATGGGAGCGCAGGTGCCTCTTGAGGGCGGTGTGGCTGGGGAAAGTGCGGTTGCACTCGCTGCAAATGTAGCTGCGCACGCCGGCATGCACCTCCATGTGCTGCTGCAAGGCCGTCTGCGTCTGGAACCGTTTCCCGCAGAGAAGGCAGAAGACCGCCATGTCAGAGCCTGGAGAGACGAAGGAGGGAGAAGACGAAGAAGAAGTTCTCATCAACCATTTGTTTTTTTTTTAAAAATTAAAGTTCCATTATTAAGACATTAAAAAAACATATAGAACAATCGGTGCAAGCTCCAGGAAAAGAGGTTCCACCTCAACATTAGGAGGATGGACAGTAAGGGCTGTTCGACAGTCGAACACACTCCTCCCTCGGAGATTGTGGTGGAGTCTCCTTCTTTGGAGGTTTTTAAAGACAGGTTGGGTGGCCATCTTTTGGGAGTGCTTTGATGGTGTCTTCCTGCATGGCAGAATGGGGTTGCACTGGGTGCCCCTTGTGTTCTCTTCCAGCTCTATGATTCTATGATTCTACATACAATACATTAACAAACATCAACATATACATAAAGTCAGACATAAAAGTATCTTCCCCTCCTTTACTACGGATATTGCAATTATATCTTTTTCCTTCTGACTTTCTCATTTCCCCACAATTTTCCTTACAACTTAAAGCAAATTCCTCCAGTCCATTCTTACAATTCATTTCTAATTCAATCATCATTATGTCTTATAACCATTCTTCCCATCCAACACTATATAAACAGCCTCTGAACATTTCTTCTCCTCTTTGTCTAAGATAGCATTATCTACATCCACAAATGTTTATGTATTCATTCAATATTGCTCCTTTTATTTTTAACCCTCCCCAGCAGGTTCTAGATCACTCTAGAACAAGGCACAGTTATAGTTGGTGTGCCAAGGTAGAACCAGGACTGGAATGCCAACTTGATGGGAATTTCGGCTCCAACATTTCCACAAGTTGCACGAAAAGATAGAAACATACTGGCAATGGCCAATAAATGAAGGCAGAGAAGGGGATATGCCACATGAAGGACACTTCCAGCATCTGGCTTTGCAAAGGGTCTCAAAAAGAATCGCTATTAAAGAAACATATGCCAAAATTCTGCATGACCTGCATAAATAATTCCACCATTTTCAACCACATCGTATCATTTAGTTTGGCTAGGCCAGCCATCGATAGAGGCCCAGAGATAAGTGGAATGTAGAAGCATTTAACTACCTGAATGAAATCTTATTCCAAGGCTTTCCTGTCTTTCTGAGATTGCCCGCTTCCAAACACATCTTTGTGGCCAAGAAGACTAGGAACGCAACATGGAACAAATTCTTTTTTAAAATAACACAGTGC
Organism: Phrynosoma blainvillii; assembly: GCA_026167975.1. Taxonomy (NCBI): domain Eukaryota; kingdom Metazoa; phylum Chordata; class Lepidosauria; order Squamata; family Phrynosomatidae; genus Phrynosoma; species Phrynosoma blainvillii. The sequence goes on from JANUYF010000006.1 coordinate 33,168,364, forward strand.
ATCATTTGCCATTGCCTCCTAGAATCCTGATATCTCTGCTTAGGCTGCATCTGCACTGCAAGAATAACACAGTTTGACACTGCTTTAACTGTCATGGCTCCGTTCCTAAGGAATCCTAGGATCTGTTGGGGCTCCAGAGCTCTCTCACAAAGAAGACTAAATATTTCACAAAGCTACAAATCCCAGGATTCCGTAGCATCGAGCCATAGAAGTGGTGTCAAACTGCATTATTTCTGCAGTGTGGATGCAGCATGAGCTCCTTCTAGGTACTGACCTCAGCAAGTCTAGAGGAAAAGGAATTAGGCAAGAGGAAATCTAAGTTTAATTGGTTACAATTTATTCAGTTTGCTGCATTTCTATCTCTTTCCCTCCCTCCTTTCAGTGCTTTTAGGCAAGATGGCATTGACAGCGCTTTAGAAATAAACTTTAATAATAATAATAATAATAATAATAATAATGGCACATCATAAGAGGAAGAAACACCTTCTTTCAAGAGATTGGTATTAACACAGAGACTTTTAAGACAGAGAGTAATATCAAAAGCTGTTATACAAAAAGGCCATATTAGCTAAACATCTCCCTCACTAATGAAACCCAGCCGTACTATTTAGGAAGGAAATTAAATTAAAATAAAATAAAAACAAGAAGCAAATTAAAAACGAGATGGAGAGTTTAAAATAAAGGGGAAAAGGAGCATTACGATGTGCGCACGGTGGCATTTAACTTTCATCAGCTGAAATTGGGAAAAGAATGCTCTCTCTCGCCTCTTCCTAATATGTTTGCAGAATCAGAATACCTTTTCTTCAAGCAAGAGGCAATTTTGAAGAAGTAAAATTAAAAATATTAACAATCTCTTTAAAAATGCTTCATTGCTGGAGAGTGGAGAGAGAGAGAGAGAGAGAGGGAAAAAGCCACTGGCTCCAGTTTTTATTTTGATGACTAGTTAATGACAACAGTAAGACCTTTATGATGTATCCTGGAAATTCAAAGTTCAAAAGCAGCCTAGCAGGGAGGGAAACAGAGGCAAAAAATATGGGTTGCTTCTTCCAAAGAAAGACCCTACCTACCATTCCTCTGACCCCAAATTTCTTCTCTTTAAGCATCCAAACCACTTTTCTAGACAATGATTGAACTGCTTTTTGGGGAAGGGGAAGGCTGAGGGATGCTAGCAGAGATCCTACAGTGTTCTTGCATATTGCAAGTGCTCATCCACTTGAGTTTCTAGAATGAAAAAACTCTGTTTCTCAAGACAGACATCTTTCTCATCTAAGCAGACTCTGCTGGAAAAGTTTCCCCAACTGGGCACTTGGGCAGCTTTTCTTCTCAGAGGAAGAGTTGATTTGAATGCCAGTGCAGCTTGCAAAGGGAAACCCAGGCAAGGAACAGAAGTTGCAAAGGGAAACACAGGCCTTCGCCAAAGAGTAGTCCAATCTCTAGCTAGAAAAGCAGTTTGGCTATTGAAAGAGAAGAAATTTGGGATCAGAGGAGTGGTAGGTAGGGTTCTTCTTTGGAAGAAGCAACTGGGAGCCATAAGCAACCCATCCTTCTCGCCTGTGTTTCCCTTTGCAACCTGAATTGGGCATTCAAATCAACTCTCCCTCTGAGAAGAAAAGCTGCCCACTTTGGGAAACTTTGGGAAACTTTTCCAGAGGAGTCTCCATTTGTCTCCTGCTGAGATGAGAGGGATGGCTGTCTTGAGAAGCAGAGTTTTTCATTGTACAAACTCAAGAACTGGCTTGAATGCCAGTCTTTCAGTTTGCAACCTGAAACACACCTTTGTGAGACCTGGACAGGAAGGCAGACGCCATGCTCCCTGCCAGCCAAACATGACCTCTGGCACCATCCAGACCAGGGGTACAAGGCACCCGTACATCGCTCTGCTCAAGGCAGGAGCTGGGCTGCAGGAGAAAAGTATGGCTTTGGTCCCCCAGACCGCTTCAAAACCTCCGCAGGGCTTGTGATTGGGGCTGTAGTTATGGGGAGAGCATCAAGAAATGGGTGCCTTGCTCTCCAGTAAGAATTCTCCAACCCAAATGACATGTCCTTTTAATCCCCAAATTTCTAGCATTGCTGAGAGTAAGACAGTGAAAACTGCTTATGCCTATAACTCTTCTATTTGCTGGGGCTGCATCCACACTGCAGAAATAATCCATTTTGACTCTGCTTTAACTGCCATGTCTCAGTGCTATGGGATTCTGGGATCTGTAGTGTGCTGAGGCATCAGAGCTCTTTGACAGAGAAGGCTCAATGGCTCACAAAGCTACAATTCCCAGAATCCCATAGCATTGAGCCAGGGCAGTTAAAGCAGAGTCAAACTGGGTGATTTCTGCAGCGTGAATGCTGCCTGTGTTTGTTTTCTCTTAGTCTTTGGCCTGCCCACTTTTCCTTTGGATACCTAAATTTTTAAATGCCTAAGTCTCTAAATGACTCTATGCATCTGAGGAAGCAGACCGAGGGCCAAAACACACTTCATACCACTGAGCCAGGGCAATTAAAGTGGTCTCAAACTGGATTATTCCTGCAGTGTGTTTTATCCTTAAGTCTACGAAAGCTTCTGCTACAACTTCTTTTGCACAGTTAGACTCAAAGGTGCTACAAGATCCCTTTGCATGCTGATATCCCAGACTAGCGTGGCTTTGTCTCTCGATTCTAAATCTCTAAATGCTCAACTGAAGTTTTAAGTTACTGCAATTCTAATTTTGTCCCCTCCCCTCCATAGCTACATCCCTGCAAAAATCCTCAGCCCAAAGCTTTCAGTGGCTTACATCCAGAGAAAGTAAATCTTCCCCTCCACCCCAAAACCACTCCGTTCCAATATTTACGTGTCCTCAGTAACAAATACCCACTGACCTTTGCGCTATTAAACAATTTGCTTTTGTTTATGCATACTTGATTGCTCTGAAATGTTATGACTCAGTGCAAATTGCAATAACCGGGGAAGATTAAAGTGAGCAGAACACTGGCCTTTATTATTTTATTTAGCGGCCCCTTATAATGTGGGGAGGGAACCATAAAACGATTGAGAAAATTATATTAGCAAGTCATTAGCGCCGCCGCACTATTCCAGAGTAATCACTGGATCTATCATGCTTTTAAAGTGGGGGGAGAGGGTACGAAAAGAAAAGAAACCACTAGAAATCCCCACTTCATGTGCCTGCCAGGAATGAATCCTCTCCTGAAAGATGTTTGCAAGGCGCAGAGAGCTTTGTCAATGGCGTCCGCCACAAAGGCCAAATTTGGCTGGATGCTCAATGTGGGTTACTGCAGAGAGGCTTGTAAATGCCAACGTGGTGACCATGCTCCTGCTTTCGATTCTGGTTGCTAGCAAAAAGAAGGCATGAAGTTGCTACCCACTTCTGAAGCAAATTCAATGGTGGGGAAGAAAAACCAAGGAAAGCAAAGGACAGAAAAAGAAAGACATGCAAGGAAGGATAGCAAGATCTCATCTGTGTAGCCTGTCTTTATCCTGACATGAGACCCTAGTGAGGTAGAAATGAAAGAGAGCTAAAATCCTGGTGATAGAAAACTTCACACCTTAATGGGTCCAAAATGCTGCAGTCACAGGAGTTAGCTATTGAAACATGTAACTTTTTTGTTGTTGAAGCAGCTTCACTGGCTACTGGTTCATTCAATCCAAAGTGCTGGTTTTGTCTTATAAAGGCTGTATTAGGTCTAAACTCTATGAAAGACCTATATGAGTCCGCCACAAATGCATAGAGAAAATGGATATTCACATACTATGCCATGTACATAATAGTCCTAATGTGAAACTTTCCTTGCACTTCTTCAGCTGGCTATGGCCATTGTGCATCATTATCCAAAAAACTTTACGCTGCCCATGTTGTGCAACTTATGCCTGCACATGTCATCAATAAGATGCCGACTAGTGAGTGTAAAGTTATGTTCCAGCTCCTCAGTGTAGGATTTCAGCCTTACATTTTGCAAGAGGTAACACAAAAAGAGATGAGAAGACAAACCAGAGAAACAGAGGAGGAATTCCTGCTGGGGGATTGGGCAAGACTCTTATTCAGGTTTTCTGCCATAAGATACTATTTTGGGAAACTGCTGGGCTGCTACTCATACACGCCTGGAGTTCTCTGTTTCAGGGGTCCACAAATGGATATTAATGACCCCCACAGGATCTCGAACAATGCTACATCAAGGACTGCCCAACTCTGAGTAGTAGCAGTTGGTGGACTTCATGCCAGTGATCTAGCCTTCCACTACCTTAGTAGGAGCTATCCAAGGTGCTGAACCTATTTAGGCTCTTAAAGCCTGGAGTAGCTTCACTACTCCACTGACATGAACATCACCAGTCACCACCGGCTCTGGGGGAGTTTAAGATGGCAATGTTTGCTATCAGATGGACCTATAATGAGAGGTCAACAGAGGAGATTTGGGTGAAGGCCCCTGAAATCTGAAGGGCTGAATGTCTCCCCTAAATATAGGATCAACTTCACACAATGAGCAGCAGACCCTGAACCCACCCAACCAAAGTCTGTTCGTAAAGGAGAGCTCTCATTAATGCAAGTAGCTTTCTTGTATCTCAGTCACTGTCGATGCATTTGGTTAAAAAAATCCAACACAAACCCTCTTTTTTCATTCAAGTGCATGCCTGCCTCCCCTCCCAGTACAAAGCCCTGCAGCACGCCAGCTCCGTGGGAGACAGGTTTCTGTCTGCATCTTAAGAAGATGCAAAAGAAGTTGGGTTGACAGCACAACATAGTGTGCAGCTCCTACTCCTGATGCCTGATTTATCTTTCTGATTTGTAACTGGTGCTTTTAAAACTCTCCATCCTTTTCTCTTTGGAAAAGTTCCTTCCAATGTACAGCACATTTCTGCCAACAATTTCAACCCTCTCCCTCAAACCCTTGGTGTTATGACAATAGTCATAGTCGACACACAAGAGTTGCCTTGTGTACTTGAGCAGCTGAAAAATAATGCCTCCTAGGAAGCAAGCTGAAAAGAGGTCTATAGCCAAAAAGATCGCTGGCCCCTAAGTCCAGTCATGGTGCGGTCAATGAAGAGACACACCATTTCTATCTATGAGGAAGCTATGCAAAACTCAAAATGCTTGCAGGTTCCACTGAGGCTGGTTACAAAGAAAGCTCCAAAAATAAATAAATAAAATTGGGTGGTGGAGAGTTTAAAGAGTTTTCACACTTGGAATGAACCAGATTAAATACTTTGGGGAAAAATAATAATTATGCAACAAAGAGTTACGACAAATGTTTGGGGTGAGGAGGAAATCTTGTTGCTTTGCTGTCAGCTACGCTTACTTCTTTTGCTCGATTCATATCCCACTACATGCTTTTCCTAAAAAAGAAAAGCCGCAGGGTAGCTTTGTATGGAGCAGACGCAAATGCATTTCGTTCTAGAGCGTCTCCACCTACAGTAAACAAATTTGTCAGCTCGCTTGCTCATTAAGCTCTGTGCGCTTTCTCTCATTCCCTCTCATTCCCCCTTCTTTTCCCTTCCCTGCCTCTGCCCTCCCTGTCCAGGGTGGGATTTATTGGTACTTCTATAATGAAAAGAACATGAATAGATTTACTAATTTTGCCAATCAATTTGAAAGAGGGTAAAGGGAAATAAAGTTTCCGAGGGCAGACTTCCGACAGCAAACCAAATGCTAAACAAGCAGCAGAATAAGGTCTTGGAATAAATTGGGGTTACTGTTGTCTCCCCCACAACCGCCAAGAAACCAAGGCCTAAATCTAATATTCAGAAAGTTGGGATCATTGCAAACAGATGCAAAACGAGAGCTGGCTACTCATTTTTCACAAAATGAACAAGGAAAACCAAATGGAAGCCAACTTATCCTACACTTGGTGGACTTTGCAATATTCAGCAAGTTGGAATCATTGCAAACACATGCAAAATGAGAGATGGCTACTCATTTTTTGAGAAACGAAGAAGGAAAACCAAATTGAAGCCAACTCATCCTACTCTTGGTGGACTTAGCAAGGTGGGATCATTGCAAGCAAATGGAAAATGAGAGCTGGCAACTCATTTTCAAGAAATGGAGAAGGAAAACCAAATTGAAGCCAACTCATCCTACTCTTGGTGGACTTAGCAAGGTGGGATCATTGCAAGCAAATGGAAAATGAGAGCTGGCAACTCATTTTCAAGAAATGGAGAAGGAAAACCAAATTGAAGCCAACTCATCCTACTCTTGGTGGACTTAGCAAGGTGGGATCATTGCAAGCAAATGGAAAATGAGAGCTGGCAACTCATTTTCAAGAAATGGAGAAGGAAAACCAAATTGAAGCCAACTCATCCTACTCTTGGTGGACTTAGCAAGGTGGGATCATTGCAAGCAAATGGAAAATGAGAGCTGGCAGCTCATTTTCAAGAAATGGAGAAGGAAAACCAAATTGAAGCCAACTTATCCTACTCTCGGTGGACTTGGCAATATTCAGCAAGGTGGGATCATTGCAAACAAATGCAAAATGAGATCTGGCTACTCATTTGTCAAGAAACGAACAAGGAAACCCAAATCAAAGCCAACTTATCCTACTCTTGGTGGATTCAGCTGAAATGGCAGGCCAAGTTAACACTTGAGGACGAATTAATGAGGCGAAGAATTAAAAACACACATTTAGAGATGCAAACTCAGCTCTCAATGCAGAATCTCCTCTTATCTCATTCCACATTTTGGTGGAAACAAAAAACAACCACCACCCCCCCAAGTAAAACCCCACCAGCACACCACACCACACACAGCCAATGGCAAACTCTCTCCCCTGATCCAAAATCCACCCCCTCGCTTGCAACAAAAGTGGCTGTATCCACAAAGGAGTAAATCCCGCGAGGTATGCAGCCCTCTGGTCTGTAACTTTCAAAATGACAGCAGGATCAGGGCAAAGGTCAGTGGGTCTGAGGCCCCTATGCACCTCGGCCAGCTGGGGAGTGGAGGCCCCGAGCCGGCAGGACGCCCGGCCCCAGAAGTCCCCGGTAAGTAGCACCCGCTGGGGCCAAGAATAAAGGTCGCCAGCAGGAGGGGAAAGCGGGACAATGCTGCCAGGCCAACGCGCAGGCCCGGAACAAATCCACGCTGGCACGGCGGGGCCCTCATTTGTGAAACTAATTGGCCCCCCAATTGAAAAGGCAGGGGTGCTGGGGAGGGGCAAAGGGAAGCACACAAACCGGGCCTATTTCAATGGCCAACAGTGTCAGCAGAGGAGGAAAGGTAGCCAAAACGAACCCATGAAAAGGACTCATTAGTACAATTACTATTATTGTTAACATTAAGGAGAGAGATGCAATGAGTGGCGTCATCTGCAGGTGCTTCATGGCAGCTGCCTCCACTCCACTTCATGGCATCTGTCTTCCGTAAGATGGAAATGGCTTCCCTATATAGCAGTGGTTCCCAAACTTTGGTCCTCCAGATGTTTTGGACTTCAGCTCCCAGACTTCCTGATTGTTGACCAAGTTGGCTGGAGCTTCAGGGAGTTGAAGTTCAAAACACCGGGAAGACTAAAGTTTGGGAATCACTGCTTTATAGTGTCATCCATTGCCCTGTGGACACTCTTGAAGGGAGAGACATAGATGACTCTAGTTGAGTCAACTGATTCCCAAGAAAACTCTGGACCATGAAGATCTAACTTGTGTCACCTAGTCCTTGCAGTGGCATCACTTCAAGTTTATTTGTATAAGGCACAATGACCATTACAAAATATTACAAACAAGAACCATACATTTCACTGGACAACAACTTAAAAACAGTGCTAGGGAAATCCTTAGTAGGTCAGGCATGTTACCTGAGTCTCTTTCACAGTTATAGCACTTGGATTCCACTTTAACTGCCATGGCTCCATTCTAGGAGATGTTGGGATTTGTGGTGGTCAGACACCAGAGCTCTCTGGCAGAGATTTCTAATGACCTCATGAAATGACAAAACCCAGAATTCCATATGGTGCAGCCATTTAGGCACTGGATCAGTCAAAGCAAGCCAAGCAAAACTGATTTGCCCCAAGTCAATATGGTATCAACGCATCTTGAAGCAGCTTCCAGCCATGAAGAGAACCAGCACTGGTTCCAGAAGGACTCTTTGGTTTAAGCCACCAGAGCTGCCCTGAAATGATATAATAATATCCATTCCAAAATTGCAAAAGACAGAAGCAACATCTGAGTGGCTAACACATGGCTCACGACAGATCATAATTCCATTGGCTCAGTTCCATTTGTCTGCCAGTCAAACCCTGGTATGAAATTTCCTAATATTGAACAAGCTGCTAGTCCATCCAGCCCAGTGATCAACAGTACCTCTCCTGGCCCACAAGTCTGCAGTCCTTCCAGTCCAGTTCTTACCCAAGACCCTTTAAACCAGGAGTGGGGAAACTAAAGCCCATGGGCCAGCCACATGAAGTCTACAAGGATCAACTTGGGACCCCCTCCCTCAACCTCACCAGGTCCCAAAGCCCTACAACCCCCCCCCCACACACACACACAAATTTGGTGGGCAACATCACTTTCAGACTGGAAAACTGTCACTTCTGGTTGCCTGCAGGAGTGGCTCAGATCTACAATTATGCATCAGTCCCCACTCAAAGCCATAAACATGGGTTGAAAGCATAAACCGCAAGTCACACACGGCTTTTTCTGGCCACACACTGGCCAAAGAGTAAAAATAGCCCCTCGCTGTCCCTGCAGTTGCCCACCCATTTTAAATGGGGATGCTGGGGATCTGTCCTGCAACCTTCTGCATCCCAGCATCCACCAAGAAGCACCATGTATTTCTTGCTTCCTGGGTGGAAGCTGAGTTTGCAAAGGAGCCTTGGAGGATGCCTCTGTTCCTTTGGTTGGTTGCTCAGGAGAAGCTCTCCCTCTTTGCATGCCTTTACTTGGCAGAGGAGGGAGAAGGAGGAGATGGGGATGGAGAAAAGAAGTGTCTGCATTGAGTGGGTGCCCTGCCTCCCTCTGCCTCCTCTTTCCTCTTCCGTGCCAGGAGGCTTTGCCCCAGGTGAAGACAGTGGCATTTTCACTGAGCCTCCCAAGAGATGTGCCTCCTTTCTCTCCCTGGACTGCTCTTAATTTCTGGCCATGTTACTCATCCACAAAACAAAGTGTTTGGCTCCATCTGAGAGAACACTTTGTTTTCTGTTTGCGTAGTTTTTCACTGTCACCAGAAAACCAGGGGCTGAAAAGACAAACTGGCTGCGTGTCTTTGTATAAATTAAAGAGCATTCTCAGTTCCATTTAAGCAGAAGAGCCTCCCTGTGGTAGAAAGTCTCCTCTTCCTCCTCCCTCCTCCTCTTCTTCTTCTTCTTCTCCTTCCTCCTCCACCTCCTCTTTCTTCCTCCTCCTCTTCCTCCACCTCTTCTTCCTCCTCCTTCTCTTCCTCTGCAACTTCATGAGCTGCATATCCTTTTGAGAAAGGGAGTGAGTGGGACAGGCTTCTCTTTGTCCAAGGAACCGGTGAAACCACAAAGACAAGGGTATGCAACTGTGGCAGGTCTGGGGGGGGGGGCTTTTATGCCCCAGGACCCCTGGGGCCATATGGACGATGAGTGTATGTGCCTTCTAGTCACCTGTCGACTCATGGTGACCCCATGACTTCCATAGGGTTTTCTTAGGCAAGGAAGACTCAGAGGTGGTTTTGCCAGTTCCTTCCTCTGAAATATAGTCTACAGCACCGTGTCTCCCTTAGCAGTCTCCCATCCAAGTACTAACCAGGGTTGAACCTGCTGAGCTTCCAAGATCCGACAGGATCTGATACCTTTAAGGTATTTAGGCCCTAGGACTACCAAAAGAATAAAAGGAAGGAACCCAAAATACAGGGATTTTAGAGGTGTTGAGGGCCACAATATCCTTGGATATAACATACTGCATCTGAAAATTTATATCCCTGAGAGCTCTTGCTAAAATAAAAACTAGTTCATCCTAAAGGTGCTTCTACATTCCTCCCCACTCCCTTTATGCTTCAAGAGACTATCAGGGCTATCTCTTTGAACTTTCCTATTCTGTATATGTCCCTCAGGTCAGAAGATGTTGTGCTGATATCCTGTTTGTTATGAATCTTCTGGATCTCTCTCTCTCTCTCTGTGTGTGTGTGTGTGTGTGTGTCAAGAGATTAAGCCGAAGTTTCTAGGTCTCATGGAAGAGGGGAGGAAGAGGGGAGAAGGCAAAAGAGGTTATTTCAGGTTCTCTATTCCCACCCCATCAGAAAGATCAAGTGTTGTGGAAGAAACAAAAGGGTGACACCATTTTTCTGAGCCACACCTCCTTGGCTCCCCTTGCCCAACTTTTGGCAGATGTTCAGCCAAGAGAGAGACATGAAGGGGCTGGCTGGCATCCCTCCAAAAACTAAAAAGCCTTCTCCTTTTCTCCTTTTTGTAAGGCGAAGCCAGGCGGAGGTGATGCAGGGGCTTGACCCAATTCATGGCAACCGCCAAGGCAGTTTGTCTAGACTTTCACAGTCTTGCCAGCAGCTGGCACAAAGTCCTTGATGGCATCGTCCTCCGAAGCAGAGACGAGAGCTGCCACGTGGCAGAAGGAGGACCCTCAGTCCACATCAACCTGAGCATTTTTGAGAGAAAGAAGAAGAGCCTGTTGTCCTACACAGTGCGTCTGTGTCCTCCCAAGAACCAATGGCCCCAGACTTTGTGAAGGAAGATGGGAGTTTCATCATGGGAGAACCTTCCAGGATATTGGTCAAGATGTTACACCAAGGAGACAAAGCACACCGTTACACATTCACAGAGTTATGCAATGGCACCCTGTTAGGGAATTGCATTGCCAAACATGCAGGCAATCTAGATGCACAATGCACAGCAAACAGTTACTACTACTACTACTACTAATAATAATAATAATAATAATAATTTTTATTTATATACCGCCCTATGGCGGACCAATCTGGGCGGTGAACATAGTAAAATGTCATATACAATGAATACAATCTAAAACACACCAATCCCCCCTCCCCCCCTTAAAAACTATTAAATCCGATCAAATTAAAACAAAGTACAAGTAAAATTAATAAAATTAACCCACCAATAAATAACCCTGCTAAAGAGAATTTAACGATGTTACAATGGCATTGAATGCACATCTCTACTTCCATAACCTTGAATTGACTCAGGCATGGTGTAGTGGTCTGAGTGTTGGACTGCGTCTCTGAAATTCCCAGCTCAGCCATGAAACCCAGCGAGTGACCTTGGGCAAGTGACACTTTCTCAGCCTCAGGGGAAGGCCATGGCAAACCTCCTCTGAATAAATCTTGCCAAGAAAACCTCGTGATAGGTTCATGTTAGGGCCGCCATAAGTCAGAAAGGACTTGAAGGCACACAACAACAACATTCTGGAGTTGGATAAAAATGTCCAACTTATTCTGCAAGGAAATGCACACCTATGGTACACTCTTTGAGCAAAATCAAAGAAAGGAAATCAAGAAATGAGCATAACACTCTCATGTTGATTTTGGTCAGGTGGAATGCATCCAGTTTCACTAAAAAAGCACCATCCTCATCGCATGTTGATCTTGTAGGAGCCTAACTCAAGGCTGGGAATCGTGCATCCCTCCAGATACTTCTCACTAATGGCTGCATTGGATAAGGATGATGGGAGCTGCCATCCAATAAATTCTGAAGGGCTGCATGGCTTCCAGGTAGAGAGCCTAAAGATGGATGTATGAGGTTAAAAAAAGGATGGATGATGTCTTTTCAAGCTGGAATTTTATTTTTCACCAGTGATTCTGGGCACATCTACATTGTAGAAATGATGCAGTTTGACACCATTTTAGGTGCTGTAGCTCCATCCTATGGAATCCTGGGAGTTGTAGTTTTACATGGTCTTCAGCCCTCCCTGCCAAAGAGTGCTGGTGCCTGACAAAACTACAAATCCCAAGATTTTGTAGGATGCAGCCAGGGCAGTTAAGTGGTGGGTGTCAAACTGCATTATTTCTACAGTCTAGATACATCCTAAGTTTGTGCGTTACTGGGGTGGCTATCCAAACTGCAATGGAGAAGGGGTCTTCATTTCTGGCTTCAGTATTTCATGTGTGGTTCTGGATCAGCCCACCAAACTCAAATAGAAATGTCCCTCTATCTCAAGGTAGATTTGTTTTATCAGATCTCAAAAGCCAACCATTAAGTAAGCATTAACCATAAACAATAGATAACCATAGTTCCGCCTTGAGCCACTACATTGCAAGAAAAGTGGGACATAAGTAAGTAGTAGTAGTAGTAGTAGTAGAAGTAGTAGTAGTATTTCCCCCCCTTGCTGCCTCTTCCTCACTCTGTGTTGAAGCTGAAGGGATTCATTTCTTGCAGATACGCCATACAAATTAGCACTTCTCTCCTCCAAAAGAAGCACTTAGATATTCGGACGTTGTGGAGGGGAAAGAGAGATCAGCAAGGGAAGAGAAGGAAAAACTGGTCCTGCAAAGTGAACAGGTGACAAATACCCCTGGAGAAGGGGGACTAAAAAATGGAAGAAAGGATGCATACAAATACAAGAGAGAGAAATGGACGTGGACGTATTCATTGTGTTGACGTTTTAATGGCATTTCCCCCTCCCCTTTTCCTCCTCCTCCAGAAGATGATTACAAATTAAGCAGGATTTAAATGCTTTTTACTGTCAACAAGTAAAATGGGAGAATATGGAACAAGGGGGGGGGGGGGAAGCGTTGCGGCCATTCATTTCCAAGGTAACTGCGCTATCAGGAAACACCGAGGGGCCTCGCTCTGTACTGTACGCCGCACAATGGCCGAAAGGAAGAGGAAAGTATACCGTTAATTTTGTTGGACATTCAAAAGCAAATTAAAATGTAAAAAAGCTGGGAGGCACAAAGAGAGATATGGAGAGAAGGGGCCAGGATGGGTCAAGCCTGTGGAATTAAAGTCTTAACAACAGTCGAGGTTTAAGGACGGCGGCCTCCTCACGGCATCTTGCCCCATGGCCACCTTTCTTTCCTCTTCTTTCTTGCTCTTCTCATCTTTTTTATTTTTGGAGAAGGAGGACAGAGAGTTGGGATGGAGGGAGGAGGAAAACCAAGGAAGGAGGAGAGGAGAAAGGGGAGCTAGATATGTGTGTGTGTGTGTGTGTGTGTGTGTGTGTGTGTGTGTGTAAGGGGGATTATACACAAACCCGGGGTTGTTTCCTCGATGTCAGTAGGATTAATACGGCACACAATGAAGGCTTCACAGTGCGAAAAAGGCAACCCTCTGCCAGCGAGATTAAAATTTGGGATGCAACATTAAGTGCATGCAAGGGAGGAAGAAAGGGAGGAAGAAAAAGAGAGAGGTGGGTATGTGAGTGTGTCTTTTTTCAGAAAAACATGTCTGCTTGAAACATGACCGTGTCGATGCTCACTCCAAAGAAAGGTGGAAAGCAGGTAAGAGACAACTTGGAAGGTGTCAAAGTTTGTATCAGTTTGGCCCTTGCAATCTTGAAGCCAGGCTTTATTTGTGGTTAAAAATGTGAAATTTGGGGTATTATTTTCCACCCATCCCTCTTTCAAGCTTGGGAAAGTGCAAAGATCTTTTAAGGAACAAGCCATCTCTCTCTCTCTCTCCCTCCACTTGCCTTTTCATAAGAATAATTTGTTAAAAAATCAATGCACAATTGGTTCATTTCACCAAACCAGTGACATCCTTCCATGATTTTAAAGAGGTGTGTGTGTGTGTGTGTGTGTACGGAATAAATATGTCTGGAGGCACACATGCCATTAAAAGTTAAGCCAGACGCTTACATGGCCTTGCCGTCATGTTTAATATGCAGAAGGCAGGGCCGAGACATAAAAGAGACACGTCCCCTTTAAAAGGAAATATAATTTACAGTGTGCAGCCAGGCGCTCCATAGTTCCAATCTCGTTTACTATAGAGAAAACTCTGCTGGCTGCTCCGTATCCCACAAATCCGATGTAATCAGACAAGCCAGCCAGCGTGGCTAGAAGTAAAAACGGATAATTAGTAAACAGAGAGCTACTTCAGTGCTTCATTGGCATTCGAGCCAGGCTACTGTGTCGCATTTAAAATGCAGTCTGATGAAGTTTACAAAATCAAACCATTTGTTACTCCTATTGAAGAGGCTTCGGGCCACTTGCAATTAAATTGGAATTAGTGCTCGGAATGAGATACAGCAAATTCATACTAAAAAGGGATCTGACTTTGAGACATTTGACTTCAAGTCTTCTTATGCCCCCCAGAAAAACAGATACACACACACACAGAGACATACACACACAAATATGTGTGTGTGTGTGTATCCATCCATGCTATGGACATATGTTTGGGGTTATGTTTATTGGGGAGATGGGACCAGGAGTGATTGTTTCACAGCAATGGGAATCCACCAAAGGTTGTCTTCATGAGAATCATGGGGCAGGAGGTTACCTTGCCTTTCCTCCTTTTCTGATTCTTCTCTATAGGTAGGATTTAAAATCACTCCAAAATGACAGAAAATTCTGCAGCAATCCTTCCCTTCCACCTCGCAATGTTGCCACTTTCCTCTCTTGCTCCCAATCCCATCTCTCGCATGAAACCAGTTGGCCTAATCCCTCTATATGGATCTTTGGCCGGAAAGGAAGAACCTGTCCGCACTTCTTTGCCAACATGTTTGCCCACAGTTAAGTCAACATTAGCCTGAGGAAATGGCCAGAAACCAAGTCAGACCATTGCTCCACCTAGGTTTGGTATTGTCAACATCAACAATTCAAGCTGCCTTATAAGACATCTTTGAAGAATAAAAACCAACAAAACAAAACATGAAAGGTTCGCCTTAGGGTAGCCCATATGTCAGGAATGCCTTGAAGGCACACAACAAAACCACCTCACTTTGAAAGACATCAGCATCACTCCTACAGTTTGTATCAACTACAGTAGAGCCATTGAATCAGTTGGCTTTACCTTTGTGTTGACTCAACCATTCAATCACTGATTCTATGGGTCTACTCTGGGTTGGACCTAGTAAAAGGATTCCAGCCTTCAGGCCAACCTTCTCTGGGGAACAGCATAAGTCTTACACTGATCAGCCTATGTCTTGTTCCACTCACAATGAAGTTGGTGAACTTCAAGTCTGCGAGGAAAAGCTGGGAATCTAGATACTATCCAGCCTCATCCACACTTCCCAAGGATAACACAAGGGTAGATAAACACCTCTGTCTGCTTCTCTGCCAGTTTTCAGAGCTCTCTTCCACCTCAAGGTAGGGATGTCATTCTTCACTTATTAAAGGAAGCAACAAGTAATTTTTGCAAAGGCCTTCCTACTATGAGAAAGTCTTCAGAAACAGCAAAGTTTCCAAAGTCTATTTGCACTTCGGGACTTACTATGCACAAAATTCACACATGGTTGTTTTGCATGGATAGTAGCGTAGGTTTGTGTGTGTGTGTGTGTGTGTGTTTTGGAAAGGAAACAACATTTTCTGCCCAGAAAATTAGTTTTCTATTCAGAAATATTACACTTGGTGCATCCTGCACAGAAAATGCTGTTTTCTATGTAAAATCACCATGTGTGAATTCTGCATAGAATATGTCCCGAACTCTGAATATTCTTATCAGTCCAGGATTCTTCTAATCAGGGTTTCTCAACACTTAAAAATCATGTTTTATTTTTAACAATTTAAAGACTATTTTATTATTTCCCTCCCTACCTCAAGGTCTCTGAACCAAAGAATCTAGGTGCGTCCCCAATTCTTGCGTGAACAGGAGTTCCCGTTGCAACCTCAGAAGATCCTACACAATGCTATTTCTAAATGAATAAAGAAAAAGGAATCATGTCCCAGGATGTATTCTGTCAGCAAGGGATCTTGGATTTCCTGTCTCAGAAATCTCTGCCTCTGATTTGAAGTGCTCACCTGAAGAGGACCTAAAGAGCATTCAGAAATGCATTAAGCGTTTTAACAAACAAAAAGACTGTCTTTTTAGAATCTTTTTAGACATGTCTCCTTTTTTTCTCCATGGATTTCACTGGATGCTTTCCAATGAAAATGTGGATTTTTTTTCTTTTTTTGGCAGAGGGAAGCTTTTTTGTTCCTAAATGTAAGCATTAACCCTTTGGTTATCTGGAAGTCAGCCAACACCCATTCAGCTGTGTTGCCCTAAAGAACTGAGATAATGGCCAGATGCCATTATCATATGAGGGTCAGCCATCTTGGTCTACGGAGCAATGGCTTTCTTGAATAACTCTGGGATGGAATGAGTCTGTGCTAGCCAGATACATACAATTCAGGCCATGAATAACAGGTGTTCATTGAAACCCATTCTATTTTGAAATGACCTGTATATATCCAGACTCCCAATGTAGAATAATTTAAATGAGATCTAACTGAAACCAGTGGCCCTTCTTATCTTGGGATAGCGAGAAAGTATCTGGTATTCCCACAATAGTAAAAGCTGCTTGACAGTTGAACAGATTGCCTCACTGGGCGGTGGATTCTCCTCCTCTGGAGAGTTTGGATGGCCACCTCTCAGGAATGCTTTAGCTGTGAGTTTTCTGCCCTGGCAAGGGGTTGGATTACATGGCTCTTTGGATAACTTTCCGCTCTGTGAATGTATGAGTATGACTTTTGTTGTTGTTGTTAGCTGCCTTTGAGTTGACCTCAACTCGTGGCAACCCTGTGAATGAAACATCTCCAAGCTTCAATGTCCTCCACCTTTCTGCTCAGGTTCTTCAGGCTCAGAACCATGGTCTCCCTGATTGGGTCTATCCATCTGGCATGCAGTCTTCCTCTCTTTCTTCTGCCCTTTACCTTCCCCAACATCATTGTTTTCTCCAATGAGTCGTGCCTTCTCATGATGTGGACAAAGTATAACAACCTCAATTTAGGCATCTTGGCTTCAAGGGAGAGTTCAGGCTCGATTTTTTTTCTAGCACCCATTTGTTTGTCTTTTTGGATGTCCATGGTATCCTCAGTACTCTTCTCCAGCTCCACATCTCAAATGAATCTATTGTCTTCCTGTCCACTTTCTTCACTGTCCAGCTCTCACATCAGTACATGGTAATGGGGAATACAACAGCTTGGACGAGTCTAACTTTAGTGTTCAGCTGTATATCTTTACTCTTTAGGATTTTGTCTAATTCTTTCATTGCTGCCCTTCCCATTTCTAATCTTCCTCTGGTTTCTTGACTGCAGTCTCCATTCTGATCAAAGTTTGATCCAAGATATGGAAGAAATGGAGAAAATAATATGTCAGCAATGAGGCCATGTAGAGCACCGCTTGAGTTGTTGTGTAGAGTTGTGAGACTACAACTCCTGTTACTCCTTGCCAAACCAGGTTGGAGAATTTGGACATAGAGTGGGTCTTTACAAAGGAAAAGGTTATATCTCAGGTTATCAATGTGGAAACACATACTGGATCAATATATCTTGTTCTCCCACTGAGAGGTCAGGATGAAAGGTCCTGTTTGTGCTCAGACTCATTTCCTGAAATATGTTGGAACCACCCTGGGCCAGAACTTTGCACAGTTCCAGACCTGCTCAATGGATTGTGTGTTGTGATTTCTAACACAGGAGCCCAAGGAAGCCTCGAAGGGGGTTTTAACACAGCAGCAGGCATGGGGTGGTTGGCTCTTAATGGTACAATGCAGAACAAATTAACATAGAAAGTGCTCCACCAAATTAACAATAGCAGTCGGAGATTATGAGGCTTAAACATCTGATTCCTCTGAGTTTCAGGCTTTCTCCCCTTCTAGATAGTGTGTAAAATGTAAGAGAACCGGTGAATGTGTGTAAAGTAGCTCTTGCTTAAAGGGTAATTCAGCAATACCTTCCGTGTGTTCAGGGCCCATTTGATCTGATGGTTGGGCACCGCCTGAGGGTTAATGGGACTGGGTTTTGCTTCTGCCCTGAACACCAAGGAGCTCCCATTAAACAAAGATGCGATCTTCTGTCTGGGAAAGAGAGGATCCATGGAGATTTTACTTTGCAGAAGATGGCAGTTATGTGACAGAATGATTCCTCCCAAAATGTCTTTGCAATTTGTGGCCAAGATATTATGTAGTGGAGACTGAAACAAAACTTAATGCTCTGCCCATCATCGCTGCAGAGAGAATATAAAGAACAGGGGGAATTTGGGGCCAGAATACTCTGGAGGCAGCCTGGGGTATTCTACCAAGCAAAGACAAACCCTTAGGGTAGGACACCAATTGGGGCCTTGCTCTGTGTGCCCTGAATGAAAAGCTACCACTGGTCCATAGGATCATAAAAGTGCCTTTTCTTACTCTGGTGGCTGTTAGGAACCTTTCTTTGTGACTCTGTGAAGTAGGCTCAAGTCTATGGAAGCTCTTCCTACCAACTTTTTTCTTTCATTTACTCTCAACGGTGCTGCCAGATCCCTTTTCATATTACAAATTATTTGTAGAGAGATCTTGTAGCACCTTTGAGACTAACTAAAGAAAGAAGTTGGCAGCATGAGCTTTCGTAGTCTTAAGTCTACTTCCTCAGATGCATTTGAGGAATGCATCAATCATCAAATGTGTCTGAAGAAGTAGACTTTAGTCTACGAAAGCTCATGCTGCCAACTTCTTTGCTTTAGTTAGTCTCAAGGTGCTACAAAATCTCTCTACATACTGATTCTACAGACTAACACGGCTGTAACTTTGAATTCTACAAATGCTTTGCATACTTTGCAAACTGCAAATCCTAAGATTCCATAGCATTAAGCCATGAGAGTTTAAGCGGTGGCGAACTGCACTAATTCTGCAATGTAAATCACCACAGAATTAGCGAGGAATCTTTCTGGGGTTTGTAGGGAATGGAAATGGGGAGCTGGGATGTTGTCTTTTCCATCTGATATTGCCAATGACTCTAAAGGAATTTCTTTCCAAGGGTAATGAAACCCAGGTGGAAGAAGGCCACTGCTCACTCGATGACAAAGTCTTTCCAGCTTGGTGGCTTTCTTCCGCTCTTCTCACCGTCAGAGATGGGACTCAAAGCCATCCTGCAAAGGCGGCGAGCGTGCCCTGCTACACGTAAGCAGATTAACCTGGTTTTAGCCTCCGTTGCTGTGATTATATGCATTCATCAACAGCAAAGACAAAATGCACACCATCCCTTGCATGGCAACACCCAAGGAGGGCCGCCTTAACTGTGAAACCCAGGAAAGGAAACCTTTGGTAATTGCTGTTTTCTGAAGACTCTTTCAATGCCTCCCTATAATATGTATAAACACACACACACATCCTTGTGTGCACACACATGCACACAATGCCACCAGGCCATCACAGCTCCTGCAGAAAACCCATCCTTTTTTACATTTCCTCCCATCTCATGTCACTCGGCTGCTACACGTCTGCGTGAAACAATGACGCTATTGAGAGATGATTACTGTTTGCTGTTAATACAGCAGCTCCGGAATGCTAAAAGCACACTTTTAAAAATGATACTGTATTTAAAGAGTCTCTCCAAAGGGGATGGGAAAGACAACAACTCCTTTCAAGCACAGCATTGTGTGATAAAATGGTTCTCTCCCCACCCCCCACCCCTTTCAGTCTCTTTTTCTCTTTTAAAAGTTGATATGCACATGGCTGCTGACAAAAGTGAACCAATTCCTGGGAGCTGAGTGGTTAGTAAGGCAGGAGGCCTGTGAGATTTGAGGCTAATGTGTGTTTCCATCACTGGCCTTCTGGGTAAGCTTGGTTTGCTGTTGTTGTTGTTGTTGTTGTTGTTGTTGTTGTTGTGTGCCTTCAAGTCGTTTCTGACTTATGGCAACCCTAAGCTAAAACCATCATGGGGTTTTCTTGGCATGATTGGTTCAGAAGAGGCTTGCCTTCTCCTGAGGCTGAGAGAGTGTGACCTGTCCAAAGTCACCCAGTGGGTTTCCATGGCCGAGCTGGGAATCGAAACCCAGTCTGTAGAGTCGTCAGCTATTCTATATGAAGCTGCCTTGGAAGAATGTCCAGAAGCTTCAGCTGATCCAAAGAGCTGCAGCCAGATTACTAATTGGCTTTTGATACTGCTTGATACCAACTTTGATACCACTTGAATTCCCATGGCTAAGTGCTATGAAATCCTGGGAACTGTAGGTTGTTGTGACACCAGGGCTCTCTCACAGAGAAGATTAAATATCTCACCAAATTACAAATCCCAGAACTCCGTAGCATTGAGCCATGGCGTTTTAAGCAGTGTCAAATAAACTGCATTTATTCTGCAGTGTAGATCAGTGATTCCCAAAATTCGGTCCTCCTTTGGACTTCAGCTTCCAGACGCCCCAGCCAGCTTGGCCAACAGACAGGAACCCTGGGAGATGAAGTCCAAAACATCTGGAAGACCAAAGTTTGGGAACTACTGTGTAGATGCTGCCTGGGTCTTTCTACAGGGAGCACACAACTCCATTGTTGCAACAGCTCCACTTGTTGTTTCTCCATTTCTGGGCAGAATTCAAAGTGCTGGTTTTGATCTATAAAGCCCTACACAGCTCATGTCCAGGTTATCTGTAGGATCCTATTCTCCTGTGCAAACCTATCTGTGTTTTGAGCTCCTTTGTGGAGGGCTTTCTCTCTGTCTCACCACAATCAGAGGTACATCTGGTGGGAATATAAGAGACAGGGTCTTCTTGGTGGCTGCTTCTGATTCCCTTCCCAAAGGAGATGGACTGGCACTGTCCCTGCTTCCATTCCACAGGCAAGTGAACTGGTGTTTGCATTATACCCTTTTCAGCATCAAGCAAAAGCCTATTTGTTGGCCCAGCCTATTAAAACCATTGTATTCTAATCTGCTTGGCAAGTGCCACTTGTTTGATGCATTTCTTCCTTTGACTGTTGTAGATGAGGTTGTTTTATTATGTAATGTATTATGAAAGTCTTCTTAAAAAATGTATACAGTCCCGGTATTGTGGAATGAAGGGAAATAGATAACCATGCATATATCCAGCCTTGTTTACTATCCCTGAGTAAGGAGGAAAGTTAGGGCTGCCCCATGATACTTTAGAAGAAAGAAGGCATGCGGATTCTGCTACACAAAGACAGTATTTGGAGACAGATATGAGCTTGACAGTGGAAGGAGCACATTAAACAGTTCCTCCAGTGAGTGGGATGGAGGGCACTTGGAAAAGCAACTTCGGTTGGATTGCAAAGTGACTTCTGTTGGCTTGGAAAAGTAACTTCTGTTGGACTGCAACTCCCAGAAGGTCCCAGCTATGCTGGCCAGTTATCTCCCCAGCTAGGCTTGGTGGGATCTTCTGGGGACTGTCCCCTGAAAAGTTACTTCTCCAAACTCTGACAAGATAACCCAGAGAAGCAATATTTTCACAAGGTTGACACTACAATGGACAGAATCCGAGAAAGATTTTTTAAAAGCACTTTTTGTTCCTTTATCTTATTCTCAAGGGCTTCTTCCTTCTGGGGACTCTGAGTTTCCTTCTTTTTCAATTTCTTCTGGATTATGGTGAAGTATTTTAAAAGAAGCAAACACACACATACACACTCTCCCCTTTGCAGCAATGGCCAATGAGAAAGGCACCTGGCAAAAGAATGGAAGCCTGAAATGATGAAAAGAAAGCTCTTCTAATACCTGTGGGTATCCTTGGCTTGCTTTCATCACCGTCAAGTATTCATCCCTTGTTTTTGAAGAGCCTTGTGGAACCTTGGTAATACCAGTTGAAGTCCAAAACAAATCTGCTAACAAATATTTTTCTATTCACTGTTTGGAAAAATGGTGGCATGCATCTGGAATCCCCAAATGGAAACAGAGGAACGATTCCAGTTCCACCCAATGATAAGCACACTGAGATTCAAAACACATTGCAGAAATAATCCAGTTTGAGACCGATTTAACTGCCCTGGCTCAGTGCTAGGGAATGCTGGGAACTATAGTTTTGTAAGGCATTTAGCCTTCTCTTGCAAAGAATCCTGGTGCAACAATAAACTACAGTTCCCAGGATTCCTTAGCACTGAGCCAGGGCACTTAAAGCGGTCTCAAACTGGATCATTTCTGCAGTGTGTTTTGGACCTGTGTTACCCTTAAACCAAGATGTGTTTTGTTTTCATTTATTTATGAATCCTGCAGCAAAGATGTGACAAATCTTTGATCTTACAGTCGTTTTGGATAGGGATGGAAAGAATATTCCAAAATATTCCAAAAATTATCTAACCTCCACACCCCTGATGTTTTTTGAATGCTGAGAAATACTGATGAGAAGAATCCTTTCACCTCACCTTCTATGATACTCTTAACTATTAAGAGAAGATTTCAGGACCTTGTTCATGCAAAGCATGCATTCTTCTCCCCTTTTGTGCAATGGATCCTTCCCACCGCTGTGAGTACCCAAAATATGTAAGAAGGCACTTTAAGCCAGAACTGTATGCCCTCCAGCTGTCCCAATTTGGCTGGGACAGTCCCAATTAATCCTTTGCCATCCCACTTTATCAGCATCTTTTAAAATGTCCCAGTTTCTCTCTCCTCCTTCCACTTTCCCACTTTTTCCTGCTTTTGCTGCAAACTGAGTTCTTTCCAGGAGGCTCAGGCAAAAGCAAAGTGCTGCAGCCTTCCCTAGCCTGCCTGTTCTTCCACATTAATAACCTTTGCCTTCTTGACCATCCTCTGGTATTGCTTGGCCATACGTGTCTTGGTTTTCACTGTGAAATGTGGAATAATTGGAATGGGATCCGTGAAAGACAGAGCAGAGAGAAGAAGAAATGAAAAATTAGAGGATCACATGGAAGACCGATGAAGCCATAATTTGTCTTGTCTTGGGGTGGACTCTCCAGTCCTTCCATACTAGCTTCAAAGGCTCTTTCCAAAAATACGGGATTGATCCAGGCTGTAATTAGTGCCTGTGAAGCAATTCAGATTTGTTTGATGAGGATGATTTTCTCAGCGAGATTGCATTTCCCTTCTGAAGTGTTTAAACAGCCAGCGGAGAATGAATTTGTTAAGAGGTGAAGTGTGATTTGGCCCATAATTTCAACCAAAGATTTCTCCCAGCGAACTTTCATTTTTATATATTAACAATCCCTCCTTCCTTGGAATAAAAGCACAGTTGCAGGACGTTAACAATCTCTTTCTTCTTTATAGCCGGGCTTTGCAGCTTCCCACCAGGAAAGGCTCTTGCATTCCCAGGCAAGAGTTGAGAGCAAGTTGGTGGAAGGTTATGGGTCAGCCAACTGGAAATGTTTACCTAGGCATCTCTGCACTTTCACAGCCTGTTTTAACTAAGAGCAGCAGCAAAATGGGGGGGGGGGGAGGTGTCCATTAGGCATCAAGGCAGAATTCACTGGCCTCTAATTCACATTCCTTTCCCCTTCCTATCTAGGTGAGAAGGGAAGAAAAGCGATCAGGAAAAGCATTCTGGCACTGGAATGTCATCTTGAAAGAAGGATGAGAAGGCATGTCTTAGATGGCCCAGAAAAGTTCTTGTGAATATATATATATATATATATACACATATAAAAGTAAGGCCTTTTGCATTGCTTCAAAGATGGAGAACTGGATGGAACAAAACCACCAAGCAAGAGAAATAACTGCTTTAAAGGAGCCTGGACTATTTGACTGGGATGGAGATGGGAAATTGGTGCAAGTCCAGGAAGCCAATTTTCTGTCCAAGGTTGGATCATCCATGGTTCACATGCTGCAATTGTTCCAAGACATTCACGGGGTAGTGGAGTCCAAAAGGAAAAATACATAGCCTACTTCTTCTCCTTCTCCTTCTCATTTCACTTCCTGAGCAAAAGATTCTCACCTGTCTAGGGGTGCATTTACATTGCAGTATTAATGCAGTTTGACACTGCTTCAACGACCATGGTGCAATGCTATGGGATTTGTAGTTTGGTGGGAGATTTAGCCTTCTCTCTCAGAGAGCTCTGGTGCCACAATAAACTACAAATCCGAGGGTTCCATAGGATGGAGCCATGACACTTAAAGCAGTACAAAACTTCATTAATTCTGCAGTGTGGAAACAGCCTAATATTCCCTCATCAAGCTTTTCCAGCATTCAAGAAGCTCATTTTTACACACACACACACACATATATATATATATCCCCTTTCATAATGGTCTCTATAATGGTCTGACTCCTGAGAGGCTTCTGAAATGAAAGCCCAGTCGTTGGTGTTGGGCTTGTTGGCCCAGGACAGTGGTAGGCAACCTTTCCCCTTTAAGGGCCGAGGGACTTCAGCTCCCAGAATCCCAGGAGCTATTGGCCAACATGGGACTACTGGCCAACATGGCTGAGGCTTCTGGGAGCTGAAGTCCCTCGGCCCTTAAAGGGGAAAGGTTGCCTACCCTTGGCCCAGGATCTTGAGTCATTCCTATAACTACATACAAACCAGAGCTTGGGAAATTTATTTTCTTTTTCTGTTACAGCTCCCAGCATCTCTGTGCCTGGGTTCTAAGATCTTTGGGAGAGTGCTTTTTCTTGATCATCAGATGCACATTTTCCCCATCCCAATATCTCTGTGGGTTACTGAAATACTGAGTCAAAATGCCTGGGCTTAGGATGTTTGTGCCACTAGAGTTGTGGGGCTGAGAATGGGTTTGGACCGGAGGATTTTTGTGCTGCTGTCTATTGTACCTTGCATCTTATTTTACACCCATTCCATTTCTTTGCCACCAATCCTAGAAGGTACACACACATATATAACGGAAAGGTGAGAAACTGCTTCAGGACTTGGCCACCGTAAGATGCCTTCCCTGAAATGCTCCAGAGGGTTTATTAACTGCCAAAAAGATGCCCAAGAAAGAGAGAATGAGAAAGAAAGGAAGGAAGGAAGGAAGGAAGGAAGGAAGGAAGGAAGGAAGGAAAAGAAAGAGAGAGTGAGAGAAAGAATACAACAACATGAAAGTGGATACAAATCCCCTTCCAGTTTTGAAAAATGGAAACTTTTAATGTTAAATAGTTCAGGAATTCATGCAACTTGTTGCAAAGGCAAATTGTTACTTCTGTCTTCCAGGACAAGCAATTCAAGTTTCTTCTCCAGCCAGAGAAAGCATGGTCTGGGAAATTTGGAGAGATCAAGGACAGGAAAAACCAACCTTGGGGGCCACATGTTTTGTACTACGCTGTATCTTTTAATATATATAAACCACTTGGAGAGGTTTTAGCTAATGCATGTATTATAAAAGTGCAACAATCATGGTGTGCGGATGAGAGCACTCTAAATGTGCCTCCTTTCTGCTACTTGAAACTATTAGCCACCATTCAAGGGTTATCAGTCCCTTGCTGGCTAGTGCATGGGAAATTTTACCTTTTTGCATTTCCAGACTTCCCCCCCCCCCCCCACACACACACACAACATAGATGGGGGTGGTTTGAGAGATTTTGGGCACTGTAGTCCCAAACTGTAACTTTCCTAAGTCTTCTTGTTGCAGAAATCCTTGAAAGGTTGATGGTTTTTCCTTTCCATCTCCGAAAGGATCCTTGTGTCACTTCAAAGGTTTGCAAATCGGAAGGTAAAGAGAAACACATTCTGGAAATAAACTTCCACCCACGACTTCCAAAAAGGGGAAGAGAAATGACTGGGAAGGAGATGCATCTTCGGGAGAGGTGCCCTTGCAGAATACAGGACGGTCATTACTCAAAGCTGGGCACTGGGTTATGTCTTTCTCTTCCGTAGGGCAGGCAAGTCTCTTGAACAAACATTCTCCCCTACTGGACGGCTGTTTCTGTCTCCGCTGATTTATTCTAAGGGCCATCTGGACCTCGGGAACAATGTGGTCCCATATCTGAATGACCAGCCACGTTAGTCACACTCTCTTCCCTCGACCTCTGCGTCCCTAATCTTCACACACCCTCTCGGCCCCCTTTGAGTGCCACAGAATGACCGGATCCCTTTCTCACCTCGCCTTTGGCTCTCCAAGTTCCAGGCAGACAAAGGGCTCGGCCTCTCGGCTCATCAGGGAGACAGGCAGCATAAAAATGACATATGGGATTATAGCCAGCCCAGTTGCCTCCTCCAAAGGGCCCTTCCAAGTTCCCAGCCAGCCATCGATTGCATCAAGGCAGTGGTTCTGGTTCTCTCCAAACTCCACGTTGCAAAGGACCCCTGTTGCAATGCATGATGCCTGCCCAAGATCTGAGAGTCAGCAAAGGATAGTTATTTGAATGTTACCCTAGGATTTGGGGAGTTGTTGTTATGTGCCTTCAAGTCATTTCCGACTTACGTCGACCCCAAGGCGAATCTATCACAGGGTTTTCTTGGCAAGTTTCTTGCTTGCATCCATTGATGTAGTGACGGATGCAGCCCACACTGAATTTCCCATGGTTAATTTTAAACAAATCTTGGCTCTACAAATAAGACTGAGTCCCCAGCTACAAGTGAAAAGTAGCTTTAATAGATATAGATATATATAAATGTAATTACTGCCTGAATCCTGTTGGTGAGCCCTGAATAAAGTTGGTGGTTGTTGTTGTGTGCCTTCAAGTTGTTTTTGACTTATGGCAACCCTAAGGTGAACCTATCTTGGGGAAGTTTCTTCAGAGAGGGTTTTCCACTGCCATTTTCTGGGGCTGAGAGAGTGTGTCTTGCCCAAGGTCACCCAGTGGGTTTACATGGCGGAGCCAGGTTTCAAACTCTGCTCTCCAGAGTCAAAGTCCAATGCTCAAACCACTACACCACACTAGGTCTTAGGTTCAAATTCATTGTAAGTCGGAAACAACTTGAAGGCACAACAAGATCCTTTATGGAAGCAGTTGGACATTTTATGCATTTGCTTCGTCCAATAAAGGTTATCACTGCTTTGTGGATTTTGGATGTTATTCTGCTTTCCTATATGGCCAGCCCTTGGATACGTTTCCTGGATGTGATCGATTCAATAGGTCAACTTTAGTTGGGAGTAAGGTCCAAAACATGCTGCAGAAATGATCCAGTTTGAGACCACTTTAACTGCCCTGGCTCAATGCTAGGGAATCCTGGGAACTGTAGTTTTGGGAGACATTTAGCCTTCTCTGCCAGAGAGCTCTAGTGCCACAATGAACTACAATTCCCAGGATCCTCTAGCATTGAGCCAGGTCAGTTAAAGCTGTCTCAAACAGGATGATATCTGCAGCGTATTTTGGACCTAACAAACAGAATTCCAGCTGCCATCTCCAAAACTGGTTCAGCCCTTTCAGCTCCTCTAAAGTTCGTACCCAAATCCAGAACCGATTTATCTCACCATTGATATTGGAGCAAAGGATGCCAATGTCTCTTTCTTTCCTTTTATTTTATTTTTTTTAAATAAAGAAATAAAGGGGTTTCTTTCCAGGACCAACATTGAATCCATTCTCCACGAGGCATTCCTCCTCCTTTCCGGCGTCGTTTAGTGCGATCATCACTTTACTGATGCTTTATTACACTTTTTTTGGCAATTGCCCAAGGAAGAATGATTATGTCGAGGAAGGAATCGGAAGAAAGGAAACAAAGCAAAAAAAGAATTGAGAGACCATTAGGAGCAGGCGTTTTATTGCAACTGGCCCGCAAATGTGCGGCTTTTCATGTGCCGCGGCGCATATATATATATATATATATATATAATATCCCCCTGAAACATTTTTATTTTAAATTCTTATCGCTGAATTTACTGCTTTTTCTCTCCCAGTGATTTGTGTTGCTTTTTAATTTTTACAGTCTCTACAGAAGCCAGATGCTACAGCCTGGGGCCAAAATAATAATAACAATAAAAAGCAAAGAGAGAGAGAGAGAGGCTACCGCAGTCGTGAGTTACAAAGGAAGAGCGCGCTTGGCAAAAGTTAATATCTCAATTTAACAGTGCTGCTTTGTTAATGAGCCTTTGATATGTGTTTGTTTAATAAGGTCTGATGTTGACCTTGAAGGGAAGGGAGAAAAGAGAAACCTTTTTTTGCTGGAAATGAGAGGCAAAGCAACAACCAGAGGAGCTTTACTGACATTTGCTGCTGCTGCTGTTGTTGGGTGCCTCCAAGTCCCTTCCAACTTAGGGCAACTTTTTCTTAGGGTTTTCCTGGCAAGATTTATCCAGAGGTTTGCTGCTGCCTTCCTCTGAGGCTGAGAGCATGTGACTTGCCCAAGGTCTCCCAGGGGGTTTCCATGGCTGAGTGGGGATTCGAACCTTGGTCTCCTAGAGTTCTAATCCAACACTCAAACCTGGTACCATTTATTCATTGTTGGTCAAAAACACACTGCAGAAATAATCCAGTTTGAGACTGCTTTAACTGCCCTGGCTCAATGATAGGGAACTCTAGGAAATGTAGTTTAGTGAGACATTTAGAGAGGTTTGTTGTCACAACAAACTACAATTCCCAGAATTACCTAGCACTGAGCCAGGGCAGTTAAAATGGTCTCAAACTGGATTATTTCTGCAGTGTGGTTTGGACGGTTATTAAAGAAATGAGCCAGCGTGGCTGAGCGGTTTCAGCATTGGACTATGAGATCAGAGTTCGAATCGCCACTCCTCCATGGAAACTCACTGGGTGACCTTGGGGGTAAGTCACACACTCTCAGCCCCAGAAAACCTAATGATAATTTCACTATTATAAGTTGGAAATAACTTGAAGGCACACAACTATGTGCCTTGGGAAACCCCCTCTGAATGAAATTTGGCAAGAAAACCCTGTGATAGGGTTGCTAAAAGTTGGAAATGACTTGAAGAAACACAACAACAACAACAACAACAACACCTGGGAACCCATCTATTGTGTTAACTCAGGCATGCCTATACAAAGCATACTTATTCTGCCAATTTTCTTCAGCCAATTTTCCAAAAAGCAACAAACAATCCAAGAAGCCCATTGCATCCTGGACAACATGTCTGCAACTTTGCTCTATAGTGATGAATTTCCCTGGAAAGCATCTGGTGTCCCAGGCCAGATAAAGCCAAATGTGAGGTGGCCACTAATGTAAGCCAAAGGCTCTTATCACCTTTTTAAAAAACCAGGTCCTGGTCTAGACTCTTAGTTCTTTCTTTTAAAGGAAAAGTCCCCTTAACACATTGCATATGGCCCTTCAATGGAAAGCCCATTCATAAAAATAAAACAGCTCTTTTGTCATAGAGAAGTCCAAATAAAATAGTGAGTAGTTTGCTTCCCTTTGTCTTTTCCAGAACTTTTCTTTAAAAAATTATTTCTTCAAGAAATGCACCATTTTTCCAGATAAGGCAGAACCAAGTTCTACTCTAGTTGGGAGTAACAACAGGATTCAGGTGTATATCTCTCCATCCATTCCTCTATCCATTCTTCCATCCATCCTTGCATCCATCCCTTCATCCATCCATTCTCTCTGTCTCTCTGTGTGTGTCTCTGTGTCTCTTAATGGACACAAATAACCCTAAATTTTACTCTCCAAATGTAAGGAAAAAGAAATAGGCTAATGCAAGAGTTATTAAACTGAGGTCCATGGACCTCTGAGAAATTCATGGCTTTTAGGGGTCTGTGAACTCATTGTAAAAATAATTCCCCCCATCCCCAGATTTGTTTCCTGTTAATGAAATACTGAATTTCCCCCCTCCCCATCATGGTGAATGTTAAGGTTAAGCATTTGATATTTTTAAAATGTTAATTGCATCTTAATTGACGCAGTAGCCTATCTGAAGGAAATCCATTTCCAATGCAACCAAACCAATGGTGGTGGTGGTGGTGGGGAAATGTTGCATGTGCATGATTGTGCTGGTTCGTTTTTTCGGCGAGAGGATCCAAAGCTTTTATCGAATTCTTAGCAATGTCCCATGACCCAGAAATTGTTCAGAACCACTGGGCCAACTAATAAATTTGGGTGGAAACATCTCAGCACTCTTTGCCATCTAACTGCTCAATGCAATGGCCAAACTACGTGTTTTGTGAGGAGAAACTCCACCACTGCAATGCAAGCTTACTGCACATGCTCACAACCTTGGAGGAAAACCTGGAGCCAAATACATTGCTTTCTACCTCACTAATGGAAATTTGTGTCTGAAAATGTGCAAGAATTGCACATGGTTGGCGAAACCAAGAGCTGCTTCATTGTACCAGGGTTGTAGGTTCCCTTCTTGAGGAACATGACATGCACCGTTGCATGCTTCCCCACTTTTCTTTAAATATTTCCAGCTGTTTGGTGATATATATATATATATATATATATATATATGAGAAACCCAGCTTTAATTAAAACCAAACTAGTTCATTATACTGGGGATGGATTTGAAGAGAAGAAAAGAAAGAAACCCCTTCTCTGCAACTTAGGTTTCAAGGGTCCAAGACCTACAAGTAACTGTTAAGGTAAGCTGAACCTTCTCAAGAGATGAACTTTTCCCTGCTACTTTTAATTAAAGTTCTTTAGATTTTTAAAAAAGGAGACTATTCAGGAATGGCTGGAGGAAAAAGAAAATCATTGACACTGGCCCGTCCCCCTCCCCTTTTTCCCAAGGAGAAGAAAAAAGGTGGTTTTTGTATGCCTGTGCACCCAGCCCTCACTGTACAAAAGGAAACGGATTTGCAGCAGGACACATGAGATGACCCCTTGACCCTCAACCGCTGAAAACCCCTCAATGGCATAAATACCAGATAATCAATCACATACCAGGAGGCCTGAGCTGGCTGCCTTTGCCCCGGCCGGCCGGCTGGACGGCCAGCCCTTGCGTTTATGCCAGATGAACTGTAAGTGGACACCGGCTTAAGAGAGGCCCCTTTTGGGCATTCCAAGGGCCAAGCGGGTTGGAATATTTTACCATGGACCGATGACAGAGAGGGGGAGAAAGAAAGAAAGAAAGAAAGAAAGAGGGAGGGAGGGAGGGAGGGAGGGAGGGAGGGAGGGAGAAGCTCTTGACCAGCTACTTTTACACATTTTTCTTTCCATGCTTTGGTCTTGAAAGGCTAGCCGGCCATGTCTTTGGTACCATCTCCCTACAATGTAAGCTCAAAGTTTCTGCAACACAGCAAGAAAGAAGAAGGAGAGGAAAAGATGGCCAAAGTGAGCAAAGAAAGCCATCTGAGGGTTGGATCTCTTTTGGCCCAGGTGAAAGGGCGCATGGTCTTATGGATCAGACACACTAAGGGTGCACTGGTGTTATGTCGCTATGCAACAGATGATTCCTTGCTTTTTTACCCAGATGGCAAAAATTTAGAGGCCCAGAAGAGGAATGGGGAGGGTTCATCACAATCATGTCCAGTGGGCCCTTGGTATCTGCTGGGGTTTGGTTCCAGGATCCCCTGTGGATACCAAAAGCTATGGATGCTCAAGTCCCATTAAATACAATGAAGTCTATTATTATTACAGTGGGCCCTTGGTACTTGCTGGAGTCTGGTTCCAGGATCTGATGTCGATACCAAAATCTGTGGATGCTCAAGTCCCATTAGATACAATGGATGATGATGATGATGATGATGATGATGATTACAATAGACCCTTGTTATTTGCTGTGGTTTGGTTCCAGGACCTCTCATGGATACTAAAATCCATAAATGCTCAAGTCCCATTAAATACAATGTATGATGATGATGATGATGATGATGATTACAATGGGCCTTTGGTATCTGCTGGGGTTTTGTTCCAGGATCCCCAGTAGCTACCAAAATCCATGGATGCTCGTCCCATTAAATGCAATGGATGATGACAATGATGATGACGATGATGATGATGGATTATGGTGGGCCCTTGGTATTTGCTGGGGTTTTGTTCCAGGACCCTCCGTAGATACCAAAATCCTTGGATGTTCAAGTCCCACTAAATATAATGGCACAGTAATGGTATAAAATGGTAACCTCAAGGTTTGCTTTCAAGAATTTATATATTTTAAAAATATTTTCCAACTGTGGAAGCTTGAATCCATGGATTTAAAAAAATCTGTGGCTATGGAGGGCTGACTGTAATCACACTGAAACATAGAAGGTGCATTGGGAAAAACACAGCTCTCAGAAGTGATTTTTCCTAAAGTCTCACAACTCACTATCTCTGGGACTCAGACCCAGCAAACTTTGGCTCCTCTTTTCCCTTCAATGTCCCACTCCCAACAACCATTTCAAATCTAAATCTAAATCTGAAGGGAGAACCGCAGAGGCATCCCATTTTCCACAATGGGATTTTTTTTATTTTATTTTGAACTTTGCCTCCCTTTTGAGAAAATTAGAAAAGAGGGGAAAAAAGTATGCCAAGATCCTGAACTGGTTCAGTCAAATGGAGATCCACTTTGGCCACTAAATTTGATAATGCTTTTGTCTGAAGGTCAGAGGCTAAATATGTTCACACTAATCCTCTTCATCTAGAATTAAAGGACAAGAAAGGTTTTCTGTAGCTTAGCGAGAGAGGGCTTTTCTCCTTGCGGTCTAAATAGTATTTGCAAAAGGGGGGAAATTAAACCTGAGCCTTTGGTGGTGTGTGTTTTAAATATAGATTCCAAGATCTTGCACATTTTCTCTGTTGGTTATTTATTTTTGCAGGGAAAAACATGCAATCCCACACTTTTTAGAGCCCTACAGAACATGAGGCCCGGAAGCCAAACTTTAAAAAATGTATAAGGCTGCTATGCATCTCTGCCGGTTCTTTCTGCACCAAAAGCCAAGGAGATTCCACTGTTTTTTGGAATGTGTACTCAGATTCAGATTTCAAATGCTGTCACACAACATTACAGTCACACAAAGAGACTCTGTGTTTAGATATCCTGGAATTGGGGGGGTTGTGGTGTGTGTGTGTGTGGGGGGGGGGGAACGGGCGGGTGGATGCTTTCAAACCCACAAGAGCGGCCAAGACATGCTCAGGGATGAAACTGCTAACCTTAACTAACCCCGATGCAATGCAAACACAGCTTGAGAAAGCCAACTTGTTCTGGAGCTGCTGAGTGCAGGAAGCATCACACTTCCAAAGGATGCATAGATGCAGCATTTCCTAGCTGAGCCTAAAGAGTCATACCTAGGAAGAATGCAAGCCCCTTCCCCATTTTAACAGCACAGTGGGCTGGAGAGTCAATACAGCCCAAGGTTGACAGCGGCAAAACGCTTTGGCAAATGGGTATATTAGCCACGAAAATGCAGCAGTAATCATACTAGGATAGACTTGCAGCACAGCTTTGTTTGATCTCCTTTCGCCGACAGGCAAAGATCTTTTTATTCAAACATGCCTTTGCTCTTTAACTGGGTGTGATAGAAAGGTCTTTTAACAGGATAGGCTTTACCTTGATTTTATGTTTCATATGCATTAAAAACATTTTGAATACGTATGTTAATGCTGTTGTGCGTTTAATGGTTTTTAACTGTTGTACCATATATTTTGCACAGTTAGCCTTCCCTAGCCATGGATATTCAACCATCCATGGCTATATATATATATATATATATATATATATATATGATAAAGATTCCAAAAAGCAAACCTTGATTTGGCCATTTTATATAAGGGGAACCATTTAACTATACCATTGTACATAATGAGTCTTGAGCATCCAAGGATTTTGATATCCATCATGGGGTCCTGGAACCAAACCTCAGTGGATAGCAAGGGTCCACTGTAGTAGTAGTAGTAGTAATAATAATAATAATAATAATAATAATAATACCAAACCCCAGTAGATACCAAGGGCCACTGTAATACTAATACCAATACTAATACTAATACTAATACTAGCCCATTGTATATAATGGGACTTGAGCATCCATAGATTTTGGTATCCACTGGGGGTCCTGGATGCAAACCCCAGCGGATAACAAGAGCCTGCTGTATTTCATTTTAATCCTGTACTGTAAGCCAATGTGCATCCTGTTTTGGGAGAAAAGTGGGATATAAATATGATTGATTGATTGATTGATTGATTGATTATACTCTGCTAAAAGACTGTGATGCTTCCCTTTGTTGTAGACCACCGGCTGCATCCATTTACTACCAACAAAACTTGTCTTGCAGCAATGATTTCTGACTTTTTAGTGCCAGATCAAGTCTTGGGAAGGTCTGGAACCAGAGCCAGTTCTAGCTGAGAACAGCATGCTTACATTGCAGCAGAAAGGAAGGATGAAGGTGGCTGGGGAGCCCCAGGAAGAGCTTTCTTGACTTGCTCCCATGGACTTGTTCTGCCCAGGATTTGATTTGGTACCAAAAGTCAGATTTTGTTGGTGGTAACTGGATGCAGCAGGTGGTCTACAGCACAAGGAAGCATCACAGCCTTTCAGCTGATGGGTTCCAGCATCCCTTCAGAGCTGGTGACAATAAATTCCACATCAATCATTGCAAGTGAAAATCTTCTGATCCCCATTGCTGGATGATGGGTCCTTTGGACTGGGATGCAACCAACACTTCCCCTCACCTCCAATGAGGCCACTGGAAGATGGATCCTCGGGTTCATTTAGGGCCAAAGCAGACTGCAGAAATAATCCAGTTTGAGACCACTTGAACTGCCCTGGCTCAATGCTAGGGAATTCTGGGAACTGTAATTTTGTGAGACATTTAGCTTTCTCTGTCAGAGAGCTCTGGTGCCACAATAATCTACCATTCCCAGGATTCCCTAGCACTGAGCCAGGGCAATTAAAGCAATCTCAAACTGGATTATTTGTGCAGTGTATTCCCCCCATAGGGTTGAACCAAACCAAGGAAACTGAACTGTGCAGACGCACTTTAAGGAAGATGCTAAGAGTAAAGTTTACTCCCTCATCTGTTCCCAGCCACCTTTTATATCTTTGAACTGCTAAGTTAAAGCAGAACTATCTTGCACAGGTGTGCCTTTGCAAAGTGTGGCCTTTGGGGACCCAAACTGTGGCCCATGAAACCTCACAGAAGCTGGCTGAAGTCCACAGACCTTCGCCAAATTTAACTTTTTTCAGGCCAATTTTCAAAGGCTTCTTCACTCTCCAAGCAGCCCAAAGCACTTAAAACTGCTTGAAATGTAGCTATTTGCTTCCTAGAGTCCCTCCCCAACCTTGCGAATTAGAATATAAAAGGGCTGAAAAATCAGCAAATGCAGGAAACAGGAATGTTGTTGCATTCTTTCCAGTGTACAGAAATGCAAGGTTGCAACCAGGCAGGTGGACCCAATATGTGTGTGGGAGCAATGGTCTCTGCCTCCTCCAGAGATGTTCATCTTGTAGGACTTACTGAAGACAAAGCAACCCTCCTTGTGCCACTGTTAACATTTGGCCATGATGCCAATGGGGACTCTAGAGCCCCTTTGCCTGGCGTCTGCATCCATGCCCAGCACACATGCTGGGGAAGCTGTTATGCTCCACTGGCTTCCAAGAGGACCTCACTTGCCCAGCCTCTCTCCACCTTCCCCCAAGAAGCTTCAGGAAGCTTTAAAGGCACAAATGGAAGGCTTGGAATTTGGCACTTGGGGCCGATGATGAGTGGGAGACGCCAGCTAGCCGCTTCCACCTTTTATCTGGGGCTCAGCTTTCTGGAAACAGCCTCCGAGAGGAGAAGAAGGACTACAAGGGGTTGTGTTTTCTTAAGCGGAGAAAAGCTCGCAAAGCATTTCGTTTTCAAAGCCCGAGCCAAAACACACAGCAAAATATTTCAGCTGCAAGTCATAAGGTTCTGATTATGGAACGGAGACTTTCCAAAAAGAGACACCCGCGCTGGTACTTTCTGTTCCTCAGTAAACACATTAATGGCCCAAGTTCAAGAACGCTGGGAAGATTCTGTTACAAGGCGGCTGGGTTTACACTGTACCTGCTTTAAAGGAAAGGAAAGGAAACCAAAGGGTGGTCAGGAGCCAGCTCAGGACATCCATCCATATATCTATATCTATATCTATCTAAAGATAGGCTGCTAAATCCATATTCAGGCACCAAAGATAAGTGGCATGAGTCTTCAAAACCGCTGATTGACCAGAGTAACTTCTGCAGGCAGATATAAATAGGGCAAGATAAGGCATGGAAGAAATGTGCATCTGTCTTATTTTTGTTGACGTCAAGTCATTTCCGACTTGGCGTCAACAACTCAAAGGTGAACCTATCATATGTTTTTTTTCTTGGCAAGATTTGTTCAGAAGAAGTTTGCTATTGCCTTCCCCTGAGTCAGAGAAAGTGTGACTTGCCCAAAGTCAAATTCTTTTTACAAAATCTTTTTTAAAGGAACTACCCCACCTTCCCCCACAATCCCCTGGCTACTGGGAATTGTAGTCCAAAAATGGACTCTTCCAAACTCCAGGAATCATGGCAAACAAACTTTGATGGACCAGACAAAGATCTAGATCAAGGGAAGTAATAGTGCCACTCTATTCTGCTTTGGTCAGGCTGCACCTGGAATAATCCTGTGTCCAGTTCTGGGCACCACAATTCAAAAAGGATGTGGAGAAACTGGAGCGTGTCCAGAGGAGGGAGACCAAAATGGTGAAGGGTCTGGAAACCATGCCTTGTGAGGAGAGACTTAGGGAGCTGGGTATGTTTAGCCTGGAGAAGAGAAGGTTAGGAGATGATATGAAAGCCCTGTTTTAAGTTTTTGAAGGGGTGTCATATTGTGGATGGAGCAAGCTTGTTTTCTGATGCTCCAGAGACCAGGACATGGAGCAATGGATTCAAGCTATAGGAAAAGAGATTCCACCTAAACATTAGGAGGAACTTCCTGATAGTAAGAGCTGTCCAACAGTGGAACACATTCCCTTGGAGAGTGGTGGAGTCTCCTTCTTTGGAGGCTTTTAAACAGAGACTGGATGGCCTTCTGTCAGGGGTGCTTGGACTGTGTGCTCCTGCATGCAGTTGGCTTGGATGACCCTTGGGGTCTCTTCCAACTCTATGATTCTATGAGACCATCTATGTCAGGGGTAGGCAACCTTTCCCCTTTAAGGGCCGAGGGACTTCAGCTCCCAGAATCCCAGGAGCTATTGGCCAACATGGGACTATTATAGGCCAACATGGCTGAGGCTTCTGGGAGCTGAAGTCCCTCGGCCCTTAAAGGGGAAAGGTTGCCTACCCCTGATCTATGTAGTCCAGCATTTGGCAACTCTACAGGCCAATGGTAGCCACACACCTCCCCAAAAAGACGGGAGCAACATCTCTCTCATGCTTCTGTTGTGCAACAGTTGTAATTTAGAAGCATCTCAAAAGGTGGCAGAACAAGAAAACAACCTTTTGCCTGCCTCCGTGGCATCAAGCTGGTTGTGCAACGTCAGAAGGAAATCATGGTGGTACATCTTGAGAAGAACCGAAATGAAAACATTCAGGGGTCCTGTGTGTGTGTGTGTGTGTGTGTGTGTGTGTGTGTGTCCATCCTATAAATCCTATAAATATTAGGCAAAAGGACAGAGGGCTAGAAATAAAATTAACACATATATACACACACATGCTGTCATCCCAGGAATGGGTGTGAGAATGAAAAGCTACACAGATGAGTCAGAAGGTACTTGTGAACTTCTTTCATTACATCCAGAAGCTGGGGCTTAGCATTACAGTTGGCATCTCTTGCCTCTCAAGAGGTACGCCGTGTGCCACTTGGAACGGAAGAATCCCCAGGAGGTGTCATCTCTTTTAGCAACTCTTTTTGTGCCAAGTCCAGTGTATATTTTTCTAGCCTGGTAAACAACTCCTGGGCAACATGCACTACCTTCTGAACATTGCTGTTGCCGCTGATCAACATGAGCATCCCAACGTATTTATTTATTTTATCAAAACACAAAGGAACAAGGAAGGTCTTGCTTCCCAGATCATCCAGCTGTCTTGGACACCATCCTCCATAATTCCCCATCCAGCAGCTTCCTTGATGTCCTACAGAAATGCTGGGCTACAATTCTCATAATTCCAAGATAGCAGAGGTAGCCTGAACTTAGGACTCTCTTGATGTGTCTGACTATAGCTCCCATAATCCTCAGGAAGCAGAGGTTTCCTTAACCTAGAGCCCTTGAGATTTCTTGGACCACAACTCTCATAATCCCCCAGCTAGAAGAGGCTTTTCTGAACCTGTTGCACTATGTATGATGGATGCACTGGTTTCAGGAAACCTGTGTTGAAGATCCCAGTACCTACTGGTGAAATCAGATACTTTTGGGAACTTAGCTCTGGACCCTAGTTGCCAAGACACACCTATTTTTAAACCTCTCCAGTTGCCAAAACAGGATCAAGATGTCAAGTCTGACATGATGTAAACAATTATACGCTGCCTGAAGGACTCAAACAACCGCAGAACCAGAAGCATCTAGTTTTTGTGGAAATATTCCATCGCCACACTGACATCTTCTCTTGACAAATGCAAAAACACGTACATGAAAAGTGAGGGGAGGAATATATCACCCTTCATGAAGACTTTTCAAAAGAAAGAAGCTCTATCTGCACTATAGAATTAATGTCTTTAACTGTCATGGCTCCATCTTATGGAATCCTGGGACTTGTAGTCTGTTGTAGCCCCAGAGCTCTCTGACAGAGAAAGATCAACCTCCCACAAAACTACAAATCCCAGAATTCCATAGCCTTGAGCCATGGCAGTTAAAGCACTGTCAACCTGCATTAATCCTGCAATGTAGACGCAGCTGGAGAGAAAAAACATGTAGAGACACACACCTACAGGCTCTGTATGCAGTGTCAGCCAGAAGCTCCCATGATGCTGCAGTGGAAAATCTAGTCTAGGTTTCATTCTGAACTTCAACTCTTGGAGATATCCCTTAAAAGTTCATACTAAAGCCCAGAACGGATTTGCCATCCTGTCAACACAGAAGCCACCATGCTGTATACATGTTTACCTTCCTGTAGCATAGACTGTTTCCTTAGCTTTGTTGTAAGTTCTTTCATGTGCAATTTGTAACTTTAAGAAAACACCCCACGCCCCAAAGCCACAGATTACTTTTGGCACTGGCTGGTGGAATGATGATAAAGGGATTTCATGTGAACATCCAACAGATGTCTAGGCAAGAGGAAACAGGGCCCACCTGAATTTGTGATGGAAAAAAATATTTGCTAATTAAAATCTCCAGTGACACCACACCTAGATTGCAATATTCAGTCCGCATGCAGTTCAAGATTGCAGAAGTAAAGTTGAACATGTCTTTCCATTGTGCACTGGAGAAGAGCATGGGTGCACATTGCACACGGATTGTCAGGCAGACATTACCCACTTCTGGTTGTGCATTTGGTTGCCCAGTGTCAGCATCCAACGCCTGGGTTGTGTAGCACAAGGAATACATAACTCCACATGTGGAAATCCATGCTATGCAACCCTGACATAGGATCTCCACCTACTGCATATGGCCAGACCCCTATATCCATGGATTATACCTCTATAATCTATACCTCTATAATCTATAATCTAAGCCTCTATATCCATGGGTTC
Organism: Phrynosoma blainvillii; assembly: GCA_026167975.1. NCBI lineage: Eukaryota > Metazoa > Chordata > Lepidosauria > Squamata > Phrynosomatidae > Phrynosoma > Phrynosoma blainvillii. Next base: position 33,207,404 of record JANUYF010000006.1, read on the forward strand.
TTTATCCAAGGATGCAGCCATCCATGACTTGAAAATATTCAAATAAAATCTAAATTCCCAAAAGTAAATCTTGATTTTGCCATTTTATACAAGGCACACTATGCCACTGCATTTAGTAGGACCTGAGCATCCACAGATTTTGGTATCTACAGGAGGTCCTGGAACCAAACCCCAATGGATACCTAGGACCCACTTTGTGTGTGTTGGGTGTGTGTGTGACTTTTCATCATGTGCATCACCAGGTGGTTCCCAGCCCTTCCTCCCTGTTCTACATAGGACCCATAAAGCACAGCACTCCTAACGCCAACCCCTTTCTCTTTCTCTGCAACCAGTATGAATAGGGGAATGATAATTACCCTTAAACATACTTAATGCCAACAGTACATTATCTCTGTCTGTGGAGTAGCATGCTGATAGTATTTTCCCCACAAGCTTAATCAAGCTGCTATCTTAAAATTCTCCAGAGTCCTGTGAAGCTGTAATAGAAAGTCGGAGGTTGCTCAGGGAAGGGAATTTCATTTGTTTTGTATGGGTGGGGATGGTGGTGGAAGAGAAAGAAACAAAGAGAGAGAGGAATTTGCTCAGGTTGTTTGTACGTTCGTAGGGTGGTGGACCTGCTCTGGGTTTCAGTACGAATCTTATAGGAACTCTCCATGGTGGTGAACCTATTGTTCAGCACCTTGGAAATCTCCTTTACAGTTTGGACTAAATCCAGAGCAGAATCTCTGTCCCAGTGGCAAGCCAGGTTCCACTGCTTTTTGCTTCCCTATCTGACACACACACACATATCAGTTCCTATATGCCCAGTCAAAGAACATAGGGATGGACGACATCTAGTTCCAAGTTTACATGGTTCATTCCAAACTTTAATAATAATAATAATAATAATAATAATAATAATAATAATAATAATAATTACTATCCAGATCCAGATCTCAGAGGACCACATAAAATGGACTTCCGGTGGTGATGGCAGGGTGACCAGTCCTGTGAGACTAGGCTTTTGACAGGACTGCCATTCCAGGACATAAGGAGATCGCAAGATACCTCTTCATCCATACTCTGGGAAGAGCGAGGAACTCAGGGGCTCGAAGGAGACCCATGTCCAGAGTCCGATCGGATTACTTTAAGAGGATTCCAGATTGAGAGAGACGGGGTCATACAGCAGCCGATTTTGAAATGGCTGCTGCTTAGGCACTGAGTCCTGCCTGCCATTTTTTAAGATTTAGATTGAGAAAGCTCCAAAGTTTTGGGTTTGAAAATATTGAGAAAAGACAACCAGGGATGGTTAGGAGTTGAAGCTGGCCAGAAACAAGATAAATGCCCTTAAAATTTGACATGGCATGGAGAAAGTGGAGATGACGAGAGGTTTCTCTCTTCCTTCCATAACACTAGAGATCAGGATGATGTGACCTAACTAAGCGGCAGGAGATTCCGGGCAGATGGAAAGGAAATACGTCATCATGCAACACATCATTAAGTTATGGAATTAGCTCCTGCAGGATGTGGTGGCAGGCACTCATTTAGATGAACTTTCTTCTGGTTTTCTTTTCCAAAAACAGCAGTCCAAAAAGTTACTTTGACTCAACAACAATATTTGTGCAGCTGTGCTTGATGGGAGTTGTAGTAATCCAAAAATGGTAAACTTTCCCAAGTTCTATGTTTTCAGAGGCACTGCCACATCCCACTCACTCCCCATTTGCAATATGGATGGAGAAAATGAGATTGAAAACTCCAGTCCAGTGGTGAAAAAATGTGGAAATGTTAAAGAACCTCACAGTTTTGAGGTGCATTGGAGGCATCTGAGAAAAAAAAAGTTACTTTGGAAGGTAGGGACTGAAGCTCCTCAAATCCCCAAGCTAGTATGGCCAGCAAAATGATTCTGGGAGATGCAGTAAAAGAAGAGTGGTTAAAGGGGACCAATGTTGTCGATTCCATCCTGAGCAGCACTGCCTTAGCCTGGACCTTCCTAGGCAGAGAAACCCAGGTCTCCAAAGGAGTTCCTCTTGCCCCTTGTGCAAACCTTGGGTTTTATAGGTAGATTGGAGGTAGTTCATCCAAATGGCCACAATATAGAGTTCTGTGATGGTAAAGAAAGTCATTGCCTTTTCCCCATCATAATGGAATCCAGCAGTAACCCAATCCCCAGGAACATGCATTCTCCATGGCAGGGGTAGGCAACTTTTCCCCTTTAAGGGCCGAGGGACTTCAGCTCCCAGAATCCCAGGAGCTATTGGCCAACATGGGACTATTAGCCAACATGGCTGAGGCTTCTGGGAGCTGAAGTCCGTTGGCCCTTAAAGGGGACAGGTTGCCTACCCCTGCTCCATGGAATGAGGTTGGCTGCCGGGTGAAATAACAGAGATTGTTACTGTTGCATGCCTTTAAGTCATTTCTGACCCTAAAGAGAGCCTATCATGGGGTTTTCTTGGCAAGATTTGTTCAGAGGAGGCACAGTGTTAGTTAAAACAACTAACTCTTGCCACACTCTCAGCTCCCATCAAACCAAAGCTTCGTAGGGTTTTCTTAGGCAAGACAGCCTCAGAGGTGGTTTTGCCAGATTCTTCCTCTGAAATATAGCCTATAGCACCTGGGATTCCTTGACAGTCTCCCATCCAAGTATTAATCAGGACTGGCCCTGCTGAGCTTCCAAGTTCAGAGGGGATCTGGTGCCTTTAGGGCATTTAGGCCCTACTGTTTCAGTTTCTTCTTGTTGCTGTGTGCCTTCGAGTCATTTCTGCATGGGACTATGAGTTCGAATCTGATTTTTTAAACAAAATTTTGTATGAACGCCAGTATGGCATAGTGGTTTGAGTGTTGGACTCTGGAGAACAGGGTTCAATACCTTGCTTGGCCAAGAAAACCCACTGGCTGACCTTGGGCAAATCACAGACTCTCAGCCTCAGAGGAAGACAAACCTTCTCTGAACAAAACTCGCCAAGAAAGCCCTGTCATATGTTTAACAGGGTCAATGACCTGAAGGCACACTAGGGTCCAAAACATACTGCAGAAATTATCCAGTTTGAGACTGCTTTGACTTCCCTGGCTCAATGCTAGGGAATTCTGGGAACTTTAGCCTTCTCTGTGAGACAAAATTCAATTCTCAGGACTCCCTAGCACTGACCCAGGGCAGTCAAAGCGGTCTCAAGCTGGATTATTTCTGGACTGTGTTTTGGACCAACAGCAATTATTTTCTCCTGGGGCTAAGTCCCATACCTTCTCACTATGCAATGAATTGGCCAAATATTCCTATTTCTTGCACAGTTCTGCTGAGTAGAAGGTGAAACCCATTGCAATGCCTACAAGGTTCCTACTGCATTTCCCCCCTTTTTAAACAAAAAAGATTAAGACTTCAGCTCTTGACAGAGTGGAAACAAGCAAAACTGGAAGCCAAGTTGATGGTCAACCTTCCTCCTTCCCCGCAATGGCTGTGCTCATACAAGACTCTCTCTATCTCTCTTTCCCCTGCTTTGCCTTTCCCCTCCTTGTACCTCCACTTACCACAATACTGTTTTGAATCTCTAAAATAATGTGACAACTTAATGATGGCACAATTATCTAAATGTTTAACAGACATGTTATCTAAGTGAATCGGATCGAGATTCCATCCCGCTGACAATAAACATCAATGGAAGCGCAGAAAGTGATGGGCAAATTATCACAAACCCTGCAATTTCAATGCTATTAAATTTGGAAGAATAACAGCCCCGAGGCCTGTAAACGCTGGATAAAATAGACCCTTGTGTTTGGCCAACTATTAAATCAAAATGCTACCAACATCCGAGGAAAAGTGGGGAGTGGGGAGGAGGAGAGGGAGAAACAGAAGACAATTTATAGCTTTTCATGTTTCAGTTACACATTGCTTTTATTAACTCCTCCGCTGTTTGGGTGCTGGTGAGCAGACTCTCCAGTGAAGTTGCCAGGCCAGAGGCCAGAAGGAAGCCAAATGGCTTCCTTACAGAAGGAAGGTCAGTTTAATGCTGAAGAACTACAAAAGAAAGAGAAAATGCAGAGTTCCCTTTGCTGTGATGCTCTAGTGTGTTTCATAATGACGTATGTAGAGAGATCTTGCAGCACCTTTGAGACTAACTGAAAGAAAGAAGTTGGAAGCATGAGCTTTCGTAGACTTAAGTCTACTTCCTCAGATGATGTGGTAAGAGATGGAAGGGTGCAACATCATAAGAGAATATCCAGTTGATCCCATCCCCCAAAAACTGATGGAGACCAGTGGAGGTCTTGCATCTGAGGAAGCAGACCAAGTCTATGAAGTTAGTCTCAAAGGTGCTACAAAATCCCTTTGTATACTGGGAGACCAAAGTTGAGATCCTGCTTTGGGGTTGCATAGTCTTCATGTCTGTTGTTGTTGTTGCATGCCTTCAAGTCACTTCTGACTTATGCTGACCCTAAGACAAACCTATCACAAGGTTTTCTTGGCAAGTTTTGTCAGAAGCAGTTTGCCATTGCGATTCTCTGAGGCTGAGAGAAGGTGATTTGCCCACAGTCTGAGGCTGAGGCTGAGCCAGGATTTGAACCCTGGTTTCCAGAGATATACTGCTATGCTCAAACCACTGCACCATTCCCATTCTGGCCATAGTTGCACATTAGTTCAAATTTTTAAAGGCGCTGCCCAAGGTGCTCAATCTAATTGGGCAAGAAAGTTCACCACCATGGATAGCTCCTTCAAAGTGCTGCTGTTGACCTATAAAGCCTTATACAGCTTGAGTCCAGGCTATTTGAAGGATCATATCTCACTTTATGTATTCTTTAGAGCTCTGTGATCATCCAGAGATGAAAATTCACCCAGTAAGGTCAGATTCATCCAAGTCACTTCATATGGGTTGGGAGGAAGACCATGGATTGGTCTCATGCATTGGCATATTCCTTGCCAATGTGGCATAAAAAAATATTTGTCTGGATTGCCACACCACACTCACGGAAGATCCAATCAACAACCTGTGGCTTTCTTTTGTTCAGGATGAGCCAGACTTGTCTCTCTTGGTGTATCCTCTGAACTTTCCACAGCAATCTTGAACATCTGGTTATATGCATCCATCTTCACCCTCACTCCCTAGTCCAATGGATTTGTAACTCTTCAGCATCATCGTATTCCCTCACATGCATGAGAGTCAAATCCTTGGGATAAAATTATGTGCAGCTACTTTCACATTTACTGGTAGTCTTTGACTTATAGTAGGATAGGTCTTAACATGGCCAAGTTGTGCTTATTCCAACACTATGTTCTGCTTCGTGTGATGGCCTTTGCCTGAACATGCTAAATTCACTGATCCTACAAAAGTTGCCCTGATCCCACAAAACAGAGTCCCCAAGTTAGCTGATCCACTGAACAGCAAGGAGCCTTACTCAGCCTACAAATCAAACTGTGTCATGGCAAGGAAGGCATGGGCTAAGAAAACAGACTCTATATTAGGCAAGCCACATGTCCGTATAGTAGCAGAGAGTGAAATTAGGTCAGGAATAAATCCATGCAAGGCGTATTGACTGTACAAACATAAGCACACAGCCGTGGAGAAGGGAGCGGGGCTGGCGTTACACAGCACTCTGCTATAAGTTGCCTGGTCATGTGAAATAACTTGGTCAGGCCAAGGAAATCCTATACGAATCACCTCTGATATTTTTAAAAGTCAATAGCTATTACAGTTTTTCCTGAAGGGGGGAAGGGAAGAGAAAGAATCTAGCTCACATAACATCTATATAAAGCGAATACCAAAGACACTCTGCCAGGAACTGCCAGGGACAGAATTCATTGCTTTTTAATTTGAAACTAATACATTATATTATATTTTTAAAATTCCACCTTTCCCTCCCACTCCAGGCAGAGTACAGTGCCAAAGCTCTCTTCTTACTAATACGGAAACCGGGCCAACTAAAGTGGATTTTACAAAGTCAAAGCTGCCTCCCAAATGTTTATAGAGCTCATATTTCTTTTAGAAAAAGAAAAGACAGAGGAAAGGGAGGCACTTTCTCCCACCTTGGATATGTAGGTATGAGACCTGTTGCTGAAAGCAGCAAGTCCTCATTCAATAGGTGTCACCATAAGGTTTATATGTTGCACTGAATCTTAGGAACAGTGAAGGAAAAGAAGTTTATTGAGATCACTGAATCCAGAAACAGCTGCCCGATAAGCTCTACGACATTCTTTATTATCTTTCTCAAATAGGGACATAAGGAAAATTCATGTTTTATTCCATTTCCCTGTCCTCTTGGCATTTTAAAGATGGGGTTTGGGATCATAACCTCATGGCCTGTCCAGGGTGACCAATATCCTCCTCTTCCTGGACATGTCCTGTTTTGAGCATGATGAAGGAGCATCAATTTATATTGCTATTAGTGTTTCTAGTTTTTCTTTGGTCATGCCCTACATTTTCCTTGATTGTCCTACATTTTGTGGTGACCAGTCCTCCTTTGTGGTTAGGACATCTGGTCACCCTTGGCCTATCCTGTTTCCTGCCAGGTACAGGCCTTTTGAAAGGAGCCTTCAGAAAATGCCTACAAAAGCCTGGATTCTCATGCTTGCCCTTGTGATGTTTGCTATTTCAAGGCTCAGCAAGAGGAAGCTATCAATTTCTTGGCAAGTGGGAGGCCCTTTTTGGCCATCAAACCCACTTGTGACATGTAACTGAGAAGATCTTGTTTACAACTTGAGGAGGCGATGATAAACCTGCTCCATTCGGGTCGCACTGACCCGGAGCTGCCTATTTTGGTCCCTCCATTCTGCCGTTTTCATGTCACCCTTGGAGCTCTGGCACAGACACGGCTCTCTTGGCAGGCGCTGACATTCTTGTCCCAAAGTTTTAAATCAAAACATACTTAATCTGTCTCAGGAGTCCCATCTGACCTGCCCCCCCAACAACTTCTTCCAACCAAGGTCATCGGTGAAATCCAATAACTAGAAACTCTCTCCAACTTTATTTCCAGGAGAGAGGCAGGACCTGAGCCTTTGCAGAGAGTTGTCCTGAAAAATACAAATCCTTTCTCCTGCAACACACACACACACACACACTGTTAACAGGTGGATTGTTTTCCTTTCTCTTTTGATGCCTCATCCAGCAAAGAGTGCAAAAGTCCCAAAAGGGGCCACTCAGTTCAGCCAGGTATCTCTCACATTTGCCCAAGATGATCCTTAGATACTTCTTCCCAAGCATCTCTGTGCTTAATATATGCCAGCCCTCCACATTTGCAGCTTTCACTTTTGTGAATTTGGTGATTCATGAATTTGACTGACATGTTATCTCTAGGAATGTTTAGGTCCTCCAATGCAACTCTATGGTCAACATCCACCAGACTTCACACTGGAAGATTTACAGATTCCTAGAGAGAACACTTTTTTAGGCATTTATAGGTCCTCCGGAGCAATTCTATAGTCAACATCTGGTGAGCATTGGTGCTGGAGGATCCAGAAATTTCTAGAGAGATGTTCTTTACAGTTAAAAAAAAAATAGTGTTTTTATGTGTATTTTTTCCACTTTCACGGGGGCCCTGTGTCCAGTGAATGTGGATGGCCCACTGTATATGCCAGCCATTTAAAAAGGAATCCAGAAAAGATATGGAGATGATAGACAGATGGATAGATAGATAGATAGATAGATAGATAGATAGATAGATAGATTTGTTGCTCTTGTGCCTTCAAGTTATTTCCAACTTATGGTGACCCTAAGGCGAACCTATCATGGGGATTTCTTGGCAAGATTTGTTCAGAGGAGGTTTGCCTTTACCTTCCCCTGAGGCTGAGAGCGGGTTTTATGGCCGCCAGGGATCTAACCCTGGTTCCCAGAGCTGTAGTCCAGTACTCAAATTGCAATGCCTAGCTAGCTAGATTTGTACTACGAACTATGCTGGCCAACAGATTACAGTATCATTCCCTTGCAGTAATGTCTACCCAAACACACACACAATTGTGTGCAAGGCTTCTCACTGTGCCAAGCATTTGAAGGAAGAGACATTAATGCTACCAAACAGAACCACAATTTCCTTTTGTGGGATCTCTTGTTGGGAGACTCCAACTCAGAGACTTTCTTCTTCCTCTTCACCAAAACAATTCCACTATCTGTTGTATTAGTAACAAACCCATTCATCTGTCCCAGGCATCGACCAGCTCGAAAGAAGGACGGTGGCAATTCTTTCCCCAATTTATTAACTGCCACTTTGCCCACTAAAGTTCCCAGTTCAAATGGGGCAGCCAACATCCATTGTGCCCAATGATGCATGCGCACTGGTTGCTATCAGGCTTCCAGATCCTGTCCCACCGAGTCAACTGCTGTATATTTGAAGGCTGAGATAGCATCCAGCATGTTAAATTTCAACCTGCAGATGCATACATTCCATCCTTAATGACATTTATTGGTTTATCAGTACTAAAGAGATTTGCTTGGCCTAATGCAGTCCAGGAGGGAACTAGCTGATTCCTTGTTCTTTGCTAAATAGCACAGACATCCTTGGATAGGGGGAAATGAAGCTTGTGGCAATTTTTTGGGCCAGTAAATGTTCAAACAAGGCATTGAGATCAGTGGTGTCAACTGGCTTCCATGTCAGCAGGGCAAGAACAATCTGTTTCTGGTTTTAGGCCAGGATTTCAAATAGCTGTCCAAGGTGCTGAAAGCCTATCTCCAAAATAGGATTTTGGAGGTAGCACTTTTAAAGTTCATACTCAAACCCAAAGTAGATTCAACCCTGCATTGACATGGAAGACTTAAGTCTCATCTCAAGATATCTCACTATGGATGTATATGCAAATACAGGTATTCCAAAAATAAATTTAAAAAAATCCAGAATCCCAAACACTTCTGTTCCCATGCATATTTTGAATAAGGCAGACTCAACCTGTAATAGGAAATCTCCCACAATAGAACATGCAGGTCTTTGCCTCTCCTCACTACCCCATTCCCAACCCATAAACCCAAGTAAATCAAAACACCTTTTCTTCTCTTGCCAAGTTAGCTCTCAAATTATGAAAATTGTATGAAATCAGAATAGGTTTGTAGTAGTATCAGTTCCCTTAGAACAGGAATGGACAACTGTGGGGGGCTAAGGGGTTACATTAGTGCCCTAAGAAAATTTTGAGGACCACATCTCCACCACAAATGCAATCTTCTTTTTTTGCCCCCAAAGTTCCCAAAGACCCTCTGGGGGTGTGCATGGTATCATTTCTGCCATGTTTCCATCTACACCATGACATTTTAGACCCTTCCTACTTCTTGTTTCAACATGGCAAAGTATAGGGCATTTGGAGGCATATAGGGGGTACTGGGAAACGCATGCTGCCCAGAAACCACACTTTGGCCAACCATGCCTTAGAAGAAGGATAGAGAACCTCTTGGAGTCTGAGGACCAAGTTCAGTTCCAGAGTTGTGCTCAGAAATCCATATTCCAGTGATGGGCAAAGCCAAAGGGAGAAGGATAGAGCAAAAACTACCAGCATATTTTCCTTGCAGGAACCAATAGGAATTTCAAGCTTTTAGGATGGGGAAAGGACACCCATAACTTCCTCCAGAGAATCTATCCAAAGATAGTATCAATAGGAAGGAAATGTAGCCATCTTGTGGGGGCTAAGAGGGCCAACTTGGAAACCTAGGAGGTTTGCCTTAGGGACAAGTCCAAGTTGGTGCACCCCAACATCCAATGCCTTTGCACCATCTACAACTGCACTTCCACAATATCCTATTCAAAGTATAATTATGCTTTCAAACTGGGCGAGCCCATTCATAAGGGATAGTACAAGGAAGGTGACTCTCTTTCACTCTTACTCTCTTTGCAGTGATGCAATTCTACCCAAGTCTTCTTACGGTGGGAAAATGCTGGATCTCACCCTTCCTGACTCAGGTGAGTTCAATGAAATCATTCTTCGATCAAGGTTGGGATCAGAAACTAAGCAATTGCCATTGAGCAACAGGTGTGGAGCAAACGCCTTATCTGAAGTCCCACCCTCTGACATAGATACAGACACATGTGATGGTTAGAGGCCCAGCTCTCAACCAGGGAGGAGAAAAAAATACCAATGCAATTTGTTTCATAAAGATCAAGTAGACAGAACCATATTGTAAAGAACAGAAATAACTTTTTGGCCTTGCATCACACATTTTAGTATAAATATTAAGACACAAAGAGTATTCCATTCAGCAAGTATTGCAAAATGTCATGCCAGAAGATCACTTCAAAGAGGGTCAGGACATGCAGCTGTTAATAAAATGCTGTAGTATATTTAAAAAGCTACATGTTAAATTCATAAAAGATATAGTGGTTTATTTGGATGATTTTAAAGTGATTTCACTGTGTAATGTATCTCAACTAGGACAAACGTCCAGAGAGTCTTCATATATGAAAATCTTATTCCTAGGCAATGGCTTTGGCTTCAGGTAGAAATGCATCCCAATGTTTTATCAGTTGCTGTTGTGTCTGCAGTAATGATTTTCATTCTCTGTCTCGGCATCATTGCAATGTCCTATCTGTCTGAGAAAAATAGACCTAGTGTATGAAATATCATGCTACAACTTCTTTCATGCAGTTAGTTGCAAAGTTGCTACAAGATCCCTTTGTATATGAATATTCCAGACTAACACAGCTGTGTCTCTGGATTCTGGGTCTTCTAGTTCCTTTCTCAGCAAAGCCTGGCAGTGGGAATGTGGTGTGAAAACAGAACAACCGAGTGAGGTTGACAAGCCCAAGAGGAATTTTGTTCTCCTGTCCCAAACCAAGGATTCTCTGTTTCCCTCACCCAAATCACCATCATCCACTACACAGAAATGAGCCACTGAATGGAACTGAAGAGTCAATACCATCTAATGATAAAGCCCCAAAAGTAGAGTCTACTAAGAAGAAGAAGAAGAACCACTGAGTTAAAATATTAACAAGTTCTTTCTAGGAAACCTGGAGTCCCACTGTAACAGTGGGACCAGGACACCATTTTGAGAAATTTGGAAGGAGTTCCAACCAAAAAGAAAACCTTACCAGTGTGTGTCTGCCGGTGAGACTCAAGAGCATCTTCTTTAGAGAATTGTGCACCACAGTGATCACAGACAAAGGCTTTGGCACCTGCTATAAAGAGAAAGAGAAAGAGAGAGAGAATATATATATTTATGGCAAGAACAACAGATAAAATAATTAAAAATTCTATTTTTTAATCCCCTGTGGAAATGATGAAGGGATGTTTTTCGGAACACAAAAACCCACCAAAGCAAATTCTGACCAAGGTTGGCAGAGTAAAAACTGGAGAAGGCTCCTGTAGCTTTGATGGTTATGTTGGAGATGGAAGTTCAGCAGCTATTCGGTGTCACACAAACAACATCTACTGAAATTCCTTGTCCTAGAAAACAACGAAAGGGACAGGGACCTTCTCCCTTAATTCATTTGGCAACCTCACCTCTGAAATACTTCAGAGTGTCTACTGAAATACTTAGAACGTATGAACTTACACATAGAATGTCTCTACATTACACCGTTACAACCGCTTTGACACAAATCTGACTATCATGACTCCATTTTAGAGTATCTTGGAATTTGTATTTTGGTGGAACAATTCTGAATTTTCTGCTAGAGAATGCCATTGCACCCCTCTGAACTACCATTGGGAATTTGAAGTGCTTGACTCAACTAGAAATCCCAGGATTCTGTAGGATATAAGCCGTGACTGTTACAGTGAAATCAAACTGATCTAACATAGTGCAGACAAACTCTTAGACTAAGGCTGCATCTACACTGCAAAATTCATGCAGTTTGACTCCTCTTTAACTGTCATGGCTCAATGCTATGGAATTCTGGGATTTGGGATCTGTGAGATAGTTGGCCTTCTCTGTCAAAGAGCTCTGGTTCGACAACTACAAATCCCAGGATCCCATAGGATGGATGACAGTTAAAGTGGTGTCAAACTGCATTAATTCTGCAGTGTGGCAACAGCCTAAATCAAATGCCAATATGTATTTGGGACACAATCCATGGAGGAAGACCCACTGTCCCCATGCCATCCCCTTTTCAGAATGAATTGGCTGTTTCTGCAAGAAGACAATTGAGGGTTGAAGTATTTTCAAGATGAAGCAATTGGCAAAGAGGGAATAGCTTCCCTTTCACATTTCCTAATCACCATACTTTTAATTAGCAGTTATATAATGCCAGAGAATATTCAGAGCACTTCACACTCTTTCAAGAATGCCTTACAAATTTGTCATTGGGATGTTTGGCATCGCTTTTCCCATAATTTAGTTGGGGTGCTCCAAGGAAGATACCAGTCTATGGCTGATGCAAGTCTTGCTCTCTGGACCTCCTATAGCACATGCTCAGTCAATTTAGGCTATCCTAGTACACCCTGAGATTAGGGATTGTGCAAGTAATTGTGGGGCTTTGTTTCCCATTTTGCATTTCTACTCCCTTTAGGAGTTGCAAGTCCAATTCATTTTGTTATGGGCTGAACTCGTATGTTAAAGTTGTTGTGGTTGTGTGCCTTCAAGTCCTTTCCAACTTATAGCAACCCTAAGATGAACCTGTCCTGATGTTTTCTGGGCAAGATTTGTTCAGCGGGTGTTTGCTATTGCCTTCCTCTGAGGCTGAGAGCATGTGACTTGCCAAAAGCCACCCAGTGGGTTTTATGGCTGAGCTGGGAATCGAATCCTGGTCTCCAGAGTCCTAGTCCAACACTTAAATGTGAAGGTGAATTCAATGTCCTCTGAGCTAAGAAAGGAGAAGCTACCTTTGCACAGGACAAGAACAGTTGGATCTCAAGAGAAGTTACTTTTCTGTTGCTAATGGAGTTGACATTTTATGACCTGTCTTTTACTGCTTTGTTGGACATGACCAATAAGTGAATGAATACAATCTTTTTATTGAATAAGTCTCCAGACCATGACCATTGGACATGACCAATAAGTGGCCTCTAAAATATCTGTGATGGAAGAAGTCTTCGTATTTCCCCAGAAGTCATCTGGCTAGCTCTCCTAAACTTGTATTTAAATTTATGGACCCAAGCATGGTTGATAAGTTTTGTAAACAAGAAAATAGTTGAATCTTTCATAATTGTAGGTGCGAGTACTTTGTTTTTTATTTTAGCAGGAGTGTATTCATGTCCTTGAGATTTCTTCAAAGGATAACTTCCCATGATTTTCTTTAAACATGGTTAGTGCTCAGTCCAAGAAATGTCTCTACATGAATACAATACAATTAATGAATACCTTTGTCAGTGTAAAAAAAAAATCTCTAAACTCTTGCTCTGCAGTTTGCAAAGAAAAGCAAGAAAGCACCAAAGGATTCAGGATCTAGTTTGGATGATTGCTGTGAAGTATTTTGGCAATTACGGAGCTATCATACAGATGTTCAAAGAGGGAAGGAATGCCTTTTGGAAACTCAGAGAAGGAGAAGAAGAAAAAGTTCACTTGAACCTGGGGGAATTTGGGAGCTACAGGGTATATTGGCAGCAGATGTCAATATTGGCTGTCCAAACCGTCCCATTGATATGTAAGGAGTTTGGATCATTAGATGATTTCCCCAAGAGAAAAAGCAAAGGTGGGATCAACATGGATAATAATGTAAGTTAGAAATGAGGACTGGTCGAAGGAAAGGGAACATGGAGATTGCTCAATGGAGGGATATATTCAGAGAGAGATATCAATATGGAGCGGTAGATACAGAAGTGCAGGGCTTTGCCCTAATTTACCTGTGGGTAGGTGGAGACCCAGAACACATTCATAGCTCTAGTATGCACAAGGCAGGTGATATGCAAGCACCCAAAAGAAACATATTGGCTGGGATCCTACATTTTGGTTGCGTTATTTATATCTCTGCCTGTGGAGTTAGGTATTAATTTTGCTATGAAGTGCTAGTGTTGAGTGGCAACATTATACAACTGACACAAGCCATTAGATATAGACGCATCACCAAATGCACATGGGTACTCAGCACAAAAGTCAGAATCCTACAAGCCATCGTATTCCCCATTACCATGTATGGATGTAAGAGCGGGACAGTCAAGAAAGAGGATAGGAAGAAAACCAATGCATTTGAGAGAATGTGTTTCTGGAGAAGAGTACTGAGGATCCCATGGAGAGCCAAAAGGACAAACAAAGGGGTCCTAGAGCAGATCAAGCCAAAGCAAAGCAGCTTCATTTATATACCGCTTCATACTGCGCTATGGGGTGTCTAAGTGGTTTACAACTGTAAGCTCATTGCCCCTCAACAGTTGGGTACTCATTTTAGCAACCTCGGAAGGATACAGGCCTGAGTCTAGCCTGAGCCCTGGCTAGTATTGAACTCGCAACCTTGTGGTCTATGAGTGAGTGGCTGCAGGACAGGCATTGAACCACTGCACCACCAGAGATATCCCTGGAAGCCAAGATGACCAAACTGAGGCTGTCGTACTTTGGACACATCATGGGAAGGCATTAATCATTGGAAAAAAAACTATAATGCTAGGAAAGGTGGAGGGAAGGAGGAAGAGAGGAAGGCCACATGCCAGATAGATGGACTTTATTAAAGAGACCATGAATGTGAGTTTGCAAGAGCTAGGCAGAGCAATACAATACATAATGATAGTACATGATCATGTATCAACCCCCCCCCCTCAAAAAAAAAAGCCCTGACTGTGGACCTGCCTTGAATCCCATTGTGGGAGAAAGCTGGGATATAAATCCTGGAAATAAATAAACTAAAACAAATAAGACTTCTGGGAAGCATCCATTGGAGACGGCATGTCAAGACCGGCAGACTGCTGTTATGACCAAGAGTCTGGAAAAGTTACTTTTTGGGACTATAACTCCCAGAACCTCTGAGCCAGGATTCTGAGCATTACAATCTGAAGGAATAAATGTCCCAAACCTTGGATCCAATTCAGCCAAGCAATTCCAATAATCAACAGATCAGAGTCAGGCACCCACTGGAAACTTGTGTATGGATTCATCTCGTTTTTCTACTTTGGATTTTTTTAAAAAATAAGATTGAAAATCGAAGACGTTTCTTTGGTTTTATAAAAAAACCCCACAAACCCTGTAATACTGTCAGTGTCTTATCGGGGAGGTAACTAATCTTTTTTAAATTGCCTTACCGCAACACATTGCTCTAATTGTAATACATCCCGCCTGTGCGCCAAAGAATAAACAGAGGAGGACTATGACACCATCAGATAAGAAAAGGGGCAGAAACAACACCATCCGGTGGTGAGAGTTAAACATATTTCCACAACTATCAGGGAGGTGTGGTATTTGTGGCGTTTCTTAGAAAACTGCCTAGCCCAACATATGCGACTGTGTTGGCGGCATCGGCGGCGTCTGTTGGGTCACAGGCTCTGGTTATAAGGAGGCAAACAAGCATGCACAGGATGTCTAAACAGCAGATAAGTTACTCTGCAGATAAAAATAGACCCCAGCACCCGTCTTTGGAGCATATGCTGTTAGGACAAAGCTGTGAACACAATTGTTAAGATTCGGAAGTTTGATTCATCTGTTTCCAAGAAACTGCTAAAAGCAAAGGGATTTAAGGCAACCTTGAATGCCCTTTGAGGAAAGGAGGGAGGGGGGGGAAAGAGGAGGAAAGAGAGAGTGAGACAGAGGGAAGGAAAAGTTTCTGCATGGCCCCAGATGTGGGATGGGGTGGGATCAGTTCTGAGAATTTTGCACTTGAGCTGAGAAACAGGAGGAGCCTTGATGTTTGGACCTCCAGATGTTTCCGCCCTGAGATGCCCATCATCCCCAGCCCACCACACATCATCTAGACCAGTGGATTCCCAAACTTTGGTCTCCCAGGTATTTGGGATTTCGTTTCCCATAATTCCATACCATTGGCCAAAATGACGGAGGGTTCTGGGAGCTGAAATCCAAAACATCTGGAGGGTCAGAGTTTGGGAATCACTGATCTAGAGCAATGATTCCCAAACTCTGGTCCTTCAGGTGTTTTGGACTTCAGCTCCCAGAAGCTTCAGTCGTTTTGGCCAATGGTCTGAGATTCTGGGAACTGAAGTCCATAAATGGAAGGCCAAAGTTTGAGAATCACTGTTCTAGACTAATGATTCCCAAACTCTGGCCCGGTGACTGTTTTGGACTTCAACTCCCAGGAGCTCTAGCCAGCTTGACCAACAGTCAGAAATACTGGGAGCTGAAGTCCAAAACAGCTGGTAGACCAAAGTTTGGGAACTGCACCAGAACCAGAGTTTGAGATCGTCATCATCATCATCATTCAAAGATATAGCCATGTTAGTTGATAGAATCAGTATGTAGAGAGATCTTGCAGCACTTTTGAGACTAAGTAAAAGAAAGATGTTGGATGAGCTTTCGTAGACTTAAGTCTATTGGACCAAATGCACCTGAGAAAGTAGACTTATGTCTAGGAATGTTTCCAACTTCTTTTTTTCAATTACTCTCAAAGGTGCTACAAGATTCCTCTTCCTCCTCTCCTCTTCTTTACTTTATTTATATGCAACCTTTCTCCCAAGCTCGGACCCAAGGTGGCTTCCATAACATGGTTGTGCATCACCCAGACTCCTCATTGAGAGAATGGACGAAGGGTGTTTTATTTGTCCTGTACAGACAGGACTTCAGAGGGACTAATTCAGCCCCAGGATGTGAAGTTCCCCACTTAAGTCATAGTCAACACATTGGATCTAGGGGGTCATTCAGATGTCATTTTTATTTTTTTAGTGCAACCATGTGAATAATCTCACTCATGCATTCTGGGTTTGTCCTTCACACTATGGAACTGCATCTCTGTGCATCTCTGCAAGTTCAGTTGCTCACATGTGCAAGATTTCAAATAAAGATGGAGTTGATGATGCGAATGTACAGTGGACCCTCCACATTCGCTGGGGCTAGGGGTTTAGGACCCCAGTGAAAGTGGAAAACCCACCCCAAATAAAAAACAACAACAACATTGTTTTTTAACCTGAGAGAACACCTCTCTAGAGATCTCCAGGTCCTTCTGTACAACCCTGTGGTCAACATCTGCCAGAAGCTGGAGGACCGAAAAATACCTAGGGAAGTATTTTCTCTAGTAATCTCTAAGTTCTCCAGTGGAACCCAATGGTCAATTTCTAGCAGAGTAGCACTGAAGGACCTAGAGATTCCTAGTGAGAACCGATCAATCAAATCTGCAAATATAATAAAATCCCGCAAAAGTCAAAGCTCAAATTTGGAGGGCCGACTGCATTCAAAACACATTCAAGACATGCAGGTTTTATCCCAGTTGATCCTGGGTCTGTTCACATTGTTTATTCACACTGCTGACAATGCGTTTTTACAACTCAGGAAAGAACCCGATATCAATTATCCCGAGTGAAGTGGGGTTTTTTGGCAGCCCCCCTAAAAAAAAAAAAACCCTTCATTGGATCTATTCAAAATGCATGTGAACAACAAAGATTCAACCCAGATTATTTTCACCATCTGAATAACCCCTAGATCAGTGGTTCCCAATCTTTGGTCTCCCAGAAGTTTTGGACTTCATCTCCCAGAATTCCTGACTGTTGGCCAGGTTGGCTGGGGCTTCTGGGAGTTGTAGTCCAAAATATCTGGAGGTCCAAAGTTTGGGAATCGCTGCCCTGGATGGAGGCCAAGGGCAACTCATAGGAAAGACAACTCCTTGAGCAACCTCCATAGAGGACCAAGGGACCCTGATGTGTCCCCATATATCAGGGTCTCTTGACCCACTGCAATGCTTTCAAACCTTCGATAATAAGCTGGTGTGTGTGTGTGGCTGTGTGTTTGTGATGGGGAAAAGATCCCCCCAATACTGAACAGGAGACCTTTCTTCTCGTGGAGAGGGGATGGTGGATGCAACCCAACATGTCCAAGGCATCTTCAAGGCATCCTATGACACTAGTTTCCCACCTCCACCCTCCAAGTATTTCATCCAGACCCTCATCCCTGCCCCATGGCATTGCAAACCCCACCACCTTTCCCTCCCAAGATGCACTAGAAAAAGAAAACACATTCCTCTGCCTTTAAATTGTCTTCCTAACGGCTGGCTCAGAGGCAGAAATATTTGGCAGCGCTGAAATTAAAAGTGATAAATTTTCTCGCCAGGCTTTGATCGATAATAGAGGTCTCATCTGTTAATCAATAAGACAGTCTGCCTGTTTACTGTGCATACGTCGTTCGCGGCTGCTTTCGGGGGCCGATGTCAAGTTTGCATTCAAAGCAACCCAAGTGTGCCTAAACCAAATGGCCAAGTCCTGGAAAAAAAGAAGAAGAAAGCCGGAACGGAGCAAATGGGGGAGAGGAAAAGAGGCCAAGCCATGACATCAGGGCCCAGCTGATAGATCGGAGAAGATGGACCATGCACCCATCTTTCCTTGGAGCACATGCAGAGCTTTCATTTTGTAGACCGGCAGGTTTTAGGGTCATGGAAGGTTGTTGGGGATGGCTGTTGTGTTTTGGCAAAGCATTTGTTCAAACCAGGAACTAAGTAGGGACCATTTGAAAGAGCTGCCAAGCCGGCCTTGAAAAGGGAAAAGGACAAAGGAAGGAAAAAAGGTTGTTCTTAGATGCCTTCCAGGGGACACTGCCTTACGGTTACCTTATCCTAGGGTTTTCTTGGCCAGATTTATTCCACAGAAGTTTTCCCCCCTTTCACCATTGCCTTCCTCTGAGGCTGAGAGAGTGAGATTCCTCCAAGGTTACCCAGTGGGTTTCCATGGATAAGCAGGGATTTGAACCCTGGTCTCTCAAGGTGCATCTCCACTATAGAAATACGGCACTCGGACATCACTTTCCAGTGCTATTGCTCCATCCTATGGAATCCAGGGATCTGTAGTATCACAGGGTTTTTAGCTTTCTTTGCCAAGGAGTGCTGGTATCCCACCAAACTACAGATCCTGGGCTTCTGTAGGACAGAGCCATGGCAGTTAAAGAGGTGTCCAACTGCATTATTTCTAAAATGTAGATGCACCGGAAGGTAGTTTAAGAATACTCCAATACTGAAACCACTACAGCATGCTGTCATTGGGTTTTCTTGGCAATGTATCCAAGCTTTGGGTCCCAAATTTGAGAGAAAAGTGAGAAACAAATTAAAATCATCATCATCATCATCATCATCATCTCAGAGTAGGTTTGCTATTGCTTTCCTCTGAGTTTTCCCTCCTCGGCTGAGTGAGTATGATGTGCCCAAGGGCCAGTGGGTTTCCATGGCTGAGTGGTGATTTGAACCCAGGTCTCCCAAGTCCTGGTCCAAGACTCAAACTGTAACGCCACACTGGCTCTTCTGATGTGGCAAATGGCTTGTCCTCTTCTGGCCCTGCCTTCTTCCTCCCCACAACCAAGCTCCACTTAAATAATAAACAGGGCTTTATTACCCACATAATTAGAAAGGTCAGTTCTATTTGAGAACTGTTATGGCTTCGTCATGCCAAAGGCTGCTCAGGGAATGTTTTGTTCCAGGATCATTGACCTAAAAGGCCAAGGCAATGTTGCCAGCTGGTGCCTAGAAAGGGTCTGTCCAGAGTGGAAGGAAAGAGATGATTTGTCCTGGCTTCACATTTGTGGGGCAGAAAATGCCCAAACCACAAGAGGTTGTTCCAGAAAGAAGGGGGGAAGCAAGCACCAAAACTTGGTTTTGCAACAAGCACCAAAACCTGATTCTGAAAGCCCACCTAGAAATAGACTGCAGCCAGTGACACAGTGAGAAGAGAAAAACACTCTGCACATGGGCAATGGCATGGCTTCCAAAACTAACTTTGGCTCAAGATGACACCCCTTCTCCCAGTTGGAGAGTGCTTGAGAAAGTTACATTTTCGGAGGATAACTTTCAGAACCAGGCAGGGCTCTTGTGTTGCATCCATTTGTTGAGGGACTTTACACGGCAACCATAAACTCAGGGAGATTGCAGATTAGAACAGGAGAGGACAAAGCATGGCTCTCTGGATGAGGTTGGGAGTGCAGTTCCTATCATTCCTCACCACTGGCTATGATATCTGAGCCTGCATGCCCCATGAGATCTGGGATCTAAGTTGATTTAAGTTTTGGTTGTGAACAGAGGAGGTGGGAAAGGAAGAGGAAAGGTGATAGAAATAAAGAGGTAAGACAAGGAGAAACGGAAGATGTCATGGTGGTAAGATGGCTTCCAGTAATTTCATGCAAGCAAGATCTGGATTATTTGCTATTGTTTTTGTGTGCCTTCAATAACAATAGCAATAGCAATAGCAATAGCATTTACAGTTCTATACCACTTCATAGTGGACTCAGCACTCTCTAAATGGTTTACAATCTGTTACCCAATTGCCCCCAACAAGTTGGGTACAGATTTTACCGACCTGCAAAAGGATGGAAGGCTGAGTCAACCTTGGAGCCTTGCCTGGAATCAAACTCACAACCTTGTGGCTACAGTACTGGCATTGAACCACTGTGCCACCAGGGCAAGTTGTTTCTAACTTATGGGGACCCAAAGGCCTCATGGGGTTTTCTTGGCAAGTTTTTTTTTTTGGGGGGGGGGGTTGCCATCACTTTCCCCTGAGGCTGAGAGTCACATAGTGGGCTTCATGGCTGAGCTGGGAATCGAACCCTGGTCTCCAGAGTCACAGTCCAGAACTCAAACTACTACACCACACAGGATCTCCTGGGTTGCTTAGGTCCATTGCAGGGCTTGGGAATTGGGAGTGAATGATCAAGAAAGCCAGCAGATGGGATTCCACACTTGGAGGAAAGGGGTTAGGCTGAATGACCTTTCATCCAACTTGAACAAAAAGTGGGGTTAGAATAGATGACTTTTTAGTGGCCTACATGCCAAGAAGAAAGAAAAGAAGGGGAAAATAACAGAATCACAGAGTTAGAAGGGATCCTCAAGGGTCATCCAGTCTAACTCCAATCTTGGAGTTAGAAGGGACTCTTAAGGGCCATTCAGCCCAAACCCATTCTGCCATGCAAGAAAACACCATCCAAACAAGAAGGAAGGAAGGAAGGAAGGAAGGAAGGAAGGAAGGAAGGAAGGAAGGAAAAGCACAAGAAAGTTCTTAATGAGAAAATGAGGGTCAAAGGGATCCTTGAAATATTTCACAACGACAACAAAATCAAGCAGAACTTTGCCACCATCTATGCAGGAAGAGTATTTTTTTAAAAATAAAAATAATAACACTAGAAAAGAGGGGGAAGGAAAATCCTAGAGATTTTAAAATAAACATCTTGAATGTTCCAACGCGATACGCATGCTTGGTTACATAAGGGAAGTACAGAGTGTACTGAAAAACAGCCGACCCACAAAAAAATAAAAAAGGGGGAGGGAGGGAGGAGAAAAATAGCTAAAGCTGTCAGAACAATGAGTACAGAGACACGGGGCATCTTACGACAAGACTACGCTGTACAGTTTTATTTACAGTAATTCTTATCAGTCAGGGAACAGTACGCCACCTGCCAATTTTCAAAGGCTGGAACTGGGTGTTCTTTCGCTCACTCAAGTCGACGTTGTGTTTGTGCCAAGCAGCAATCTTTTCCCCTTTTCTCTTCCCTCCTTTACAACCTCCCTCCCAAAAAAGTGGCACTGAGCACACTGAGTATGCATGCAACATACACATGCATAAAAGGATGGATATATATATATATATACATCCTTTTATGCATGTGTATGTTGCATGCATACTCAGTGTGCTCAGTGCCATTTTTTTGGGAGGGAGGTTGTAAAGGAGGGAAGAGAAAAGGGGAAAAGATTGCTGCTCATATATATATATATATATATATATATATATATATGATGTGCGGGGTGGGGGGGCCATTGAAGAGAAGGATGTTGGATGAGAGAGAAAGTATTGGGTTTGATTTTGTAAAAAAGACAAGCCAGAGAATGCAAGGATTGAATATGCAAACAGTTCAAGGTTAATTTTACTATGTGAGTCACCAGGAAAATGTCAGGCAGCATCAAGGCTTATTGTACCCAGGGAAATTTTTTTTTGGGGGGGGGTGAGGAACAAGCAAGGAGAGATATTTATTAAAAGTGCATCAGAGCTGGAACGCTCAAAAGGAATACATCAAGGAGTAGTGGTATAAAAAAAGCCGCTCGCTCGCCTTGGGAGCTAGCAGTTTCAATGTAAACAGGATTATTAGTTCTTTTTAAATAAATGTTTGGGATGTAAGGGATAAAAGAGAGAGAGGGGAAAGAGAAAAAGTGGTATTTTTAGCACGTTGTTTCAACTCGCTTACAGTATAAAGATATCTTCCGATGGTTGACCGGTCAGGGATGGGATGGGATGGGACGGGACCCCGTGTGCTGCCAAGATTCACACTGGGTGTTCGAGAACATGCCTCATCCTTGGCACCAGATCCTCTGGCCAGTCTTCCGCCAGAGTTTTCACAAGCAAATTTATAGCTCCCCCCAGTTTAATAAAGATCCTTGCTCAACCTGGCTGACAAAAACAGACTGCTATTTGCCCCTCCAGGCATGTGAGATTCTGCAGAGTCACTTATGGGTCCTCTGGGACTGAGATCAAGCTTGCCCCCATCTTCTTTCACAATGGCTTGCAGAGCTGGAAGACAATTGTCACTTTCTATTCCTCTTTTTGTGGAGTAGGGGTAAAAAATACCTCAAACTACACCATAACCCGTCTGGTTGCTTTAGCTTCTGGAGCTCAATGGTTGCTTGCCATCAAGTTGGCTTCGACATAGGATGACCCTATGAATTACTCTCAAAGGTGCTACAAGATCTCTTTTTATATGGATTTTCTAGACTAACACAGTCATGTCTTTGAATTCTGACCCTATGAATGAGAGACATCCAAGAGTCCTGGTCATCAATAAGGTTTTCCAAACTCAGGGCCGTGGCTTTCTTTATGGAGTCAATGAGAGACTTCCAAGAGTCCTGGTTATCAACTGTCCTGGTGAGGTCTTCCAAGGCCATGGTTTTCTTTATGGAGTCAATCCTACTGTAATACTGGGTTCCTCTTTCCTTCTTGCCTTCCATTTCTCAGGACGATAATATTTTCCTATGTGTCATGCCATCCTGAGGAGCATCCAAAGTATGATAGCCTCAGTTTAGTCCTTTGGGCTTCAGGAGAGTTCAGATTTGCTTCGTTCTCAGATTTGCTGGTTTGTCTTTTTGGTGGTCCATGGCATCCACAGAACTCTCCTCCAGTTCTGCATTTCAGATCTGTTGACTTATCTTGTCAGCTTTTGACACTGTAGCTTTTTTCTGGTTTTTTTTTTTTTTTTAGTCTTTGATCAACATTTGCTGACATCCAACAGCACAACCTCCCCAAGTTGTATTGTATCTCCAAGGGTGGCTGTTGTTGTTGTTGTTGTTGTTGTTGTTGTATGCCCTTAAGTTGGCTTCATCTTATGGCAACCTTATGTCTGAGGCACTTCCAAGAGCCCCCATCATCAACAGCCCTATTTGGGTCTTGCAAATTCAGGACAGCCATGGTTTCCTTGACTGAAGTCAATCCACTTATAATGTAGTCTTCCTCTTTTTCTACTACCTTCTGCTTGACAAAGTATTATCCTCTTTTCCAATGAGTCACACCATCCCATGATGTGTCCAAGTATGATAGCTTCAATTTAGTCATGTTGGCATCGAGTGAGAATTCAAAGTTGATTTATTCCTGGACTCATTAATTTATCTTCTTCATGATCCATGGTATTGGTGACCCTCCTCTCTGTGGTAAAGACTCAGAAGAAACCCAAAGAACCAAACAAATCCTTACTCAGTTTGACTGAAACCACCAGAAGCTATCAAAAATATGAACATAGAGGTGCCAAACTAGACCTGGCGGCCATATTTGTTGGGGCTTTGCCTCTCCTATAAAATACTATTGCTCCATTTTGGGGGTGTTTGGAGAGTAGCTCTCCACAGGACCATGCAACCCGCTAAAAAACAAGAGAGATGCAAGCATGGCTGCACCTGTCATGTCTTGTTACTTATGAGGTTTAAGGTGAGACTCTGAGACAGAACAACTGTGGAACAACCACAGGGAGCCTCACAATGTGCCAGCTCACCATATGACCACATCTCACAAATTCTAAGACAAAGTGTCGTTGTTTTTATGTGGTTACATTCTCCCATTCCACCCTTCCATTGATTTGCTTGCATCTCATTTACTCCAACCTGGTGCCTCCTGGACGTGTCAAACCACCAACAACCATCATTCTCCTCCCCCAAAATGGCAGTCACATAAACTGAGAATGATGGGAGTGGAAGGTCCAAAACATCTGAAGGGCACCAGGGTAAGGGAAGGCTGGTTCTAAAGGTTCTCGCAAAAGGTGCTTGCAAATATTCCATACATTCATGACTGGTCAGGAAATGGACCCAGTGCATTTTTCTAAGGTTACATGGGATATGGAGAGCTGAGATTTCATCTTCTCTTTGGGGAAATGCAAAAGTGGAAAAACAAAACAGCACCAATAAAATCAGATACAGAACCCTTCAAGAGAGGACAGTAGGGGGAAAGGACAATTTTGGTTGAAATCCTGCCATGTCATTGTTGTTTTTACATGCCATCAAGCCAGCTTTTACTTGAAACATGTTTAAGTTTGCCTAAGGAGGAAGTCAGACATTTTTGTCCAATGCGAAAATCCTGGTCAAAGTCATGGGAAGAGTTCTGCATGCAAAACTAATGTGCATGCTGATATGCAGAGGTTTACGTTACACAACCCAGTGTTGCATCTCGGCCTTTGACTTTGTAGTACAGACAAATACATCATCCAGTCTGCAGGTGGGTTGCACCATACATTATGGGAAGACAACAATTCAAATTCTACACTTAGTCCCACCTAGAGCAAAACCACTGAACCAAATGAATTGACCTTTGTGTTGGTTCACCAGTCAACAATTGATTCAACGAGTCTTCTTTAGCTGGGACTAACCTACAAGATTCCAGCTCTTACTGTTAGATCTGAATACAGTAGAGCCATTGAGTCCATTGGATTTACTTATGTGTTGACACTCCCACTTTACAGCTGATTCAATGGGTTTAATCTAGTTGGGGTCAATCAACAGGATTCACACTGACATTCTCTCATCCTTCTGGAAGGAAAAATAAGACAAAAAAGGAGGGGGAGATGTGTGTGTGTGTGGGGGGGGGGATACTATCTTTTGATTTTTAATAGGATGTATCCTTTAACTCTGAATATAAAACCACTGAACTCCATCTGGCAATTTTTCCTAGAAAAAAGGTTAGCACCTGGACACCCACAAATCCTTCTCTGAACTCTTACCTATTTTGCATGTGTTTAAAGTAGGGTGGAAGGTATAAATTCACTTCCACCTCCCCTGGGCTTTTCCCTGAAAAATACAGAAACCATTGATCAGCTTCCCAGCTGTCTGTGTCAACCTCTTAGAAGAAGACTCAGCCCTGAGTCTTTCGCATCTGCTCCTGTTGACTGCAAAACAACCAGAAGGCTGCAAAATATGGAACTGGTTAAACTGGGTACCAGCCAGGAAAGCCATCAAGAGACTTGTCTATCCCTGCTCCCCACAAAAACAAAACAAAACACAAGAACACAGTTTTGCTATTTTTAGACAACAAATACTACTCTCCACTCCCTATTCAGTTTAATGGCTTTATTGAGGAGAAGAACTGGGGCTTTCTAGTTTGTAGCCCTTCTGAGGTTAGGAAGCAGTAAAAATGTTTTAACTGGTTAAAAATGACACTCGCTCAATTGCCTTTGGTGTGTCTAAAACCTTAATTGTCACTCAAGCTCTTGGATGTAAAGATCCGAGCTGGTTTTCCTCCTGCTTTGATTTCCACCTTCCCTTCTTCTCTCCGTAATTGAGGTGTTATGTTACACAGGATTGTGGCTGACATTTTGGAAAGGGGCCGAGGAGGAATGCTCAATGCTTGGGCACACTCGCCTATGTTGGAAACAGAAATGCTGGAGGTCTCTTGTGCACCCGAGTTTTCTTTAACTTGTCCCCCAATTTCATTTTCGACCATGCAAGAAGTCTGTGTACTCAGCGACTTTGACTATGTTATTACCTGAGCATTATTAAGCTGTACCTGACAACTTAAAATGACATCCAAATTGCCACGTGTGAGAATGGCAAGACTGGGACTGTAATAGAGGAACTGAAAATGGCTAATATTGAGAACGCATACTCAGTGATTAACTTCCATATAACTATTTGAATTTAAGAGTTGGAGGAGAGATGTGGGCTCAGTCAACCCAACAGAGGTCTTGTCAAAGCACACAAGGGAGAGGAAAGTATGATTAAAACATGTGCAACTGGATTGTGCTATCCAGGGCAAGATTTGGTCCAAAGAACCCAACATATTCCTCTTTCAACAAAGACCAGCCATGTAACACACTGAAAGATTATGCCAGCTTCCAACCATCTTACTTTTGAAAGGAACTCAACCCCCAGTTACCATCCATGTTATCAAGAAGGTCACCAAAGAACATCTGTCCAAACACTGACACAATCTTGATGCTTTTCGACCCTTTGCTGTGTTGCATAAATGCCCTCCATAAACCATTTTCCCCCTTACAAAGCTAGATAAGAGGTGGCCCATTAACTTTCCAAACCTACTCATTTTACAATTCAGTAAGAGCTGGCTTTCCTGTACCCATTTGATTGTTCCAAACTGTGGTAAAGTTTTATGAGGAGGTGGGTGGGGAAAGGGATGGAGAGTGGAGGAATAATGAGAAGGAAGATTAAAAAAAGGAATGACAAGGGCCTTCAAATAAGGGAGTGCTGGTTTTGACAGGAGCAAGAGCTGTTGGCTAAGAATTTCATCCACTCCAGTTTTAAAAAAAGTCAATAGTGGGTGCATTTGTCTGAAGTAAAGACTATATTTGACTTGCCTTGAAGCAGTACACTTCGTGTTTTAGGAGTGAGGGAACATGTATTAACCTCCTATGCAGAACAGTGAGACAATTTTGATTGATCCTATCAAGATATCTGTTGTTGTTGCTGCTGCTGTTGTTCTTGTTAGGAGTCCTTGTCAAGTTGCTTAGACTTCTGGTGACCCAGAAGTCAAGGAAAGGAAAGACCTCCATGTAGGCCTAGTCATCAATTGTCCTGCTCAGCTCTTGCAAACTCAGAGTAGTCATGGCTTACTTGATAGAGCCAATCCATCTTTGATGTGGTCTTCTTCTTTGTCCAACTGCCTTAACACTTGACTGAGCATTATTGTCTTTATGAGTCATGTCAACCCAAGAAGTGTCCAAAGCCCAGTAACCAACAGTCAACTGCACTTCTAGGGAAACTTCAGACTTCATCTGCTTTCAGACCCATTTATTTGTCTTTTGGGGAGTTCCACATCTTCCCAGTTGGCCCAGTCACCGGACATACTTGGTGGGGGAATTCTGGGAAGTATAATTCCAAAAGAAAAATTATTTTTTCCAAGCTCTGGTTCATAGGATCGCAAATTGGGGTTGAAGATGGAAGGTCCTTCTCTCTGCCAGATCCTCTAAAGAGCCATTGTCAGTTAGAATTGACATCGCAGAGATAGATGGACAACATCTTTCAGCTCCTGATAGTCCTAAAAGTTAACAGCAGTGCAGTGTGTACTTCAGATCTGACCACGGGAAGCTTGGTCAACATGACGTGGCCTGCTCTATTTCATGGAGAGCATGGCAGCTAAGATATGGGTGGCAGGGATGTTAAGCACTGAGGCAGTGAGTCCACTCCATGGCCTGAATCTTAAGGGTGAGTCACAACTAGAGGAGATCCATTAAATCAACTGATGAATGGGAGTCAACACATGAGAGTCAGTGTGGCATAGTGGTTTCAGTGCTGGATGGACAAGTCACACTCTCTCAGCCTCAGAGGAAGCCAAAGGCAAACCTCCCCTGAATATATCTTGCCAAGAAACCCCTGTGATAGGTTCGCCTTAGGATCCCCATGAGTTGGAAATGACTTGAAGGCACACAACAACAAGTCAACAGATAGGTAAATCATTGAATCATTGTGTCTACTCAAGTTGGGACTAGCAGCAGGGGCCAGGTCCATATTTTAGTCGGAACTTTAAAAGAGTCATCAAAATGCCAAAATGTTTGGGACAGGATTTGGTATCTTGGACAGTTTCAGTTTAGACTCCCCATCCAACTGGTTGGATAACCACCATTTGTTACTGTGTTCACACAGATACAAATATTTCTCCTCTTTGGGTTCATCATACCGATAACTGTTCTGTTTGTAGAAGATGTAGACCTTGCCATGAAAATGATCAGAGGATAAAGGCTTGTCCAAATACACTCCCTCCTTCTCTCCTCTTTCCCCAATATATTTAGCCTGTTTACATCTAGAGAGACATGAAACTGAACAGTCACGTTTTTGGCACCAGCCCTCGGTTGTTGAGTTACAGCCGGCAACAACTCTGGGCTGCGTCCTGCTCCCCAGCCACAGTTTCATAACTGGCATATTTTCTGACGTTGCAATCTCAGAAATTTCTCAGCTGCCCCATATTCCTTTCCCCCTATTAGTCAGAGAAACCCATGTGTCATTAATTACAATTAAAATAAAATAAAATAAAAATGTGACCTGTATCAGTATGATGTGAGTGTTGAAACTGATAAGAATGAGGAGAGGGAGAGAAAGGGAGGGTAGGTGAAAGCAAATATGGATTTGCAAACTAATAATAATAAAAAAAGAAATAAGTAGAAAAAGATGTGGCAAAGCAAATTTATGCATTGCCGTCACTTTACTACCTAATTAATTCAGTCATTTCAAAAACCATTTTATTTATGTTCCATTTACCACATCAAAAGTGCAAAGAGGGAGAGAGACAGAGAGAAGAAGAAAACCTTATCCCCGCATGCTGATGCTAAAATAATACCTCAAGGCATCTATTTTTAATCAGTCTTTTTGAAAAAACACAACACAACACAACATACACACACACAAAACCCTGGATTCTATACAATCTCTGTCAGGCAGACCACCAACCCGAAAGAGAGAGAAATTGCCAAGTCTTCGGAGGACCCTTGCTTGCTGCTGAAAAATGCATATCAAAAAGAAAAGAAGAAGAAGAAGAAGAAGAAGAAAGAGGGGGAAGAGGAAAGGAAAGGGAGAGAGAGACAGAGAGAAAGAGACAGAGAGAGAGAGAGAAAAAAACCCCACAAAAATCCATAATGGCCCGAGGCTCCTCTCCAATCTATTTTCTGCTCAGCTGGTTTTAAATGAAGTTATTATGAGTCATTAAAACACCCGCAAGCTTGTGGAAGTCAGCCAATTACAATTTTAAATTTAGCCTGTTCTCTACCCCCCATTCCCTCGTTTGCTTCTCTTGCCCAGAAAAAGCCACTTGGTTGTGTTGGGTTTGTTCTCTGTCTCTTGCTCTTGCCCTGCCAGACCCTTTGCTCCGCATCTGGATTTCACCCAAGACAGACTTTGCATTTACTTGAAGATCCTAAGGTCGGTCCCCCACTCCCCCTGAAGCAAAAACACACAGGAGTACATAGGGGTCATCATTGTTGTTTTGTATAGTTGGCTGATGAGACCCCAAAACTGGACATGAAAATTGGGCGTTTTGGAACTGAGACTTCACTTTATGTTTAATGGTCCACTCTGGTAGACCTTTCCTTGTAAGTCACAATCCCAGGAGAGGAAATTCTAGGCCTTTAATGGTCCACTCTGGACCATTAAAGGCCTAGAATTTCCTCTCCTGGGATTGCGACTTACAAGGAAAGGTCTACCTACCCACCCAGAAGTATTGTTATTAATGTCTACCTCTCTTGTAGAACAACTTGTCTAGGTACGTAGAGAGATCTTGTAGCACCTTTGAGACTAACTGAAATAAAGAAGTTGGCAGCATGAGCTTTGGTAGACTTCAGTCTACTTCCTCAGATGCATAACTTCTCTAGGATTTGCTGTTGTATGCCTTCAAGTCATTTCTGACTTATGGCAACCCTAAGGCGAAGCTATCATGAGGTTTTCTTGGCATGTTTCTTCAGAGAGAGTTTGCTATTGCCTTCCTCTGATAGAGAGTATGGCTTATTTAAGGCCTCCTAGTAGGTTTATATAGCCGAGCCTGGATTTGAACCCTGGTCTCCAGAGTCATCTTCCAATGCTCAAACCACTACACCACGCTGGCTCTCTTGCCTAAGATTAGGCATTCAAAACACTCTGGACTACTCCAGTATCTAGAACATAGAAGTAATTAGTTAAAAACAACAAGTTACTTGTGGTGAACAAAAGCATCACAAAGATACATTACGATGGTAGCGTGATGAGCGATAACCTCACTCCTTTTGTGGACTAATGGTAAGTGTTCTAGTTACTTTTATAGTTATTGGAGTGTAGCCACGTTATCTAGGTGTGCTTTGTGCCCAGAGACTGGAAAAGTCTCTTTTTTGAGCTACAAGTTGTAGAACCCTCCACTGGCCTGGAGATTAAAAGTTATTTTGTACAAAAAAGTTATTATATCCAAGTTGTGCTTGTACCACAGGCCATTTTCTTAAAGCATTTAAACTATTCTAGTTACTTCTGAACGCCAAGAACATAAAGGCCTAAACTGTGCCATTAACTCCCAACTAGAGTAGATCATTGACTCACCATTCAACAACTGATTTAAAAAATCAGCTCTAGTTGAGACTAACCAACAGCATCCCAGTCAAGAGTTAGTCTTAAAATTTGTACATATAACGTTCAAAGCAATTGCCAAGGTGTCACTCAGTGGCATCACTAAGGGGGTGCAGGGGGTGTGGAGTGCATGCATCTGAGGAAGTAGACTCAAATCTATGAAAGCTCATGCTCCCAATTTCTTTCTTTCACTCAGTCTCAAAGGGGCTACAAGATCTCTTTGCCTTCAGATGGTGTCACCCAGTGTGATCCACACCCCCTGCACCCCCTTAGTGACACCACTGAGTGGCACCCTGTAATTGCTTTGAACATTTAAACCAGTGCTAACTGAATTGCCTCCTTTCCTGGACTTTGGAAATCTCCCTATAGCTACATGGCCAGAAGGAAGAGGAGCCTACCTGCAAAAGATATCCTCCCCATCATGTACTACCTATTTAATATCTATATGAAGCCGCTGGGAGAGATCATCCGGAGGCATGGAGCGCGGTGTCTTCAGTATGCTGATGACACCCAGATATACTTCTCCATGACCAGATCATCGTCTCAGACTTCAGATGGCATCTCTCCTCTCAATGACTGTCTTAGAGCGGTAATGGATTGGATGAGGAAAAACAGATTGAAGTTGAATCCAGACAAAACGGAGGTACTCACGGTTACAGGCCCGAAACCAGATTTGGGAATACAGTCTCCAGTCCTGGATGGTAGTCACACTCTCCTCCAAGGACTGTGTTAGCAGTCTGGGGGTTCTCCTAGATTCGTCGCTTCACATGACTAGTCAGGTGAATGCGGCGGTCAGGAGTGCCTGTTATCAGCTTCGGCTGATACGCCAACTGCGCCCTTATCTGGATGTGAGGGACCTGGAAGCAGTGGTACACGCCTTGGTAACCTCACGCTTGGACTACTGTAACGCGCTCTACATGGGGCTACCCTTGTGCCTAACTCGGAAACTACAATTGGTACAAAATATGGCAGCCAGGTTAATCACTGGAACATCCAGGAGGGAGCACATAACACCTGTGCTTAAATCCCTCCACTGGCTGCCGATTAGTTTCCGGGCGCAGTACAAGGTGTTGGTTTTAACCTTTAAAGCCCTACATGGCTTAGGTCCATCTTATCTCAAGGACCGCCTCTTCCCATATGATCCCCCCCGCGCCTTGCGGTCCTCTGGGAGGAATCTGTTACAGCCAATAAAGACCAGGCTGTCTCAGACCTCCCAGAGGGCCTTTTCCGCCACTGCCCCAAAACTATGGAATGGCCTGCCGGACGAGATCCGTCTGACTACCACACTTGCTCCTTTTAAGAAAGCGGTAAAGACGGATCTCTTCCGACAGGCCTTCCCAGAATAACATCTGCAGCAACGAGATGAGTTAATTCTTCTTCTCCGAGCTGGAACAATTGATCTTTTGGTTATTATATTATAGTATTTTAATCTAATGCATTGCCTTGTTTTAATCTTTTTCGATTTAATTCTGTTTTAAGGGGTGGGAGGGAGATTGTGGGTGCTGGGTCTGTCTTAATTTGTTATATTTTAAATGCTGTAACCCGCCTCGATTGCAATGCAGAGAGGCGGGCTATAAATAAAACTTATTATTATTATTATTATTATTATTACTACCATCTTAAGGAAAGACTGAAGCAACATGTAGGCATCTGACTAACATCTCTAATTGTTTTTCTCCTGTTTGGTTTTTAACATCTTGCCTGATGAAGAAGAAGCCCATGGAACTTCAAAAGCTTGCAACAAGTCTCTTGTGCATTTTGGTTGGCCAATAAATGCATCACTGTTTGGTGGATTTTTGTTTGAATTTGCTACTTGGCCAAAATGTTGTTTGAATTTGCTACTTTGCTACCCCTGAATGTTTTCAGAATTGCTACCTTGGGAGAGATGGAGGCTGAAGATGAGAGATGGAAACCCATCTTCTCTTGGTGACCTCATGCTACAAAGGAGATCAGAGTCAGGGCTTTCCTGGCCATTAGACCCTGGACTTTGGATGGTCAAGCCCTATGGTTCTTCTCTGGAGCAGCTTTGTCCCATGGGATGCTGTGCTTCAACCTTATTCTGATGGAGTTACACATGTTTCCATGAAAGATGAGCACTGAGTTGTCACTGATAATATGGCTTCTAACTCTCATCCTCTCTTCCTTCCTCTCTACAAGCAACCAGGGAGGGAGGTTGAGAGCTTGTTTGGCATGCGGCGGAGACATCAATTCTGCCTCTTGATTTCCTTCACGCTGACTAACAAGAGTGTGAGTTGCATGTGCATACACCTACAAATACACACACAGATGCACACAGCATCTTTCAACAAACTAACCCCCCAAAAAATGGGATGGGAAAAGGTGAAGGTATGTAAGAAAGGAAGAAGACCAGCCTTTGGAGTTGCAGGCACTTAAGACAAGGAATGAAGACAGCCCAAATGTCAAAGCTGGGACCAGCTTCCATGTAAAACACAACTGTTGTGTTTCACAGGATCACAATCATAGCAGGGGGGGACGGAGAGAGACAAAACCAAGAGGGAAGTGGAATTAAAATCTATTTCAGGTCCATGTATTATTTTTGGTTTAGCACCCCCTGGGGAAAAAAAAAAAACAACTTGGGGGTAGGGAAGCAAAATCATTGCATAACCCTCCTTCCTCCACCCTCGAAGTAATGTTCTCTCCGACAGCTTGAGCTCAGAGGGGAAAAAATGACAAACCCTATCCAAAATTCAACAGCCTGTGTTCCGTTTCAGAAGGCACACGGTGTACTGTACGGCCTATAAAACTCCAAAACAGCCTCCAGACACTCCTGCAATCGTCTTCCATCAAAACACTTTGCCTTGCATACAAAAATAAGATCCAGCGCTGAACAGAATACACAATCAGCCCATTACAGTACAGGGGAGGTTGCTACTTAGCAACGAGGGGGCTTTAAAGCCGAGGAGGCGCATGAGAGGAAGCAGGAATCTGTCGAGCCTGTTGGGCAAATGATAAACATTAGCAGGGTTTTTGTTTTGGGGGAGGGGAGGGGGTGGGAGGGGGGTCAGGTTGGATTTTGTTTGTTTGTTTGTTTTGCTCTGTGTTGGGTTGTGGAAGGGGGGGTTGGATGGAAAAAAGAAATGCAAAGGCCATGCAAATAAGAAGCGGAGAGTGCATTTGTCAAATGGCGTGATTTGAAATGGTAGATGGGTTTGCGGGAGGGATGGAAAATCAGAGGTTCGGAATAAATCAACTCATTGCCACAAAAGATGTCTGCATTTTCTTTCCTCTCCCAAGAAGACTGGTATGGGGAGAGGTTGACATTTTTTGGAATCCAGTGACCTCTGCTGAACTTGAACAGTCCCCCCCTTGCAGAGGACTAGGAACTTAGAAAACAAGGGTGCATCTACACTGTAGGAATAAGAGTTTGACACCACTTTAGCCAAAATGGTGCCATTCTGCAGAATCCTAGGATTTGTAATTTGGTGAGGTACCAGCCGTCTTTGGTAGAGAAGGTGAAATGCTCTTTGTCAAACTACAAACCCCAGGATTCCATAGGAATGCACTACAGCACTTTAAGTGGTGTCAGACTGCATTATTTCTACATGGTAGCTGCATCCAAGAAGTGGTTGGGAGATAAAGGCCCCATACGTTTAGAAGCAAAGTTATCATCAGAGGAGAAGCAGCTAGGAAGTTAGGATAGTGGGGTTTCAAAAGGGCCCTCAAGTTAAATTCGGAGGATCGAGGAAGGGAAAGCAGCTTTAAAAAAGCACTCCAAAACTATGACAAAGGCTGCATCTGCACTGCAGAAATGATGCAGTTTGACACCACTTTAACTGCCATGGCTCCATCCTCTGGAATTCTAGGATTTGTAGTTTGTAAGACATTTAGCTTTCTCTGTCAGAGCTCTTGTGATTTGGTTCCCAGAATTCCCTAGCATGGATCCACAGCAGTTAAAGTGGTGTCAAACTGCATTATTTTTGTAGTGTGGATGCAGCCAGAGAAGTTAAATTTAAAAAAATTGCTAGTAAAGGCTAGATGGTAAATGAGAGAGAAAAGAAACATGCTGCATGCAAATCTGATGTAGGAACTGAGAGGGTTTTCTTGCCAGAACAGGAGCTCAAAGCAAAACCATATTATTCCAGCTTAAACTCTCAAAGCTGGGCAGGAAAAACAGAGGAAGGGGAAGGAGAAGGAGAGAGGAGAGGAGGAGGGTGCCGGAGAAAGAAAGAAAGAAAGAAATGTATTTTTCATCGGCTAGTGTATAATTTATAAACAGCATTAAACAGTTTGTGTTTTCCTTTCCTTTGCCTCCTCTCCCGTGTTTGAGGCTTGGACTGCGCTCAAGCCTGCATTAATTTCTGCTCTGGGTACAGTGTGTTCTTGGATGCGCATCTGCCAGTGATCATAAACTCTCTGGAATGCTGGCAGAACATCCAGACCCGCCAGCAAGCCCATGACATCACTCTGGGAATAAATTCGGGAGGGCGGCCAAAATTCAAGATTGCAAAGAGGAGGAGGAGGGGAAGGGGAAGAGGAAGGGAGAGAAGCAGCAGGAGGAAGACACCTCCAAAGAACCAGAACATACTTCCTTTTCCTCTTAAAAGAAAAGAGGCAACTCATCCTTTTTTACATTTTAAAGCAAGGGAACTAGACAAAGGGAGAGCCAGCATGGCGTACTGACTGGAGTGTTGGATGCTGGAGACCAGGGTTTGATTCCCAGCTTGGCCATGGAAACCATCTTGGGCAAGTCATACTCTCTCAGCCTCAAGGGAAGGCCATGGCGAACCTGCTCTGGACAAATCTTGCCAAGAAAACCCCATGATAAGTTTGCCTAAGGGTCTCCATAAGTCAGAAACAACTTGAAGGGACACAACAACAACACATGGGATCAGTGTGGCATAGTGGTTTGAGTGTTAGGCTACGACTCTGGAGATCAGGTTCAATTCCTTGCCATGAAACCCTCTAGGTGACCTTGGTCAAGTCACACTCTCTCAGCCTCAGGAGAAAGCCAAGGCAAACCTCCTCTGAACCAACTCTTGCCAAGAAAACCCCATGATAGGTTCATCTTAGGTTCACCATAAGTCTCAAATGACTTGAAGGCACACAATGACAACAACAAACTAGGCAAGGGGCCAGCAGCCCAACTTTAAAGAATCCAAGGTTGATGGTAAAACAGGAGCATCCTTATTTAAACGCCTTTATGTCTTGCCTCTTGACACACCAGGACTGCCAAGGTGATCCGCCATGGATAAAAACATTTATAATATTTAGTACATGAATAAAAGGGTTATAGTATATCGGATAGATCCCATGCTGGAGGAGTGATTGTAAAAGGATGGATAGCTTGACATCTTGGTACACATTCTTGCTCTGTGGAACATGGCAGTAGGGAAGGCTACTTGGCAATAGTTCCCAAAAAATGGTCAAAGGAAATGTTTTTCAAGCATCGGGGAACCCTGGTGAGAAGAATCCTGGACTGATGGGAGTGTTTGCAGTTTGGAACTTTATTCTGTACAAAATTCACAAGTTTTATTTTTCCATGCAGAAAATTTTGCTGTGCAAAAATGCCGCATACAAATTTTGCACAGAATAATCCTATACCATGAATAGTCTTCAAAAATGGTACAATTTTTGAAGACTTTCTTGTAGCAGGAAGAAAACTGCTAAAAAAAAAATTCCTGTTGCTCCCGTCAAGAATGAAAATAATGGAGAATTGCATCCCTTGCTGACAGCAACACAGACACAGGATGCAAAAGGCTAGAGAATCCCACTGGAAAAGAGACAAATGTGCATATTGACCACACTTCTTTGTTGTTGCTATGCACCTTCGAATCATTTATGACTTATGGTGGCCCTATCATAGGTTTTTCCTGGCAAGATTTGTCCAGAGGAGTTTTGTCTGAGGCTGAGAGAGTCTGACTTGCCCAAGGTCTCTCAGTGGGCTGAGCGGGGATTCGAACCCTGGTCTCCAGGGTCATAATCCAGCACTCAAGCCACTATACCACACTGGCCCTCTTTGCAGCTGAGCTAGTAACTAAGCCTTAGGAGAGGCATTGCAACTTTTCGAATGAAGGGTGAAGCGATGTATAAAACCAACAGAGAGGGAAACCAACATAAGTAAGGAGCAATGCCCATCTTGAAAAACCCAGAGGGCCAGATTGGGAGCCCAGGAGGGTCCCAGAGTCCAAAATCCCCCAATACTCATCCAAAGGGTCCCATTTATCCAGTAGAAGTTCACAGGTGAAACTTATTCAGCTAAAAATAAGTTTCCAACATAGCTACCTGCCTACGAATCCCTTACAAGCAATCCATTTTTACTAAATAAAGTACTCTGTGTGTCATGTGTCCTTGTTAATAAACAAACAGGTGTACGCATGCATCTGTGTGTATGCACTTTGGATAGCTGTAATTACTCTGTGCATATACGAAACCACTGCTATAAACATGGCCATGAGAAAAACACACCTACACAAACTGGAGATGTAAAGACAAGAATGCAACAAGGTTGTTGGAGGCTGGCGTTGTTCCAAGGCATTTCTCCATTCGTCCATTTCCCAAGACAGTTCCCACCCTTTGTGCCATGCCTGGGGAACTCGTGATGGCTGATCTGCCTTCCAAAAATGAAGAAGCCAGCACTATGCATGGAGCGCACTGCTTCAAAGCCAACGGCCGGGCAAACAGCTGGCCAAGAAAGAGGGACACATTTTTCAGTTGTTTGCTTTTCCTGGGGAAAGGAGACACGCGTTCTCGTTCCTCTAGCGGGAATTGGGAAGGAGGTGGGGGGAAAAAGAGAGATATCTTTCTGGACAGTAAAATATGCTGCCCTAAAAGGAATCCATGCACATTGAAAAGTGAAGCAGGGGAGGCAGGTGACATGCTGAGCAACCACAGAGAAGAAAGACTGAGGAAACTGATTCCACAGAAGGTTCAAGCATGTCTCATCATGGGGTTTTCATGGTAAAAGTCATTCAGAAGTGGTTTACTGGGGCCTCCTTCTGTGCAGTAATAACAAGAGCTAGATCCTCCAACAGTGTCTTTTTCTCTCTCACACACACACACCCCACACAACTACTGCTACCCAGTACTCCAGCAAAGCTATACCATGGACCACCAAAAAGACAAACCAAGGAGACCTAGACCAAACCAAGCCTGAACTCTCCCAAGAAACCAACATAACTAAATTGAGGCTACTTTGGACACATCATGAGATGATGTGACTCATTAGAAAATACAGTTGGCCCTCCGTTTTCGCAGGGGATCCATTCCGGACCCCCCGCAAAAATGGAGATTTGCAATTATTCAAGCCCCATAGGCTTGAATGGGGTGCACTCCATTGATTTAAACAGAGGTTACCCCTTCGTGAATATGCAAAACTGCGGACTTCGAGTTCGCAAGAATGGAGGGGCAACTGTATAATAATATTTGGTAAAGCAGAAGGCAGAAAGCAAAGAGGAAGGTCACTTTACAGATGGAGGAGCTCAAATGAGGGAAGACATTGTTGCCCTGGGTTTGCAAGATCTGAGCAAGTTTGCTGAAACCAGAATATCTTGGAGGTTTCTCATTCACATTGTCAAGAGAAGATCTGATGTGGGGTTCTGCTCGAGCAGATCACTCAAGGCTGAACTAAGTACTCTCCCAAAGGGAACGTTTAACAGGTTGCTCCTCTGAGACACCCCCAGAATCCCAGTCAGCAATGGATCCAATGGAGCTGGCCAGTTTCAGGGCAGGTTTGCTTGCACGCTTCAACCCATGAATGTGGCCGCCCAAGTGTCAAAAGGAGAAGGCTTGCGACAGAGAGCGGCACACTCAACTGCACATTAGAAAGACAAGCATCGATCCACGTGCACACACACCCTCCCGATGCGCACACACCCTGCACACACTTCTAATGACAGCTCACTGACCTCAATAGCACATGTGCCAACCAGGACTGCCCTGATCAATTCTCTTATTTAATCGGTCTCAGTTTGTTGTTGTTGTGTGCCTTCAAGTCATTTCCAGCTTACGGCAGTCCTAAAGAAAACCTTTCACTGGGGTTTCTTGGCAAGATTTGCTCAGAGGAGGCTGAGAGAGTGTAACTTGCCCAAGGTCACCCAGTGGGTTTCCATGGCTTAGCGAAGATTGAACTCTGGTCTCCAGAGCCATAGTCCAACATTCAAACCACTATACTACGCTGGTTCTCCCATCTGGTTTTATAATTCATCAATTAATATATACATAAAGGTTGAGTCTCCCTTATCCAGAAATCCAAGATCTGAAATATTCCAAAACCAAAAGCTTTTTTCATGAGTGGCTGAGATAGTCCACTTGCTTTTTGATGGTTCAGTGTCCCCAAACTTTGTGTCATTGACATAATTATTAGAAATGTTATATATAAGTTTACCTTCAGCCTGCATGTATATGGTATATATGAAAAATAAATGAATTTCATGTTTAGACTTGGGTCCCATCTCCAGGATGGGATGCAAAAATTCCAAAATCCAAAAATGTGTATGCAAAAATTCCAAAATCCAAAAAATTCCAAAATTCAAAACACTTCTGGTCCCAAGCATTTTGGATCAGGAAGACTCAACCAAAATTAATTTTTTGGAGTGGAGAAAGTACCCATTAAACCACAATGTTAAACAGACGTCGGCAGAAATATCTAAATATCCAAACACAGCAGATTTAAAAAAATAAATACATAAATATTTGAATGGGACTCCACCAGGGGAGTCCTATTTTTAAACAAATTACTTGTGATTTCTTTTTCTTCATGTTTTCCACCACCCTCACCTCAAAACTCTCTTTTTCCAGAATCGAGGCCCTTGTAGTGCTAATTCCATACAAGCCTTTATCTTTTGAGAGAGGAGAAGGGATATAGATATTGGGATGTGTGCAAATGAGGACATTGTCTTCATTTCTGCCCCTCTCCCCAGCTTTATAGCATTGCAATATTTTAAATTGTTCATACCAAAAAAAACTCTTCTGCTTGGTGCATTCCCATTATAATTCTTATTTGGGCAAGCCAGGAACTTCATTTCCTCTCCTCTCCTCTCCTGGTTTTGGTCACTTTCCCTCCCCTTTTTCTTTGCAAGCCCCATCTCTATTTCTAAAGGTTCCAATAGTTTTAAATTCCTGCATTGCTAGAAATCTGGAGACAGAAGGAACATTTCAATGGGTGTGTGTGTGTCGGGGGGGGGGGCACAGATTTATTTTATTTTATTTTATTTGGAGGACCATGTCTTCATTTCCCTCCACTCCAGATACAGCCCTTGCACTGGAGGGTGTGTATCTATGTGTGTGTGTGTCTATGTGTGGGATTAAAAGTCCATGGGGAGAGGAGGGGAAGAGATGGTAAAATTAAAAAATCTTTACAGAGGGTGAGAGAAGGAGATGGTGGTTTCATAAACAAGAGTGCGGCTGGAATTCAACACGGCTGTTTTTGAGCATCTACGCATCTCCTCCCTCCCTTCCTCTCTGTTTCTCCCAGGCAGGCAGGAAGGGAGAGAGAGAGAGAGAGCGAAAAATATATTAATATTTCATGATGACAAACTTGGCTCGCTGTTCACTGTACATACTGTACCCGCAAAGCCGGCAGCCAGCCATCCGTGCCGCTGGCGGAGGGCCAAAACGACAACAACAAACAGAGGCAGCGTGTGCCAGAGAAGGGGATGGAGGAGGAGGAGGAGGAGGAGGAAGGCAGAGGGGGAAAACACAGCTGAGATGCATGCTTGGGTACATGGCCTCCCACCACCAACACCGACGCAATGCTTTCGGACATGGCTAGGGGGACATTGGCTGGCAATTTTTGAAAAAGATACACGTGCACAGAAAGAATTCAAAGGTATAGCCATGCTAGTCTGTAAAATCAGTATGTATGTAAAGAGATCTTGTGGCCCGTTGAGACTCAATGAAAGAAAGGCTGTGAAGGCAAAGGCTTTCACAGCCAGCATCCATAGTTTCGGGGTTGTTGTTTTTTGGGCTATGTGGCCGAGTTTTGGAAGAAGTTATTCCTGATGTTTCACCTGCATCTGTGGCAGGCACAGATGTAGGCAAAATGTCAGGAATGAATTCTTCCAGAACACGGCCACGTAGCCCAAAAAACTCACAAAAAACTATGAAAGGAAGAAGTCGGCAGCATGAGGTTTGATAGACTTCTGTCTACTTCCTTAGATGTAATTGGTGGAGTAGAAAGCCAGGGACAGACCTATATATGCCTTTAGTGTGTTCCATGCACAAAGGATTTTGATTTTGAATTGACATTCTCACACACTAATGGCATATATAGGTCTGTCCCTGGCTTTCCACTCCACCAAATGCATCTGAGGAAGTAAACTGAAGTCTACGAAAGCTCATGCTGTCAACTTCTTTCTTTCAGTTAGTCCCAAAGGTGCTACAAGATCTCCTTACATGCACAAAGAAAGAGAGAGAAAGAGAGTCCTTTTTCCTACTCATTCCTCTCTCTCATGGCTTCCTTGATGGAGTCTATCCACCTGTAATGTGTTCCTCCTTTTTCTCTATTGCTTTCTGTCTTACCAAGCATCATTGTCTTTTCTAGGGAGTTATGTCTTCTCCTGATACATCCAAAGTACAACAGCCTCAGTTTAGACATCTTGGCTTCTAAGGAGAGTTCAGACCTGATTTAAAGGTGATATGATGATAGCCCTGTTTCAATATTTGATGGGATGTCATGTTGAGGACAGAGCAAGCTTGTTTTCTGCAGTCCAGAGACTAGGACATAGAGTGATGGATTCAAACTACAGGAAAAGAGATTCCAGTTCAACATTAGGAAGAACTTCCTGACAGAAAGAGCTGTTCAACAGTGGAACATACTCCCTTGGATTGTGGTTGAGTCTCCATCTTTGGAGGCTTTGAAACAGAGGCTGGATGGTCATCTGTCACAGGGATGGCTTTGATTGTGAGTTCCTGCATGGCAGGGGGTTGGATTGAATGGTCCTTGGGGTTTCTTCCAATTCTATGATTCTAGGAACCATTAGTCTTTTCTGTGGTCCATGGTATCCATAGAACTCTTCTCCAACACCAAGCCTCAAATGAGCTGATTTTCTTCCTATCAGCCTTTTTCATTTCCAGCTCTCCTACCCATACATAGTAATGGAAAATACAATGTCCTAGACTATCCTAACATTAGCGTTCAGTTGTATGTTTTTGCATTTGTATGTAGAATGCAGTCTTCCTCATTTCCACCTTCTGCTTTAACAAGCATTATTATATTTTCTAGGGAGCCATGCCTTTTCATGATATGACCAAAGTATGAAAGTCTCAACTTATTCCTCTTGTCTTCCAGGGAAAGTTCTGGTTTGCTTTTCTCTTAGACTGATTAATTTGTCTTTTTATCAGTCCAAGGTATCTGCAAAACTGTCTTCCAATGCCACATTTCAAATGAATTGATTCTCTTCCTATCAGCTATCTTCATTGTTCAGCTTACCATTCCTTAATTCTGACATACTTTTGATGACTTTGTACCAGTTTGTGGTAGTTGTTCCTTTCATTTATGTTTTTATGTCAGTTTCCCCCCCAACAGCATCTTGCCCTAAGATCTGTTGATACAGGGCAGGTACAAAATATTTAAATAATTCAAAAAGCCGGTTGATTGTTCATGGAGCAACCTATGCAAGGAATCTTGCAATGAAATAAGCATACTGTGTGTCAAGTTTTCTTCCTAGCTTAGCATCCCGGCCCTTCTATAGACATTTAATTAAAATGGGTCTGCATAATCTGAACCCAATAGCGAGATTCATTAAAGGTAGTGAGTGCCTAATTCTGCAAGTGTTTTACTAATGAAACTTCAGTTGATGCTCAAACATGGCGAATCAGGTATTCACAACACATATGAAAATGCAAAACACACTGCCGTCAAAGAAGATGGTGTAGAGAGTGTGAAGAAATGCCTATACATTCTGGAAGTGATAGACAGAATCAAAAAGTAATCTGGTGTGTGGAATTCAAAATCTATGATTGGAGGCAAGGACAACCTTTGGGAATGGAAGCATCCCTGC
This sequence comes from Phrynosoma blainvillii, assembly GCA_026167975.1. NCBI lineage: Eukaryota > Metazoa > Chordata > Lepidosauria > Squamata > Phrynosomatidae > Phrynosoma > Phrynosoma blainvillii. Next base: position 33,249,781 of record JANUYF010000006.1, read on the forward strand.
TTGAAACACCTCCAGACACCTAAAAATGGACAACCTAGCAGATTAACTAGCATGTAACTGGGTTACAATCCGAGAACATTGTGTCCAGTTCTGGACACCAGAATTCAGGAAGCATATTGATAAATTGGAACATGTCCAGAAGAGGGTGACCAAGATGGTCAACAGTCTGGAAATTAAGCCTGATGAGGAACGACTGGGGATGGTCAATTGGAAAAGAGAAGACTGAGAGGTGGTATGGGAGTCATCTTTAAATATCTAAAGGGATGTCATGTAGAAGAGAAGGGTGGCTTGTTTTCTGTTGCTCCAGAGATTAGGACATGGAGCAATGGATTCAAATGATGAGAAAGACTCCACCAGGAAGAACTGTTTGACTGTTCAGAGTTGTTTGACAGTGGAATCGACTGTCATAGGACTTTGAAGGTCTTCAAACAGAGGTTGGATGACCATCTCTCAGGTGTGTTTCAATTTTGTCTTCCTGTATGACCAGGAGTTGGACCTTTTGGTCCCTTCCATCTCTTAAGATGTCACGACTCTAGTTTGCTAGGCACCATGTAAAACCGGATTCATTTGAACCAGGGCTGGGAGTGAGAAATAAGTCTCTGACCCAACGAGTGCAAATCCTTGGATTCCTGGAATCCTATACCATTTGCTGCTACTTATTCTTTTATTCCTTTATTCTTCAAAACCACAGCCCCCGAATCCTCAAGGAACAGCATGTCTCCTTTCATAGTGCTATGACCTCTTGTAAAATTTCTAGCAGCAGGAAAAAGTATATTTTCAGGCCACTGAGAGTACTCTGGAGGGGTCTGTGGACTTCAAAAATAGTCTTGCGGAGGCCCATACCTGGCCCATTCCTGTTCAGAAGTTACTTCAAGGGAATTTTGAGACATTTTAGAGACATTTTGACAGGAGGTTTTCATGTTTTATGCCACTCTGTCACCAAACCTTTGATCCCTCTTCCCCGAATCCTATAGGATAGCAGTTCCAATTCAAGGAAACCCATTGAATCAATGGGATTTACCTATGTATCATCTTAAGACTTCGCAGTTGATTAAGTTGATCTGTTCCAGTTGAGACTAACCAACAGGATGGAGGACAACCTAAAGTAATGGACAAGCTGCAATCAATGTTCCAAGTTTCTCTTTCAACACCGTAATGTGCAATAATGAACGGTTATTATTTTTCATTTTAAAATTTGGAATGAGCAGTGGGAACACATTACTTTTTTAAAAAAATAACAATTTCCCAAGCTGTGTGGAAAAGAGGCCGAATACCTTTCCAAACTCACCTGAATGAGCCAATAAGTGCATCCGAAGACGTAGGCTGTCCAAGAATCGCTTTCCGCACAATTCGCACCCGTACGTCTTCATTCCACTGTGCAGTTTTCTGAAATAAAGCAAACAACAAAGAAAGAAATTATGATTGGCCAACAAGAGCCTAGATCTCAGACATAGGGTGCATCTACACTGTAGAAATAATGCAGTTTGATACCACTTTAAAGTGATGTAGCTCCTTCTTTTGGAATCCTGCGATCTGTAGTTTTACAAGGTCTTGAGCCTTGCCTCCAAAAACTACAATTCGTAGGATTCTGTAGGATGGAGCCATGGCAGTTAAAGTGGTGTCAAACTGCATTCTTTCTGTAATGTTGATGCACCTATAATTACAAATGCGTAAATACATATCATCTCCTGATCCGACTCCCCAGACTTCCTGCAAGAGCTCAAGAAGGGAAGTGGTACAAAAAGAATGATTGGAAGAGGGAAAGAAAACTGAAAAAGAAACTGAACCGACACTTTTTGAGAGATTTTATTTTCCGGCTTCCCTCTCTGCAACTAACCCCAGGCTGTGAATCCAGACACTTCCCAAGCCAAGTGATGAAAGTCTGAGGTCTTTGCGGCTGGGAGGATACGGTTGTCTCTTTTATGAAGCAGCCGGTTGCAGAAGAGTGAATTGGTGAGTTCCAGGGCCATTTGTCAGGTTCAAATGATATTTAGCAGACCTCAAGCTAGACAGCAAAATGGGCACAGCAGGGATCAGCCAAAAGGAGGGGGCGATGGAGAGAATTATATCCAACTTCATCATCCCCAATTCCTGTCAATGAAAGGCATACTTACCCTCAACTCAACACACTCTGCCTTGCTGGAGTCTCACGAAACAGCAGCCATACCATCACCCTTGCTAAGCTACAGGGGTCTGGACAATTGCAAGTCCACAGATCTGTCAACTATGGATGTTTGTTCAACAAATGCAAAAATAGACATAAACTACCAGGAATACAGCTGTGCTCAGAGTAGGGATGGGAAAACCACAGCCTACCATTGCATATATCCCTGAACTACCTGCCCTGTCCCAAGATCTCTCCAAGGATATTTTTTTAAAAATGCATATTTTCTCAAGGTGTTCATTTTTTTCTCATTCTGAAATCAAAATGTGTATGTACATGCCTTCAAGTTGCCTGTTGATTTATGGTGACCTCATGAATTTCATAGGGTTTTCTTAAGGAGGAATCCTCAGGTGGTTTTGCTAGTTCCTTCCTCTGAATTAGATCCTCCAGCACCTGGTATTTCTTGGCGGCCTCCCATCCAAGTACTAACAAGGGCTGACCGTGCTTAGTTTCCAAGGTCAGCCAGGATCAGGTGCCTTGTATGCATGTATGTGTGCCTTCAAGTTGCCTGTTGACTTGTGGTGGCCTAACGAATATCCTAGAGTTTTCTTAGGCAAGGAATCCTCAGAGTTGGTTTTGCCAGTTCCTTCCTCTGAAATAGAGCCAATGAACACCTGGTATTCATTGGCAGTCTCTCATCCAAGAACTAACCAGGGCCGACCCTGGTTAGCTTCCAAGACCAGATGGGATCTGGTGCCTTTAGGGCATTTCTTGACCTAAATCAAAGGTGTAGCCATTGAGAGATGGAAATGATAACTTTGCCCCCTCAAAAGAATTCTCCTCCCCTAAATGAAATTTGGTTTCAATCCCTAAATTCCAAGCGTTGCAGAGAAGGAGACACTGAAAATTATTCACACCTTGAACTCTTCTTTTGACTGTGTCCTGCTTCCCTTGATCTCTTGTCCCTTTGCTCTGGATCCCCAAACATTATTTCTAAATGCTCAACTGTCATTTCAAGTTACTGCAATGCTAGAAAATTGGGGAATGCGTGAAAACTTTATTAGGGGTACATAATTCTTATTTGGGGAGGTCAATGGCTTCATTCTGACCCCTTTCCCATAGGTACACCTTGAGGTCTCTGCAACCTCATTCACTACAACGGAACAAGGAGGTCTGTGGATGGAGATGGAATAGCCTTTGAGCTTGTATCCAGCAGGTCACTTTGGGACAGTTTCAGTAGCCAAAAATCACAATTGTTGGCCTTTGACATCATACTCACTATATAAAGTGGGTTTGCTAGGGTTAGGGGCACAGGGCCCCCATGAAAGTGGAAAAACCACAAATAATAATTTAAAAAACCTACTCTTTTTCCATGGGAGAGAACACCTCTCTAGGAATCTCGAAGTTCTCCATAACAACTCTAGGGCTAATATCTGGCAGACGTTGACCATGGAATTGCACTAGAGGACCAACAAATGCTTAGAGAAGTGTTTTCTCTAGACATGTCTAGGTCCTCCAGTGTGACTCTATGGTCAAACTCTGGGAGAGTTGTGTTGGAGGACCTAGAGATTCCTAGAGAGAACATAGTAATAAAATCTGTGAATAATCAAATCTGAAAAAGTCAAAGCCACAAATGTGGAGGGCCAACTGGGCTGGTCTAGGGGTTGATAGGGTTTTGTCCAGTTTGAGGAAGGGACATTATGGGCAAGTCCCCATGGACAGAAGAAAGTAACCCATATCATATTTAGCAGATGGGAAGAGTCTGGAAAAGTTACTTTTCCAAGCTCTTATCAGGGAGAGTTGCCCCCATGTAGTCCAGCTATTAGAAACTGCCACATGCTACTGTTTTTCTAACATAGATTATGAAAGTTTTTGCTCATTTTTGATGTTTTGTTTTTTACATTTATATCTGTTGGGAAACTTTTTGCTTGTAAGGATTTACCCCTCTGCCTATCAGATGCACCATAAAAATGCACCATATATGTGAGTGTAATACAGAAATCTTACAATTTGGAATAATGCTGGCTTTCTTAGCTGTCGTTTTGCAAGGCTATTGCAAGATGTCAGAAACCACTAAGCACCTTTGGCTCAAGTACAATTAAATCATCCAAAAATCTTTCCATTAATTTGTTCTGGACATAGTTCAGCAAGCCTTGGTTACTAAAACAGCCATCAAAATGTGTTAGTAAATGATGCAGGAGAGGATGAAATGGAGTCATTAAGTGAAGGTATTCTTGGACACTCTTCAGATTTATCAAAGTTTTTGTGATTAAATCCTGAATTTTTCTTCTCAGGGAACCTCGGGAGCTGTACTTTAGATGACCACACTAGAGCTCCCTAACTGAGATTTCTAAGTACATCATCAAACAAGAAAGCTTAGGCTTTCTTCAGTTCAGGAGCCATCCAAATATAACATAGACAAACAACAAAGTAAGATTAGCAAATCATCTATCGTGGATGTATCCAAACTGCAGAAATAAAGCACTAATTCTATTCTACAGAATCCTAGGATTTGGAGTTTATTGGGGTATTCCACCTGGTCTGTCAGAGAGCAATGGTGCCTCAACAAACTACAAATCCCAAGATTCTGTAGGACAGTTAAAATGATGTCAAACTGCTTTATTTCTGCAATGTGAAGCCACTCTAGCTCAATAATAATAATAATAATAATAATAATAATATGCCCAGCCAGTGTTTGTCTGTCTGTCTGTTTATCTGTTTCCATCTCTCTCCAAACACATACTCATATGTTCAGATATCCTTCCGGAAAACCCCAGCCAAATCACAGTTTCCTTTGCAAACAGATTGCACATATACGTCCCCTAGCTCTATCCCAACAGGAAAGAGATACGGTGCATCTTTACTTAATTCTTTCCAGCTCCAAGCAAAACAAATAGAGCACCATGAGTGGAGAGTCAAACAGGTTGAAATCCTGAAGTGTCTTGTAATTATGTAGACAGAAGAGCGCGTGCAGCGTGAATGAATAATTTGGGCTCGGATGGTAGAGGCAGGCACGTTTTGCTAATGCAGAAACAGCAGTCAAAAAACAAGTCCCCTGGAGAGGCTCAGGTAAATTTGCAATCACCTTCCACCACCGTCTTTCTTTCTTTCAACCAGCAAAGAGATCAGACCATGCAGCCTCGACATCCCACAACACACACAACACATCATTCCAGTCCTCCTCTTTCTCTTCCCTACATTTCCAGTTGCTTGCTCTTCTGTGGATCACACTTTCTCTCCAGTCTATCCCAGACTTTGCCCCTCTTTTTCTCTGTCCAGCTTCATGGCAATCTGACTCATTTTATGGCAAACCCAAAAGTGGGATATTGACACATACAACCAGCCGGATTGAAGGGGTTGGGGGGCCCTGGAGCAATTCCAAAATTGGGAGTCCCAATTTCATTTTTGAGAAATGAAAGGTCCCACAGATGTGCGTTTATTTAGCAGCAAAAAGTGGCAACACATTGACCAGAAGCCAACCAGTTTCACCAAATTCCAGTCTCACATTCCCATGCAAACACATCTGGATGTCTTTGTTAGATAAAAGGGCGAGCAAAATGAATGCTTTGGTGGCAAGATATACAGAGATGAGAGATTCAGGCAGTTGTCATCCAAAAAGTAATTTTAGGAAATGATATCCATTCTCCCCAACACTCAAGGGGTTGCCAAAATTTCTGTCCCTTTGGGTCTTCCTTTCCCTTTGAGGGCAGCAGATTTGGCAATATTTCTCCTGGCTCCCTATGCTTTAAATATATTCTACCACAGTGATTCCCAAACTTTGATCCTCTGGATATTTTCGACTTCAGCTCCCAGAAGCCCCAGACAACTTGGCCAACATCCACAGATTATGGGAGCTGAAGCCCAAAACATCTGGAAGACCAAGGTTTGGGAACCACTGTCCTACCATAAGAGCACCAGTGCTACCATGAGTGGAATTGCAGTCCTTTCAGTCTGAAGGTGTAAAGATGACTAAACTGAGGCTATCGTACTTTGGACATATCATGATTGGAAAAGATGATAATGCTGGGGAAAGGGGAAAAGAGGGAGACCACACTACAGGTGGCTTGATTCAACCAAGAAAGAAATGGATTCTGCCCTGACATTGCAAGACCTGAGCAGGGCTGCTGGTGACCAGGGATCTTGGAGGTCCTTCATTTTTTGGGTTGCCATAAGTTAACGTTGTTGCTGCTGTTGTCGTGTGCCTTCAAGTCATTTCTAAATTACGGTGACCCTAAGGAAAACCTATATGGGGTTTTCTTGGTAAGTTTCTTTAGAGGGAGTTGCCATCCTATGAGGCTGAGAGAGTGGGACTTGGCCAAGGTCACCCAGTGGGGTTCATGGCTATGCTGGGAATCGAACCCTAATCTCCAGAGTTGTAGTCCAACACTCAAACCACTATGGCATGAAATGCTCACGAAGGTGAAATAGAAGGAGGCCACACTATAGATGGACTGATTCAACCAAGAAAGCCACAAACGCTGCACTGATTTTGCAAGACTTGAGCAGGACAGCTGCTGACCAGGGATCTTGGAGGTCTCTCATTCATAGAGTTGCCGTAAGTGAACATTGTTGCTGTTGTGTGCCTTCAAGTCATTTCCAGCTTATGGCGACTCCAAGGCCTAAACCTAAGGGTTTTCTTGGTGAGATCTGTTCAGAGGCAGTTTGCCACTGCCTTCCCCTGAGGCTGAGAGAGTGGGACTTGCCCAAGTTCACCCAGAGGGGTTCGTGGTCATGCTGGGAATCGAACCCTGGTCTCCAGAGTCATAGTCCAACATTCAAACCACTACACCAGGGTGGCTCTCCAAGTCAAAGTTGACTTGATGGCAAATAAGAACAACAACAACATTGGAGAGGGATGTTGTACCCATTTTTTTTTTTGAAGTTGAGAAAAAGTAGGTTTCCCAAGCTGTGATATAAAGCAAAGCGCAATCTCGGAAAAGAGGGCTGGACATGAGATGCCCTCATTCCCCGCATCTCCTTCCATCCCACCTCCTTACTCCCAAACAAAGCACTCGATGAAGGTGTCAGATTTGGCAAGGGAAGACATTAATCTTACTATGCCCAACAGCTCACCTACAGATCTACGGGGCAATCAAATTGCAAGGGCCCCAACATCTCCATCCGTTACATAAGGGAGCCATTGTGTTGGGTGTGTTTTTTTTCTCCTTTTTTAATAAATAAATAAATAAATAAATAAATAACAGTGCAGAGGCTTTCGGCAAGTAATTTATTTGAAATATCTCTATCAACAAATTTCAGCAGGAACAAAAGTTTTCCATTTGGCACCTGCTTATAGGATGATCTTATCTCGCCCAATCTCATACAGTCTCTTTCAGCAAGGTCTTAAAGCACTTTATCTCCCAAGCTCCTGGTAGCAAAATATGATTGAAATGTTCTATTTATGCTCACTGGATTAAGGCAATGTTGGGGGAGGCGGAGAGAGAAGGGGGGGGAACCTCTAGCAGATGTAAGCAAGGTATTATAGCCGCTCGCACTGTTAAGATCTGAAAGAGAAAGATCAATAGACAAGTCGGGCGTTTTTCACTAAAGTTGTGCTTTTAAGAAGTAGGGGGGGGGGGGAGGATACATTGAATGTGCCCTGATATTGATCCTCCATTATATTCCCCCAAATGCAGACCACAGAAAGATGAACTGTACTTTAATATTCAATATGTCACCCGTATAATTCCAAAGCGATCACAAATCCTTTAATACACACACATATATATATATAAGCATGTCCCCATAGAGGAATTAAACCTACAAAAGCAGAACCTCCAACATTTCACAGATGAAAACCAGGACATGTATGATCCAGAAACATTCAACTGTGGTCTAGAGATGGACAAAGAGGAAGAACACATAAGCTAGGAGAAGCCGCAGCAGTTTGCTTTTGCCTGAGCCTCCAGGGAAGGGCAGGATTTTCCTTTCCTCTCCTCTCTGCTGAACTAATGGAGTGCAAACTACTTTTGCAACAGCCAGCATGGTGTAATACTTTCAGTGTAGGACTTGTGTTCTGGAGATTGGGGTGTGATTCCCCTCTCAGTCATGGAAACCCACCGGGTGCCCTTGGTCAAATCACACTCTCTCAGCCTCAGAGGGTGGCAATAGCAAACCCCCACTGAATAAACCTGCCAAGAAAACCCTGTGATAGGTTTGCCTTAGGGTCGCTGTAAGTCGGAAATGATTTGAAGGCACACAACAACTACAACAACATTTGTACTTGGAACTTGGGTTTGCAGCAATTCAACGAAGCTGAGGCCAAAGTGGGAAAGTGGGAGGAGGAGAGAGAATCTAATAGGGGTTGCAGACTGCCAGAAATAGTGCAAATTGAGTCCACTTTTAGGGTTAGGGTTAGTGCTAGGGAATCATGGGAATTGTTTTTTTCTGAGACATTGAGCCTTCTCTTTCAGAGAGCTCTGGTGCCACAATAAAATACAGTTCCCATGAATCCCTAGCACTAACCCTAACCCTAAAAGTGGACTCAATTTGCACTATTTCTGGCAGTCTGCAACCCCTATCAGACATTTTAAAAGCAACTGGAAAAGTGAGACAACAAGGGATTAACTGACCACTGTTGGAAACAGTATGCTGGACTGGTGTGTCTGTGTGCTTTGGCCTGATCTACCACTTTTTGTCTTATGTCCTAAACAGAATATTTAGGACATTCTCTCAGCTGTGAACTCTCAACAGCGGTTCAGATACCAAATTCCATCAGCCAGGTGTAAGGAGAGTTTAGGGATGTGAGAACAGCTGCAGAAACTCAAAGAGTTTCTTCCTGGGCTATTAATGGATTAAATTAGCTTTCCTGACTCATCTCTGGATTTCCAGCATTCTGAACACAATAGCCTTTGGCGTTCAATCCAGTTCCCCCAAAGAGCTGCATTTCTCAAAAAGGTGGGCACAACATCCATCACCCCTTTGTGCACCCCACATACAACACACCTTTGCCATGCAACTTCTTGAATGCATTGTTTCACACCACTCCTAATGCAACAGGCCAGCATCGATTGGGAGACTTTTATGGGTATTGTGGCATTTGTGGAGAGGCTGTGTAGTGTAGTGGTTTGAGTGTTGGAATATGACTCCAGGAGACCAGGGTTCAAATCCCTGCTCAGCCATGGAAACCCACTGGGTGACCTTAGGCAAGTCACACTCTCTCAGCCTTGGAGGAAGGCAACAGAAAACATTCTCTGAACAAATTTTGCTGAGAAAACTCTGTGCTAGGTTCGCCATAAGTTGGAAAGGCAATACAAGAAATTGCATTTATGGGAAGTGTGTGTACATTGAGACTAAAGAAGTACCTCTCTCCACTGACTTTAGGGCTGATCCATAACACTGGTGACTATCACAGATTGGACAGAGTTTCATTCCCAAGGGAGGAGAAGAGTCAGGAAAAGGTATGGCTATGGAAGCCAGAGCAAACTCTAAGAGTAACACTAATAGTATGTAATTCAACGCTTAGGTCCAAGGCCACCTTCATATCAAAACCAATCAACGTGTTCAGAATGGCAGCATGATAGTTGAGAAGGGCTGACCTTTCTGCTGGATTTTGGCACACTGGTCTTGCAAATGATTTCGCAACACAACAAACCCTATGTGACTCATCAGTTCAACCATGGTGGAAAACAACTATGCAAGGTCCTGAAACATTCAGAAAACCCATAGCATAATTCTTCCACATGTGGAATAGAGTACAGTTGGCCATTCAACACTCCCTGGGCTCATCCTTGAGATGCTGCAGCACCTCCCATGGCCTTTCTGTGGCTGGAGGAGAGTGGGGAAAGATATGGCAAACATTTTGCTATGTCCACACTATTGTTGTGTGCCTGCAAGTCATTTCTGACTTATGGTGACCCTAAGGTGATCCTATCACAAGGTTTTCTTGGCAAGATTTCATAGAATCATAGAATCATAGAGTTGGAAGAGACCACAAGGGCCATCCAGTCCAACCCCCTGCCATGCAGGAACTCCCAATCAAAGCATCCCCGACAGATGACCATCCAGCCGCTGCTTAAAGACCTCCAAGGAAGAAGACTCCACTACTCTCCGAGGAAGGAGTGTGTTCCACTGTCGAACCGCCCTTACTGTCAGGAAGTTCCTCCTAATGTTGAGGTGGAATCTCTTTTCTTGCAGCTTGCATCCATTGTTTCGGGTCCTAGTCTCTGGAGCAGCAGAAAACAAGCTTGTTCCCTCCTCGATATGACATCCCTTCAAATATTTAAACACGGCTATCATATCACCTCTCAGCCTTCTCTTCTCCAAGCTAAACATCCCCAGCTCCCTAAGTCGTTCCTCATAGGGCTTGGTTTCCAGACCCTTCACCATTTTAGTTGCCCTCCTTTGGACACACTCCAGTTTCTCTACATGAGGAGAGGCAGGAAAGAAATAAAAATGATGATGATGATGATGTTGGCATCCCAAGGGTCATGTGTAACCTGATTTTACCCACTCCTGGTTTAAACACACACAACTAATACCCACCACCTCCTTTGGCCCAAAGGCATGTGGATAAGAAAAGTCCAGGGAGCGTCTACTCATTGCTCTTTTCCCCTAAACAATTGGACAATAGCGGGGGCTTTGAAAGTTGGCCATTCCTCCCTACTACTTGGTTTTCATGCTCCATGGGGGAAATCAGCCACCTCCAAATCAGATGTTGCTTGCAATTGGACTTATCCCCCCCCCCCAACAACAACCATCATCCTGCCTTTAATACACACACCTTCCTGAGCAGTTCATAGAAGAAAGATCTGGTGCTGGGAAGATGTCTCAGAGATCTTTCCAAAGGGACCTGCTCAGAAGAGAACAAAACCCCAAGAGATGTTCCCTCTAAACAGGAAGCCAGATTGCCAAGGGAGGGTTCTTTGAAAGCGGAGGGCTCAAGAGGGTGGGAGGAGAGGAGGAATTGCTGCCCTTCTTGCCTTCTGAACAGGCTACTGGGAAGAACAAATAATCAAAAGCCGGACTGGGGTGTGTAGGCCTCTCGGGCAAGCTGTAGGTAATTAAAAAGGCCTGTAAAATCTCTTGCAGAAAGCACTTCAAAGCCGGGAGCAGTTTCCAGCACTGGCCAGCCAGGACGGTGTGGTGTAAAAATTATGAGTTTCTCCCCACAGGGTGCTTTCTGTGAAAGAGAGAAGGGATTGGTGGCAAACGATTCAGCACCGTTTGGGGAGAATGGGAGGTTTGTGTGGGTACAATGGGGTGTGCAGCAGGCATTTGTCAAGGCAGACGGAGTCCACCCGTACAGAGGAAGGAGGGGGGAAGGAGGGGGAAGCGAGGCGAAGGCCTCACTCATGCGCCCAACACCTCTCTGTCTCTCACTGGGGTCTTTGTTCCGGCTGAGCCACAGGACTTGGCTGCTCCCTGGACAACCGCTTGGTCCAGTAAGGAGGTGCGACTCTGCAAGATTGTTCACCCAGGACAGAGGCCCTGGACATCACAAGTGCCTTACTGGATCAAGCCCCAAAGGACCATCCAACCCTGTGGTTCCCAAACCGGTCCTCCAGATGTTTTGGACTACAGGTCCCAGAGCAGAGTTCTTCTTGTCTGTTGGCCAAACTGGCTACGGCTTCTGAAACACCAAAGTTTGAGAACCAAACTTTGGGAACTGAAGTTCAAAACATCTGGAGGACCAAAGTTTGGGAACCACTGATCTAGACTTTACCTGAAGGACTCAGCCCCTTTCCCCCGTTTGACTGTAACATCAGGTCTTCAAATGTATTGGACTGCCATCCATGGAGGGTCCACGTTCTATAGCTTTTCACAGATCTGTCTCCTAGGAGTTTCAAAAGCAACTAACATTCCCAATTGGGCAATCTCTTTATACCAATAGTGGAAATCATGTGGCTCTCTAGATTTCTGCTCCCATTTCATATCGAGATTCTGCCTAAATGGTCCCTGTTTTGCTCCTCTTGCCCAAAGCTTTGTTTTCTTCAAGGAGTTCAGATGCAGAAATCTCTCTTCTTGTTTGTTATCTCTCCCTCCAAAAAAGAGATGGGGATCTTGGATCAATAAATCTTGGGCTCAGTCTCAGGTCTAATCCGCACTGCAGAATTAATGCAATTGGACACTGCTTTAACTGTCAGGACTCAATGCTATGGGATTCCAGGATTTGTAGTTTTGTGATATACTTAACCTTCTCTGTCACAGAGCTCTGGTGTCACAACAAACTGCAGATCCTGGGATCCCACAGCATTGAGCCATGGAAATTAAAGCAGTGTGAAACTGCATTATCTCTGCAGTGCATATTAGACCTGAGTCACACTTGTCTATGGGGGGTTGCAGACTGCCAGAAATAGTGCAAATTGAGTCCATTTTTAGGGTTAGGGTTAGGGTAGGGAATCATGGGAACTGTAGTTTATTGTGGCACCAGAGCTCTCTGACAGAGAAGGCTCAATGTCTCAGAAAAAAACCAATTCCCATGATTCCCTAGCACTAACCCTAACCCTTAAAATGGACTCAATTTGCACTATTTCTGGCAGTCTGCAAAGGCCCTAAGTCTGTGTCTTCAAGTCACCTGTTGACCTATGGCAACCTTATGAATTTCATAGGGTTTTTACATCCACTGAAATCAATGGGACCTCAATGAGTCATGGCTAACTTGCCCCATTGGCCTCCACATGTCTACTATAAGCAGGACTAAGGGGGGATGCAGACGAGGGCGTCCAAGACGCCCTGGTCCGCAGCGCCGCGGGGCCAAGGCAGCCTCACCGCGGCGCATCCCCGTTGAATCTAAAAGGAGCGCCAAATTGGCGCTCCTTTTAGATTTAAGGGAAAGTGCACCCTAAAAGCGGCGGGCGCACTTTCCCTGCCTCAAATGCCACGGCGAGTGCGGTCGCCGCGGCGTGAGGCAACCCGGAAGCGCCGGCCGTGCGGATGGCCGGCGCTTCCGGGGGCGACCTCAGGAAGAGGAAGGGGCGCCGAACGTGCAGCTGCCCCTCCTCTTCTAGGCCTGGAAGATGACTCTATTAGTCGTCTGCCGAGGCCCTAAGTCTGGATCCAACCCCCAGAAAGAAAATCACTTTCTTTCAGGAGCCAAACAAACCCAGATGATGTCCCCCCAAAATCCAACATGACAACCCACCCCAGTTCTGTGTTAGGCTATAGAAAGATGGATGTCATTCTAAGATGGCCTCCTTGTAGGTTTTCAGCCTCAAGGTTGAATCATTTCCCCATGTGCTTCTCCTCATTCCTTTGTCCTCTTTAAATCTCCCTCTTTGGTCGACAAAGTTGGGTAGCCATACCATCCCTGGCGTGCAAAAAGTTAACACAAGTTTTATCTCACTGTAAACTGTTCATCATGTGCATCACCCCCGCTCTGACTCTCCTGCTTAAAATCTATACATAAAAATTCCTTTTATAGCGTATTTATTTAATGGTCCCCCATTCCACCCCTCCTCCTTTTTGTTGTTTAATGAGAAAGGAAAAAGTGCTTTGCAAAGAATATGGTTGTGGCGAGGGAGAGAAGGGAGTTTACAGCTTAAGGCAAACGTTGCTAGTTTTGCACACAGACAGACAGCGCTGAAGATCCTCTGCCCAAACATCTAGATTTTTAAATGGATATTTGTAATGTTATATATATATTTAAGATGTGCATAATTCTGGCTGCAACTCCTCAAATAGACTGAATACAATGGTTAGGAAATTTGACAGAAAACTATTCCCAGTCATTTATTGCCTTAATACGCACCTTTGTCCAACAGGCAGTTTTGACAAGAGCAATAAATTCCAAATTTATGTCAACAGAGCATATGTTGAACACCTCATTTCTGAGCTAAAACGGCATGCCGCCCCATAAATCACAGTTCTGTTTGAAATGAAAGTAGATTACAGGCCCGGGTTATTGAGCAGTTAGAGCTACAGTCATATAAATCAGAACTTTTAACTCTGGGCGATCCGTCGCACAATTAACTAAAGGGTGCTTTGTCATTTCAGGGCTTGAGAACTGGCTTGGCTGGGTGCATTGGGGGAAAAGAGAAAGAAATAAGGAGGAATTTTTTTTTATTTGGCCACTGACAGATTTGGCACTCCACCGTTTTACTAAATTCCTGTTGGACGAGCTAATTTTACAGCAAACGGATTAATCCTTTCCAACTTTTCCCATTAAAGTCAGAAGATGGAAAGCGGAAGAGGAAAGTGGAAATTGGTTACACTCATGAGCTCCGCATTTGACATGAGGAGACCACCTGGGCCAATATCTGGCCAAGTCACACTCTCTCAACCTCAGGGGGAGGCGATGGCAAACCTCCTCTGAACAAACCTTGCCAGGAAAACCTTAAGGTGAACCTTAAGGTTTTCTTGGCAGGGTTTGTTCAGAGGAGATTGTTTAAAATCAGAAATGACATGAAGGTACATAACAACAACAACAACAACAAAGAAATCTCAAGGGGTGCCTGGGAAGAAATAATAAGACAAATGTCCCAGTTTGTCTCTCCTCTTTCCACTTTCCCCCTTTGTCCTGACTTACTTTGATTGCTGCAAACTGTGCTCAAAGTGCAAAAACAGTTTGCACTCCATTAACTCAGCCATGGAGATTGGAGAAGATGGGACCCAATCTTGCCCTTCCCAGTAGGATCAGGCAAAAGCAAATTACTGCAGCCTCTCCTAACTCCTCCATTCATCCTCATTAAGAACTCCACACTCTGATATTCCTTGGCCACATGCATCCCTGATTTCGTCTCTGTAATGTTGATTTTCTTCCTATCATCTTTCTTAGCTATCCAGACCTCACATGCATACATGGTAATAGGGAATACGTTGGAATTAAGTAGAGCAGTGGAGGACAGAGGGTCTTGGAGATGTCTCATCCATAGGATCGCCATGAGTCTGACGTAACTTGAAGGCACACAACAACAACAACAACAACAATGATGTTACCTCTTCTCCTAGAGACTTGTAGTATGTGAATAATAGGCTCTATATTGGAAAGTTGAAAGGAACAGTTGCTAAAAGAGACAAGAGTCCCCAAAATGCACAAAAACACCAACACCCAAGACAGAGAAAGTTTGTAGGAGTGTAGCTATTTTAACAGAGCGTTAGTTACTGCAGTGCTGGTGTGTGATCTGGAAGGTTACCAGCCCTACAAACAGGAGCACTATAAAAAGATTCAGATGCTAAGTATTTCCTTCCCCATAAAATATTCATTGCAGCATGCGTGAGCCAAAGGAGCCGGGATCTCAAGCCTTTTCTAACTTAGGACTGCAGTAATAACAGAGTTTTATAGGAACCTTCTGATTTTATTTATATCGGGCTATAAATATGTTGTTCTATCGGAGAGAAAACTGCAGGCGTATACATTACCCTCCGTAGCTCTGCAGGGGGCATGTGTATAAAAACGGAAAATTAGCAGAGATTATGCACGCTGGGTCGAGTCTTGCTTTTTAAAATGAATAAACCAGTGCTATCATTTGCAAATGAAAAAGAAAACAAGATTGAATCCCTGATATATATGTATATATTGAGCTCACTTTCATCCTGATAGAAGTTACATTGAGGGACAGGATAACCAAACTTTGGTCCTCCAGATGTTTTGGACTTCAGCTCCCAGAATTCCCAATTGTTAGCCAAATTGGCTAGGGTTTCTGGGAGCTGAAGTCCAAAACACCTGGAAGGATCAAAGTTTGGGAAACACTGGGTTAGGCTTTGGACTGTGTACCTATTTAAGAACATCTATCTAACTCCTGAGATCCAGAAGGAAGGGGAAGAAGGAGCTTTGTATTTCCATTTGTATTTCTAAAGAGTCTGGGTTGCAGCTTTAAAATGTTAAAATCCACCCACTTTGAGCCCACTGAGGAAAACTCTGGAAAACAAGACAATCATAAACCAAATTTCAAACAAAAACAACTAATTGCTGGCAGCTTTTATAGGGGCTTAAAATAGCCATTTTGGGAGAATTGGAAACCCAACTTCCAAACTTATATTACAATCAGACCTAAGTCCTTCTATTTATTTCAGTGCATCGAAAGCAGCTGGCATTGCCGGCCACAACCTGGTACCCTCCATATGTGCTTGACTACCTGGCAAAACTTGAGAAAGTTTTGAATTTTTGGATTAAACTTTTGGATTAAAACTCTGAGAATCCCTCACTGCCGGGAAAAGAAAGTTGGGAGCACTTGTCATCAAGGCTGGAGGAATTCTAGGAGCTGTCACCCAAGAAACAACTTTTCCAAGCTATAATCCCTTACCAGTTCAATGGGGATGATGGAAGTTTTTACCCAGCATATCTGGAGGGCAATAGGTTTGAGGACACAGGTCTAAAGAAGATGCTGAATTTGGGGATTTTTTTAAAAAAAAATACCCAGTGCTCACACAGTCCCATAAAGTACTGGAGAAATACTGGAGGACATTCCCTTGGTCACTAACTCTTGGGGAGGATAGCAGTGTCCGGCCGCATTTTGAACCTAAAGAAGAACACTGATGCCACCCTCCCGAGGTCTCTAGCACTTCACCTTGGACAAAAAACTTTGGGTGTCTTCCACATGTGTATGCTCCCCTACAAAAGCTGCTGAGTATTCCTGTCCAATGTAGAAGGTCTCTATTGTGGAAAATAAATTGTGCGGATAGTAGCGATTGCCCATTATGCATTCAGAGCCACATTGAGCTTTATGAGCAGATGGACACCTTATGGAGTCTCCTCTGTTGGGGCTCTCAGCAGAAAGAGAGAGGTGGAGGTGAGGTATTTGGTTGTGCTTTTGACATTACAGACAGTTAACACAGACAGTTGTGCAACATCACAATTCACTGACAAGGTGCACTGAATAATTCTTGCGTAACTCAGTGAGCAGATACTTATGTGCCGTCTCTTCAATGTAGGATCATGTCCATCAGCATTCTTCTCCCAGCTGGGCAACACTCTGCAGCCAGGCTTCCTACCTTCCCAAAGCAGTAAATAGTAACATGTCTGGCCTGTAAACAGTGACTTCCACAGCAGAGAGGGAGCCATTGCACAAGGAAGTATTGAGTACCTCCTTTCATTTTCACTTAGTAGAGCCAGTATAGTGTAATGGTTTGGCTGCTGAACTGTGACTCTGGAGAGCAGGGTTCAAATCCCCACTTGGCCATAGAAACCCACTGGGGGATCTTGGGCAAGTCCCACTCTCTCACCCTCAGAGGAAGGTCAATGGTATCAAACCCCCTCTGAAGAAATCTTTCCAGGAAACCCCTGTGAAGGGGTCACCTGGTTGTTGTGCATCTTCAAGACATTTCAGACTTACAGCAACCCTAAGGAGAACCTATCATGGGGTTTTCTTTGCAAGGTTTGTTCACAGCAGTTTTTTGCCATTGCCTTCCCCTGAGGCTGAGAGACTGTGACTCGCCTAAGGCCACCCAATTAGTTTTCATGGCTGAGTCAGGATTCAAACCCTGAGAAAAAAAGTCATACATCCTAGTAAGCCCAGGTTTCACGAATGTATGTCAACAACAGGAGTCTAGCCTTTGATTCCCCCTTCTATCTCTCATATATATATATATATATATATATGTGCAAACACAAATTCTAAGTAGCAGACTGTTTCTAAAATAGGAACAACTCCTTAAGAAGAGAAGGTGTCCCCACTCCACAAGTCTCCCAGAAGACATGGCGAACTTCCCACACTATCTCCAATTGCGCAGCCCCTCCGGCGTCTGCCGCTAAGGAGACAGGGGACTTGATTTGCCTCTCACACGCTCAGGCCGCTCCGTGGCCCAGTAAATCAATATGAAAATCAATTCATCCGCTGATATATTTTATCAAGATACATGCGGTGATGCCACCTCTCATTTACAGTCCAAGTATTGCAAAAGCCCAAGGTCATCAGGCAGAAAAACAACCTGACAAAAAGAAAAAGGAAAGAAAAGAAATCCTCCGCTATGGACTGCCTGCAAATCAAAAGAATAAGTGGAATGGGAACCAGATCTGAAGAAGAACCAGGAGGAAAGTGATAGTGGGGAAAGACTGATCCATGGAGAGGTCTAAAATGTGAAGAACACAGGTCCACCAAGAAACTAGACGCATGTTTGGATGCTCATGTTGGACCTGGAGACATGAGAAGGTCAGCCACCCAACAGTGGATGTAATTCTCCACTGAGGCTGCTGCCATATTGCAGAATTAATCCAATTTGACACCCCTTTAACTGCCATGGCTCCACTCTATGGAATGCCAGAGCGCCAGAGCTCTCTAGCCGAGCAGGCTAATATCTCATAAAACTATAAATCCCATCATTCCCTACCACTGAACCATAGCAGTCAAAGCGGTGTCAAGCTGCATTCATTCTGCAGTGTAAGTTTCTCCCTGAAGGAAACGAAGAGTAATTTTAGCAATTTTCCTCATACTGTGAGAAAGTCTTCGAAAATTGTATAGTTTTCAAAGACTGTTTGTAATTCAGGACTTATTCTGTGCAAAATTTGCATGTGGTTGTTTTGCACAGAAAACAGCATTTTCAGCATAGGGAACAGCATTTTTTGGCTCAGAAAATAATGTTTCTGCATAGTTTGCATTCTATCTATCTATCTATCTATCTCTGCATTCTATCTATCTGCTATCTATCTATGGAGCTTACTGCATGCCCTAAAGATGCATTTTACCTCTTCTGGCTTCGATCCGCAATCGGGAATACAGCTGGATGTTATCAGACATAATTCGCTGCCGATTCTGCCATGCTCAGCTGGCACTTTTTCGGAAACAGAAGTTTTCTGAATTGAAAAATTGGCCAGCTGAGCAGTCCTTAGACCTGGGCTGCATTCGGATGGTGGAATCGTAGCAGAATCAGTGGCGAATTATGTCTGATAACATCCGGCTATATCCCCGATCAAGGATTGAAGCCAGAAGAGGTAAAACACCTCTTTAGGGCATGCAATAAGCTCCTATCTATCTATCTATCTATCTATCTATCTATCTATCTGCATTCTGTCTATCTATCGATTGATTGATCAATCGATCTAGAGTACCGCAAAAAAAAACCACCTCCTAATAAAATAATGCTTCAAAACCATTAAACAGTCTATCTTATTTTTAAACCAGTAATTTAAAAATGGTTTGAAACACATTAAAAGCATACCACAGAAGTCAAAAGTACACCACACTCCACTAAAAGATCGTTCTGCCACCATCAGTTAGGCAGCATCTACATTGCACAAATGATCCAGGTTGACACTACTTTAACGAGCATGGTTCAATACTACAAAATTCTGGGATTTATAATTTGTTGTGGCACTAGAGCTCTCAGACAGAGAAGGCTAAATGTCTCACAAAACTACAGTTCCCAGAATTCCCTAGCATTGAACTGTGGCAATTAAAGTTGTATGAACCTGGATTATTTCTGCAGTGTGGATGCAGCTTGGATCACCAAAAGCTTTTTTTTAAAGGTCTTTGCATGCCAGTTGAAAGAGTGCAGAGAGGAGGCTGGATGAGTCTCCTGTGGGAAGGAGTTCCATAGGCTAGGAGCAGCCACCAAGAAGATCCCCTATGCCTCCTTCTCAAACATGCCTTTGAGGGTGGTGGGATCGAGAGAAAGCCCTCTTCGAAAGATCTCAAGACCAGGGGTAGGCAACCTTTCCCCTTTAAGGGCCGAGGGACTTCAGCTCCCAGAAGCCTCAGCCATGTTGGCCAATAGTCCCATGTTGGCCAATAGCTCCTGGGATTCTGGGAGGTGAAGTCCCTCGGCCCTTAAAGGGGAAAGGTTGCCTACCCCTGCTCAAGACCCAAGCAGGCTCAAATAGGGAGATAACCGTCCGACAGAATTTGGACCTAAGCTATATATGGCTTTATAGGCCATAAACAGCACTTGGAATTGTGCCTGGAAATGGACTGGCAGCTAGCAACGTGGTTGGGAAAAGGGATTATGTGTTCCTTGTAATCAGTAATGAATGGAAACCCTGCTCAGCCCTTCAGTGAAATTGTGGAGCAAGGGCAGTTGGGTGGAGTGGTTAGAGGAAGGGCAAAGAACACCTTCCACCTGAGTTTAGAGAAATTCTGCATGACATAAATTATATAAATTCTGCATTGCAGCACTGGGTGCTGTTAAAGGCGGAGGGGAGAAAGTAGATTGAAAAGGGCTAGGACCTTTCCCCATGCTGCACAATTGTAGCACCATAATTCCACTTTAACTGCCATGGCAACATCCTATGGGACTCTGGGATCTGCACTTTAGGGAGCACCATTGAGAATTTCCAACCAGAGAGCTCTAGTTCCTCATCAAGCTACCAATCCCAGGAGGCAGCCGTGGCATTTAAAATGGAATCGCGGTGCTACAGTTGTGCAATCTCCCCCAGCAATTCTTTAGTCTAAACTAGCATTCTCTCTCCATATCAAAAGGTAAGGTGATCAGGCATCTTTAAATACCTTTAACAAAGGGCTGCCTTCCTAGAGAAGGTGGAACGAGATTGTTTTCTGCTGCTCCAGAGAGTAAGGTCCAAACCGATGGATCCAAATTACAAGAAAGGAGATTCCGACTAAACTTTAAGAAGAACGTGTGGATGGATGGTAAGAGCTGTCCAACGGTGGAATGGACTCCGCTTGCAGTTGGTAGCACAATCTGTTTCATTTGAGGTTTTGAAAGAAAGATTAGATGGCCACCTCTCAAGGGTGTTTTACTTACGGATTCCTGCACTGGCAGAGGGTTGGAATAGATGACCTTTGGGATCCTTTTAGGAGTGTTGTGTGTGATTCATGGTGACCCTAAGGCAACCCTATCATGGGGTTTTCTTGGGTAGGATTTGTTCAAAGGAGGTTTGCCCACTGAAGCCAAGAAAAAGTGACTTGCTCAGGATCAACCAGTGGGTTTTCGAGGTTGAGCGGGGATTTGGACCCTGGTCTCCAGAGTTGTAGTCCAACACCCAAACCACTACACCGTGCTATTATCTCCATTAGTCCATAAGTCCCCACCACTACCAGTAGTCTCCCCAAAAATCTCCTCGGATACCTTTCCACCCCATCTATAAAGGTTGTTTCTCCTTCAAAGTTGAATTCAGGAGGAAACAGGAGAGGAAACGCCAATGAAAAAGGAACAGGATAAGAGGACATCTCTAGTAACCACAACACAAATCCAGGCTTAGCCAGATAAGAATGTGTGTGTGTGTGTGTCTATATATATATATATGTGTGTGTGTGTGTTTCTGTATCTACAGCAGCCTGGAAGCGTTTGTCTCGCCTCCTCTCCATGAACCTGAAAGCAATTATTTACTACAAAATGGTGACATCAGTGATCAGGAGACCGAAATAGCTCTGGCAGGCACGGCTGTGTATCAAATATAATTTGTAACTGCCCTGTCACTCTTGCTTTCTCACCTCTAAACATAGACAATTAAAAATAGAGATTCAGAAAAAAACAGGCTGGAGGAGTCAGCGGGGTTCGGTTGTGTTTTCAAAAAGAAGAAAATACAGTCTGACTCGGGGAAACCGAGGTTGAAGTGGCAGATTTCCAAAGTTCACCTGTAGGACTATCACAGGGCATGAGCTCAAGTTCGGACAGGGTGACCGGACATGTCCTCCTTTTCCAGGACACGCCCTGGAAAAGGAGGACATGTCTGGTCAACCTGTCCAAACTTGAGCTCATGCCCCATGATATAGTCCTACAGGTGAACTTAGTTTGGAGCATAACTAAGAAGCTTGAGCTTAGATTTATATTAGTGTTTTTAGCTTTTATTTTGTAATTTCCTACTTTTTTGTGGTGCCTTGTCCTCCCTTGTGGTTAGGAGATCGGGTCACCCTGAGTTCGGACGACTGTTTTGGTGTGCCTTCGAGTCATTTCCGACTTATCGAAACCCTAAAGTGAAGCTATTATGGGGGTTTTCTTGGCAAGATTTGTTCAGAGGAGAGTTGCCATTGCCTTCCCCTGAGGCTGAGAGAATGTGACTTGCCAAAGTCCACCAAGTGGTTTCATGGCCAAGATGGGAATGAAACTCTAGTCTCCACAGTCACAGTCCAACGCTCAAACCACTATGCCATGTTGACAATTAATAAAATGCTAAACCAAACAGTGTTACCCCATTGCTATGTTGAGTTTATATCTGAGCATGGCCAAGTCATAAGTGCTGGATGATGGTTTCCCACATCAGCAGGGCAGCACATCTTCTCCATGTTTTACTCAGAACTGGAAAAGATGCTATCTAGGGGGCTGATAATCCAATTCCAAAGATGTTCAGCACCTTGGACAGCTCTGCTAAAGTTCAGATGAATCTCCCCCTGATAAAAGAACCACCAGAAGTTACTGGACAAGTTACTTTTTGGGGCGAGAGCTCCAAGCACCAGAGTGTGATGGCTGAGGAATTCTGGGAGCTGTAGTACACAGCCTTCCCCAGCTGGATGTCCTCCAGATGTGTTGGATTGCAGTCACCAATCAATATGGTCATTTGCGAAATAAAGTCCTATAGTGATGGAGTAGGATGAGAAAGAGGAAAGCAAAGTTTCTCCTTGCAAAGTTTCTCAGTGGAAGAGAGTGTTATGTCTATTTGTTGTTGCATGCCTTCAAATCATTTCCGACTTATGGAAATCACACAACAAACCTATCATGGCTTATACAAACTTACATTTATCTGAACTCTGGTTGCTTCCAATCCATCCATGCATCTCTATTGACTCCATTATCAGGGCCACCATATTTTGTTGTGGTTGTTGTGTGCCTTCAAGTCATTTCTGACTTATGGAGACCCTAAGGCTAGAGCGCCAATCATGGGGGTTTCTTGGCAAGATTTGTTCAGAGGAGGTTTGCCATTGCCTTCCCCTGAGGCTGAGAGAGTGTGGCCTGCACAAGGTCACCCAGTGGGTTTCATGGCCAAGCGGGGAATTGAACCCAGGTCTCCAGAGTCATAGTCCAACATTCAAACCTCAATGTCACACTGCATATCTTGTTACTTGCAGCCATAACCCAAACCATAATCGCTTTTGAGCAAGCAGGAAAATGTGCCACAGACATACATACAAACACACACCAGAAAAGTTGGCACCCACTGAAGGCACTGCTTGGATTTCTCTGCTTCTAATGTATTCTAATGTCCCAGTTCCAAAACAAATTTCTTTGTTCAATATTCATTAATTGCTCAGTTACCTTGAAATGAGAAAGTTTTTTTGAGAGACAGAGGGAGCGAGAGCCTGGAGGAATGCATTAAAAGGCCAAATCAATGGGGAATTAAAGAAAAAAGAAAAATCTTCGCTGGTCTAAAGGTAATTTTTAAAAAGGGGGGGGGGAATCAACAACCCTAAAGTCTCTCATGCCAGTATTAGAGAGACCTTTTCTCCACACTACCTCTACTTACAACAAGGCTAAGATGCCATAGGTTAAGCAAAAGGACGATGATGTGGCTGGTTGATCCGACCCACAAGAACAGGCGGCAAATGAGGCGTGTGCGTCTTGCGCAGGAAGTGATGCGCAAATGCGTGGGGTTGAAACCCTTCCTGGTAACTTCCCCAGAAAAGGCAGAACAAGTTACACTCAGGATATAAACCAATCAATCTTCCCATGGAAGACTGGCTGAAGCAACTCTGGATTTCTTTTTTCAATCTCGAGTATACACCTAATCTAGATGCATTTTACCAGGCATTCCAGAACTGCAACTAATGTATTCATATATTTGTAAATGCACAACATCCCACATGCACACACTGTTTAGAATAACCATGGAAGCATCTGAGATGTATCTAGCAACCTTGATATATTAAGGCACGAGACAACAGGGCTGGGGGAGAGATTGCTTTCATGAATGGTTTTCATGAATCCCGGAGAGACAAAGCCTGTTTTTTGACAGGTAAATTGAGCAGACTTGACATGGATGTCACCTTTGGGCAACAAGAACTAGAACCTTTCTCTCTCCCTTCAACAACCCCCCCCCCCCCCCCCCCGTTAAAACATAAGTAGAAAACAGGCCGAAGGGATGACCTTATAAGCAGAAGACTTCCACTGGGATAAACCAATATGATTATTCAAATGGTTTCATTCCTGATTTGGAAATTAAATACTAATCATCACCAATCCTGTTGAAAACTATGCACATTGCCTGTCTCCCAGGAAGAACAGTCCCCTGCCGGTGCATCGGCATCTTCCACATGCGAGGAAAAAAGAGTTGTCACCTTAATTGTTTCAGGCATCGATAAAACAAGCTCAGGAGTGTCTAACCGTGATGCAAACCATGCAAGGGAACAGCTGTGTTGGAGGGGGAAGAACAAAGTCCAGTCCAGCTAGATACCTCCAGGCCCTTCTTGGCTTGGTGTGAAGCCAAGGGTCATACTAAGTTGGTCCCAGGAGCTTGACCAATGTTGAGACCAATGTTGAGACAACCCACTTGGCTGTCATACCTGACAGTCACTGGTAAGATCAAGCCTTCACAATTTGGCTCTTTCACACCACACAATTATAGCACTATGATTGCACTGCAACTGCCATGGCTCCATCCTATCCAAATTCCAACCCCTGGAATTTGCAATTTGGGGAGGCATCAGAGCTCTCTGGCTGAGAAGTCTGAATGCACCTCCCTAAACTGCAAATCCCAGGATTCCATAGGATGTTGCCATGGCAGTTGAAGTGGAATCATAGAGCTATAACTGCATAGCATGAAAGGACCCACAGTGAGCAGCAAGACTACTGGTCCACCTCACATAGGATCATCCAGCCCAGTAATTCCCAAAATTTGGTCTTCCAAGTGTTTTGGACTTCAATTCCCAGAAGCCCCAACAGGCTTGGACAACTGTCAGGAATTCTGAGAGCTGAAGTCCAAAACATCTGGAGGACCAAAGTTTGGGCATCACTGGTCTAGTCCCAGGGTGACTATTTCTATTTCTGTTTCCCAAGCATCAAATTCTATTTCGTAGATGTTTTCCCGGGTGGCTTTCCACTGGTGGTAGGAGACAAAGAAAAAAAGAGATGGGACCAAAAACACCAGGATCATGTTGCCATCGTTCAGTTGCTTAAGTTCCCCTAAGAAAGTGGTTGGAAATTTTGGTACAATATGGAACAGCCATGTTCTAAGCAGAGCCATGCACAGAGTGATTGTGCATGGATGCTGTTCATGCGTGGGCAAGCATGCATAAGACACTAACAGGATTGCGGCCAATCTGTGCTTTGTGTGTAAACACAGGTATTTCAACCCAGTCGTGTAATTGCTCAGAAGGTCTCCTCCATTTTACCAGCATTGGGATGGACCCTTCCACTGGACTGCATCAGCTGCATCCATCCAAAGCAGGGTTGCACATGCTCCAGAGTCCAGAAGGTCTTCCCAGTTCCATTCTTCCCTTCCCCAAAGTACTGGAGGACCACAGAGCTCCATTGTGGCTGCCATTTTGGCAGAGCAGAAGTGATATTTTGTCGGTTTTGACCACCTTTGTGGAAGGAAGACTAGTTTGGGGTATTTGTAGAACAGTTTGGAAGGAAACTAATTTGGCTCCAGTGAAAAAGTTGGGGTTCAAGTTGGTAAGGAGGCATCTTAAGAGACCCTCCTCCATGAAACACATGAAGCTCACTCTGGTTCTAAAGGCAACTGAATCAAGATGAAGGAATGGAGCCTTGTTCCCCCCCCCTTCCAATCTTTTCCCAAATCATGATTACGTACTGCCTCACTAATGTTTTCTTCCATATCCCCACATGCACTCCATGCTCAAAATACCATCCCTTACCTTGCAATACAAATGGACAGCCTTAGGATGGGAAGGGTCCATTTTTCACACACACCTTGGGCCATCATGGAAAGTGATGTCCCCCTCACTTCCATTTTCATTTCTGGCCAATTTTCAACTGACCTTTTGGTGGTCTGGAGTCATTTTAAGAGACTTGGAAGGGTGTGGAAGCATGACTATTGAGTTTTGTGGTGTTTTTGACCTGATTTTGCCTCCCAAGGCCACGGATTGGATTCTGACATGCCTGACTTTGCTCCGCCATCACCACCTGCCTTAGAAGAGATCATGAAATTGTGAGCCAAATGCATGGGCCAAATTTGAAGGAACCAGGACCAGGATGCGGAGCTGAGATCCGGTGGTTCAATTTATTTCTTTATTTACTTGCTTACAGTCAGGCAATGCAAAAAATGCACACGTAATTTCCACTGGCTAATTTCGTGCGCATACCTGGGGTCTTCTGATAACGTCAGTGACGCCTGTGCCACACATGGATTAAAATTTCATAGAACTATGATTTCATCAATCGCTGAACTACAAAGGATTAATTAATGGCAAGCGAAGAACTCCTGGGTTGCAAGGAGAGGAGAAGAAGGGGGGAAATATATGTATCTTTGCTCTCCAGATGTCAGAGTATGCAGGGGACCACAGGGAAGGAGGGAGACAAAATTTGATGGGAACATGGCCCTCCCCATTTTTGCTGTTAAAAGGCTCAAACTATGCATTGTTTCCAAGCCAGATTTCATAGTCTCATTCTAATTCTTTTGCATTTGCTAAAAAAACAAATGGTTCAAAGGAAACAAAATGGATGGGGTGCAGGGGGTTTATGATTCCAAAAAGCATCAGAGCCCACCTCGGTCCCAACCCAACCAACAAAATGTTTTGGTGTTTCAAGTGAAGGTTTTCCTGGATATATCAAAGGCTTCTTTCTTCAAAGGGCGGTAGCTTGGGTTTTAAAAACAAAACAGGTGCCAATCTGTTTCTAGCGCCGGTTATGGAGACCTAGAAAGATTGCTACACAAAGGTTTCATTGGAAATTGTGATGTTCAGGACCTCATCCTGAACAATCCTTATAGTGACAACCTCCCAAAAAGGGTTAGAAAATGCAGGTAGATGTGTGGATAGTTCTCATCTCCACTAGGATCTGGTCTTTTGTTCAGTTAAGGATTCTTGCCCACTAAAAACCAATTGTGCAATGCCCTAAAGCCAATAAGGTGTAGTGGTTTGAGTGCCAGCTCGGCCATGAAACCCATTGAGTGACCTTGGGCAAGTCACATCCTCTCAGCCTCAGGGGAAGGCAATGGCAAACCTCTTCTGAACAAATATTTCCTAGAAGACCCCATGATAGGTTTGCCTTAGGGTCACCATAAGTCGGACATGACTTGAAGGCACACAACAGACATACACACCTCCCCTTGGAGGTCCAACCAACATTGGTTCCTTTGCAGTGCCAAACCAGAAGACATTCATGGAGTCACCATAAGTTGAAGCAGATCTGATGGCAAGCGAGAACAGCCATCACCACATACTTTGGGCACCATACTGGGGAAAAGGCGCAATATAGATCAAATAAATAAAGGCAAGAGGATTCTAGCCTTGCTTCCACAAATATGCCTGGCTGGTGAGTTTGGAGGGGAAAGTAGAAATCAGATGCCTGGCCATCTTGCATTGTCTCCCTCCCTCCCAACCATATCATGATGATGATGATGATGCTGTGATGTGGCATAACGGACCTAAAGAAAGGGGGACCCATCCATCATCTGCAACTGCTGAGCAGACAGTCTTACTAGTTCAGATTTTGGCCTGAAGAAGCTGGACAGAAACTCAGTCAGAAACCCTAAACATTAGGGAGAACTTTGGAAACCTTCTTTTTTTTATTTGACACATGAAGGAGATTATTATTATTATTATTTTGCTTTGGGGAAATAATACAACCCTGACGCTGGGCTTAAATTTGCCCAAGGAAAACTTCAGCATCCTGTTGAGGTACAGAGGCCAGGCAGAGCCAAAGTTTGTGTAGCCGAAGTGGTCAAAAGACAAGTCTTTTTCTTTCTCCCTCTCCTCCCTGGGAAGATAAATTAACAAGCTGTCAGCCGAAGACAGCCCAAGCAGTTGTGTTTCTGTAAAGGGGCAGTGGAAGTGTCTTTGATTAATGAAACCTTAATACTGAGTCGTTAGGAAGCCTTTCTTCAGACAAGCCGAGGAAGATAGATCCCTTCCAAGCTAACAGGCCCCAAAGAAACTGGCCAAGGTTTCCCAGGATCCAGGTCAAAATAGAAAGGTAGTGAGTGATGAGATAGATGAGGATGGAAGGGAACGGAGAGAATTCCTCCATCTGGAGCAAATGTCGCTCTTTACGCAGGACTCTCTGAGTAAGTAGAAGACCCATGGTGGACCCGCCAACATTTCACAAATGGAAACAAGGAGATGGGCAGACAAGAAACATCAGAGTGAAGTCCAGATGGTGAAAGGAATTAATGAGGAAGAATGCAACAGTGGGGAGAGGATACAGCAGCTTGCTTTTGCCTGAGCCTACCGGGAAGGGCAATTTGCTTTCAATTAATGACGTTTATCAAAATGCCCTTCCTTTTCAAGAACTGCACATATGACAGAATGGAGAGAATTCCTCCATATTGAATAAATGTTGCTCTTTACTCTGGACCTATGGCATACTTTCCAACATTTCACAAATGGAAACCAGGAGATGTGTGGCCAAGCAACATCAGAGTGTGGAGGAGATGGCAAAAGGTTTCATTGAGGAAGAACATATCAGCAAGGAGAGGCTGCAGCAGTTTGCTTTTGCCTGAACCTACTGGGAAGGGCAATTTGCTTTCAATTAATCATAATGCAACACAGTTTATCAAAATGCCCTTCCTGCGAAAGAACCACATTGATGACATTCAGAGATATTTGATTGGCTTTCTTATGCTCACACGTGTGTGGAAGTCTGTTCAAAAATCACAGAAATGAGGCATGGGTTTTCCATTCAACCTCTCCCCACCAAAAAAAAGACCTCTCTTAAACAGAATTTAGGGGCAAAAGAGCTGTCAAATCAAAAGGTGTTGAGCTAAGCTCTCCCCAAAGAGTTTTCAATCATTGGTGGTCTCTGTGAAGCTCATTCATAAAGTTTGATTTGGCTCCTGTTCCAAAACCACATTAAAAACATACACTCAGAGAAAGGCACGTGTCCCTATAGAAGGACAAGACAAGGGGAAAACATCTGGAAAATTTTCTTTGCAAACCCACAATGAAATTGAGCGTAATGCCAGAGACTGGAGAAGGCTGGGGTCAGCCAACTGGGCTAGGACTTTTCACAATCTTGCACACAGAAGCCGGGAGTGTTAGAGGCCAAGTACACAGGGGAGATGGCTTGGACTTCTTTAAGGATGCTGGATGGATTTTTCTTCTTCTGTCTGTTCTGTGTGAGGTTTTATTTTGCCTTGCTGGTGCTACACTGAACCCACATGCTCACTCCTTTGCAAACATACTCTGCTGTAAAGCAAATAAATAGTTAGACTAGATCAAGCCTGAAATCTCCCTGGAAGCCAAGATGACCAAGCTGAGGTTGTCGCACTTTGGTCACATCCTAATAAATTCCTCATTGGAAAAGACAATAATGCTAGGAAAGGTGGAGAGATGTAGAGAGGAAGACCGCATGCTAGATGGATGGACTCTATTAAGGAGCTCACAGACATGAATTTGCAGGATCTGAGCAAAGCAGTTGAAAAGAGGGAGTCTTGGAAATGTCCCATCCATGGGGTCACCATGAATCAGGATCGATTGACCTTCTTCTCCCTTAGTTGTCTCAAGTTCTTCACAACTTTGCCATGGCTGTTGACATCAGAAGACATGGAACAAACTTTTATCTGTGAATTAGCATGACTGTTCTCCCACATTTCTTTAAAGGTCTTTCCCATCCAGCCGCACATTAATTGTTTTATGAAGTCCCATGCGCATGTGCGAATGCGCGCACCCAACACTCGCCTTGGACTCCCCTCTCCCATCACAACAGGTTCCAGGCAAATTCCAGAGCTTTTAAATTATACTGTTAATGAAAGCAAATAAAAGCAGTTAAAAGGCAATTTGCTCAATTGGTGTTAATATTTAAACACAGCATGTGCAAAGACAAGATCACAGAAATCAGGGATATGGTGGGGGGGGGGGGGGGGTTCCCTCCCAGAAAGAGGGAAGGAGAAAAAAGAAACTTTTTAGCCCTGGCTTAAAAGGAAAACAAAAATCAAATGTGTTTGAAGCTGTGGCTGTGTGTGGTTTTCCCTTCATCTCCTTCTGCATCAGGTAATGAGGGTTTTTTGTTAAACTGAATCTTCTTGCATTAACCTCATCTGTTCCTTCTATGCCATAATCCCTTTCTATAAAATAAAGTTGACTTTAGGGACTCACCTCAGGAAAGTCGGGGGGGGGGGCACATTTGGATCTGCCATTGGTGGAACTTTGGTAAGAGCTGTGAAATGGTCTAAGATTAGACTTCTGAGGATGATGATGATGACGATGATATTGGGATTTCATAGGGATCAGTATTCTGGGAGCAATTCCAAATGGACTGATAAAACATCTGAATGGAATTGCTTGGTCCTCTATCTGCATGGATTCTTTATCCATGGATTCAACCATCCACAGCTTGAAAGTATTCCAAAAAAGATATAAATTCTCAAAAGCAAACCTTGATTTTATTATTTTATACAGTTGGCCCTTCATAGCCATGGGTATTTTTTTTATCCACTGAATCAACCCTTCACGGCTTGAAAATATTCCATATATATATATATATATATATACATTCCAAAAAGTAAAACTTGGTTTTGCAATTTTATATAAGGGACACCGTTTTACTACCTCACTATATATAATGGAGCTTGAGTATCCATGAATTTTGGTATCCATGGTTGGATATCAAAGGTCCCATTGTATAGAGGAAACCATTTCATTACACCATTGTATTTAATGGAACATGAGCATCCATGAATTTTGTTGTCAACAAGAGGCCCTGAAATCAAGTCCCAATGGATATTGAGGGTCCACTGAATATCGAATCCCAAGATTACAGTTATGACAAGTGATACTGCTTGGAAGAGGCCATTTTCTCCAACAATACCGCACAAATTTCTTTCTCATGTCCATTGTTTTGGACAGCCCTTTTAAAGTTCAAACTAAGCCCCGGAGCAGTTTCACCACCCAACCGACATGAAAGCCATGCC
The DNA here is from genome assembly GCA_026167975.1 of Phrynosoma blainvillii. Classification (NCBI taxonomy): domain Eukaryota; kingdom Metazoa; phylum Chordata; class Lepidosauria; order Squamata; family Phrynosomatidae; genus Phrynosoma; species Phrynosoma blainvillii. Next base: position 33,280,677 of record JANUYF010000006.1, read on the forward strand.
GCTGCTGCTGTTCAACATATCATTTCCTTACTTTGATTTGTTTCATTTTGGAGGGGAAATCACAATGCAACTCTCACACTGGCATTTGCACACCATTGGCAAAGCTGGAATCCCAGGTGAAGTTTCTGCTAAGATGCAAAAGAAACAAACAAGACTTGATCCAGTTCCTACCACCATTTAATCCATGAAGAAAAGAAACATGAAATGTGATACAAATAAAGCAGGGAAGCAGAGGTGGAAATCCTGAAATTCTCCAAACAAACAAAGAAACCTAGAAGCAATTGGACATTGCAAGAGCAAGAATGTTTTGTTTATTTCTACTTTTTAATGCCCTACAACAATTCACAAGAATACAAAGGAGAAGTAAATGATACTGCAACATGAAAGGAAGAAACCAAGTGCAATTTTGGAAAGAATGAATTACAGAAACCAAAATCCTCTAATATCTAAAATAACCACAGAACCTATAACATTTATCCAAATAAAAGATCTTTCCAAAGACTGCTGTGCTTGACTGGAGGATGGTAAGAATCACAACTGTTATTTCAATAGTTAATAAAAGGCTTCAAAAAAGAGTTGTCTTTCTGAGTCTTTCTAGATCCTCTGATATGAGCTGTCAATATTTTCTATGGGTGCTTCACCCCAAAGATTACTGAACCACTCCGAAATGGTCAGGATTCCCACAATCTGGCTTCCGGGCAGAGATGACAACTTTGGTCTTCTTGAGTCAAGAAATATTCATTTTCTCCTGTATATAAAAAAATAATGCAACCTTGCTAGGCTAGGAGTTTATGATATTATATCTTGCTTAATGCAACACCATTGACCGTCCATGTGCACGAAACCCCGGGATATGCTATTAAAAGTCCTAAAAGTTTTTGCAACAGGCAAGGAGTCTTTCCTCAAGACGAACGCCAAAGGCTCCTGCTGCTCTTATGCCAAGGGCACCAGACAGATCCCACGTGGGAAGCGGTTCCTTCTTCGAGTAACAGGAACAAAGCTCCAAAGGATGTTTATGTTAGCCCAATTTTCAGGCTGTGACCCATCCCCAGTGCAAACATTCTCCCCCCAAAGCAAGGCAGGAGGTATGTGAGATGTCTGCCCTCGGGGAGAGCAAAGATTTGGGCTGTCGTCCTTTACGGATAAGAGGCACTGCTTGGGTTTTATGGGCAGGGCTGAGAAAGGGGCTTGTAACAGGCCAAAAGCCAAATGGAGACACACAACCTCCCCTCCGTGTGTCACTGGTTTATCTACAAGTTGGAAGTGTACCCAACATTGGCCATGTGGATGGGGACAGGTTAAGTTAGGATATGAATGAGCTGTTGTTGCTGTTGCTGTTGCTGTTGTGTCCCTTCAAGTCATTTCCTACGTTCCCTAAAATGAACCAAACACAGGGTTTTCTTCAGAGTGGGTTTGCCATTGCCATCCTCTAAGGCCGAGAGAGTGTGACTTGGCCAAGGCCACCCAGTGGGTTTCATTGACAAGTGGGCATTTGAACCCTTGTCACCAGAGTGTCGTATTCTAATACTCAAACCATTACACCACACTGGCTGTCATCATCCTCATCATCCTCATCTTCTTCATCATCTTCATTACCATTTCTATCCCTCCTTTTTTCCCTCAGATTGAGACTCAAAAGTGGCTTACAACAATTAAAAATCCACAAAATGCAAAAATTATGAAACAATTAAGCAATCAGGAAATAATAATAATAATAATAATAATAATAATAATAATAATAATAATAATATCACAGTAAAGCATATATTAAAACACACACAGACACCCCAGCACAGGGATAGCAATATCAAGCACACTGTATAAGATGGGTCTCATATCATCACTCTTGCCTGTCTCTGTCTGTGAAAAGTCTCTGTTTGTGAAAAGAAAACAGGGAGGATGCCTGTCTAACTTCTCTGGGAAGCGAGTTCCAGAGATCCTGGGGGAAACCACTGAGAAGGCACTGCATCTCCCATCTTCCCACCAGATGTCCCTGTGAGGATGCTGGGACACAGAACAGTTTGAGGAGAACAAGGGCATTGACTCATCTAAATAAGTATTCTGCCCTCTCCAGTTGAATTGTTCTCCAGTCTCCAAATTTCTAGGATTGCAGAGTGAAATATTGGAAATCATTTGCACACAAAGCACAACTGTTGCACATCATCCACAACCAAAAAACCATCGCTCTGCATGAGCCACACAATTTGGGCCTGCAGATATAACTAGCAGGATGCTGGCCAATGACTGGCAAATTTCTAACAGCATTTACTCTTGCCAATCGTCATTGTGGAATAGGTCCAGCCATCCAGAGAGGAGGGGAAATTTGCAATTCTTGTGTATGAGGAAGGAGGAAGGACCATATTTTAGAAAGAAAGATGCATATTATTGGTAATTTGTTTATCTATTTATTTTATTTCTTAGAGTGTACGCCGTGGGCAGGCTTTTTTATATTTGTAACTTTTTTACTTTGTACAGCGCTGTGTATAATTACAGCGCTCTAGAAATAAAGTTTAATAATAATAATAATAATAATATATATATAGTGGTTGGGAAATCTGTGTATCACACACACACACACACACACACACACACATATATATATATATATATATATATATATATATAAAGAATGACTGGTTTAAGATATCTTGGAGTGGTTGGGAAATCTGTGTATCTCACTAAAACAACATTAAGTGCTGGTCAGTAATAAGGGAACTTGTTTGCCTTTGTCAAGGCTGTAAAAAATAAATCAATGCAGGACTTTTCCAGTGGAGCGCCTGTCCATTCAGTCCGACTGAAGTGATTCCTAACTAGAGAAGCCTCCCTCCTCCTCCTCCCCTTCTCTTTGCTGAATCTAAGCCCATGAGGTCATTTACTCAGACAGTGGGAATCGGATTGTACAATAAGACATCTCCAAATCCAGGGCTTTGCGAGACGTTTAGCAATGTTGTCGCCACTGCATTGCAAAGGGACACTTTTCAGACTTTTCCCCATTCTCCGGCTGTGCAAAGTAAGCACGACAGTTTCCAACTTAGATCTTCCTGCAAACCTGTTTCTCTCTCTCTCTCTCTCTTTTAAAGCACTGCTTTTTACTATGCTGAATTTTACAAGGAAAAGCCAAGGGAAGGAGACTTTGTTATGGGTCAACCTGATCGAATTTGCCCACGGAGGGAAAACAGAGCTCTCTTTTCTAGCTAGAGAATCACAGACAAATCACACAGCAACAGGTAGACACACCCTGCCATAATCGGATGGAAAGGACCAAAACTGGAGTCCCCAGAAGTTACATTTCAGAATGGAAGCCCTTGAATCCCCACTGGTCTTTTCGGCTAGGAAACCAGAATGTTCTAGTCCAAAAAAGTAGTTTTTCTAAAGCTCCCAGAGCCCTATTTTTTGCTTCAGTTACACAACTTGGAGTCGTCTCCATTCCCTTCCAAGCTCCTTTCTCCATTTGATGCTACATCTCCCATAAAAATGTTGAACAGGTAGTTCTGTGGGTTACATGCCAACTGCACAAGTTCAAGGAGATGCACCAAAGAAACCATCATCTGGGATCCCAAATACCGTGACACCAATAAAAATGTCTGACTTTTTCTCCAGTTCCCATTTTGCTTTTGAGCTCAGTTCAGGATGCTGGTTTTGAACTGTGCCCAGGATACCTTAAAGATCCTTTCCTATGACTCTGCCCAAAATCTGAGATTTTCAGCAAGTGCCTTATTGGACTGGTTTTCCCTCTTGTTTCGTCTCATTTATGGAACTCTCTCCCAAAGGAAGAAACCGCCTCTGGCTCGGTCAAGCTCCCAATGGGTCAAGTGTCCGGTTTTAGTATTTCTAAAGGCCTTTGGTTTGTCTAACTTAGCTTGTAAAATTGGTTCCAATCTGTTGTGGTTTTTTTTTTAAGGAACAGGTTGTTGTTGTTTTTCTTAAATGTGTATATCATTCATCAAGTCAAGTTAATCTAATTTTATTTACGCTGAGCCATCAGCCATGACAATTATAACAAATCCAATGCATACCAGCAAACATAGAGAAAAGCTTACTGCTAATACTAATACAGATTGAGTCTCTCTTATCAGGAATTTTGAAATCCAAAATACTTCAAAAACAACACTTTTTTTTCATGGGAGTGGATGAGATAGTGACACTTTTGCTCTCAGATGGTTCAGTGTACACAAACTTTGTTTCATGCACAAGATTATTAAAAATGTTGTGTATAAGCTTAACTTTTAAAAGGCTATGTGTATCAGGTGTATACAAAACATAAATGAATTTTGTGTTTAGACTTGGGTCCCATCTCCAAGATGTCTCACTATGGATGTTCAGTGTCCACAAAATGTGTTCCGTGCACAAAATTATTACAAATATGAAACAGAAATGAATGTTGTGTTGAGATTTGGGTCTCATCTCCAAGATACTTCATTGTTTATGTATATGAAAATACTGACATTTCCAAATCCAAAACAAACCAAACCAAAAAACAAACCCTCCAGAATCCAACAAAACAAAACGTCCAGACTCGTCCTTCACTTTGGGGGTCCTTGTGATGGACCAGAAAAACAGTGAATAATAAATTCTAAAAATAAATGAAGAAATAAAAACCAACATAGTGGTTTGTTGAATAAGCTGTGCCAAGTGCTACAACCCAATCCAGTGTTCATTTTTCTCCATATCTGCAATGATAACTTTGCACAGACCCATGTGCTGCCTTTTCTGTGACCTCTGGCAATGGTTCTTCCAACAACTGTCTTTAAAATATCACGTTAAGCTGGTTTCCCCCCATTCACTCCCCTCAAAATGGGAGCAATTGGCAAAGGAGACCCTTTCCCCCTTCTAATGGCTGGAAAATATTTTGTACACTCCGCTGCTCCCTCTGTAGACCCTTTGTCAGCGCCAAGGTCTCCCAGCTAAAGCGCTGTACCAAAAGACCATCTGTAGCTCCCGTCTTTACAGAGAAGTTTAAATAGAAGGATGAATGAACCCAGGAATTAATGAAGGACGGGCCGTATGGTCCCACTCAGCTGCCCAAACTCACATGTGGCATTCAACCCCCTTCGCAGCCTTCTGCCACAAAGCGACTGACGGGTGGAGAGGAGGTCTGCCCAAGGTACAAAGAAGGAGCAAGAGAAAGGGAGACTAATTCCACATACACACATGGCAAGAATAGTAATAATAAGGGAAAGGAGGGGGGAAGCAACTTGTGGCAAAGTTCCCATAAGATTAAGATACTTTCTGTAAATGGGGAAAAGGCGCGTTACAATCCAGAAATGAACGGGTGGAACTGGACCACAATAATAACAACAACACCTCACTGACTCCTTGATTCTTGGATAAAATCTGCATCATGGATGGTCCGGTCAGTAACACCTGACAGATGGTGAAAACTTACGCCGTTGTTATTGTAGATGACAATTCATGTATAGTTGGCCCTCCGTATCCCTAGATTCTGCATCCATATATATATATATATATATATATATATATAAAATACAGTCGGCCCTCCATATTTGAGGCTTTGACTTTTGCAGATTTTATTATTTGCAGATTTGATTAATATGTTCTCTCTAGGAATCTCTAGGTCCTCCCACACACCTCTGCCAGACGTTGATCATAGAGTTGCACTGGACAACCTAGAAGTTCCTAGAGAAAACACTTTCTTAAGCATTTGTAGGTCTTCCAGCATGATTCTATGGTCAACTTTTGGCAGATGTTGGCCATAGAGTTGCACTGGAGGACCTAGCATTTCCTAGAGAGGTGTTCTCTCGGATTAAAAAAGTAGTGCTTTTTATTTGTGTTTTTTCCACTCTCATGGGGATCTTGCACACCTAACCCCAGCAAATGTGAAGGGCCTACTGTAATACCAAAAAAGCAAATCTGGATTTTGCCATTTTATATAAGGGACACCATTTTACTATGCCTTTGTTTATCATGCGACTTGGACATCCATAGATTTTGGTATCTACAGGAGGTCCTGGAGCCAAACCCCAGAAGATACCAAGGGACCACTGTATTTTATTCTATTATAGCCCACCTTTTCTCCAACAACATTCCCCAGCAATGTTAATTTATTTCTCTGGGCAAAGTGCATGAGACAACAGACAGAGCAGAAAACCCCTTTTCCTAAGACATGCTACACAGTTCAAAGTCAAGACTTTCTGCCTCCTTCCCTGGGCTTGAGAGCTTGAGAAAGTTGCTGTTTGGGGGGGGTCCCAGATCCCAGAATCCACCAGTCAGCAGGGCCACCCATTGTCCAAAATAATAACTTTTCAGAGCTCTGGTGAGAATGAAGAACTTGCCATTGTACTGGCTGGTGGATTCTGGGCACTGTAATCCAAGGCAGTACGTTTCCCAAACTGTGGTCAAACCATTGGTCTGTCTAGGTCAGCACTGCCTAAAGTGACTGGCAGCAATGTTCTGAGGTTACTTTTTTCCAAGAGTTACTTTTTCACGTTCTGCCCTGGCATATGGTAGGACCTCAAAAGGACCGGGCAGATTGATGAATTGGGAAGGCTTCTCATTTGCCCTTATGAGAAGAAAATGGAGGCAAAAAAGACACAGGCATGATTCTCTGGGCACCACATACAACCCTTTCTAACAGAGACAATAGTAGAATCAGATTTTATGAGTGTTTTAAAGAGCAAAGAGGAAAAATATCTTTCCAACTGGGAATACGGCCGCATTAACAGCGCTGAGTTCCCCATCGGTTGAACAGAGAATGGCAATCTTCTAGATTCTGCCTTCACCAGGAGATGTTTGTGCCTGTTTGTTGTCTCCAAAATTGCCAACTAAAGGTTAATGCAACACACGAAGCAAAGTCGTTCGCAACATTAGAACGCCACTTTTATTTTAAGAGCCATCATGTGTAAAAACGGTAGCGGGGGTTGTTGGTTGTTGGTTGTTTTTTTGTTTTTTTTGAAATTGCATTCTTGGAGTTAATTAAATGGACAATCTTTTCCACATAAAAAGTGAGCGAAAGCAATTAAAAGCTAAAGAGGGAGAAGTGTCTTCCCAGGGAGGCGGCGTGTCTTACCCGCCCTGCTCCCCATGGTCCTTCCCACATTTGCTTCTTGCTAAAATGCAGGCCTCCATGGTGCAATTCCAGTCCAAACAGGGCCTTTAATGGCACCCCTGGCAACGGTGGCATGGGGGCTTATTTCCTTTCCAAATTTACTTGGGGGGTGCAGTGCAACCAAAGCAGCCTTGCTCAGAGAGAAAAGACCCACCAAGCTGGGCAGATATGGTCTCTGGGGTAGAATCATAGAATTGGAAGAGACCCCAATGACCATCCAATCCAACCCCCTTCTACCATGCGAGAAGACAGAATCCAGGCACCCCCAAAAGATGACCATCCAGCCTCTGCTTAAAAACTTCCCAAGGAGACTCCACTGCTCTCCAAGGCAGCAGCGCCTTCCACTATCAAACAGCTCTTACCATCAGGAAGTTCTTCCTAATCTTTAGGTGGAATCTCTTTACCCATACCTTGAACCTATTGCTCCATGTCCTAGTCTCTGGAGCAGAAGAAAACAAGATTGCTCCATCTTCAAGATGACATACCTTCAAATACTAAACCTGGCTATCACGTCTTCACCTGATGAAGAAGCCAGCGGAGCTTAGAAAGCTTGCAACATGTATTTTGTGCATTTTGGTTGAGGGAGAAGAATTCTTATTTGGCCCTCATTTTTTGCACACAAATACATACATATTCCATAGCTATACCCTTTATTCCTGATGAGGCAATAATCTTTTCATTTGGGTTAGGAGTCAATTCTTGCACGGCTGTAGAGGAGATAATGAGACTCCCTGCAACTGAAAAATGTTGGCAGCAAAATGCCAAAAGAGAGCAAGAGAGAGATTTGGGAGCCTTATATCCCATCTGATCTAATTACAGGCACAACTTTCCCCCCCTTTTCCTTTGAAAGGTAGCAGAAAGAGGAATGGCTGAGAGCCAGGTAGCTTTGCTTTTTAGGATTTTCCCATTCTTATTTCAGCCACGGCTTTACCAAGAATTCTGAACCCAATTTGCAGCACCAGGGAAGAGTGTCTCTCTCACAAACCCAGGAGGGAGAAAGGCAGCAATGAAGGTATGAGAGAGAAAAAACAGGAAATGGAACAGAGGTTTTCAAAAGAGTAAAAGGGATTTCCCCTCGTGTGCACAGTATTGAGTAATTGTTTGCTGTGAACCTCCTGGTCTTTCTCACCTTACCACAAAACCTACTGTCCACTGACACTAAAAAGGAGCATTATTAAGCAGCTCGACAACTCTAGCCTTTTCCAAAGTGACATAATAGGTCAGGCATAGTTTCATGTGCCATGTGTCACATTCTTGGTGCAGAAACACATGGCAAGTGTTTAGAAGTGACCTATTTTGGTGATGGCATCTCAAGGCACAGATGGGTGCAGAAGGACCAATGGTGGAGGGACCTTGCTTCTTGGGTCCAGTGCCTTAGATTAAGTTTGTCAAAGAAGAAAGGTTCAGAGCAGGGGTGTTCCTATGGGGGTGCAGGGGAGATGGACCACACCAGGTGACACCTGAGAGGGGGTGTCTGCCTTCTGGTGTGAAGGGTACCAACACACCTCTCCCCAGGTAGACCAGGACTCCCAGAGACTGGAAGCTATGGGAAGAACCTGGTCCACCTGCCCAGAAATGGAAAGCAAGCCAGCTGAGATGTTTTTGGCATGCCATAGGCAATGCCTGGAGGCATCTCCCATTGCTGAATGGTGTCTGGACCCCTTTGGAACTTGCAAACAAAGCAAGTAGATTGGAATATACCAGGATATGGACAGTCCCTTCGGATGCTCCAGTCCACCAGCTTTTGTTGGGAAGTAGACCAAAACCTTTTTCTTCCACTGGGCCCCAGGACATGAGGTTCCTCGCCCCAGGGACAAGTGACAGAAAAATGTCCAACCTCAGCTACTGGGGAACAACTGTTAGCCAGAGTGGATAATATGGGACTTTGTTGTTGTTGTGTGCCTTCAAGTTGTTTCTGACTTAGGATGATCCTAGGTTGAACCTACCATGGGGCTTTCTTGGCAAGTTTCTTCAGAGGTGGTTTGTCATTGCCATCCTCTTAGGCTGAGAAAATGAGACTTGACCAAGGTCACTCAGTGGGTTTACATAGCCAGGATTTGAACCCTGGTCTCCAGATTCATAGTCCAACACTCAAACCATTACTGGATGGGCCAATCTAATCTAATCTAATCTAATCTAATCTAATCTAATCTAATGTCCCTATGTTGCTATGAAGAAAGGAGAGGGGAGGAAATGTAAGGGAAATGTGTTGTTTGTGAAAAGGATACAAATCTGAGAACCCCAAATGCAGTGAACAAACCCTGGATTCACAGAAAGACCAAGTTTGCTTTCACAACTGATGCTTAATCATATTTTTTTCTCGTTCCTGCCTCTCATGGTGTGTTTCTCTGAACATGTGGGTGGAAATGTTGCAGAATGTAGTGGCAAACACTTTAAAAAAAAGCAAAATAGTCCTAAGAAATGCACAGTGAAGGTGCAAGAAGGGGAGAGAAAGATGCCATTCCTCCTTTGATGGAAGAACCAGGAAGGTGAAGTTAGTCAGCCTGTACCAGTGAACCTGCGAAAGGAAGAGCAAGCCAGAGTTTCTCAGAATGACAGAACACACTCCCCTCCGAAGGGCTGAACTAGTCATGGCCTCATTTCTCTCCGCAAACCCAGCCCTTTCCGGTAGATAATGGTGTTCCCAGGAGGCAGTAGTCAACCTCTATCAGGGCTGTACCACTTCAGAATGCAGGTGTGGGATCACATGGTTACGAAAAGAAGTTATCAACAAAAAGCATAGAACCCTTTTCTCTGACAGATTCGTCTTTTGTAGGTATGGAGGAGCAAGAGAACATGCCAACTTCCCCTTCCTCCTTTCCAAGCATGAAATGATTTGGCCCAAAGTCTAACCATCCCCTTTGTTGAGAAACAGAATCCTTCCTAAGCAAGGGCCATATCCATGTTTCAACTCCAAGCTCTTACTGCCAGGAGAGTCTTTGGAGAAGTATTTCAAGCTTGGAGGATGGGAGAAAAACTGTAGTATAAAAGCTGGGAAACTAGTCCCAATACTAAATCAATTGGATTTATTTGTGTGTTGACTCAGAATTCAACAAATGATTCAATGGGTTTACTCTGGTTGGGACAACTTGGGTGGATTTAGGCCATAATGGAGAACGTTGTCGAGTGCTTTGCTGAAATCAAGATATATGTTCCATCCAGAAGCATTCCCACAATCTACTAGATTAGCAAATCAAGCATGAGAGTGGAAAAGTGGATATAGTTTGGGAGCACCAGAAGAAGGGACCTTAAAAAAACTCTGCATTGTTACTTTTACAGTGCATCTACACTACAGAAATAATGCAATTTGACAACCGCTTTTAAGTGCAGTAGCTCCATCCTATAGAATCCTCAGACTTGTCGTTTTTCAACATCTTTAGCCTTCTCTGCCAAAGAGGCCTGGTCTCTGACAAAACTACAAATCCCAGGATTCTGTAGGATGGAGCCATGGCAGTTAAAGTGGTGTCAAACTGCATTATTTCTACAGTGTAGATGGACCCTTAGAGGTACAGAAACCTTTGGAACATGGTCCTATTCAGTAGTCTCAGAAGTCCATGATCTCATGAGAAGAGTTCCTCCTGTAGGTCTATTCCATACTTGCAGTTTCCTTCTCAGAAACTGGACCCCACTGGTATGGGTAAAAGGCATTACATAGATTCTTCTCAGTTTTCCATGGCCAAGTTGCAACATCTCCCCTACATCTCTGGGGGCATCAAATGAAGCCCCCAAGGATTCAGCAAGACCTTGCTTGCTCAGCCTTCACTCATTCATTCATCCCAACATCTGGGAAATTGCTTTTTCCCCTACCCCAGATCTCACGTAATGCTCCTTAGCCTCACTTCAAGCCCATGTCCACATATCCTCAGCAATCTGATAGCCTTCCAGTTTAAATAGCAATTCAAGCTGGCAGGAATATGTAGTCATTCTTTAGAAGGAGAAGAAAGAGGAGCGACCCACTTTTCTCTCATTATCTTGATAATGACAAGAAGATGGACGCCTATCTCAATGTCAATAAATACTGTAAAGAGGGCTCCCCAATCCACATTCCACCAGAGGTATTCAAGGGCTCTGAGGAGGGTGCGAGAATGAGTGTCTGTTATCTTAACCCAATAAAACATGACCTCTGGTTTAGGAAAGAGGTAAAGTTCAGTATTGATTGGCCATTCAATAATCTGCTCATAATTACTATTATCTCGCTGACTTCATCTTGTTAAGAGGTCAACCATTTTGCAAAGAAGAATCTTGCAAACTGTGCCCTTCAATGACCAACTTCATATTTGGGGATGAAAGAGCAATCCCTCTGACTGTTAAATTTTATCGTGCTTTTTTTTTTTAATGGGAGATCATGAGATTAAGAGTCCTGCGGTTTGATTTGACTCCACCTCTTGATCCTTAAGATTAATTTTTTAAAAATCTAGAGTTGATGAGAGTGATGGTAGGGTCAGTTCACCCCTGAGTTAAATATAACTCAACTTCACTCCCAATTGTGCCAGCTTATATTTCCAATGTCTCTTTGGCCCACTCAATATGGAACACCAGCCAGCATCAGGGTCATCTCCTCACACTTTATAGCAGGGGTAGGCAACCTTTCCCCTTTAAGGGCCGAGGGACTTCAGCTCCCAGAAGCCTCAGCCATGTTGGCCAATAGTCCCATGTTGGCCAATAGCTCCTAGGATTCTGGGAGCTGAAGTCCCTCGGCCCTTAAAGGGGAAAGGTTGCCTACCCCTGCTTTATAGCATCTGAAAGCTCTTGTCCTGCAACCCAATTGCTAGATATTCCTACCACCCTCTCATAACACCGCTGCATGCAGTTAGTGTGGCTTTCAGAATAGTTTGTTTTAAAAGTGGGAGGGTATTTTGCAATGGTCCTTGCTTTCCAAGACCAAGGACCTGCATGGACCAGGTGCAAGCCAACACCAAATGGCTGTTATATGCCTTCAAATTAACTTATGGTGGCCCTATCCTAGGGGTTTCCTGGCAGGATTTATTCCCAGGAGAGTTGCCATCCTCTAAGGGCAGAGGTAGGCAACCTTTCCCCTTTAAGGGCCGAGGGACTTCAGCCTACCCCTGCTCTAAGGGTGAGAGACGGTGAGTGACTTGCTCAAGATCACCTCATGGGTTTCTATGGCTGAGCAGGGATTGGAAACTGAGGTCTAATCTGCACTGCAGAAATAATGAACTTTGACAGATTTAACTGTCACAGCTGAATGCTATGGAAATATTGGGTGTGTAGTTTTCCAAGGGATTTCTCTGGCAGAGCACAATAAACTACAGATCCTAGAATTCCATAGCATTGAGCCATGGCAAATTAAAGTGGCGTGAAACAGCATTATTTCTGCAATGCAGATTAGACCTTGGTCTCCCAAACTACAAGTCTAGCACTCAAACTACCCTTCAATGCTGGCTCTCATTGGATAGATTTATTCTAAGGAGTTTTGTCCTTGCATTCCTCTGAGCTGAGAGAGTGTGTCTTACCCAAGGTCACCCGCTGGGTTTCTGTGGCAAAAGCAAGGATTTGAATCCTGGTCTCACTGCATCCCTTAACCAAACTCTCAATTGAGAAGCAAAGAGACGTGCCTTCAAAGAACTTTAAAAATATTCCTTGGGTTAATGATTGGCACCAAACTACTTACACAAAGCGAAATCCTTTGGAGAAGAGAGAAAACAAGGAGAGATGGCGGCGTATGAGTCATTTAAATTGTAGCATGACTTCCTTACATTGCCTTATCATGTTTTATGGCATGCCCCTATCCAAGTCCTAGGGAGGGTGAACACGGTGTGTTTTCTCTCCTTATCTGAGGTTTCCACAGTGGCCTTCCCTTGGTTACACATGAAGAGATGAAGCTGCCTTAATGCTGGCTCACTCCATGCGCTCATCTAGGAATGGGCACAACTGACCTCCTATTGGTCAGAGGTCCTGGTTTGTGGTCACCTCTGCAAAGAAATCTGGCCAGATTTTGATGATTTGAATTTCTTTTCTGGCTTCAGCCAAGGGGTTAAACACCAGAATGGCCTCTGCATTTTATTTTCTGGGAGTGCATAAGTTGTGTGTTATATCATTCTGAAAGCCAGCATGGTGCTATGGTTTGAGTATCAGACTAGGGCTCTGGAGTCCAAGGTTCAAATCCTTACTTGACCATGGAAACCCACCAGGTGACCTTGGGAAAGTCACACTTTCTCGGCCTCAGAAGGCAATGGCGAAACTCCTCTGGACAAATCTTGCCAGGAAACCCCTGTAATAGGGTCACCATAAGTCATAAATGACTTGAAGGAGCACAGCAACAACAAATGACAAGTGTGGCTGATACGGACATTTGTCTCTTTTCGAATGGGATTCTCTAGCCCTTTGCATCCCATTCAAAAGCTCTTCTGCAGGAGAGGTCACTGCTGCTGCTTTTCAGTATCTGTGTATTGTGTGTGCCTGCGTTGGGTGCCTTCAAGTCATTTCCAATTTATGGTGACTCTAAGGCAAAGCTATCATGGGGTTTTCTTGGCAAGATTTGTTCAGAGGAGGTTTGCCACTGCCTTCCCTTAAGGCTGAGAGTGTGTGACTTGCCCAAGGTCACCCAGTGGGTTTCACAGCCAAGCAGAAACCAAACCCTGGTCTCCAGAGTAATAGTCTCCACTACACCATGTTGGTTCCTCACCATATTGTACCTGAAACAAAACGCAATACATACACAGAGGACTCCATGCAGGAAATTTTAGGGAAACCCACCACAACAACAGCAACAATGAAAAAACTTGGACACAATTAACAGAAATCTCTCCAAGGCATTTTGGGCATCTCCAAATTCACTTTGCCAGGGTTGCTTCATGAGTTACTGAAAGTACAGCCTATTAAGCTGTCCTGAGTCTTTCCCCAAAGGGATGAAACCTTTCAGCCTGGGTTAATGACAGATGCGCAGAGCATTTCAGGAGAGTTGTGAGCATCAATGATCAGCCGGCCCAAATATTCCACATTTTGGCTTCAAAAGGGGATGAAAGAAAGAGACTGTACATGAGAAGGAGGATGAGAGCTGCGCACACATACCAAAGGGGAAGCTTCTTTGGCTCCACTGAACAGAGAAGGGAGGAAGAACAGCAGGAGGAAAACGAAGGAGCCTCACAGCAACCATCAACAGGGCAGCAGTGACATGGCACCAAGCATGCTCACCAAGACGATCGCTTCATTAAATTCTCTGGGCAGACCATTGGGAAGCCAGAGGTCTTGGGTCTCTTATGAGCTGTGCCCCCAGATCCTTGGAATGGAGATGAATGAGCTCACTTCGACTACCTCAAATGGCTATGCCTCCATACCCTCCAACAGTTCACAAATGAGAATATGTGGCCAAATAACATCAGAGTGTGGGCAGGATTGTAAAACTTATAAATGAGGAAGACTGGGCAAGAGAGAAGAGGCTGCTTTGGTTTGCTTTTGCCACAGCCTACTGGAAAGGGCAAGATTTCACACCTTCCTTTCCTCCCCAACCCAAGTTAACAAATAGTGAATGTGCCTCTGTCCAGTGGCAAGGGGTGGTGGTGTGCGGAGATGCAAAGAGACTATTGTGATACCTGCACAATAATTGTCACAACCTGGTAGTTAAAGCAATGTCAAACTGCATTCTCTGCAGTAACCCTTATGAATCAAATGCACTGGCAAACTGCACTATCCAAGAATGCACAAAGGCTTGTGCAGTGGTTAGACTTGGGGAACTCTACTTACACAACCATGAACTGAATACAACTGTTACACAATGCCCCCCCCCAAAAAAAGGACCATCGTATGTTTATATATGTTCACATATATCTATGACACACCAGAAAAAGATCCCAGCCATGATTGTAGGCTTGGTTAGCAAAGGCAGCCAAAAATGGTGACTAAATAGGAGCTATGTGGTCCAAGAGCTATTCACTGGTTGCTTTTTGCAAAGAAGAAGAGTCAACAGGTGGACCTTCAGTCTAATCCACTATGGCAGTCTTCTGGTATCAAAAATGGCCTTTACTGCATCCCCTGCCTCCAACCTGCACTGACCTTCTTTTGTGCAACCAATGGCCACGGGTCCCAGCAATTTTGCTCCTCTACCCCACTTGTCCATCCTTCACATAACACATTCTCCAGAAAGAGCCACTTGGAAAGAAAGAAAGAGATATTCTCGGGTGGGAAAAGCAAGAAACAATCATAGCAAGGGAATAATGTTCTCTGCTTGTCACTGGGCGGAGAAGACAAGATACAAATTGATGATGATTGTGGCAATGAACCAAAACTGCTGCCATCTTTGCCTGCCTGTTTTACACCTCCTTGAAAAGCGTGTGCCTTGCAACCAAATCTTTTCACTCCTTTCCCAGTTTGCACATTCTGCTCCTGAGCGGAGAGCAAAACCGAAGCGCCAGACTCCGCCGCCGCCCAGCCATCAGTGTTCAAAGAACGTAATGCCATACTTAGGAAGGAAGAGAAATCAATAACTGTTGCACCTTTTCCCGGTTAAGATCACGACTCTGTTTTAGAAGGAGGAGGAGGAAAAGCAGAAGGAGGCAGCCTTCCTGAAACGGAGCCTTAACAAACAGAGCATTGCACCAGCCTTCGCTGGAGAGGCGAGTGTCATAAACAAGCAGGCACATGGCAAACATATTGATTGCCTCAACCTTATCGCACAGCAACCACTGCTCAGTTACCAAGCTACTTTAATATGTAATTTACTGCAAGGAGAGAGAACAAGGAAGAGGGGGCTTGAAATATTTACTGTAGAAACGGACGGCAGAGGGGGAGAAGATGCTTAGCTTTCTACCTGTGTGCAACACACTTGCAAGCATTGCATGAGACGTTTCCAAATCCAATAAGATAACAAGGAGGGGTCTTCTGCCAATTCACTGTTGAGTCCAGAATTCCAAAATTCAAAACACTCCAAAATCCAAAAATTGTTCACGTAGATGGCGGAGAAGTAGTGACACCTTGGATTTCTGCTGGGTCAGTGTAAACAAACTTTGTTCCATGCACAAAATTATTATATATAAAATTACCTTCAGGCTATGTGTATAAAAGTATATATGAAACATACATGAATTTCATGTTTAGACTTGGGTTCCAACTTCATGAAAGCTCATTGTTGTTGTTGTTGTTGCAACTCCAAGTCATTTTTGACTTATAGCGACCCTATCATGGAGTTTCCTTGGCAAGATTTGTTCACAGGGGGTTTGCTGTTGCCTTCCCTTGAGGCTGAGAGAGTGTGACTCACTCAAGGTTCAGTGCATTTCCATGGCTGAGTGGGGAATCGAACCCTGGTCTCCAAAGTCAAAGTCCAACACTCAAATTGTTTCCAACCACTTCTGGTCCCAAGCATTTTGGATACAGAAGACTCAACTTGTACACCAGTACACCACACTGGTACTCATATCTCATTATGTACAAATATTCTATAATTCATAAATAAATAAATAAATAAATAAATAAATAAAAATCTGAACTCCAAAACACTTCTGGTCCCAAGCTTTTGGGTTAAGGGAGACTCAACCTGCATTGACTACTTTCATTCTTTTTAGAAGAAGCAGGAAAGGAGAAATCAAGGTTGGAATCCTGTTGGTGATTCCCAACCATAGCAGTCCCATTGACTCAATTGTTGCATGATGAGTCAACATGTAGGTAAATCCCATTGCCATCAATGGTTCTGCTACAGTTGTGGGGATCCATTTATGGAATGTCCTTCCCCTTAGAGGTCAATATTGGTCTCTTTTAGGTGCCATGTTAAAACATGGCTGTTTACGAATGCCCTTGGAGCCTAATCATATTACTTCTTAGGTTGCATCTGCACTGCAGAAATAATGCAGCGTGACAATGCTTTAACTGCCACAGCTCAGTGCTACAGAATTCTGGGATTTGTAGTTTGTTATGGTACCAGAGCTCTCTGATAGAAAAGGCTAAATATCTCATAAAACTACCCACACTGACAACCCCTAGGTGAGATGGTGTAGTGGGTTGAGTGTTGGACTATGACTCAGGAGAACTGGGTTCGAATCACTGCTTAGCCATGGAAACCCACTAGGTGACCTTGGGAAAGTCAAACTTTCTCAGCCTCAGGGGTAGGCAATTGAAGAAACCTGCCAAGAAAACTCATGATGGGGTCATCTTAGGGTGGCCATAAGTTAGGAATAACTTGAAGGCACACAACACACTTCTCCTCTTTCCTAGAGCTGAGCCCATACAAACTAGATAATTTGCATGCTCTTCTCCTTTCTTGAGATGATGCATGAAAACTCAAAATTCAGGGCCAGGCCCTGAGCTCTTCTAACCTTAATTGACAACAAAACAGCTACCACTTTTCTGCCAATGTTTACTCTCTGCAAATCAAGATAATATGTGGCTCCACTGTTTTGATTTGGTGTCCGGAGGATTCAGTTTCAGTTTGGAAGAAACATTCTTCCAATCCCATATGATCCTTTCCTTCCATGCAAGTCTGCACACATCCACACAAAATGTCCAGTAATTGTATAAATAGTAAAAATCTGACCTTGGAGCTTGTATGCTTTGAAGGAGAGGCTAGTTTTTGGCCCTGGCTTACATGGCAATGTTAAAAAGCCAAGGACCTTAAAGCCAAGAAGGACTTTTGCAAACTAGCTGACTCCAAGCTCAACCATTTAAGACAGAGAAGATCCTGTTTGCCAAGGAACACAAGACATTATATTCAGGACCTGACAATGATCTGTGGTTTAAAAACATTTTTCCCCTTAGTGGTAGCATTGTCTCCTTCTAAACAGGTCCCTAAGGGAAGATGTCATGCATATTTCTGATTCCATGTACTGCTGAAAGAATTAGATATTTATGCACAGTTAAACTACATTATTATGAATAGATGGGATGTTTTCAAAGTGGTACTTGGTTATGGTATATCACTGTTTGCATTCAGGAAAAATTATTTGCCATAGACTAGTGAAGGTATTCTTCCAAGAGCCACAAAAACAAATTTGTGCATATAGCAATGTTGTGCTATGTGGCTGTGCACTGTGTATTGTGGCTGCATACCGAATTTGTGTATTGCACACTGTAGAGCCATGAAAGCAAACTTGTGCATACAGCAATGTTGAGTCTGTGGTTGTGTATTTGTGGCTGCATCCTGTATTTGTGTATTTCACACTGTGATTGTACACTGCAGTTGTACATTATTGCGGTGCATTGCATATTGTGCAAAACATTGCATAACACACAAAACATACAATGATACCCAGTCACTGACTTGTGTTGCACAATGTTGCTACTCTGCAAGGGTTGTATCATGCTGCCATAGCGTATCTCCACATGCCAATATTTATGGCAGGCTGAGATGGTGGATTGCAGCCTTGGTGTGTTTTCCTTTTTATCTTGTAAGCCGCCTTAGATATGCAAGCCGAATATAAACAAAGAGCACACTTCAATATGCCTCTGCCAGTCAGAGCAGATGGCGCTGGGGGAGATGAAGCAAGAGGATGACTCTGTAGAGGTCAGCTTCATTTGCAACTCAGTTTCCCAACAGCAAAGGCATGGCTCAAAAGCTCAACATCAACTGAAGATGCCCCTGGGATTTGGGACCATCAGAGATTTCACCCAACCGATAAGCCTTCTTCCTATCTCCCCAACTGAGGTCAAACACAATGGCTTCTTGTGGGATCAGCCCTGCTATCATGACACTTATCAAAAGGAAAGGAGGGGGGCAAAAAGGATAAGTTGAATTAAAAGCCTCCATAAACACAACTTACATGCCACTAGGCTAACTGGGAATAAGTCACAAAAATAAAGGCTGAGATCCCACAACTGGTTTGTCTTGTGCAAATCCACACACATGTAGTTGCGTGGCAATTGCATTACACCACCTTTCTGCTGAATGCCAACACTGTGCAATCGCTTGTGCCAAAGCGCCTGCATATTATGTCACTGGAGAATGCACAATAGTGGTTTCCACAACACTGTGAAAAAAGGGTTACCCTGAAGGTACTAGCCAAGAGTTACACACCATCCAAGACTGTACAACTGCCCAGCTGCAATCCTGCAGGGTAGTTCCAACTAGAGTTAGGTGTATTGAATCAACCACTAAATGTTGGATCAATGCAGTGGTAAATCCAACTGATGCAAAGTCTAGTTGTGTAGAGGTGATGATGAGGGTGGCATTGGTGTTGTTTATTATTTGTGTGGGTGTGAGGACAGGTGAAGCAAGTTGGCTCAGAGGATGGGTTGGCTAGTTCCCCATTACAGTGGGCCCTCCACATTCGCTAGGGTTCGGGCACCCCCCCCCATGAAAGCAGAAAAACAGCAAATAAGAAAACAGGGCTTTGCTAAAATGAAAGAACACCTGCCTAGGAATCTCTAGGTCAGTGATTCCCAAACTCTGGTCCTCCAGATGTTTTGGACTTCAGCTCCCAGAACCCTCAATCATCTTGGCCAATGGTCTGGAGTTCTGGGAGCTGAAGTCCAAAACATCTGGGAAGCGAGAGTTTGGGAATCACTGCACTAGGTCCTCCAGCAGAACTCTATGGTCAACATCTGCCAGAATTTGACCACAGAATCATACTGGAGGACCGTTTTCTCTAGGAATACTTAGGTCCTCCAGTGCAGCTCTATGGTCAACTTCCAGTAGAATTTCTCTGGAGGCCCTAGAGATTCCTAGAGAGAACATATTAATCGAATCTGCAAATAATCAAATCTGCAAAAAAAAAAAAATCAAGGCCACAAATGTGGGGGGCCGACTGTACTTTCCTTTTGACAAGATCCTCCCTGGAGAAAAAGGAGGACAGAGAAGCAGGTTGCCCCATTGCATTGGTCTGGCATGTTCCTTGACCTGATCAACAGAAATCTAATCTGAAGGATAGGAGCACCAATCTTTCTGGGAGAGTGTGGGCTCTAAATTAGATGTGTTTTTCTGCACACAGCACCCATGTGTGAATTTTGTATAGAATAAATCTCAAATGGTGAATATTCTCATGAGTCCCTTCGAAGGTTTGCCAGCAGCCGTGTGGATGGCCACCTTTCAGGGACGCCCAAATTGTGCATTTCTGACAATTGCAGGATTGTAGGGTTGGACTAGGCAGCCTTTAGGGATCCCTTCCAATGCATGAGTCTAGAAATGTTGCAGCAACGGCAGTGAGAGAATGCTGTCCAGAGATGACACCAGAAACAACATCCACCGCTACCACAACAAATACCACCACTTCTTGTTATAAAAGTCGGTGCTTTGGCAGCAAGCGGCTGGAAATCCCTCCTCGGTGCCGAGGGTTCACGGGAGTTCAACCTCAGAAGCGTGCAGTAATAAATGATTCGTAGCCTATGGTAAATCTTGCCGAACAGTTTAATGGGGAAATTAATGTTTTAACCAAGCAGAGCCCTTTATGAGGCCAAAGTGTTACAAGGCTCGGCCGCCGATTCGCCGTTCAAGCACAATATGCCTCTTGGAGATGGATGGGAAAAAGAAAGGAAAAAGTTACATTTCTGGCGTTCCAGGAATTCATGGATTATAACCAAATAAACCAGCAGTTGGGTCTCCCAGACTTTCAGAATGGAGAGATTATTTATTTTACCAGTAAAGACAAGCGCCGCACAATTTATGGCCTTTATTGTGAACGTTAAAAACAGCCCCCATCCAAAATATAAAAAGACCCCATTGTGTCGGCACAGAACAAGCTGCCCATGGCACAAGCGCCTGGACGCGGCAAGTTTAATCGAAGTTTAATAACAATCTGCTCACGGGTTGCCCTTCTCCAAAGTCCAGGAGTGTGTTGCAAAGATCTGTTCACTGATTTATTATTTATTATTTACCTATTAAAGTATTTTTTTTCATCCCTTCCGTTTATCTCAGGGTGGCAAACATAGAAAACAATACAAACACCTTGAACAATTCCAAATCAAAACCGGTCAACAATTTAAAACAAGATTAAAAACACATTTTAAGCAGCTCAAACAAGTTAAAGCCTCTTAAAAACGGCTCTCGCACATTGCAGAAATAAAGCAGTTTGACGCCACTTGAACTGGCATGGCTCCTGGGATTTGTGGTTGGATGAGGTATCCGGCCTTTGTCAGAGAGCTCTGGGGCCTCACCAAACTACAAATCCCAGGATTCTGTAGGATAGACTCATGACATTTAAAATTGTGCCAAACTGCTTTATTTCTGTAACATAGATACAGCCCAAGAGTGTATTCACACAGCACAGTTACAGCACTTTGAAACCATTTCAACTGCCATAGCTTCATCATATGGAATCTGTAGTATGAGCTGCGTAGAAATCTCTAGAGTATCCTCATGAGAGTGTAGTTTGTAGTGGTTTCAGCATTGAACTATGGTTCTGGATACCAGGATTTGAATCCCCACTCAGCCTTGGAAACCCACTGGGTGACCTTGGGGGAGTCACACTCTCTCAGCCTCTCCAAAACCTTGAATTCAGAAATGAACTGAATTAACAAGGTTCGGGCTGTGGACTTTTATTCTGAACCCATGTTCAGGTTTGTAAACCATCCACAGCTTCAGGCCTTGGAACTCATATGAGAGAATCAGTCAGGAAAAAGGGTTTCTCTGAGGATGTACAAAGTGTTTTTCTTTCCCATGGACATAACCCAACAAGCTATAAAGCAATGGGAATAGCAGCAGATGTGGTGGCTTTTAGAAAAATGTGAGCCCCAGCTAGAAATTAATCACTGACAGATGCAGAAAGTGTTTAGGAAATGGGAAGTCAGGGCTAATCTACCTTTTTCCCCCTTCCATGCGCCATAATAGCAGTGTAATATCTGAATATTCATCAGATGTTCAAAGCCATTAAGAGTTTACATTTTCATAGTGCAAACTTCTTCTTCTTTATTATTATTATTATTTTTTTACCCGTTCTTAAATCCCTTTTTTTATACGGCATCTTAAGTAGATCTTTGGGAATTTACAAGATAAATACTGGTAATTTGATTCTTATCTCCTTTAAATCCAATTCTAAGCCAATTCCGCGTAAGGGACACTAATTATAGCCTATGGGGGAATGAGGAAGGGGAGGAAAAAGGTAACCGATCAGCGCAAATATACTTGGAACACTTAAAAGGGGACGGGACGCTGAAAAGTTAAATGGATTTCCAAACGGCTTTCGCCAGGGCTGCAATTTGTTAAGTGAAAATTATATCAGCCACACTCTCCATGCATGGGATCACGCTTGCTCCATGTAATCTTATCAAGGCTGCACGGAAAACACGCCAAGATGCCAAGGCAGGTGGCGGAGGGTTGCAGCGTTTTAAGCCTGCCGATCTCTTTAAGGCTGCCTGATCTTTCCCGCAGAAGATATGGCTCAGGTCCAGGGGATCCGAAGGAGGTCCGTATCTTCCTACGATGAGCCTCTCCATGCTCTGAGATTTTGGGGACGGCTCTTCTTTCAGTCCCTCTCCATCTCAGAGACAAGCCTGGTGGGATGACCAAGATGGGAGAAGGCTTTCTTAGTGGCTGTTCTCAGGGCTTTCTTGGTGGCTGCTCCAAGGCTTTAAAACTCTCTCTGGACATTTGAAACTGGATGTTTACATCAGTTTCCCCCAATACACACACACACACTCATGTCACTCTATCCACACAGGACAGGGCCAAAGGTTTGCTTTGACAATGGACTGTCTACACACCAAGAAGTCCGTATCTTCTGATGGAGATCTGTGTCCTCCTATGATGAGAGTCTCAATGCTCCAAGATTTTGGAGACAGCTCATCTCTCATTCCCTCTCCATCTCAAAGGCAAGCCTGGTGGGACGACCAAGATGGGAGAAGACCTTCTTGGTGGCTGCTTCCAGGGATTTCTTGGTGGCTACTCCCAGGCTTTGGACATGTCTACACAGACCATAGGTTTCACATCCTGCACATCCCTTGTCCATACAGGACAAGGCCAAAGGTCTGCTTTGACTGTGGACCATCTACAAATGAGAAGGAGATCTCCGCAGTGTATCTGGCCCATTCTTTCCTTACAACAAATTTTTAAGACCTCACCATTTGCTCTGGATCTTCCAAATGAATGATCTGTCCAAAAGAAGAATGCTTTGCACCTGTGAACTACCACATGTATCAACTGAGGTTATTGCAGAATTGGCAGCCATTGTATTACAAAATAAAGGCAGGGGCTGGAACTAGTTTTGGGATGGTAAGGAGAAAACTCTTCTGTTAGGCAAAAGGGCATTTTGAATCCCACCGATGTAAATCAAAGCTTTGCCTTTCAGTTTGCAATATACACCAGACAAAGTCCCACTAAGTGCAAAAGCCAACCTTTTCCTGAGTGCAGCGGGATTGTGAAATTTTCACTGTAGTTGCTTCCTTCTTAAAGGTAGATGGAGGGAGTGGGACCTTTCCTCCCACCAAGCACAGGCCCATAAATTAAATACAAAGAGGCCACATTGAAGCAAGCTCAAAAAGTTCTGTAAAATCAACACAACAACCCCACCTCACATCATCTCTTTTCAGTGGCAAGCTGGTTGCAACGTACAATATTTTGTCTCTCCAGCAATCTGTGTCTGCTTTCTTGGGAGGGGGGGTCTCCTCTTTCCTCCCCTCCTGCAACCAACCTTTGTGCCCCGTCCTCTCTGGCCCCCGGTAGGCCTGACTGAACAGACACAGTAGGCCTTTCAAGATGGCCCCTGGGGAGTCCCCGTCCCCCCAGGCCAATGAAAGGGGTTACTGTAAATAAAAGAGGCCTTCCTGACCTGGCTCATTGTCTCCTGCCCTGACCCTTCGCTTCCAGCCTACTGTAACAGAGCCTGCCTCTGGACAAAGGAGCCCTTCAGAGGCACCTCAAGAGAAAGACGGCCACATGGCGCTTGGGTGGGGGGCAGGGAGTGAACCAGGAGGAGACCAACGATGCAACTATGGAGCTAGGTATGCTGAGTTTTGGGAGTGAGAGAGAAGCAACTCACGGAGGGACCCAAGGGAGCATCGCTCTTGGCTGGGATGGGCAACTGGGGGACCAGTTTCTCTCCCCTGATGCTCCTCTATCATGGTGACTAGATGTTCTCCTTTTCTAGGACCAGACACCCTCCTCTTCCAAGAGATGTCTTACCTTTCAACCTTCTGTCCAGGAGGAATCCCAAAACATCCTCCATTTTGAGCATGACTAAGAAGTAGGAATTTCTACTTCACAGAGTGTTATTAGCTATTCTTTTGGAACGTACTATGTTTTTTCTTGCATGCCCTACATTTTGCAATGTCTCCTCCTCCTCTTCCTTTGTGGTGATGACTCCTGGTCACCTTGCCCTCCAGCAGGCCATCCTGTTGCATTTCGGTGCACTTGAAGCAATGCGACATACAACATCACTTACGTAACATAACCGGAAATGACGCAATGCAGCGTAACGTCGCTTCCAGTCTCCATTTTGGCTGATTTGGGGGCTTTTGGGGTTGGAGAGGATTGAATGAGAAGGGGAAAGGGGAAGTAAGGCGCAACATTTTCAGCCATCTAGGGGGTGTCTGAGCCTGGGGGTTGGGGTGAATAACTGTCCTCAAAACACCAAAAATTTAAAATTTGGGGATGGGTCCGTGAAATCCATCCCCATGGCTGTGTTGCAGTTAACAGGGATTCAGGCTATCTCAGCAGCAGCAGGAACCAACACACACACACACACACACACACACACAGACACTTCCAGTTGGTTTCTTGGACCTCTGAGATATGGTGCACCATCTTGGACAGCTACTCTGAAGTTTATCACTTCACTGAAAAACCATGGAAGCCAATGATGTACCAACATCAGCAGTAACATGAGTGTGAGCTATTCTGAATCATCATCATCATCATCATCATCATCATCATCATCATCATCATCATCCGCTTTGCTTTTCCTCCTCCCAGCCACCCTAAGAGAGCTACTTCAAGTGAAACTTATTTCTGTCACATCAGAACAGCCCCCAATTTAATAGCCTGTAACCTTTCCCAAGAGCCAGCATGGTGTAGTGGTTTGTGTGTTGGACTATGACTCTGCAGACCAGGATTTGATTCCCACTTCAGCCATGAAACCCACTGAGTGATCTTGGTCAAGTCACATGTTCTCAGCCTCAAAGGATGGCAATGGCAAACCTCCTCTGAACAAATCTTGCCAAGAAACCCCCTTGATAGGTTAACTTTAGGGTCACCATAAGTCGGAAATGACTTGAAGGCACCCAACAATGACAACAAAGAAAGCAAGCAATGTCTCAGAGGTTTTCAAAGGAGGGCATCTCCAAAACCCCTTCCCAAACTTCACAACTAATACCAAACCCCAGGGTCTTTCTAGCCAAGCTGAGTGCCGATACCTTGTCCGGTTATTTGCCTGATTCTCTGCTCCATCTGTACCATGCTCCTCCCTTCCCGTGCCATGGCACGCGCCCCCCACAACTCAGCCGTAAAATTCCTTTTTGACCCAACCGGCACGTACCAGCCCATCTCTAAATTATCTCCAGGGGAAGCTGCTGCGGTTTTTACCCCTCTAAATAATGCATTTGCAGGCCCTAATTAATGCGAGGAAAAGGATGATATACATTTCTCTGTTGCTTTAAGTTACATCTGGTTAGACACTTTGAGAGAAGAGCAGCCTCTAGCTAAAGGGCCAGATAAGCTAAAAATCGATATGCCGAACGGGTTCAGAATCCTTTAAATCAGAAAGGCCCATTCTCCAGACTCTCCCTTGAGCAAGAGGGAATGGTGCACCGGGACTCGACAATTCATCAGCTCCATTTACAATGGAAATCCTGGCTCAACTCTGGCAAGCATGGAGGTACCTCCACTAGCCCATATCTTTAAGAGAAGAATGAAAAGAGAGAATACAGAGTATGATCCCCATAACTGCAGGACTGGTACACACAGTTTCACTTCAAAAAAGTATGCTCTCTCTAGGCATTCCCTTGGTCCTCCAGCATGATTCTATGATATGCTTCTGCAACTCTGAATGGAAGGCTAAGTCTTTCTCTTTGAGATCATCAACTGCCTCGATTGTTGACAGAGGGGCGGAGTATATATAAATAATTATTATTATTATTATTATTATTATTATTATTATTATCTTCTCACCAGACTGGCCACATGCCACAGACACAACTGTTCATTCCACTTGCAGCTCTTGTGCACCAGAGGAGAAAGACAACAAAGTGAGGTAGCGATCCTATCTTGTTTATTTGTGAGTATGTTTTCTCTTTCATGAACTCTTGTGGTTCAAGCCAACTGTTGGAGAGTTGTGAGTGTTGGTTGCTGGATGGTTGTGGCACGAGCGCATTATCTGTCACTGGCTGTAGGGTTTTGTGGTTGTAACATGCTTTCTGCAGGATGTACCAACTGCTGTTGTGGAGGAGAGATAAGGCACAGAGGTGTGTTGTGTTGTTCTGACTCCTTGTTGGCAGTTTGCTGCTCCTTCTCCTGTGCATTTCCATCAAAGTATCTCAGCCCAAAGCGAAAGCCTCCATTCCACAGCTAACCCTCTTGAGGTCTTAGAGAGCTCCATTACCAGAGTCTCCATTGCCCCTGCTTCTCTGCTCTTTACCATTCACCTTTGAAAGCCAAGCCACGATACTTGTCAACCATTAGGAGGGGGATTTAACGTATGGCTTTTTCTAAAAACCATGGCACATGGTTAAATGTGCAGAGAGGTGACAGGGAAAAACTGAATGCAACACAGTGAGGAACATGTTAAACTTTTCTGCCATGTTAGGTGTTAAAGATTAGAGGTCTCTCAGTAAAAGCAAGGGGCAACAGTAATCCAGCACCAACAAGGCTGAGTACACAGAGACTCAAATTCAGTGAAGAACTCAGATGTCCTGGTTCTGGATGGATGTGGCACTGAGGTGGTGTCTGCACTGGCCAGGAGACTCTGGGATCAGCTAGGAATATCCTAGCCTCAGAGGATCCAAGACCTCCCCACATTACCTGGGGTCCTCTGTTCCAATGCTGGAAGGCTGGTTGCACATCCATCCTGTTGTGCCACCTGGTGCAGCCATTGCCACAAATGAGTTGCTCACTCTGAGATCAGAAGGAGGTGTCCAGCCTTGGTCATAGAGCCGGGCATCTTGTTCTGACCTCAAAGTGAGTGACTCATGCCAGCAGCGGTCATGACAGGCAGCACAGTGGAATTGTTGGAAGATAGATCGATAGACAGATTTGCATTCTCTCTTCCCCTCCTTAGATAGATAAATTTTCCTGCATGCAGATCCTGTTGTTTCTCCCCCCGTTTAAACATCCCATTTGCTCCTACTGAATCACAGGGCAATAACTTTTCAAAATGGTAAACAAACCATGTGATTCAGGTCACTGAAAGCAGTGAGTTGAATTATTTTTAAACTGTAAAATGCACAGCGGTTAAGATACGTTCCTTTCTTTCAGTGCCTTCCATTTCACAAGTTTCAACTTTCACACTCCCAAATTAGCAGAACCTGTCTTTAAAAAGAAAGAAAAAGGGAGTGACATTTGGGGTTTTTCATCCTTTGAAGGAAAAAGAAAAACACCACACATCCATAATGAGCAACTTTGCTTTCATTTAGGTCACGGATGGTTACAAGAAAGATGATTCAGACATACGTTTGACTCTCTCCTCTTTGGTGATTTACAATAAATATCTTTGTAAAGGGGAAGACTAGAAAAATACATGGACCAGCGGCTGTTGATACCATTGAGAGAAAAAAGAGGATGCATTGCCATTTATTTTGCCAAATAGTTTACCTTGGGCAACAGGATTCAAATGCTTTTGTCAATGGAGTGGCTACATGAGCGAATAAAAATATTGCACCACAAAATAGGAATCCTGCCTCCCCAATGATAACTTATAACTTATTTACAGTTCAGATCAAACTCTGGAGCGGACTCATCACTCTCCTGACAAGGAGAGTCCGGTCGCCGCTGACCGATGGACACTTGGGAGTTACTGAAAAATACCAAGATGGTCAATGTTTTCTTCCAATGTCCAGAGTTTGGAAACCCAGTCCATAAAACATCCCTCTCTCTCACATGCACTCATGCACAGTCATCCAAAACAGTGCTTTTTGCACAACGAAAACGGCAAACAAAAGAGAGATTGGACTTTGTATTGCTTCTTGTTTGCTTCCTGGTACAATAAACCCCTGAAGGAGATACCAGAGTTCTTTAAATAGCTGGCTAAGTTCTGTAAACACGGACAGCAAAGCCACAATATGCAACGCCACGCAACTGAATCACACACGCTGGAGCCCCCCCAAGACAGATCACAGAAAGGGATTGCAACAGGGAAGCAGAGGGCTTGTTCCATGTTACTGAACTCCAATTCTTCGACACACACCAACGTGAGCCCTAAAGGTCACACACCATTGAATAACAAGATGAACCGTCCCCAAAAGTGACCTCTTCCAAAAGATGCATGTTCAATACACAATGTACCTCAACAGCCACACCATGTGCTATGTTCTACTCTCCTACTGCAACTTTTTGTTCTCATCAGACAAGTCCATCTGCTTCTGTTGGGGAATTTACACATAGGTAAGTCACAGACAGGATGCTAGCTTACATCAGACAAGCATTTATTTGGTTATTTAGTTATTTTCCACAGAGAAAGAGAGAGAGAGACACACACACAAAACCACCAGTTTGGAGTAAGACATAACCCCTTTCTGTTCATTTCTCCCCCTCTGTGCCCAATTTTTACTCGTTCTGCCACTCCAAAGATATTTTTTTCCTCCATCTGAAACCATTTCCCTCCCTCTTGACAGTTCACCTTCCGCATATCAGAAAACCCTGGAGTTTTAAAAAGAGATAATCAGCTTCTCATACATAGCTAAACAGACCACAAGGTTATCAGTTAAACTGAGATATACTCCGATAAAAATGGCAAATCTCATGTTCAGACAAGGTCTGCAAGGAGAGCGATGCAACTCTTTACCCGGCCCCCAAACTTGGCTGGCTATAAGCCAAATATCGACTATAAGCCAAATATCCCATCTCTCATTTTTTCTCTGGAAGTTAAAGGGGGGGGGATACTTTGGGGACCCCAAAACAATATCTAGTAATTTAGGGAAGGTATGGCCCTTCTTACTTCTCCATCCAATTTCAAGAAGAGCTAAACCTCGGACCAGTAGCCCTCTGTATCCATGGATCATTTATCCAGGGATTCAAACATCCATGGATGGAAAATATTCCAAGAAATATAGAATTTCCAAAAAGCAGAACTTGATTTTGCCGTTTTATATAAGGGTCACCATTTTACCACTCATTGTATTTAAAGGGACTCGAGCATCCACAGATTTTGGTATCCATGGAGAGTCCAGCGGATACCAAGGGCTCACTCTATATTTGACACTTTGCAAATCAAATTTGCAAATCATTTTGAGAGCCAGCATGGCATAGTGGTTTGAGTGTTGGACTATGACTCTGGAGACCAGGGTTCGAGTACTCACTCAGCCATAAACCTCACTGGGTGACCTTGGTCAAGTCACACACTCTCAGCCCAAAGGGAAGGCAATGACAGACCTCCTCTGAATAAACTGTGCCAAGAAAAACCCCATGATAGGTTCACCTTAGGGCTGCCATAAGTTGGAAATGACTTGGAGGCACACAACATCATCAACAACAGATTATTTTAATAATATCCTCCCTTTCTTCAGCAGTCGCTGCCATCTTGCAACCTTTCTGATACCAGCAGTGCCAGGATTTGGGGGTGAAAAATGAAAAATCACCCAATAACTGACTCATTTTTAAAAATGATCCTATTTTGGGAGAAAGGTGGGATTTAAATCCAATAAATAAATACATAAAACAATGGATATGGAGGTTTTGGGAGGGAGCCTCAAGGGCCATGCTTGGTAATCCCAAGGGCCACACTTTACCAATTCCTGTTCTACAGTTTTCCCAGCCCATAGTTGGTTCCATGAGTTACTTTTTAATAAAAACAAAACCACTACCTTTTTAACATAAAAATTAACATAAGGATCAGGCTATTTTTATAAATGGAAACTGTTCTTAATCCACCGCAGGCAAATGTTCCTTCCCCTCGGAAGGTGACACTTGCTGCTGCTGCTGCGATAGAGTCGTGCAATATCTAAAAACAAAGGGCATGCTCTTTCGCTTTGGATTATTTTTTCATTCATATGCAAATTTGCACGGATTTAATTAACTAAACCTGTTTGAACTCAAATAGTTCTTCACATCAGATTGCTTTCCTGGGGCAACACCCCATTTCTATGGCATTTTTTCTTTCCTTCCCATCAAGAGCTTTGCTGGTTCAGACCAAAAGATTCATCTTGCATGCCCTGTTCTTGTTGTGTGTCTTCAAGCCATTTCTGACTTACGGCAAACCTATCCTGGGGTTTTCTTGGCAAGATCTGTTCAGAGAGGGTTTGTCATTGCCTCCCCCTGAGGAGGCTGAGACAGTGTGACTTGCCCAAGAGTCATGGTCCAATTCTGTTTTCAACAGATGGCAACCCAAGGTTTGCAGGAAAGCTGCGGTGACAGAAAGAAAATGCTCCAAATTCTGAAAAACTAGCCTGATGTAGTGGTTTGAGCATTGGACTATGACTCTGGAGACCAGGGTTCAGTTCCCAGCTCATCAGTGAAACCCACTGGGTGACCTTGGGCAAGGCACATACTCTCAGCCTTGGAGAAGGCAATGACAACCTCCTCTGACCAAATCTTGCCAAGAAAATCCCATGATAGGGTTGCCTTAGGGTCGCCATTAGTTGGAAATGACTTGAAGGCACACAACACACAGGTCAGAATGGGCCATTTAAATATGTCATAAGGCCCTGATGTAGTATCATTGTAGACCAGTGACCCTTGAATCCATAGTTGTCCTTGGACAACTACAGCTCCCAGAATTGCCAAACCCCAGAGCTGAGCTTTTTGAGCAGTTTTAGTCCAGCAACATCTGGAGGATGCCTGTTTTAGGAATGACTGGTCCATCCAGACCAAGCTCTCATAAACTCATACTCTCCAGATCTGTTAGATTACATCTCCCATCTTCATCTGCAATGGGGGTAGGTTGGCTGGGTGGTGATGGGACTTGTAGTCGAAGACATCTGGGAGGGATGAGCTTGGAAAAGTTGGCTTAGAGCATTATAAGATGTTCAGCTGACCTGTCACTGGTACCAGGAAGGAGAGGGTTGCTCACATAGAAAGGGGTCCCCAGAGATCCCTTAGTCCTGCCCACCCATGAAACAAAGCCAACTGTACACAACTGGGACCATATACACACAGAGAGACAAGAAAGGAAAGGATTCCAGCCTTTAGCTGCCTCACACCAGGGCAAGCAAGTGTGTGTGTGTGTGTATGTGCAATTGCAGGCACAATGATACAATCCAGGTCTGGCCGGTATGAATGGAACCAGCTAATTTACACAGGAAGTAGGCACTTACCAGACCCTTCATCCCAACACACAAAAACCTCGGCCATGTCTGGAAGCAATTATGGACAGTTAACATGATTGGCGTGCCACTAAAATTAACTGCAAACAGATACACACACACACACAATTCTCAGCAGAAGGAGATCCTGAAACAGCTCCCCGCGTTTGACTGATGGGAAATACTCAGTAATTACTCTTATTATTTTTTAGAAGTCATTCCTTGATAATGTGTCAGGCTGGGTGCAGCGCTGGCTAATTATGAATGAAAAAGAGAATCTTTTTATTCTCTTACTCATCTTATTCGCTGCAAGGGAAGCCAAAGGAAACTGCTCCCGCCCTTCGAGAAGAAAACTCATCTCTTCCATGCGAGCAAAGAAGAAAGGTTGCCCAACCTTCATAGAAGTTTGGTATTACTCAGATATTTGCAAAGTTTCTAGCGGCATCACTGGGTAACCCATTGCCAAACATTTCCATTATCTCTGCTCATTGTCTTCTCCTTTTTCTCCTCACCTTGCAATAGAGGAGGGGAGGGTTTGACCCCAAAATGGATCTTTTTTCACCCTTCAAGTTCAGAAAGAGAGAGAGTGAGAAAGAAAGAGAGATGAGGTTAAACCAGGGTGAGAGCCAATACTGAAACTTAACAGGTGATAAGAAGATTTCAAGGGCTGGCCTTCCTTTCAACACATTCAGATATTTCTCACTGCAGACTTTCAGAATGCAACGGTTGCAAAATGATTGCATTGGCCTTTCGCATTAGAGAGAATAAATGAAAAATGCATCTAATGGGTATGATCCTACATTGGGCTTGCATAGCGTAGACCAGGGGTAGGCAACCTTTCCCCTTTAAGGGCCAAGGGACTTCAGCTCCCAGAATCCCAGGAGCTATTGGCCAACATGGGACTATTGGCCAACATGGCTGAGGCTTCTGGGAGCTGAAGTCCCTCGGCCCTTAAAGGGGAAAGGTTGCCTACCCCTGGCGTAGACCTTTACTTGCAGTTACACAGCAACACTGCACACTCAAATGTGCAACCCAATGCACAAGCCAAGTGTGCTGCGCATGTGCAGGGGCAGCTGCGTGTGTATTGCTCACATGTCGCATGTGCATCTGTATGCACAGTGGCAACACACACATAACGTGGCTTCCATCACCTTGAACTGACTGTGAACATCATGCATCAAACAAAAATGTCTGACTGCTTCCTTACGAGAACTTACATATGTCTAAACCAGAGGTAGGCAACCTAAGGCCTTCAAGAAGAGGCTGGGAAACTACTACTGGGGATGCTTTAGCTGGAGAACTTGCACTGAGCCAAGAGTTGGACTCCATGACCCATGAGTCCTTTTCCAACTCTAGGGTTCGAGGATTTGCATCAGCCTTCATTTAATTTAAGGAATAGAAGAGTCATGTGTCAAAAAAAGGGAGCACCCTCTGACTTTAGCCTGGAGGGATGAGAAAGTCCCCAGGCTTTTGGGTGTCCCAAGTTCTACAGCCATTTAAAAGTTTCTTAAAAGTTTGTTTTAATGTTCAAGCTTTGTTTGGTTCTCTTCTGTGAGCCATCTTGGTCCCACATTTGCAGAAAGGTGGGATATGAGTTAGCTAGGTCTTTCATTAATGAACTCATGCATTACTTAAGGCTGCACCACACACATTTTTTAAAAAGTGGACTGCCCCCCTTTTTGTGTCCATGAAATCTCCTGCTGCAATAAATCTGTTAGCCTTAAAGATGCCACCGGACTCTCTCAGTTATTTTCCTGCCCCAGACCAGGAGGTCGACCCCATTGGAAAGGAGCTAAATTCTCACTCAATTCCCCACCGCCCCCCACTCCCCAATAAATCCAAAATAAATCACACAAAAAGTTCAAGGCAGCTCCTCTCCACAATGCCTTCCCTCTTTTTCCCCGTGACAAGAACCAGAGAGGGCCGAAGTGGCCGCCACACTTCCTGAGGAAGGGTCCCCTCGGTGCTCACAGGTTACACGATTGGGGTCAGAGCTGCCAACCTTCACGGCAGCCTTCATTTCCTGAACTGGTGGCCTGGGGAGGGAAGCGAAGGAAGGGAAGGGAAGGGAAGGGAGCTGAGTCCTCCTGGCCATAAAGCTAATCAGGACTTCCTTGCATGGCATGGCAAGGCAAGGCAAGGCAAGGGCCGGCTGACAGGGCTCCTTCTCAGGCAGCCCACAGCACATGGGGAGGCTGGTTTCCATTAACGGGTTACGATGCCAGGTGCCGCTAATAAGGTCCATCCCCAAGAAACAAGAGAGAGAGAGCGAGAGCCTTGAGCCCGGCTCCAGACTCTGGAAGCAATCATTGTCAACAGAAACTAGGCTCTCCTTTTCTTTCCAGAGAGAGTTTGGAGAACAAGAGAGACATCTACGGCTCCATGCACACTGCAGAAATAATCTGGTTCAATACCACTTTGGGGCCACAACAAACTACAATTCCATGGAGCCATGGCAGTTAAAGTGATGGCAACATGGATTATTTCTGCAGTGTGCATGCAGCCTTCAAGTTTGAAGCTGCAAGGAATTGGGGAGCCCTGGCGGCTGGAATCCTACGATGGGTTTGTGTGCAGAATTATGCCCTGGTTTTGGTGTAGTGGTTTGGGTGTTGGACTACAACTCAGGATTCAATTCCCATTTCAGTCATGAACTCACTGGGTGACCTTAGGCAAGTCACACTCTCTCAGTCTCAGAGGAAGGCAATGGAAAACCTCTGAACAAATCTTGCCAAGAAAACCCCATGATAGGTTCGACTTAGGGTTGCCAAAAGTTGGAAATGACTTGAAGGCACGCAACAACAAAAATGCACACTTGCATTAAAGGGCATCCTTGCATAACTGCATCCAGGTCGCCAAGTGGGCAATGAAGGGCACACCCAAATATGCATGCACACCCATGTGCAATGTGCAACACAGCGCCCAAAGGATGCCCGTATAATGGGGCATCTGCAATCTTGCATTAAAATGCATTGGTTAAAAAAAGTCCCTCTACTTCTGTGGGAGAACTTAGACACAGATAACAAACTGAGAGGGCTGTGGCAAATATTGAAAAGAAAAGAAAATCCCAAAGAAATTCTATATACAGTTGGCTCTCTGTACGCATGGATTCCTTCTCCACAGATTGAACCATCCCTGCCTTGAAAATATTTTAAATATATATAAATTCCAAAAAGAAAAACTGGATTTTTCCCCCCATTTTATATGAGGGAGACCATTTTACTACACCATTGTACTTAATGGGGCCTGAACATCTATAGATTTAGGTATCCATGGTGGATCCTAGAAGCAAACCCTAGCAGATACCAAGGGTTCACTGTAACTTGCCCCAATAACACAAAGCAAAAAAGGAGATCATTGCCAAAGACCATACAAACCAGGTTCCTGTTGCAGTCAACAGATGTGAGGATGGAGACCACTTGTGTAGGGATGCAGAGACTGAACTAAACTGAACGATGAAAGAAGTTTAGTTGACCAAAGAGTCAAGCCAAGCCTTGGCCACGATTCAGCCAAGGTCTGGCACTCTGGGACCTTTTATGTATGTCCGCTGGGTGGTTAAAGTTCATGCTTAATTTCACTCCTCCTAAATCAAGTGGCCTTAAAAGGTGCTCAGCTCTGGCAGGATCATGGCCCTGCTTCCTTGGAATGTGGCTAATGCTCTCATTAACATGGTTGCCCTGAATGAAGCCTTTGAACTGCAGGGTTTCTCTCCCCATTTAGCTGCATTTGAAAACTACAATCAATAGCAACATTAGATTTAAGACTGAACTTCCCCGAACCTGCTAGGAAAGCTTTTATTTTACATACAGTTGCAAACTCGATACAGGTTCAATTAGTCAAAATCATAAGCTCCGTTTCAATGAAAGAAAGATAGATGGATAGGATGGTGCCAACCTTCTTATTTTAAAAGGCAGCACAACCAAGATGTTAAGCTGACGTTCACGTGAAGAACTTGCAGAAAAATCAGAATTAGAACAAAAGAGCCTTGTGGCACCTTCAAGATTTACCACTTTATTACAGCATAATCTTCTAAGCTCTTTTGCAGAAGGGCACAAATAGGCTAAAATGCTCACTAGAGAAGGAGCCCAGGTATGGCGGTACTTGTTAGCTCTGAAAATCTTCCAGTATTAACATCTGATTAAAAGACTTTTTGCCTGGAAAGATTTGCATTCCTCATCCTGTAACAAATACATCGCAGATGTGTGCAATAACCGAATGGTAGAAACTAAAGGCCTAAGCAGACTGCCAGAAATAGTGCACATTAAATTGAGGCACTGCCCTGGCTCAGTGCTAGGGAATCATGGGAACTGTAATTTATTGTGGCACCAGAGCTCTCTGACAGAGAAGGCTCAATGTCCCAGAAAAAAATACAGTTCCCATGATTCCCTAGCACTGAGCCAGGGCAGTGCCTCAATTTAATGTGCACTATTTCTGGTAGTCTGCTTAGGCCCTAAGTTCCCCCTGATGTTCTTAGTGTCATTTTATGAGAGTGATGCAAAAATATTAAACCTTCCACAAATCTTGCAATTAATTTCTGCATGTTTCCGGTCATTTCTCAGCAATCCTTGGTTACAAAAATAACAAACAACAGGAAAAATAACCAACAACAGGCATTGATAAATGATGGAAGAGAAACAGAAAAAAGAGAATCGTTCAATGGAAGTCCCTTTGGACACTTCAGATTTTCTAGCAAATCTCAGGAAAGATTGGGGACATTTGCTCATATTCCTCGCAAAAGGACAGCCATGTAACTGGTCACAAAAATTCATCACAATATGGAATTGGTAGGTTTACGGTGCCACAGGAGTCTTGGTTATTTCAGCCTTGTTTGGTAAATATCAACACGTTGGTAACGAAAGATTAAACCTTTTCACAGACAAAGGCAAGGAGCAACTGAAACTTGCTTGCATATTTTCTCCAGAATGGTAAAAGAAAAATGAATAAATAAAAATCATTATTGACCATAGCTAAGCAGCTAAAGTTTTCTAGACACTGTCCCTTTTGAAACAGTGATTGCAAGCTGGCCATCCAATTATTGTTGTTGTTAGGTATGGTCAAGTCAACTCCAATTTATGCAACCTTTCCATAGAGATGGCTGGGCAAGACTTCTTCAGAAGAGTTTTTTTCCCCAAGATCACACAGAAGGTTTCCAGAGCTGAGTAGGGATTCGAACTCTGGTCCATTGGAGGGTTAGTCTTTATAGAGAAATCACTATGGAATACTAACTCTAAATATATATAGACCCCTCTCATGGGCTTTTCTTACCAAGATTTATGGAAGAGGTGGTTTGCCACTTCTCTCAGGCTGAGAGAGTGTCACTTGCTCTAAGTCTACTGGTGGGTTCCCATGGCTGAGTTGGGATTCAAATCCCAGTCTCCTGAAATCCTAGTCCAGTATTTAAACCATGTTTATTAGATGACTGCATCTATATGTCTTTTCCCCCCACAAGAAAACCACCCAACCATGTTAAGAGCATCATAAATAAATAATTCAGTTGTTGCTCCAGTTACACCTTGAAGAGTACAGAACAGGAGTTTTTTACCAAAAAGAGAGAGAGAAAGGCTTCTTAAGGCTCCAAAAATCCTCCTCCTTACTCATAATATTCAGTAATTCACAATGAGTCTGGCAGTTATTTGGTAAAATTAAGAAAAACCTACCCTGGCAGAGAGGTTGGCTGTAATGGTGAAAATCTATCTATCTATCTATCTATCTATCTATCTATCTATCTATCTATCTCTATTACTGGACAGTTCTCACAAACTTTAGCCTGTTCAGCATTAAAATCTCCAAACTGTGTCAAGTCACCAAGACATGGCACTCCAGCAAATGTAAATAAAAGTTCTCCCTTCCTCGACCCAACAAAAATAATGATATTATGATTATTTATTTCATGTGTATGTTCCTTTTCTCCCAGAGTGGGACCCAAGGTGGATCCCAG
Source organism: Phrynosoma blainvillii (assembly GCA_026167975.1). NCBI lineage: Eukaryota > Metazoa > Chordata > Lepidosauria > Squamata > Phrynosomatidae > Phrynosoma > Phrynosoma blainvillii. The sequence continues at coordinate 33,317,939 of JANUYF010000006.1, forward strand.
ACAGTGTCCTTTAAAATAAACTTCACAATAAATTTTTTAAAACAATTAAAACCACTATGTAAAACAGCATAAAAGCATTCAAAAGGCATACGAAAGTTTATAATGATAGAGAAAACATGCCAACAAGAAGCTCCCCTACTTATACACCAAAAGCCTGCTTAAACAAACATCTAAAAATTAAAATTTAAAATAACATAAATTGGATAAAAGGTAAAATGCTACTTGGCAATGAGGAGAGATAGAACCACCGTTAACTTTCCAAGAAAGGTCCTGTCTCTCCAGAAGCAATGCATTCTATAATTGCAAGACAGCATCATTCATAATTTCCATCACACTTTTAGAAATGCATGCCATTTTCCCATTTTGCTACGCAAAGAAATAAGCCAGTTGTGTTTCCATTGCACAGGTGGGGAGGGAATAGATGAGGTGTGCCAACTGATCCAAGGTGCATCCAGATGTTGGCATGTCCTAAACCAACATAGCCTTTCCGTTGTCCCTCTGTTTCATTCCCCCTCTCTCTGTCTCTCTCTCTTTTTTCCTCACATACATACATACACACACTTTATGGCTGGCATCCTGTGGGTGACATATGTAAGTTGCACTGCTCATGTTGTGTGATTGATTGATATTTGGACAATGCACAATGGCCACATCCAGCTGACAGCAAGCGTAAAGAGACTTAAGTCATGGAGGAATGTTGTGCATGTGTGGTTGCACTTCAAAGTACACAGCATGCCTTTGGGCATTGAACACTGCAATTTCACAATGGGTTGTCATCCGTCCACACTGGCCACTGATGCACTACAATGGTATTCAGTAGTACGGGTTGTGTAATGCAACTTTTCCAGAAAATATTTGCATTGTGCTGAAGGAACATAGGATCTCAGCCTCTACAATCTTGCTCATAGATGGTAGTATCCTTCAGGTCATCAGGGTGCTTAAATCTCACCAAACTCCACTGCACAGTCTTAAACCCACCCTTAAGATGCAGAAAGATAAATTTATTTATTTTTGGACAATGCACAATGGCCACATCCAGCTGGCGGCAGCGTCAGGAGACTTGGTCATGGAGGAATACTGTGCATGTGCAATGGCACTTTAAAGTACACAGAGTAGCATGCCTTTGTGCATTGCGCATTGCAACTGCACAATGGGTTGTCATCCATCCACACTGGCCACTGATGCACTACATTGGTACTGAGTAGTATGGGTTGTGTAATGCAACTCTGCTGGGAGATATTTGCGTTGCGCTGAAGCAACATAGGATCTCAGCCTCTATAATCCTATACATGGATGGTACAATCCTGCCCATGGATGGTACTATCCCTCAGGCCATCCTGGTGCTTAAATCTCACCAAACTCCACTGCACAGTCTTAAACCCACTCTTAAGATGCAGAAAGATAAACTGGCCGCACGCAGAGAGGACAAAATGAGCAGTAAACTCCTTTTAGCCACCTATCATTACTTTTCTTGCAATTTCGAGAAGGCAACCGTCAAGACTTCCAACAAATTACACAAGTCTTCACACACACACATTCCACAAACGGATAAAGGGCCTCTCCTATACGTTAGGTACATTTGAACCACCGCAATTAAAGCCGGTTGGTTCATTAAAACACTTCAGAGCATTTCCAGCATTGTTTCTCCAAATCCCATCAGCGGGCAGCCCTGTAAATATGTTGACACAGTATTAGACACACCAGAAATATCCTTCGCTCCATATATCCAATCCAAATGTTTGCACAAAGCTCAACCGAGACACCCAAGAGGCAAAAAAGTTTCGGTTTTCTGCCCTGGCTGGCAAAATGGTGCACAAGGCATGGGATTTCACGTACCCTTTTCCAGCCACAGAACCAATTTGCCAGGCTTTTGGACCTTTATACCAACAGCCAAAGAAATGAGAAAATGGATACCTGGGGCTTCCACCAACTACAAAAGGAGAAGACATACTCAAAAGGAACAGAGCTTTAGTGGGATTGTTTTCTCAGGTTCGTCCCCAAAGGTATCCCTCAAAGTTTTGCTCAAGGAACACAAAAGATCAACTATGTGCCGAGGGCTGGAAATATTTATTCACTAGAACTGCCACAGCTTTAGTGTGTGTATATATATATATATGTGTGTGTGTGTGTGTGTGTGTGTAGATATATATATAATATATAGAGAGAGTGTGTGTCTGTATATATAGATATAGATATATATATAGTGTGTGTATGTGTGTGTGTGTGTGTGTGTGTATATATATATATATATGTGTGTGTGTGTGTGTGTAGATATATATATAATATATAGAGAGAGTGTGTGTCTGTATATATAGATATAGATATATATATAGTGTGTGTATGTGTGTGTGTGAGTGTGTGTATATATGTGTGTGTGTGTACTTTTAAAACAAAACACTTGGTTTCAAAGAACTGGACTCTGTCGGAATGGATTCACACACATTCCCCCGTTGCAAGTAATTTTGGTTCATTATTTTTAAATTGTTACACCTCTCAATTGAGGCAACACAGTTTAAATAAAAACAACATCTCCTTTTTCTAGTCGTTCACACTCCAATCCTAATTTTGGAGTAAACCTCACTGAACTCAGTGGGACTCCTGTGTAGGCATATATGGGATCGCACAGTTAGCAAAGATCATGATATTCACATTTCTTTCCCACACCTCTGAAAAAAACAAAACCCCATACCACCGAAATACGTAACAATTCAATGTGCTTTTAATGTGCTAATCTCTTTAACTGCTGCTTTAATGCTGCCAGCATAAATGGACAGCAACCATTTTTAGTCATCTTTTCTCAGGGGGAAAAAAGCAATCAACAGGTCCAAAAAATTACAATGAAGTAGTACATAAGCCAAAAAGCAACATGAGTGAGCATCAAGCACAGTGTGATATATATATATATATATATATATATATATATATATATATGCATGTGTGCGTGTGTGTGTAAATGAATTCTTCCAGTTTTCCAACTGTGCCAATCATCATTTCCCTCTGTTTCCAATGTATGCCTCATCTTACATTTCTTCCAATTCATTCCCACATTTGTTTCTCACTGTTTCTAAGATCTGCATGAAAATTTGTTAGCATTTCATGTGCAGCCCACTTTCCTAATGTATGCATTTTCTATGCAAGTTTACCCAATATTTGCAAACAATTTTCCTTAATATGTAGCTTGGTTATCTTTCTCATATATGCTCCTCAAAGACACACGCATGCACACTGCTAAATATATCCATTTGTGCCTGCACTGTTGGATAGAAGGGTTTATTGCAAAATTCTGAGAAGATTCGAATATTGGTTCCAAAAATGTGGATTTGGTTAACTACTTATCAAAAGGCAAATGTTGTGAAATCCCACTTTGCTGGCCTTAAGCTGCTTGGAATAAGCAAACAAATAATAATAATAATAATAATAATAATAATAATAATAATACCGACTTCCACACATGTGGAAGAACCACCCCATTTCAATTGCAAAAGGCCGAGTGCCAAAAATAATAATTGCTACACAAACATGACCCACACCTTTGGATGTTGGAGATAAACCTGAGAGGCGCAAGGGATGGAGGTGACAGAGAAGGATGCAATGGACTTCTTAAGATGGGGAGGTGAGCTGGTGGTTTGGAAATAAAAAGAAAAGATAACAGAGTTTGGTAACTTTCTGGTCTAGGTTGGCAATAACTGACCATTCAGTCCTATACAGAAATAAGCTCCATCCAAGTCCTTGGAGGCTGGTCCACCTCTAAAAGACCCAAGTGTTCCTCCTGGGCACCATAGGGACTGGCTTCCCTGTGATTCTCCATTTTCCTCTGTTGAGTCCCAGCTGAGTATCGTCATATAGGGACCAATTCAAACTCCAGCCAGAGGAGACCCATGCAATTATTGGGATTTACCTTCATGTTGACTCAACCATTGATTTGATGGAAGCACACTCGACTGGAACTAACCCATAGGCATCAGGCACATGCCTATGGTTTACTCCCAGTTGAGTGTGTTTCCATTGCTTCCATTGAATTCATATACAGTCACCCCTCCGTTTTCGTGGACTTGAAGTCTGTGTCCCTCGCCTGTTCATGGACAGCAAATGGAGGGGGACAAAATGGGGCACGCGGTCCTGGGAGCCCGTGGGTGTGTGCTGCCATTCAAGTCTATGGGGCTTGAATATTTGCAATTTTCCATTTTTGGTGGGAAGAGGGGTCCAGAACGGATCCCCTGCAAAAACAGAGGGGTGACTGTATATCCTGTTGATTCTTATTTTTCTCATAAAAAGTTAAATGTGAGACACTCTCTCATTCCTCAAACTTTAATTTTAAAGCACTGAATAAACAAATCAAGAACTCCCTAAGAAGGAAATGCAGTCTTGGCTGAATTACAGCATTTTGAACCCACTTCAACTGCCCTGGTTGCATCCTGTGAAAAAAATTAGGATTTGTAGTTAGTTTCATGAGGTACCTAGAATTCTCTGGCTGAGATTTAGTGCTTCACTAAACCACAAGTCCCAAGATTTCACGGGATGCAGCCAAGACAGTAACGTGAGCTCATACTGCTACAACTATGTAGTGTGGAAGGGCCCACAATGAGGCACTAGAGCTCTCTTGAAGTGCATTCCCAGTACGGTATCTCATGGAAGTACAAATCCCAGGATCCCACAGAATGCAACCATGGCTGGGTCCAAGGTGAGACAATTGCCTAGTGCAAAAGAGACCACAGATGGCAAGGCCAGCTTTGAGGTGGAAGGAAGACGTAGTGCTCTTACCGGTGCTGTTCCACCGTCTCGTTGTCCGGCAGCTCGGCCCCGCAGACACTGCACTGTTCGCCGACGCTCCGGTTCTCGGTTTTTATCCCCACGGCCAGTTCTCCGAGCTTGCTGAAGAGCTCCCTCTGGATGAAGCCCTGGGGGAGAAGACCCCCGTAGGCGCTGAAGTCCATGGAGACCGCCAGGGCGGGCTGCACCTGCAAGGCAGGACCCATGGCGGAGGGGAGACCCAGGACGGCCTCGGCTTTGTGGTTCGGCAGCATGGAATAGATCCCCATGGGCTTCTCCCCATGACAGGAGGCCACCAGCTCCGAGCCCCCCGTGGCCGGTGGCGTGCCCTGGGCTACCTCCGAAGGCTGATCAGAGTTCTCGTCCCGGGGGTAGTGGAGCTCTCGGGCACTCGTGATGACACTGCTCCGCGTCGGGGTGCCCGGCCCTTGTTTGCCTTTGTCCTCCGCTCGGTCCAAAGTCCCCAAATCAGATGCCCGAGGACTCTCACGGTTGGTGGCTTCATCCACCTGCATGGCCTCCGTTTTCACCTCCAAAGAGCCAGAACGGTGCCCACCAGATGCAGAATGCAAGTCCTCAGGGGTGCCATGCTGCAACGCCCCTTGGAGAAGCGACTGACCAATGGTCATCAGGCTATCCACCGCAGCCTTGGTGGGACTCATGGCGGAGAGTCCAAAGGAGGTGGAAACAGAAGGGCTCTGCTCCACCAAAGGTCCTGTCAGGCTCTGGCCGGCCAAACTGGAGTAGCCGCTCTCTTCGCTGGAATGCTTGGAGATGAGGATATTCTTCATGTATTTGGCCTTCCGGTCGTCCTCCTCTTCGGTAGTGCTTCCATCGGCCATGCTGGCCTCGGCGTCATTGTCCTCCGAGGCCTGGATGGTCTCCAGGATCTTCAAGCACTGCTCCTCCAGATACTCGATTTCTAAGATCTCAGCAGCGTAGAGGAGGTCGTCCAGGTCTTCCACTTTCGCTTGCAAAGTGGCCGTATAGGCATACTCCAGGATCTGCTGGAAGGTCTTTGGCGAGAGGAAGTCCAAGGTGTAATGCTGGCTGCTGCGGTGGAAGAGGATCTCAAACATTTTGCTTGTGCAAGCCAAGACTGTCCGGTGGGCGTGGAACTCCTGGCTGTCCACCAGGATCACCACATCGCACAAGGTCCCGGCCAGCCGCATCTGGTTGGCTTTCTGAAGGAGCCCCGTGGCATGGCTGGGGTTTTGGAGCTGTATCATCCCCATCTTAGTCAAATCCATAATGCTCCCGGGGTTTAGGCATCAGGAAGTCTGTCCGCTGCACCGCCCAGAACTGGATTCTTGCTGGGTCAGATCTCTGTCCAAAAAAGAAAGAAAGGGAAGGGAAGTGGGATGGGAGAGAAATGATCTTTGGTTGGTTGGTCGGGTGGTTTCAGAAATATATACATGCATATATTAAGCCCCATGCAATGTTGTGAATTAAGCTCTATGCAATAGTGTGCAGAGTTGCATGGTGTAGTGGTTTGAGCATTGGACTAGGACTATAGAGACCAGGGTTTGAATCCCTGCTCAGCCATGGAAACCCATTGAGTGACCTGGGGCAAGTCACATGCTCTCAGCCTCAGAGGAGGGCAAAAGCAAAGCAAGCCTTAGGGTTGCCATACATTGGAAACAACTTGAAGGCACACAAGAGCAGCAGTGTGAAACTGAACTGAGTCCTCTCGCTCAATTTTGCAGAGAATCCCCAAAGGCTAACATCCATGTTATCTGTGGAACTCCCTCCCACTGGAAGCTAGGCTGTTCTTGCCTCTGTTCTCCTTTTGCCAGCAAGCAGAGGCCTTTTTTTAATCAGAAAAGAAAAACTGGGGCCATGAACTACCTGCTGTAGATTGGTCTTTTAATAGGCAATCTTTTATTCTCTCTGTTGTGGGTTAAATACTCTTTTTTCCAATATATTTTTTATTTAGAATTCATTAAAATAACAACATAAAAAAAAGACCTTGAATATAGTTATTCTTTACAGTAAGAAAGCATTACAAAATTACATTGCATGCTTTTATGTTCCTAAGAGTAACATCATTTCACTTTTGTAACTATTGTGATTCTTATAAGGCATGCATGTTGCTGTTATACCTCAATCGTCATTACAATAAATGACTTTGTAAACCCCAAAAGCTACAAAAGTGATACATGTTGTTGTTGTGTGTCGAATACTCTTGAGCTGTTTTACATTAGGGTTGCACTTAGTTTCACTTGTTGCATTTATTTCTCAATCTCTTCTTTTGCTATAAGGAGTATTGTTGTTTTTCAAAGCTACAATTTGTTTGCATCCACCTTGGATCTCATCCTGGGCAAAATGCAAGCCAAACATTAAACAACCCAAAGATATAGCTGCGTTAGTCTGTAGAATCGGTACATAGAGAGAACTTGTAGCATCCTTAAGACTCAGAATTTCCCCAATCCATGTTTCCATGCCATTGTGGTTGGCTTACCAAAGGCAACAAGCATTGGAAATAAAGAAGTTGGCAGCAGGCGCTTTCCTAGACTTGAGTCCACTTCCTCAGATGCATTTAGTAGACTGAAGTCTACAAAAGCTCATGCCGCCAACGTCTTTATTTCCAACGCTTGTTGCCTTTGGTAAGCCAACCACAATGGCATGGAAACATGGACTGGGGAAATTCTCCAACCATCTCTGCCTCCCACTCCCCAAAAAGAGCCCAAGATGATGGAATGAATGGTCATGGCCATTTGCAAGGGAGCCGTGCCAATGGAGGCTCTGTGTGTGTCTGTGGTTCTCTCTCTGCAAAGGGAAGGATCAGGGGGGTGAGGCGGTGGGGCCTCTCCTTCCCGCCTTGCTTTGCTTTCGCCTCTGTCCAACAAACCCCTCTTTCACAGAGAGAGAGAGAGAGAGAGAGAGACAATGGGGGCTGGAGGGCGTGGGGTGGGGGGCCGAGAAGACGGTCAGCCTGGACAGAGAGGCTGTAAAGAGGGGGAGGGGAGGGGGAGGCAGTCCAGCCAGAGAGCCCCCCCCGGCCCCCTCCATTGCCTTTCCAAACAGGATTGGGCTCCGCTGCTCAAAGGTGGAGGGGAGAAGCAGTGGCTCTTGCAACTTCTCTCTGGAGTTGATCACGGGGGGGGGGGGGGGGGAATGGGAAGTGTAAACAATGACTAACCCTTGAAAATTGTGCAAAAACGACATTAACGCAAGCGCCACGATTATCCAGTGAAGAACCAGGCGAGAAAGAGCAAGAAAACCCCGTGAATGAGTTACTGTTGTTTCTTGCCTGGTTTCTCTTTCATGGGATGATGGCCCTTTAATCACATTTCGTCTCAACGTCGTGTGAAAAGCATTCGCACAAGTGCGGGTTAATCGCGGATCCCGGATGGGACGACGGTGCTTTGTGCGCCGACGTCGTGTGAAAACCGTTCGCACAATGGCACAGAAGTACGGATTGATCACAGGTTCCGCATGGGATAACAGCGCATTGTGCACCGACGTTGTGCGAAATCCATTGGCGCAACTGCAGGTTAATCACCGTTTCTATTTCCAATTTCCCCCGGCGTGAGAGACTCCATATGGCAGCATGCAGACCGCAGGCTCCTCTCTCTCTCTCTGAGCATGAGGCCACAAGAGGCAAGGCACCGGGTGTCCGCATCCCTGTGCGTGCCAAAGAGAAGCTCTCTCTCGACCCTTTTGTGGGGGAGCAAGGAAAGAAAGCTGGGTTTAGACCCAGGCCTTCTTCCAACCCAGAGCATCTCCACATTGACACAAATGTCCAGTTTCGGGGGCAGCAGAAGTCAAGCCGGCCCCAAAGGGCCGACCCAAACAATTTGGAGAGGGGCAGGAACAGAGTCCTTTGCCATTGTTCATTCCCATTTCTCATTTGCACCTCCTGGACACTTTTTGAAGCTGAGAGAAAAGGACACCGCACACACACACACACACACACACACACACAACTTTCTCACTCAAAGTGCCAGCATGTTATCCATTTGGGGTACAGAGGCAGGGTGGTGTAATGGTCTGAGCATTGGACAACAACTCTGAAGACCTGGGTTTGATTCCCAGCTCAGCCACGAAACCCACTGGGTGACTTTGTGCAAGTCACACTCTCTCAGCCTCAGGGGAAGGCAATGGCAAACCTCCTCTGGACAAATCTTGCCGTGAGACGTTCGCCTTACAGAAAGGACTTGAAGGCACACGGCAACAACAGGGACACACACACAAAGACACACACAGAGCAGCTTGGCTTCCATAAAAAGAAGGGAAGCCGAGGCTCCGTTTACTCGTGAGGAGAACCCAAAGGTCCCATCTCACCCCAGCCACCAAATAGCAAAAACCAGGCGCATTTGGTAAAGCACAAGCCAGCAAAGGAAAAGATGGAGCGGGGGGAAAGGACTCGGGATATGTGTTAAAAGACACCATTTAAACCCCATGCCACCTTGTCCATCTTCCTTTGCGATCCACAACACCGTTAAGCGGGGAAAACCTCTTCCAGCCAAACATATTGGTGCATATAATGGTGTATGTGCCAAGTCCTTCAAAGTCTACCGTCAACTTGGGAATTTTGTAGGGTTTTCTTAGGCGAGGAAGACTCAAGAGGTGGTTTTGCAAGTTCCTTCTTCTAAAATAGAGCCTGCAGCACCTTATTTCCCTAAAACCGGCTCCAAAAGTGCACCCACCGATGGATTTCAAGGACTCAAGGGGTCAGGGGTGTCCAAAGGTGCCGATCCAAAGGAAACCCAAGACATTTTGGCTAGGAAAGTGCCCAGAAAGCAAGCCAAGAGGGTTGACTGATTTCTGTTGTTGTCGTTGTTGTTTTGGGGTCATGGCAGATCTTCCATTGGGGTCCACAGAGCACCCCAAATCCATCCAGGAAGGCAAGCAATATTGGCCCCTCTGGAAGATTGGGTTTAAATCCATGGGTCCCCTGGTTGGATCATGGAAGCTAAGCTGGGTCAGCCTGGGATAGTCTTTGGAGGGGAGACTGGCAAGGCATTGCAGATGCTGGACGCTCTCGTTCCTGAGGAAGGAACTGGCCAAACCCCCTGGGAGTCTCCTTTGCCCAAGAAAACCCTACAAAACTCATGAGACTTGGAGGCACATCCATACCCAGGATCTCACCTTGGTCCCTTTCCCCCCAAATGGTGAAGCATAGAAAAGAGGATGATGATGATGATGATGATGATTGGGACTGTCTCTCCCAGAATCCCCCCCAGCCAGCTGACAGAGCCACCTCTGAGTCTTCCTTGCCTAAGGAAAAAAAGCCCCTGTGGGAAAGATTCATGGAGGTCCCCTTAGACTTAGAGTGACACTTGAAGGATTCTGGGAGGGACACTCCAAGAAAGGTCCCTTTTTCTCATGCTTTAGCTGGGGGATTCTGGGAGTGGTAGTCCTCCTGCTCTGGCAGTTCTGGCTGGGGGATTCTGGGAGGGAGAGTGCGAGAGAGGCCCCTTTTTCTCCTGCTCTGGAAGCTGGGGCTGGGCTGGGGATCTTCTGGGGGATTGTGGGCTCGGCAGTCCCAAAAGAAGCCCAATGGAGACTCTCCCAGGAAGGAAGGACTCGGCCAAAGCACTTCTGTTCCCTTGCCTTGCCTTGCCTTGTCTCCCCAAAATCCCCAGAGACCCCTCTCCCCCAATTCTTCCCGAGGGCTCTCTTCCCTGGAGCAAAGTCCGCAGAGTCCACCCAAGAAGGTAGCAGCATCTGGACAACACCCCCCCCCAAAAAAGACACCCACACCCCCAAAGACCCCAAAACACCCCCCCGATAAGGAGAAGAATGGGTCACCCCAAGCGACGGATGCTCTTCCTCCTCCTCTTCCTCTTCCTCTCCCAAGAGCGATCCCAAGGAAGCGCCCTGGCTCTCCTGGCTCTTGGTCCCCAAAAGGATGGGAGCCCCTCTGCCCCCCCCCAAAAAGCCCAGCCTCCTCCTCCTCCTCCTCCTCCTCCTTTCGCCAAGGCAAGGCAAGGCAAGGCAGGCAGAGAAGGGGGCGCTCTCCTCTCCTCCTCCTCCTCCTCCTCCTCCTTCTTAGGGGGAGCACAGGTCCTCCAGGCCCCGGCAAATGGAGGACCTTCCCGGACACACCAGCCCCAGCCCCAGCCGCTTCCGAGAGAGAGAGAGAGAGAGAGAGAGAGAGAGAAGACTGCCTCCTCCTTCCCAGCCTCCCTCCTTTTGGGAAGTCCTCCTGGCCCGGAGGGAGGGAATGGAGGACGGGGGTGGGGAATGGAGGACGCCTCTGGCCATCCCCCGGGCAGGCCCCCTGGGACGAGAGGACGGGGGCTGAGGAATGGAGGACGCCTAGGCACCTGGGGAGGGGGGCAACTCTTTCCCCCTCTTTCCCCCCCACCTCCCTTTCCTATTATTATTATTATTATTATGGATAGAAAGATGTTAGAAGCATCCTTTCCCAAAGTCTCTGGACGCCGCACCAGGAGTCGCGCAACAGGCGCCTTCCTCCAAAGGGAGCTCCCTGCCAAATCTCTCGTCCTCTTTCTTTATATTATTGTTATTATTATTCTTGTTATTATTATTATTAGGAAGAAAGAGGGGGAAAGAGGAGGGCGAGGCTGACCAGGCGCGTCCTCCTTTCCCAGGACCTGTCCTCCATTCCCTCCTTCTCTCCAGGAAGCATGCATGCCAAGAGGTCCTCCATTCAGGGTGACCTGGCCAGTCCTCCTTTTCCAGGATGATGAGGATGATGAGGATGATGAGTTTGGGAAGAAGGAGGAGGAAGAAGAGAAAAGGAAGAGCAAGCAAACCTCGGGAGGCAGGCTGCAAGGAAAGGTCGCCTCCGTTTCCCTGCGAGGCTGCGAAGAAGAAGAAGAAAGAAGGAGAAAAGAAGGAGGGAATAAGGAAGGGAATGCCGAAGGAGAATAAAAGGAGGAATAAAGAGGGGAGGGAGGAAAAAGAAGGGAAGGAAGAAGGGGAAAGAGAAAGAAAGAAAGGGGAAACGAAGAGAAGAAGGAGGGGAAAAGAAGGGAAACAAGAAGGAAGGGAAAAAGGAAAGAAAGAAAGAAAGAAAGAAGGGGAAAAGAAAGAGGGGAAAGAAGAGGGGAAAGAAGGAAGAGGAGGAAGACTGGGGAAAAAAGCAGGAGGCGAAAAGGCAGGCTCCAAGAAGGGAGGACGGAGGGCAAGAGGGTCCGGGGCACTCACCCTCCTCCCGGTCCTCCTCCTGGTCCTCCGCGTCCTCCTTCCCGGTCCTCCTCCTCCTCCTCCTCCTCCTCCTCCTCCTCCTTCGGAGCGGAGCCTCGGGAGCGGCGTCGGCATCTCCCTCCCTCCCTCCCTCCCTGCGATCCCTCCGTCCGGGGAGCGTCCGGCAGAGGGGAGTTTGGCGGCGCCTCTTCTCCCTGGTGTCCGGCGAGGAGGGCGGGGCCAGGAGGGCCAATCAGGGAACGGGGGCCGGCCTCGCTCTCTCTCTCGCTCTCTCTCTCTGCTCCATCTTGACTCCTGGCACCTGGCGAGGGAGGAGGGGAGCACACTCTCTCAGCTTCAGAGGGAAGGAGGCCAAGGGAGGGAGGGACACTTTCGGAAGACATCTGGCCAGGACAACCCCGGCGTAGGTCGCCCTGAGTCACACTCTCTCAGCCTCAGAGGGAGACCAAGACCCTCGGAAGTGAGAAATGAGCCGAAGAAGGCACACAAGAAGAAGCCCAAGAGGGAAAGGGCGGCTCCGGAGACACGTGTCGGGAGACCTGGGCCTCTCTCCAAGAGGCGTGTCGGGGCTGGAGTCCGGGGACCGTGCCCTCTGCACATGGTCAGTGGCGCCCTCTCTCCTCCTGGGCCCATGGAGCAAGAGAGAGGAAAGAAGAAAGGCTCCGGCCCCCAAGGCCTCCTGGGATCCCAGGGGATCCAGTCTAGATCCAGTGGGTCTCCTCTCCTCGGGGCTCTGGGTCCCATCCTGATTCGGAGGAGGACCAGGCGCGTCCTCCTTTTCCCCCCCGGACCCGTCCTCCTTCCAACCTTTCTGTCCGGGAGGAATTCCTGAAGGTTTTCCCTTTTTCCCTTTCCCCCTTTCTTTTCCCTTCCTTCTTCCTTCCCTTCTTCTTCCTTTCTTTTTTCTCTTCTTTTCCCCCTCCCTGTTCCCTTCTTCCTTCCCTTCTTCTTCCTTTCCTCTCTTCTTGTTCCCTTCTCTTTCCCCTTCTTTATTCCCTTCTTTTCTTCCCTTCTTCCTTCCCTTCTTTTTCCCTTTCTTTCTTCCCTTCTTTCTCCCTCCTTCTTTCTTCCTTTCTGTCTTCCCTTCTTTTTATGGAGCAGGAAGGGAGGAATGTTTTGGAGCTTTGCTTTGCTCCTGTCCTACATTTTGCAGCACCCTGTCCTACATTATGATGAGGACATCTAGGCACCCTGCCCAGAAGAGTTAGAGAAGCTGTTGTTGGAAAGTCTTCCGGAGGGGATTTGGGCCCCAAAAACCAACCAAAGGGAAGAAAGGGAAGGAAAAGGGGAAAGTGCCCAAAGGCTTTCAGCTGGACAGCGCTCTTCCTTCTGCCCTCATCCAAGATGGCGGCGGCGGCGGCTTCATGAAAGGGAGGGGGAGGAGGGGAGGGACCCCTTTGGCCACGCCCCTCCTTAAGCCCCGCCCCCTGGTGGGCACCTGCTGCTGTGAATGCCCCTTCCCTTAAAAAATGGGGTGGCAAGCATCTCTCCAATGGAAAGGATGGGAAAGGAAAGCGTCCGCACTGCAGACATAACCCGCTTTGACACCGCTTTAACTGCCCTGGTTCCATGCGAGGGGATCCTGGGTTTTATAGTTTGCAAAGCTCTAATGCTACAACCAACTACATTGTCCAGGATTCCCATGGCAATGAGCCTTGGCAGTTAAAGCGGTGTCAAAGCGGGTTATTTCTGCGGTGCAGACCCAGCCCCGTTCTCTCTCTCTCTTCCTCTGTCTGTGGTCCAAAACACATTGCAGAAATAATCCAGTCTGAGACCGCTTTTTTGTAGTTTTTTGGGAGCACCAGAGCTCTCTCTCTCTCTCTAAATGACTCACCAAACTACACTTCCCAGAATTCCCTAGCGTTGAGCCAGGGCAGTTAAAGCGGTCTCAAACTGGATCATTTCTGCAGTGTGTTTTGGACCAGACAGAGGAAAGGGATGGGGCTGCATCTGCACTGCAGAAATAACCCGGTTTGGAACCGCTTTAAACTGCCCTGGCTCCACGCTATGGGACCCTGGCTTTTATATTTTGCAAAGCTCCAGTGCTACAATCAGCTACACTTCCCAGAATTCCATAGCACTGAGCCGTGGCAGTTAAAAGTGGTATCAAACCGGGTTATTTCTGCCGTGCGGACGCAATAGAAGGGAGCTAGGAGAGGAAGATCGCGAAGGAAAGGGGTTGGGAAGGGAGGGAGGGGGACAGGGGTGCAGGGAAGGGGCTTGACACGTGTCAGGGCTCCTCCCACGTCGGAATGCACCCCCAAAGAGTGCGGTCCACATGCCACGCAAAGCCACGAAGTTTTCTTTCTTACCCGCCAAGTTTGCATCTGGTTCCTACAGGAGAGAAGAGCTTGGAGATGTCCTTGGAGTTCATTACTCGTTAAAACCGAGGGATTGCCAGAGTAACGAGTAACGAGTAACGCAGGAGAAAGTAACAGTCCGTCGTTTTCCAGAGTAACGGCCCCGCGCTTCTAGAGGAAGGAGAGAGAGAGAGAGAGAGAGAGAAAAAATAAAGAGTTCAGCACCTTGGATAGTTCCCTTGAAGTTCAGCCTAAAGATGCATCTACAGCAATGATTCCTCCAGGTGTTTGGGACTTCAACTCCCAGAAGCCCCCGTCAGCTTGGCCAACAGTCGGGAATTCTGGGAGCTGAAGTCCAAAACATCTGGGGGACCCAGGTTTGGGAATGACTGGATTCTCCACTGTGGAAATAATGCAGTTTGACACCACTTTAATTGCTGCGGCTCCATCCTACGGGGATCCTGGGATTTGTAGTTTGGTGAGGCCCCAGCACTCTCTGGCAGCGAAGGCAAAAGACCTTGCAAAACTACAAATCCCAGGATTCCAGTGGTTGGAGCTACAGCACTTAATGTGGTGCCAAACTGCATCATTTCTGCAGTGTAGATGCACCCTGAAACAGAGAAGAGCTGCGACACCTTTGCTAAGAGGCAAGCGCTGCCTCTCTGGAGATCAGGGATTGATTCCCTGATAGAGCATAAAAACATGAGGGATCTTGGCCAAGTTACACTCTCTCAGCCTCAGGGGAAGGCAATGAGAACCTCCTCTGCCTAAAAAAGCATATGATGTAGGGTCTCCATAGGACAAAAGTGACTCAAAGGCCCACAAGAAGAAGAAGAAGAAGAAGAAGAAGAAGAAGCCACCAGCCCAGAAGGGAAACCAAGGACTGGGTGGCACTGGGACACTGGGGCCAGATAATCATCCAGCGCCGTGATTCCCAAACCTTGGTCCTTTGGTCTTTTCCAAAGAGCCCTCTCTTCTCTTCTCATGATGTCTCCAAAGTACGACAGCCTAAGTCTTGTCATCTGGGCTTCTAGGGATATTATCTCTGCCTTGATCTGCTCTAGGGCCCATTTCTTTGTCCTTTTGGCTCTCCATGGGACCCTCAGCACTCCTCTCCCACACCATATTATCTCAAATTGGTTTTCCTCCTCTCTTCTTTCTTGACTGTCCAGCTCTCACATCCATCCATGGGAATAATAGGGAATACGATGATGTCTTGTATGATCCTGACTTACACCCTGCATCTCAATAATTCAATAGGTCTACATGAGTTGGGACTAACAATGGAAGTCACGCTAATGCATTTATAACTTGCAAATGTCACAACCGAAGTGTACATGAGAAGAAGTGTACATCCATCTAATTATTTGTTTTCTCTGGACTCAATCTCGACTCATGGCAACCCTATGGATGAGACCTCTCCAAGAAGAAGACCCTCTGCCCTCCATCGCTCTGCTTAATGCCTGCAAGCCCTTAATAAATAAATACATCCCCATAGGGCCCTCCTTCATAATAGGGTCCCTCCATCTGGCAATATGTGGCCTTTCTTCCTCTCTTCCTCCTTCCCTCCACCTGTCCTAACATTATTGTCTTTGCCAAAGAGCCCTCTCTTCTCTTCTGATGATGTGTCCAAAGTACTGCAGCCTCAATTTGGTCATCCTGGCTTCTTCCAGGGAGGTTTCCAGCTTCATCTGCTCCAGGACCCCTTTGTTTGTCCTTTTGGCTGTCTGTCCATGGGATCCTCAGCACTCTTCTCCAGCCCCACATTCTCTCAGATGCATTGGTTTTCTTCCTTACCCTAAGTCAGAAATGACTTGAAGGCACACAACAAGAAGACCAAGATGCCTGCAAATGCACAGGAGCCATGACTCAGGCTGGCTTGGACAACCAAGGCCATCCATCTTGCATTCCAAGACTTACTTTCTTTCTTTCTTTCTTTCTTTCTTTCTTTCTTTCTTTCTTTCTTTCTCTCTCTTTCCCATCTCAGAAGAAGAGCAATATCAAGAGTGACTCAGCCAAGGAAGGCCAGCTTCCCAGCGCTGCAAAATGGGCATTCGGGCAGTGAGCTGTCATGTTTTGTTCTCCTCCTGCTTCTTTTTCCTCTCTGACAAGGCATAGTTTGGTTTGTAATTGCATGAAAATCTCTCTTTTTCGCGCAGCCTATGCCCTAATCGTCTCCGCAACGCCTATATTTAGACGCTCTCCCTTTTCTACTCCAGAGGACTCAAGCCAGAAGGAAGAAGCAAGCCTCTTGATGTCTTAATGAACACACTTTCTCTCTCTCTGTGCGTAGTTGTGTCTCTTGGCTCCACTGACTGTAGAGAAGTATTTATTGTATTTATTTCCCACCTCTCCTTCCCCTCCCTTGCCTTCGCATCTCTTAAAATGTTGGATGCTTTTGCAAAAAGGGGAAGCAGCATACTCCATTCTGTCTCAATCTTACCTATGCTTCCAATTTTAGGACTGGGGAAAAACTTCCCAGTTCTTTGGTAAGAGGAGACAGCCAACCTCATGAGAAGTTGGCAGGAAAAAGCGGCATCAATTAGAGGTGCAAGGATATATTAATTCAATTAAAAATAGCTGAGAGGCAGAGAGAAAAGAGGAAGAAGAAGAGAGGAAATGCTCCCTTCCTCCCCTCTGGAGGAAATACTATTGGCAAAAGCATAATTTCACTTTGGGTGGCAACCTATTCGTGGTTTCAGGTATATTTGGAGGCATGCTGCCAGAATGCACAATGTGAAATGTGAGTGATGAAAAAAGAATGTGACAAATTAAAAAAAAAAAAGATTTAGGGGTAGCTGTGTTGGCCATTTAGCAAATTCAGACAAAAATCCGCCAGACAGTGATACCCTTATTGGCCAACCCAAATTCACAATAGACTTGTTGCAAGCTTTCGAAGCTCCATGGGTTTCTTCTTCATCAGGCAAGGTTCTTGCAAACCAAAAGCTATGAGCTTTACGACCTCATAGGAACGGAGGGCTATTGGACTGCAAGAGAGGAGGGGCCCTTGTTGAGATGCAAATGGACTTGGAAATACTTGGGAAATGGAAATGCAATTGTGGAGGTTTGGCGCAAAGTCACCAAAGGGACTTCTCATGGATAAGTAAGGATTCAAAGTCAACTATTCCACCATCCTAGTCTGGGATTCCTAATCTGGGAATCCTGGGATTTGCTGGGGCCCCAGAGCTCTCCCTAACAGAGAAGGATTAATATCTCAAAAAACTACAGATCCCAGGATTGCATAGCATGGAGTCATGGCAGTTAAAGTGGTGTCAAACTGCACTATTTCTGCAGTGCAGGTGCAACCTATTAGTAGATCTTTGTGTCAACAGCACATCATGACCGATAGCCTTATTGAAATGGTTCCTCCAATTTTTATGCCCCCCCTCCCCAAACAGAGTCAAGGATTTATAACTCTTGAATTCTTCCTACTTTCGGAGTTCTGTAAGGAACTGAGATGTCAGAAGGATCCCACCCATGTTTGCAATGCAGCAAACTAGCCAAACATCGGGAGGCAGGTGTGTGCTTCCTTCCTTCCTTCTGCCTGGCTCCCTGTCAAAGGCATCCTTCGCCTTGTTCTTTCAGGTGGCCCCATTTCCATCTCGGCGCAGAGGACTGAAAAAGCAAAGCCAGGGAATATTGGCTCGTGAGATCTCCACCCAAAGAGATGCCGAGCAAAGAACGGCGGGAGATGTTGCAAGTCCAATGGAGAAGCCACACCTGGATGTTGCGGTGGGCCAGTTGCCAAGTTACCTATTAACCAATTTCATGCCTTTTCATATTTGCAGGAGATACAGCCAGCCCTTGGCTGTCTTATCTTTCTGGAAATTCCTGCACTGCTGAAATGTCTGATAACATTTGTACCTTTGAGACAATTAGGGTCTCTACCAATACGTCATCTTGGTTGGGAACAACATTCTGTGCAACCGTTGCTGTTTTTGTCTCTGTTGCGTGGTATTGTGGGTCCTTCCTTTGTCGTGCTTCCGTCCAGTTTTGTTGGGAGTTGGTTAGGACAGAAACACAACAAAGGAGGGACCCACAATACCATGCAACAGAGACAAAAATGGCAATGGTTGCACAGAATGTTGTTTCCAACCAGGATGACGTCCAACTCCCAACGAAATTGACACAGTGACACTTCTTGCCACCATTTTGAGAAGGACTGTAGAGAAAAAATGGAGACATTTTGGCTTGCTTTGTGTGTGTGTGTGTGTGTGGGGGGGGGGGTATGGCCCATAGTGGGCAGGGGGGAATTGGCTCCCAAATGCCCATACAGTTTGCCCACCCCAGTTTTAGACCCATATGCCTCCAGACCAGAACTTGGGGACATGACCTTTTGGGACTACATCTCCCAGAATTCTCCCAGTGATGTATTCAAGTCTTTCAGTCTAAGACTCAAGTCTCAAGTCTGTAAGTCTCAAATTGAGTCTCAAGTCCTTGCAAGATATTATCAAGTCAAGTCTCAGTTGGAGACCCAAGTCTAGGAACTAACATTAACAGAAAAAAGGAGGCAGGGAGCATTTCTTGCACTTCTTGCACTTCTTGCAGGGTGCATTTCTTGGAGGGAGCACCAAGCATATTAAGCAATGGCTTGAGTCTGGGGTTGAGGTCTGCTTGGCAGCCTGTCCCTGCCGCCCATCAGAGGTGCCTTCAAAATCTTTTGAAAGCTTTAGAAGGCTCCTTCTGCCTCCAGGCCATTGCCTAACGCATTTGCTGGTCCCTTCCCAGAAATGGGCCTCAGATTTTGGGGGCAGAGTGAACGGCCCCAGGTTGGCAAGTCCGTCACTACAAACATTCAAGTCTCAGGTCAAGTCGAGTCATTGAAGTGACCTGAGTCCGATTTAAGTCTGAGTCAATTGACTCCAGTCTACATCACTGAATCCTCCCACCAGCAGATGAACCAAGGCTTCCTGGGAGCTGTAGTCCAAAAAAACAAACAAAAAAAAAGGTCACATTTCCATGCTCTGCTTAAGAACCTTTCTCTGCTAAGCTTTGTTTATCTGGCTGGACTTCTGGACTCCTTTACAACCAGGGGAAGGTCACTTGGGTGAATAAGCAAAGGTTGGCTTTACTGCCCCATTGCAGAGTACAGTAAGGGATATCTCCATGAGGGCCTTATCAGATTCTCAGCCTCCTTGTTCCCTCATTGCCAGTCACTACGACCCTTGGAGGACTTGGAGATCCATCCGGTCCTCTCTCATTCCTGCCCTGCTGCAAAGAAGTGGCATTTATGAAACACGGCTGCACTGGCTGGGAGAGATGGTCTCAAAAAGTAACTTTTCCAAGCTCTGGTGGCAAATGGGGGAGGAAGTGCTGGGAATGGATAAGGTTTGGGGTGTGATTCTTACCTTGTTCAAAATGCATTGTGAACAAAGGAAGACTGTCACTCCCATCATCCCCATGTGCCCCACTTTCCCCCAAAATTTGGGGCTCAAGGTGGCTTACTAATTAAACAGATAAGAATAGCCAGTGTGACGTAGTGGGTTTGAGTGTCGGACTACGACTCTGGAGACCAGGGTTCAATTCCCAGCTCGGCCATGAAACCCACTTGGTGACCTTGGGCAAGTCACACACTCTCAGCCTCAGGGGAAGGCCATGGCGCACCTCCTCTGAGCAAATCTTGCCAAGGAAATTTCATGGATCACCATAGGTCAGAAATGACTTGAAGGCATACAACAACAACAACAGCTGGTTGAAAACCTTTTAAAAGTCAGTGTTAAGATGGAATAAAGACTCTAGGCTCTGGAGGGCAGGAGGCATGAATGGCAGGGAATGAGGCACGGATGGGTCAGTCCTCAGCCCTCTCCTCTTGCTGCGGTCTCAGCTGACCTCTTAAGCCCCAGCACCATCCCAAGGATGAGGCCTCTGCTTCTATACCCTTTCTGCAAATTGAGCTGCTTCGGCTTTCCGACACCTGCTTATTTTTAACTTGGAGGAGGGCAGGATGAGAGAAAGGATGGGTTCTTTTATTTTTAAACCCATTTTCCTAAAAAAAGCAAAGAAAAATCAACAGCAGCTAATTTCCCTCCGCTCCCTTTGGACTCCTGCCTAGGCCTCTCATTGCACATGCAGCTCTTTGCCAAAGCCCAGAAGCTGAGGGTGACCAAATGCCAAGTCAGGCTCAAAGGGAACAAAGGGAACAATCCCGAGTGCGAGACCTGGCCAAGCATCGCCTGCGCCACTGCTGTGCTCTGTTTCTGATCCCTGCTTCATGTTGGCTACTGCTGGCCTCTAGTGGCGCCTGAGGAGAACTTAGGAGGACCACATGGAAGACTTGATGGTCAACCTCCTCTGCGCACGGATACCCAAATTCTGTGGATACCAAAATTGTGAATGCTCAAGTCCCACTGTATGCAAAGGCATAGATATTTCTGGGTTTTTGTTTGTTCATTTCCAAATTTGAGGGCAGACTGCATGGCCCCTGGAGATCCACTCCTGGCCAAGAGTGTATGTGTATGGATGGATGTGAAAGAACTAGAAAGATCATAAAATGCAAAGACATACAATTCAGCACAAAAGACAGACTCATACAAGCCATTGTATTCCCTATTATTCCCATGGATGGATGTGAGAGATGGAGAGTCAGGAAAGAAGAGAGGAAGGAAACCAATGCATTTGAGAGAATAATGTGTTTCTGGAGAAAATGCTAAGGATCCCATGGACAGCAAAAGGACCAACAAAGGGGTCCTAGAGCAGATCAAGCCAGAAACCTCCCTGGAAGAAGCCAAGATGACCAAACTGAGGCTGTCGTACTTTGGACACATCATGAGAAGGCATGAATCATTGGGGGAAAAAACTATAATGCTAGGAAAGGTGGAGGGAAGGAGGAAGAGAGGAAGGCCACAGGCCAAATGGATGGACTCCATTATTAAAGAGGTCACTATGGGGATTAAGAGGTTGCAGGAATGAAGCAGAGCAGGGGAGGACAGAGGGTCTTCTTGGAGATGTCTCTTCCATAGGGTTGCCATGTGTCCTCAGAGGTGGTTTTGCCAGTTCCTTCCTCTGAAATAGAGCCAACAGCATGCGGTAGAATTCAAAGATATAGCCATGCTAGTCTGCAAAATCAATGTGTAGCACCTGTGAGACCGGCTATTGTGTGTTTCTCTCTGACCATCTCTTCCCATCTCCTCCAGCATATCTCCTGCAATATAAAGAGATCTTGTAGCACCTTTGAGACTAACTGAAAGAAAGAAGTTGGCAACATGAGCTTTCCTAGACAAAGTCTACTTCCTCAGATGCATTTGGACAATGTATTCAAGGAAGTAGACCAAATGCATATGAGGAAGCAGACCTAGGTGCTGCCTACTTCTTTCTTTCATTGGTCCCAACAGCATGTGGTAGTTGATGTTGGTCTCTCCTTCAAGTGCTAACCAGGGATAACCTTGCTTAGCTTCCAAGACGAGACAGGATCTGGTTTCTTTAGAGTATCGAGGCTCTTTGAGTCCATTATAGCCACCCGGATCTCATGTGCATTGTGTCCATTAAGAAGGGTCCAGCGAGAAACTCTCTCTGGGTCCTCCCGAGAAGATGGGTACCATGATGGGGGCCATGTTTCCATCTTCCTCCCCACTGCTCCTGACCCCCAACCTGGAAAGCCCTTTTGACTGCCCCCCCTCCAGAGGGCTGTAACATTATTTGTTAACATTTTTATGAAGCCAAATGGTCCGCGCTAGAGCAGGCGCCATTCTTTAGCTGAGAAACCATATGGCACGCAGCGCCATAAATAAAGTATTGTGATAGTTAATGAACCTAATTGCCAGCGAAAGGCTTTAATACAAAAGCCCTGCGCAGCTGAGAATTTAGCACCGCATCAGGGATGCGCTGGCACTCCCCCGACTTCTGAGGCTTAATTTAAGTTCTATATTGCAAACTCCAGAAAATAATTCCAAACCCTCCTGCTGGAAAAGCAACCTGCTGCTAGACTGTGATTATACTGAATTACTAAAAAATTGCAATCCATTTTATTCACACGGTTAACCCTTTGCTAGGGCCTTCTCCACAGGGGTAATCTCATACCCAGAGACAAGTCGTCAAAGCAATGGGCTCTGATCTCTTCCATTTGCAAGGTATGGCTTCAAGGATTGCTTAGAATAATAGAATGGTACAGTTGGAAGGGGCAACAAGGGTCATCCAGACTAAGCTCATTCTGCCATGCAGGGAGATGCAAGTATAGCACTGTTGAAAATGGTCCATCCAAGTTCTGTTTAAATACCTCCAAAGATGGAGAGTCTGCAACCTTCCAAGGCAATCCATTCCACCATCAATCACTCTTACAGTAAAATAAAAGTTCTTCCTAATATTCCTTTCTTGGAAGGTGAATCTGTTGGTTCATATTCTTGTCTCTGGAACAGCAGAAAACAACTTTGTTCCATCTTCTTCAAGACCTCCCTTCAGATTTTTAAAGTTAGCTATCATCTCACCTCTCAGCCTTCTCTTCTCCAAGCTAAATGTACCCAACAACCTCAGTTGTTCTTCAATAGGCTTGACCTTCCCCAGCATGACCAGATGTCCTCACTGCAAAGGAGGACAAGGTACTGCAAAATGTTGGACGTTCAAGGAAAATGGAAGGCATGGCCAACTAAAAAGCAAAAACACTCATATAAAGATAAATTCATGCTTCTTGGTTATGCTTCAAATGGAGGACATTTTGAAATTCTTCCTAGAGAGAAGGATGAAATGGGGGAGATGTCTGGGATAAGGAGGATATCTGGTCACTTTGACCTTTCCAGAACTTTGATAATTGTGGTCACCCTCCTCTGGACACGCTCTAGCTTGTCCACGTTGTTCTTGAATTGTGGCACCCTGGAGGCAGGAGGATAGGTTATAAGGGCAGGGGATCATTGCCAATGGAGGTGGTCCACATAGACACCTGCAAGCATAATAGATGGCATTTTATTCATGATTTATGCAGCTATCAAGTCACACTTAATGGGGGGTTGGGTTGGGAGGGAAACAATGTGCAATCATCATGTTCAGCTAGTTGGGACTAACCCATAGCATTCCAGCTGTTATTGTTAGTCCTGAATAGCATGAACCCATTGAAACAACTGGATTGACCTACTTGTGGATTCTTCATTCAACAGTTGATTCAATGGCCTAGTCTACTTGAGACCAACCAAGAGGATTCTAGCCATTACTACAAGACCACACTAAAAGTATTTCTTAGCTGCTATTGCACTGGTTTGACCAAATGTTTGCTCCTTGGACACCTATGTGTTGCGGCGGGAGGTGGAGACATCAATTCTCTATTACTTATGTGGCTGTTAGGGATGGAAATAATGGCCAGTGTGGGTCAGGGCCAGCACAGAATAATGGTTTGGACATTGGACTAGGAGTCTGAGAGACCAGGCACAAGGCTTCAAATCCTGGGTTGGTCATGGCAACCCACTGGGTGACCTTGGGCAAGTCACACTCTCTCAGCCTCAGAGGATGGCAATGGCAAACCCCCTCAGAAGAAACCTGGGAAGAAAACCCCATGATAGGTTTGCCTTAGGGTCACCATAAGTCGGAAATGACTTGAAGACACACTACAACAATAACGTAGACTTCCATCTTGCTTTACTACATGGGGGAGCTGGCAAAGTGACCAATGCACATTGTGATCAGTGGAGAATGGGATTGATGCTCATCTGCTTAGGAGCAAAGCATCAGAAGTCCACCACAACCAGCTGTGTGGACAATGGAGAGCTTTTGATGGCATTTAGGAACATGTTGTCACTCATTCTGTACCTGCCAGATATGGAGGTCGCATCTCTAGGATCCTGCAAATAGATTCTCCTGAAGTGCAGCCAAGTTTTTGCAAGCTTTATTGATCAGGCCCTGCAGGAGGAGCCAGACTAACAATAAAGAAATCAGGAAAGAGCTGGGATAGCACCAAGAGGTGTCTGCAAATGTAGATTGTAATTGACAACAGTGTGTGACACACACGGGAGCTTGCTTCTTGCTACATTATGCTCTCATCTTCCTACTGCCCTTTCCAGCTCTTTCACATTGCATTGCCCATTCAGTTCCAAAGGCACAGGTTTGGAGAATAAAAGAGGAAGCAACAGGTAGCCTGAAAGATTAAGGGGAAAATGGGGTAGAGATCCGAAGGCCAACATAATTGTGCTAGCATGCAAAGGGATCTTTCTTCATTTATGTATTTATTTATTTTTAACTTTTGTGGTGTAGTGGTTTGAGTGTGGGACTATGACTCTGGAGACCAGAGTTCAATTCCCCATTTGTCCATGAAGCCCACTGGATGACTTTGGGCAAGTCACACTCTCTCAGCCTCAGGGGAAGGCCATGGCAAACCTCCTCTACACAAATCTTGCCAAGAAAACCCCAAGATAGGTTTGCCTTAGGGTCACCATAAGTCAGATCTAACTGTAAGATTCAGGTCTCCAACTCTCTTACCGACACAGGACTGGAGTTCCCCGGTCTCAGGTCTTGGCTCCTCTTCTGCAGTCCTCAGGGTGAGTGTGCTGTCATGAAAAGTATATATACATTTATGTCCCTCATTTGTTAGACTTGATGGTTTTTGGTTTGAGGGGCATCCTGTCTGCAACTGTGGCTGATACTTTTAATGTATACTGCTCAGTGCCATCACCAGACGATTTCAGTTGGAATCCCAACTTGAACAGACCCAACTTGAATGGTGCGTTAACACATACATAAAACCAATGAACTCAATTGGTCTGTTTTGGTCAGGACCTAAACAAAGTCTAAAACAAAAAACACAAAGGCTCATCTTCTCCCATCCATGACATCGCAAGGGGGGGGGGGGAATTGTCCTAAAG
Organism: Phrynosoma blainvillii; assembly: GCA_026167975.1. Taxonomy (NCBI): domain Eukaryota; kingdom Metazoa; phylum Chordata; class Lepidosauria; order Squamata; family Phrynosomatidae; genus Phrynosoma; species Phrynosoma blainvillii. Next base: position 33,342,909 of record JANUYF010000006.1, read on the forward strand.
CAGTGGTTCCTAACCTCTGGTCTTCCATTTGTTTTGGACTTCAGATCCCAGAAACTCAAGCCAACTTGGCCAACACTCAGGAATTATGGGAGCTGAAGTCCAAAAATCTGGAGGACCAAAGGTTGGGAACCACTGTCCTAAAGTCTCAGATTTCAGCTCTGAAATTCCAGGGAGAGCCAGTGTGGCATATTGGAGCTGTCCAAGGGGCTGAAGCTCTTTGGGGATGAATGTTAAGCCTCCTTTCCAGTCCCAGGTAAGACATGGCGAAGATTTACTGCCCTACCGATGTGGGAAACCATCAGTTAGCACTAAAACTTGTCCATGTTCAGCTATAAACTCAGCCTAGCAAGGAGATAACCCTGCTAATTATTGCATTTTATTAATTATCTGAGAGCAGTCAGCATGGCATAGTGGTTTGAGCATTGGACTGTGACTTTGGAGACCAGGGTTCAATTCCCAGCTCCACCATGAAACCCTCTGGGTGACAAAATGGGCAGGTCACACTCTCTCAACCCCAGGGGAAGGCCATGGCAAACCTTCTCTGAATCTTGCCAGAAAAACCCTGTGATAGGGTTGCCATAAGCCAAAAATGACTTGGAGTCACACAACTATGACTCTGGAGACTGCCAGATTCCCCCTCGGCCATGAAACCCACTGGGCGACCTTGGGTGGAAGTCACACTATCTCAGCCTCAGGGGAAGGCTATGGCAAACCTCCTCTGAACAAATCTTGCCAAGAAAACCCTATGATAGGGCTGCCATGAGTCAGAAATGACTTGAAGGCACACAACAACAAACAACAAGGATAGTCTCGGTTTGGCAACCCTACTCTCAACATGTGTCACCGGCAAACTATGGGTTGCACACTTTGGCTAGAATCCCTGGTGGAAATATGACTGGACCCCCTCCTCATTTTCCAAAATTGTACAAGCTCCTGGAACCAGAAGACATGCTAATTTTGCCAAGTATTGTTGCTGAGATGGAAGGGAGCTGAGAAGGTCTCACGGTGGCTGTATCATCCCAGGAAGGAAAGAGCCAAGACAGAGGATTGTGTTGGAGGGATTTAACATTGTACATAAATACACTTTACAATCGGAGGAAGGCTATGTGCAAAGACAGAGCAGTTGTGGAGGGGGCTGCAGGAGGAACCATTGAAATATTTTATAGTGATGCAGATTAAGTGAAAAGGCTGTGAATAATAAAAAAAAAAGGAGGGGAGAGATAATTATTTGATGGAGTTCTCTTAGGATTCGCCACAGCAGGGAATACTTACAGAGAATACATATTACTGAACAGACCCAGCTATTCGAGCATCAAACTAACCTATAAATTGCCGCAGGAGAAAATTGGAGGAGAGAAATGGAGAGGGGCCGAAGTGAAGGGCCATGTTATTAACGCTGGGTTTGGCTTCCTACCTCACTCGCTTGACGTAGTTGCTGCAAAAAGAGAACAAGAGAGAAAAGTGCATGTGCATGTGCAGAGCGGAGGGAGGGAGGGAAGAAAGGAAGGAAAGAAAGAAGGAGAAAACTGCATCTAATAAATGTCTGGCACAAATTATGGCTCATGCTCTCCAGTAAAAAGATGGCACCATTTATCTCTCCGCCATCTGTGCAAGATCATTGGGGCTTGGTGGCGGGCAACATCCCGGCTGCTGGAGCTTTATAATCTTCCTGGGCCCTCTTTTGCTGGCTTGGTTCATATTTGAAATGAGGCAATTTCCAGGGAGAAGCTTTCCCCCTCCCCTCAATCCTGCGCCTTGCAAAGGAATTGCTGGTCGTGGAGATGTGAGTCCTGTTGGAAGTGAATGGGGAGAGGAAAGGAAAGAAGATTCCTAACTATCCATCCCATGGTTGAAAAGCATATCCCAGCTCTGGGGATGTCCACTGGTGTGGGGTCATGGTTTGAGGGTTGGATTATGACCCTGGAGACTAAGGTTCAATTCCCAGCTCAGCTATGAAACCCACTGAGTGACCTTGGGTGAGTCACACACTCTCAGCCTCTGGGGAAGGCAATGACAAACCTCTGAACAAATCTTACTAAGAAAACCATACGATAGGTTCATTATAGGGTCACCGTCAGTCAGAAACAACTTGAAAGCACACAACAACAATAAGCCTTGCTAAATTGCAATTGAGGAGAAGCAAAATGAGGCAGACAACAACTCTTTTCATGGGCCAATAACTTCCCTGGACTAGAATTAAGCCTCCCTGAAGTCCCATTGTCAGTGGGTGTCCGGGAAAGCTGCCAACAGCATGGCTGATAAGAGCAAGGTCCGTCTCTAATACCAAAAGCAGTTGCAAGTACAGTACCAGTCTGATTGCTTCAAGCAGCAAAACAATAAGTCCAGAGTCCACAAGGCAAGTCAATGAATGTAGTCCGAAATCCAGGGTTCCAACATGCAGGTCGTCCAATCCAGTCCAGAGGTCACAAAATCCAAATCAGTCCAGAGTCAGGCCGGGAGTCAAGAGTCCAAAGCTTTTGCCTGTAATCTCAAATAAGCTCTGACAAGGAACTCAGCTTTCCTCAGCTGCTTATATAGCACAGCTCCCACTCACAGCTCTATGGCCTTAGCGGCGCATTTCTCTGATAGCCTCCGAGAACGCCGGAGGCACGGCCTTTCTGTCCTCCTCTGAGCAGGTACCTCCGTGTCCTGCTCCTCTGTCTCTTCCAGGCCTGAAACCTCTGCTGGGAGGAGGCTAGGCTGCTGAGGCAGGGGCTGTGCCTCAGTGGGTCCCACAGAGCTAGGCCCAGGTTCAACTACGTCCATGGGAGCTGGTAGCACCAAGCTAGGACCTGGCTCAGCATCCTCATCGTCAGAGTCCTTCATGTCCTCAACCTGGCTGTCCCTGACATCGGGAGGCCTGGGGCAAAAAAACCCATAAGCCCATTTTGAATCCCATTTAGGGAGAAAGGAGGGATATAAATGCCCTAAATAAAATAAATAAATAAGTGACCCAGTGGTCTCTGATCCCTTCCAGTCTAATGCTGATTAGGAGGTCACAATTAGGGTTGCCATACATCTGGGCATTTCCCGAAGTCTCAGAAAACTCTTTTGCTTCCCAGATTGGTCAGATAAATCTCAGTGCAAGAAAACCTAGAGAAGGAGAACATCCCATCTCCAGCCTTTTAGGACAAGGTAGGGAATGGAAATCCAAGGTGCCAATTCTTGTGGCACAAGCCCTGGCAATGATGGTGGTGCAGGCCCAGGAAAGAAACTTTCATGGGATGGTGTTAAGCCTTCCCAAAACCCCATCATTGGTGGGAGGACTGGAAGAAAACTCCCCATAAGCCATGGCTGCTATAGGTTCTTCCTCCTTTCTCCTAGATCTCCCCTGTTCCTCTGGATGCAAGCCTCAATATTGCTAGCAAAGCGCAATGAATCCCATTATGGGAGAAAGGTGGGGTATAAATCTTTGAAATAAATAAATGAAATAAATATTTCTGCCATGTGGGGGAAGGAAATGGGAGAGGCTGCGAGTTCCACAGTTTTTGGGACTCCTTGCTCCGGCTGTGGCAACCAGGGAAACAGCTCTACCGAGGGATCAGGCAGCTGCAAGAATTTGTATTGACTTCTTCTGGCAAATGAGAGAGGAGTGAGGGCAAAGAGAGGGTGCTTTCCGAACATGACAACTGGGCGGCACTCTTTGAAAGGAAGGAAGTTGGCAGTGATGCCAGGCAACCCAAGCCTTCCTGTTCAAAGCATTGGGACAAGGGCTGGAATGAAAACGGATGTTTTCCTTGAAACCTTCCGATGGAACATCAGAAGGAAGTTCTTGACAGTAAAAGTGGTTCAGCAACGGAACCAATTCATAGAATCATAGAGTTGGAAGAGACCACAAGGGCCATCCAGTCCAACCCCATTCTACCATGCAGGAACTCTCAATCAAAGCCTAGGGAGGTGGTGGGATCCAGCGTGGCTGGTCACCCAGTACCCACACCAGACTCTGAACTGAAGGCACTGCCACTCCCAGCAGTGTCCAGTGCTGAGGGGGCAGTGGTCCGGTCTGCTCCAGAGACTAGGACCCGGAACAACGGATGCAAGCTACAGAAAAAGCGATTCCACCTCAACATTAGGAAGAATGTCTTGAGAGTAAGAGCTGTTCAACAGTGGAACACACTCCCTCAATGGAGATTGTGGTGGAGTCTCCTTCCTTGGAGGTCTTTAGGCAGAGGCTGGATGGCCATCTGTCCCAGGGGATGCTTTGATTGGGAGTTCCTGCATGGCAGGGGATTGGACTGGATGGCCCTTGTGGTCTCTTCCAACTCTATGATTCTATGATCTGGCATGGCTGGTCACCCACTAGCCATGCTGGACTCTGAACAGTAACCATGCCCCCACAATGGTCGTATTGCAGGTGCAATACACAATACCAGATATTCAGGGTCTGGCATGGCTGCTGAGCAAGCAAGAAAGGGAGGTAATGCCCTTTCTCCCTAGGCAATACAACTGGGTGTACCACCTCACCCCTCTCTGGCATGTCACCCAGTGCAGTCCGCACTCCTCGCACCCCCCTATTGACGCTAGGCCCATGATGTTGTCCATTTCCCAGCAAAGCAGAGCAGTTTCCTGAAACTTCAGGTGGTGTCCGGAGACCTGCCAACCCTCTCTGTGATCTCCCCAACAACAATCCGCTGCCAGTTCTTCCCAAGAGGCTGAAGTGACATGAAACTGCTCTGAGCCACTGCTGAGTTGGGAGACAAGAGGAAAGTCTTCTATTTGTGTAAGAGAGATCTGCAGAGAGAGTCATAAACGAGGAGGGAAAGGACAAAGGTTTGCAGCCAATGCGCTAAAGTTTTATATTCCTGAAAACCAGAAGTAAAAGAGAGAAAGAGGAATTTTAAACAGAGTGGATAAAAAGGTTCCTTCTGTGCCCCTGTAAAACCGTCTTCTGAGAGTTAATTTGTTGTTGGTTTCTTGTTGCTGCGGAGAGGCATTTGGAAAAGAGTAGCAAAAACAACACAATTCGCCCTTAAGGATCACTGCCTTGGGAGAATGTGAGAAAGAGGAGGAAGGGAAGCAATGCAAGACAAAAGTCTACAGATGGTTTTCTTGGCAAGATTGGTTCAGAGGGAATTTGCCATGGGCTTTCCCTGAGGCTGAGAGAGTGTGACTTGCCCAAGGGCACCCAGTGGGTTTATGTGGTCGAGCAGGAATGTGAACCCTACCCTCCTGAGTCCTAGTCCAATGCTCAAACCACTATTCTACACTGGCTCACACCCAAAGATATACTGGTATAGAAAATAATAGTATTGTGAGATGTTTAGCCTTCTCTCCCAGACAGCTCTGGTCCCACAACAAACTACAAATCCCAGGATTCCATAGGATGGAGCCATGACAGTTAAAGTGGTGTCGAACTGCATTAATTCTTCAGTGTGGCCACAGCCTCTGTTAACTGGGGAAATGAAAAATCAGACTATGAATTCAGTGTCAGAATTTTCAGTCTAAAATTATTGTTATTATTATTATTCTTTTGAACGTTGCATGCTTGTGTTTACTGACAGGCGTTGGCTCTATAGGGGCCCATACCTTAAATTGCAGGTGGCATCATTGGCGCAGTTCAAATTGAGTGGCTCAGGTCTGTCTTCTGTTTCCAAAAATAAAATGCCTTTGGCTTCTCCCTGCAAAGCAAAAAGGGCTGCATTTCTCCTCCAGCTCCAGTCATTAGATACCCACAGGCTTTTGTCAAATCCCCAAGGGGCAACTGGAGAGAAAATAAAGTGGATTTTAGCCCTTAAAAGCTCCATTGTCTCACTTTATTTTTTAAAACAAGTTAAGTGTGAGTACGTAGCTCAGGAGTTGCTTGCCTTCTCTTTTTCCCCCAAGGCAGAATTAATGGAAATGGAAATGGAAATTTTAAAGAAACTTTTATCCACATTTAAGGAGTATTAATAACTCAAAACCACATTGAGTTGTGCTGCATTTGGTGAAATGCTGAAGGTAGCTTCTCTCCAGCTTGCTGCTACAATTCCCTTTCACAATTTAGCTTCTAGAGATGGAAAAAGTTACTTTTTGGGACTACCATTTCTCTCGGGGATTCTGGAAGTTGTAATCTGAGTCCAAAATCATATTGTTGTTGTTGTTGTTTTATATCTCACCTTTTTGTGGATCACAAAAATTAAAATGGATACAATTTTTTTTATAAAAAATGCACATTATACAAAAGCTAAAGTAGAATTAAACTATCATTAGAAGTAAAAGCAATTAAGAGCATGACTGTAAAAACAGAAAAACAAAGACAACTGTTTATTATTATTATTATTATTATTATTATTATTATTATTATTATTATTTCTTACCCACCTCTTCCATGGATTGAGGTGGGGAACAACAACAAATTAACAATGAACAACATCAATTAAAACACATTAATTCAAACATGTTGTTGTTTGGGTGGTATGCCTTCAAGTTGTTTCTGACTTATGGCAACCAGAAGGCAAACCTATCATGGGGTTTTCTTGGAAAGATTTGTTCAGAGGGGGTTTGCCATTGCCATCCTCTGAGGCTGAGAGGGTGTGACTTGCCCACAGATTCAAGCATCCATAGTGAACAGCCAAGTGGAATGAGGACGTATGTCTCACTCCTCCTTCCTTGTTGCTACTTCATTGCCACACACAAAGGATTTTGAATTTGAATTGATATTCTCACATACCAATGACATATATATGTCTGTCCCTGGTTGCCATTGCATCTGAGGAAGTAGACTTTAGTCTAGGAAAGCTCATGCTACCAACTTCTTTATTACAGCTAGTCTGAAAGGTGCTACAAAATCTCTCTACATATATCCTCCTTCTAGGAATTAGGCTCATCCCAGGTGTGCATGTAATTCCAGGGGCCATGGATCATTGCAACCTGCCAGTCTATGGACCTTATCACATGGGGGTCCCAAGCAGAAGGTATCCAAAGCTAATACGTATTTTTTTTCCATGTGTTTACACATATCTAAAGGCAATCCAGATCTAATACGTATTTTTTTTCCATGATCCGAAGTGAAAGGGGATCTTTTGACATTCAGTTTTTCGGGGAAGTACAAGGGAGCTTTTGGAATCATTGCGCAATGGCCGCGCAGGCGAAATTCAGTTCGTTTCGGTATAGAACTGAATTTATTCTTACTTCGGTTAGTTTTCACTTACTTTTCGCTTCATGGCCAGCGTTTGATAAGGTCCTATGTGTTCACTTGCACATCAACAGATCTACTAGAGTTTGCTATCCAGCACCGTGCAAAACACACTAAATGCAGACCAGTCCCACCAGAGCTTATCCTTTGGCACCATCTAGTGCAAGCCATTGCAAATAACAACTCTGATGCCCACAGCAAGTTAGCTGGACTAGAAAGGCGACATATACAGTTGGCCCTTCACATTTGCGCTTTTGCGGCAGAAGTTGACCATAGAGTTGTGTTGGAGAACCTAGAAGTTCCTAGAGAGAACACTTCTCTAGGCATGTGTAGGTCCTCCAGCATGATTCTATGGTCAACTTTTGGCAGGTCTTGACCACAGAGTTGCACTGGAAGACCTAGAGATTCATAGAGAGAAAAAAATTCTCTAGGTATTTGTAGGTTCTCCAGCATGATTCTATGATCAACTTCTGGCAGATGTTGGCCATAGAGTTGCACCTGGAGATTCCTAGAGAGGTGTTCTCTAAGGTAAAAAGAATAGTGAGTTTTTAATTTGTAGTTTCTCCAGATTCACAGGCGTCCACCCCTAACCCCAGAAAATGTAGAGGGACCACTGTAAATAAAACAAATAAATGAACAAATAAGTCAGTGGTTGTGGAGAATCAACTTCCACCTCTCTTCTGTTTTGATTTAAAACATGCCCATACCCAAATGCACACCTGCAGCCGTGCCTAAGATGTCTAGTGCAAAAGCAACTGAACAAATCTTCCTGGTCTAAAACTCAATCAGCTGCACAATGTAAGCCAAGATCCTGTGTCAAGTTTGCTTGGTGTAAATCTACCCTTGGGTAGTTAAGTGGTGGTTGTGCTATTCCACCCTTCTGCTGAATACCAACATTGCATGACCAATTGAATATCTGCAGGCGTGATCCTTGTTTCCACAACCCCAGTGAATCAAGCAGCACATTGAAGGCACTGGTGAGTAGTGACACGTTTGCTAATACAACAGTTATACTTGCAGAACTTGGTTTGTGCAATGGTGAACTGAGTCTGTGAATTATGCCATGGCCCCAAACTGCATGTGCAATAGAACATACATGTGCATAAAACACTAACAAGATATCTATAGTAGCCTCCTAAGTAGGTGACTATATTTATACCCCGAATATAGAAAAAAGAGAAGATCCCATTTAAGGCCTCCAACATCTCTTCATCATCTCCTTCCTCCTCCTCCCCAACCCAAAGTGACAAAGCACTACAAGAGATGGGTGTACTCATATCGGAAATATATGACAGTGGAAACCAATGAAGTGAATGCAAAGACCCCTCATAAAAACAGGTGTGATCTGCTTTTCACTTTTATAGGCATTTCAAGGTGAAAATCAGGTATTAAAAAAGTCTAAATGGACCTTACAACAAACACAATAAATCGTTCTATGTACAGTGCTACTCCTGGGCTGAGAGCCAAGTTTTGTTCCCATTCCCTCATTGCAAACAAAATGCAGAGTGTCTGTTTTTTATGCACACTATTGGTTAATGATTTACGGCACTGGATCCATTCTGCTCCTAAGAAAGGTACAAATTCACCTGAATTTGCTATTTGTTCCAGGATGAAATAGCACAGGTATAGTCTGGGATTCTGCACATTTGTTACACATTCATGTGCATACACAGAAAGAGAGAGAGAGAAAGAGAGAGAGACTCGTGCCCTGTATTTCTTATGCACAGTCAAGCACAGAAATAGTATTTGGTCTGAAGTAGAACCAGATAAAAAATAGATCTGCAGGAAAACCCTGTGTGAGCAATGCCACTAGCTAGGAATGCGACGAATATCTGCCAGTTTTCCTCTCTTCAAGGAGAAAATTTCTCTTGGCACAAATTGATACACTGCATGTTTGTGCACTATGACTTTTCACATTTCAGGACTTTTTTTTTTGCAAAAAGAAAAAAAATTAACACATATGAGTATCTTGCACACACAAAAATCTGCACTGGAAAACATCTACAAATGTAAACGCAAAAAAGATGTGCAAAAGTTATAGAAACTTGTGAGGGCATTAACACTGACGTAAGTCTGGATATCCATCAGTGTCTGTGGTTTTTACATGCTTGCGTAAGGAGGCGTTCAGTACCCGCTTCTCGCTATGCTAGCCTCTCAATGCATCTGATCTCTCCCAGTCAGGCCTGGTTGATTCCTGGAGAGAAGACAACCAGGAGGAAAGCCCAGTTGTGTGTGTAGTTATAGTTTTCAGGAGGAGATACACTCTGCACATGCCCAGGTACACTCTTGAACTGTTTGCAGACTTGGCACTGAGAATGAGGCCCTTCTTTGGCTGAGACGTGTTTAGGTCCCAACACAATGACTGGGACTTAAGTGTGGCTGAATATTATGCTGTTCCTCCCCTTTCACTTTATAAAATGTAAGGTTATTTTTTTTTTCAATTCAAAAAGAACATTGGAAATTAATTTTATATATGGTGACATCTGCACACATTCTCTTAGATAAATATTGGAAAGGGATAACAAAACCATCAATTGAAGAGTGGGTAGTAAAACTACTGGGTATGATTGAACTAGATAAACTTACATGCAGACTAAATAATAAGTCATTAAAAGAAGTAGAAAAAGTTTGGATACCAGTGATAAAATATTGGAGAAGAGATTGACATGGTTTGATTATATAGTGTCTTGCAATGAATAGGGAATGGACATTTACAAGAAGACTGTAAACTCTATATAAACACATGGTTTGGTTTCTTAATAACTTTTTCTTTGACTGTTATACTTTTATTTGGAAATCTTAGTAACTCTGTAAGAGTTACTTTGAGTGACTTTATAGTAACTTTGTAAGAAGCAGATCCACGAAAAACTTCTTGAAAAAGTAAAGATTGTGGTTGATAGTGTGATTTAAATACTACATAAGTTAAAAAGAAAATAACAAAGTTAAGAGTTAAAAGGAAGTAATTGGTTCTCAACCATTATGAATGTAGAAGGTTTTCATTCTCACAAATATAACTAATTACTAGAAATGACTAGTATGTAAATAATACCATTAGCTATGTTTTATTTGTATGCTATAAAGGTTATAAATAAAATAAAATATTCTCAGTGGTGTAACCTTCTGCACTATTCACATGTCTGTCCATTATTTCTCCCTCTTTATCTATCCCAAGTCCTATCTTTCTAGGCGATGGAGTGGAAGGCTCCAAAATTTGTAGCCACCCCTTTTTATCGTCGAGAAGAAAAATGTTCAGCCAACACTCAGAGGATCACAATAAACATTTCCAACGGATGTGTTTTGTTTCCGTGGCCTTCCCTTGCATCTCAGGCCCAACCAACTCCCAGGTAAATACTGCTGTTGTCCAGCTGTACCTGATGCAGGTTTTTCGCACACCTGTCACTGCTAACAGCATGGAGGATGGAAAGCAAACTGGGAAGAAAGAAGGAGGGGAAAGGACAAAGGAAACAAAGTTCTGGAACAGGAGAGGTGAAAACGCGTGGGGTGAGTAAGAGGTGGGCTGGTCCTGAGTGGAATGGTCCAGGGCAGGATCCCCCTGGATCTCCAAAAAAGGCCCTTCAGCATCCCCTGAAGTGCAACTAGGCAGAAATGCCTGCATATCTTGGAAGGAAGGAAGGAAGGAAGGAAGGAAGGAAGGAAGGAAGGAAGGAAGGAAGGAAGGGGAAAGCTATAGGGCAGAACTAGAGACTCCAGAAGTTGGTTACTCCCTCCCAGGCTGCATCGGCACTGCAGAAATAATGTAGTTTCATGCTACTTTAGCTGCCATGGCTCAGTGCCATGGAATTGATGGTAAGAACTTACTTCATGCCATTTCCATTTCCCCCCAGTTTTTGCAGGTCTTTATGGCCCATGGACCTATTAAGCCCCTGCTTTTCTGATGCCCAAGTTATGCGTCAATATCTTCTTGGTCCAACTGGCCTTCCATTCAGTTTAATGTTGGAGAGAGAAAATGAACCCCAGTCTCCTTAATCCTTGCCTTCATTGGCATGGATCTATTTTAATAATGTTGGGGTTGATTGGTAGTTTGAAACAACAACAAAAACTAGTCTTGAAAGTATATTCATTTAACAAATGCAATTCTGCCTAATATAGTCAATTTCAATTGAGACCACTTCTTCAAGTTCATTTTAATCAATGTTACTATTGGGTTATAATTTCTATAATTCTATAATTTGCTTTAAACCTTTAGTTATTATGATTCCCAGATAGCAGATACTGTCAATATATCGCAATATTGTGTTGCCATTTTTGTTGTTGTTCTATTATACAACTTAAATACAAAATTGTTATTTTGTGCAGTTGACCACCAACCCAGTTTTGGGTGGTTTTCTTGGGCTGTGTGGCCATGTTCTAGAAGAGTTTCTTTCTGACTTTTCACCAGCATCTATGGCTGGCATCTTCAGAGAAGTTGCCAGACAACAAAGTTTCTCTGTCCCCATCTGATGTCAGGAACTAACATAGCATGGAAGCCAAATTAGATGGAAATCTGGATGGTGTAGGAGGGAACACAAAGGAGTAAGAACTGAAGATGCCAGCCACAGATGCTGGTGAAACATCAGAATGAAACTCTTCTAGAACATGGCCACGCAGCACAAAAAACCCACAAAAAAATGTGGATGCTGGCCATGAAAGCCTACGACTTCACATTGCAACAGAACTGTTTGCTGTAGAGTAAGAGATGCCAGACAAGGAGTAGTTTCTTTGTCCAGGGACTGAGTGATGGAATTTTGCAGCGACTTTTCTCCCCAAAACGTCTTCAACATGCTGTGACATCTTTCCGAGAGTTTACTGCTCCAGTAATGTACAGGTCTCTCTGTTTTCATCTGATGTCAGGAACTAACATAGCATGGAAGCCAAAATGGATGGAAATCTGGATGGCGTAGGAGGGAACACAAAGGAGTAAGAACTGAAGATGCTAGCCATAGATGCTGGCAAAACATCAGAAAGAAACTCTTCTAGAACATGGCCACGCAGCACAAAAAACCCACAAAAAACTATGGATGCCAGCCATGAAAGCCTACGACTTCACACTAACCCAGTGTTTACTCCAAATACACTGAGAATCTGTGCAAGTTCAGGCACTCCTTTTTCTGTATTAGATATGCATAGTAATGTATCATCTGCATATAGACTAATATTATGAGTTATTATCATAATGGTAGAATTCAGAGACTTAGCCATATTAGTCTGGAATATCAGTATGCAAAGGGATCTTGTAGCATTTCACTCCATGTATTTGAGGAAGCAAAAGCTTCTACTACAGTTTCTTTCACAAAGTTAGTCTCAAAGGTGCTACAAGATTCCTTTGCATACTGTTATTGCCATAAATGAGAAACAACTTGAAGCAAACAACAACAACAGAGCAGCAATGATAATCCAAATCAAGCTTCTGGAGTAAAGAAAAGCAGTGGGTTGTTGTTTTTTGAAGACTCTGTAAATGTTACTTTTTTGGACAATGACTCCCAGAAGCTCTCTCCCATGGCCATCCTGGCTGGCGTAAAATAAATCCTGGGAGTTCTAGCTCAGACAAGCAACATTTCCAAACCTTTGCTTGTTTCTTTTTTGGCCAGACAATAGTGACTCAGTATTGAAAAGACATCTTGTTCCTCAATTTGAAACAAAGATTCTCCCTGCCAGCCACCATCCAGCTGTTTGCACCCAACTCTGGTTAGTAGATCTTAGAGCTCCAAAGCAAGAAGAGTTTCGAGGAAGGATTTGTTCATGGTAAGAGATATGTGATAGTGGAGGTTTCATGGGAGGTTTCTAAACAGAGGTTGGCTACCTGTTTCTCAGGGGTGCTTTAGCTGTGTATTCCTGCATGGCAGGGGGCTGCAATAGATGGCCTTTGGAGATTACTTCCAAATCTGCAGCTCTATGAAAAGCACAGCCCGTACTGCAAGGTGTCCACTCCTATTGCCAGCTACTTTCTCTGTGCTGTCCTCCAGAAGGTCCTATCATAGATACAAGATAGCACTGGCTGATTGCCATAGTAAGAAAACTTATTTCAAGGTTTTAAAACTTTTTTTTAAAAAAAATGGGATGATGAAAAACTTCCTAACAAATTCAGGGTTATCCGAAGCGAGGAACTGACAAGAGGCGCTTCGGCAAACAATATGTCTACATGTTTGCTTTGCTGACATCATTTCACTGAAATGACAGAGTGGTTGCTTTTCAGTAAATACCAAAAAGAAAAAAAGTACTGCATTAACAGTAAAATCCTCTCCTGCGTTGGGTCAGCGAGGCACAGTGTCCAAAGTCTAAGCCCTGAAATCTAATTAGGTAATGGGGGCATTTCTTCCATTTTCTACAGGTCTGGACCGCAACATCTCTAGCAACTCCTCCTACCATGAGGCCACCAGCTTTCTTGCTTCTTGTGCTTGGAGTGATCATTCTCCTTAGCTACAGTTTCCATAGAAAGAAACCCAAGGTAGAAATCTTAGTAATAAAAGTGCTTTGTTTAAAAGAAAAAAAAATATTTGCAGCACTCTGATCAAATGATGGCAGGTGATGTGGGATTAGTACCAAGGTGGATGGCTGCAGAGGGTTAGAGGATGCAACATCCCTGTCATTTTGGGGTCCTCTAGACCAGTGGTCCCCAACCCCCGGTCCGCAGCCCGGTACCAGTCTGCAGAACAAATAGTACCGGGCCGCCCTGCTAATAATAATAATAAGCGAGTCCCGATAATAAGCGCAGGGACGCTGCAACCCCCCCCCCCCAGTGGGCCATGGAAAAATTATCAAACATTGACCGGTCCACGGCAATAAAAAGGTTGGGGACCACTGCTCTAGACCAATGGTTCTCATACTTTGTTCCTGCAGATGTTTTGGACTTCATACCCCTGAGGCCTCAGCCAACTTGGCCAAGGGTTATAGTTATGCCTATAAATAGTTATGCCTGTCCCTGATTTCCGCTGTAGCTATCTCATATTATTTGTGATTTGTAATTTTTAAGTAAGTTTTTATATTTTGTCTGTTTAATTGTATTTGGGGGGGGGCTATTGAGGATGGAATTGTTTGCTTTATCTTGTAAACCACCTCAGTTGTATTTTACAGAGGCAGGATATAAATATGTTATTATTATTATTATTATTATTATTAGTCAGGGACTATGGAAGCTGAAGTCCAAAACAGCTGGAAGGCAGGGTCTGAGAACCACAAAAGATTCTTTTTTTTCTGTGCAGGAAGCAGAGAATCCCATTTTCTTGCAGTTTCCTGTGCAAAAATACCAGTTAAAAATCTAACATCGCAGTCTACATTTTATAGATTTGTACATATTAAATGCTCCTTAAGGCTGCATTCCATAATTGCTACGAAACTGGAGCAATATTTCAGTGATGTCTAGTTGCAGATTGGGCCTCCAGATACCGATGGCATGAGAGGAAAGAACTGACTTCCCTCTTCTTTTAGTGACAATTAGCGAGGAATTAGTGAGGACATAGATAGGAAAGTGAGACACTCATATTTCCATTTTGCCATTTTCATAAAATTATCCCTTGCAACCCCTCTTGCTTTGCTAATGATACCTTTGCTAATCATTGTGTCACTACAGCTATTGGATCTATGAGACCAGTTGTCTCCAGGTATAATGATGTACTCTTTGTAACTATTATTTCTTGCCACCAAGAATGATTAACAATTTTCTCCCACTGTGCGAAACTTTTTGAAAACGATGCAAGGTTTGAGAAATATTCACAGGTTGGGACATCCTTGCTAAAAATTAAAATTATTTCTTTTAAAAAAATGCAACGAAAACAGGATTCTCTAAGGGACAATCTTGTTTTTGTATAGAAAAAGGTGTTGTTGTTTTTTCCTGTGTGGGGAACAAGCCTCTTGAGCACAGGATCTCATTTTACTGTGGTTTCCTGTGCAAAAAAATACCAGTCAAGATCTTACATCGCAGTGTACTTTTTATAACTTTACAAATCTGTAGCTACATTGAAGATATATAGTAAAGCCATTGATGCATTGTGAAGATATCCGTAAAGTGAGCATTCTCATCATATCCAGGACTCTCAGGTGGGACCCCCCCTCTTTTTTAACTCTGATTCAAATGTTTGTTACCATTCTTTTACAGATAGAGAGTTGCACTAATCCTAGGTGAGAATTCATCTAGACCAGACTTTCCTAGGCTTGGGCCTTGAACGTTCTTTGAGTGACATACCCCCATTGTCCTGATCATTGGTCATGCTGTGTGGGGATGGTGGGAGTTGTAGTCCAATATCTACTTGAGATCCAAGTTGATCCCAAGTGGATCTCAGGTCTTTCCTAACAAACTGGAGATGCCAGTGATCTAACTTGGATTATCCCATATACAAAAACATTCTCCACCACACAGCCATGGTTTCCCTTAAAATTATTTATTTCTCATTGCATGCTCAAGACTAACATCTTCAGAGCTCGTATGAGGCAAACACAAATGGAGCAAATGGCCAGAGACACTGGTAAGAAATTCCTAATTTTCATGATGGCACCAGGTACTACTTCAGGCAATTGAGTGGAGAAAGCAAAATTTCAGAGAGTGTTGCAGACAATGCCAGATTAATGTAATAACAAGAGTCCAGTTGTACCATTTTCTTGTTGTGCTTCCTTCTCTTAGAAGATTATAAGTTGTTTAGTGTTTTCAGAGATCCTCAGTATTTTTATTTAATTCTAACTGGATTTTTGGAGTAACTTAAAAGCACTCAGATTGTTTTCTTTTTTGAAATAAAAACCCTCCAATCAAAGATAGAAGGTGCAGCAACTGGCCTCCAAAAGATGCAGTCCCAAACCAGACTGAAATGGAGAGGGCAGGAAAGAATGAAGAAATCGAAGAAATCCTTGCAAAGCTGGACCACATGATGCCCAGTGTTACTTTCAGGGATATAAAAACCACCACAAGTGCCAAGAACAGCAAAGCCACCATCTTGAACCACAAAGACTCTTACTGCGTAGGAGAACACTTGATGGTCCAACTGGATATGTATGACTATTTAGGAAAAAGGAAGGAATATGGAGGAGACTTCATAAGAGCAAGGATCTACTCTTTGGATCTCAAGGCTGGAGCATCTGGCAGTATCAAAGACTTGAAGAACGGGACGTACTTGGTCAATTTCACCTTATTTTGGGAGGGGGACGTCAGAGCCTCCATCTTGCTCATCCACCCCAGCGAAGGAGTTTCCGCCTTGTGGGCTGCAAGGAAAAAAGGCTATGACAAAATTGCTTTTATGGGTAAATTTTTGATTGGAGCATTTGAAGTCACCACTGAATGTGGATTTAACCTGAACAAAAATGCAGAACTGTGTGAGTATTTGGATGAGCGGGACCAAGAAGCCTTCTACTGCCGCAAACCAAGGAATGTCCCATGTGGAGCTTTTGTCAGTATGTGGACCTACAACAAACCCATGTCATATCTGACAAAACTGGAACAGAGACTTTTAAAGAGGTATCTTAATTTTCCTGTCATCTTCACATATTTCAGTTTCAGACTGTAGTGATCTTTCCATTTGGTCTTTGGAGTATCTGGGTGATCAGAAATCTCTAGATCAGGGGTAGGCAACCTTTCCCCTTTAAGGGCTGAGGGACTTCAGCTCCCAGAATCCCAGGAGCTATTGGCCAACATGGGACTATTGGCCAACATGGCTGAGGCTTCTGGGAGCTGAAGTCCCTCGGCCCTTAAAGGGGAAAGGTTATCTACCCCTGCTCTAGATAAAGTAACTCATAGAAGAGATAACAACTTGGAATACTATGCACAGTTCTGGTCACCCAGCCTGGAAAGGGTATCATGGAGGTAGAAAAGGGCTGAGAGTCAATTGGAGTAATTTACCTACTGAGGAACAGTTTCAAAATTTGGAGGTGTATAGCTTAGAAAGAAAGGTGAGCCAGAGGAGAAATGGTAGAAGTTGCAAGAGATTCTGTGTTGTGTAAAGAAAATGGATATAGTATGTCTTTCTCCCTCTTTCATGGGAGATCCCTCATAGTCTAGTGCAGGGGTAGGCACCCTTTCCCCTTTAAGGGCCGAGGGACTTCAGCTCCCAGAAGCCTCAGCCATGTTGGCCAATAGTCCCACGTTGGCCAATAGCTCCTGGGATTCTGGGAGCTGAAGTCCCTTGGCCCTTAAAAGGGAAAGGTTGCCTGCCCCTGCCCTAGTGGTTTGAACATTGATCTAGGAGGTCAAAAGACTAGGGTTCAAATTTCTGCTCAGCCATGGAAACCCACTTCAGCTTCTGCTACACTGCAGAAATAATGCAGTTTGACACTGCTTTAACTGCCATGGCTCCATCCTATGGAATCCTGGGACTTGCAGTTTGTTGTTGCACCAGAGCTCTCTGATAGAGAAATCTAAACATTTCACAAAACTATGGGGTGCATTTATACACTAGAAATCATGTAGTTTGATATCACTTTTAAAGGGTTGAGTTCAGTTACCAGAAATGGGTTTGAACAAGCCAGGATGCTCTTGATAGCTGACCAACGTGTTCTGGATTGCTTTCTCCCAGCTCTCATAACAACCTCTAACCTGTTCTCTTCAAGGTACAACCTGGGAGTTGAGATCCCTAAGATGTTTGGGGACATTCATGTCATCCAATGTGAAAGTAAGTTTGGCTTCCTGGTTTTCATCACTGTAGTGAAGGCATGAGTGAGTGTCCAAGAAATATTGCTTTAGCCCAGGGGTGGGCCAAATGCAGCCCATAAGCCACATCCAGTGGTTTGAGCATTGGATTATGGCTCCAGGGATCAGGGTTCAAATCCCTGCTTGGCCATGGAAACCCACTGAGTGAACTTGGGCATGTTCCACTCTCTCAGCCTCAGAGGAAAGCAAAAACACCCCCCTAATCAAATCTTGCCAAGAAAACCCAGTGATAGGGTGACCCTAAGCCAGAAACAGCTTGAAGGCATGTGACAACAAAAAGAGTTTCATGTACAAAGTTCTTCCACTACATCATTAATTCTGATATTTCATTTCAATGCTGGCGCTTCACAACGTTGCACTCACATAGTCTCTTCTCAATCGATTGTCCCTTGTTTCCTTTTTATTTCAGGCAACCAGACAAAGGCTGGAGAGAAATGTAGATTTGAGACAAATGCCTCATTTCCCAGTGGCTTTGTGTGGCAGGACGAATGGTACCCTCTGTTTTGCCAACTATCCAGTTTCAACACCTCGGATCAGATCATGACATGCTTGAAAGGAAAGCTGGTGTCCATCCTGGGAGACTCCACTGGACGGCAGTGGGTCGAATATCTCACAAGTACAGTGCCCAGTATGTCTTTCCCCTAAACATTCATACACACCTAGAGATACCATATTGTATTGTTGCCTTTCGTACACATCTGTTTTTCTTCTTGGTAGGTAGATTCATCTCTATGCCATGTGTGTATCCATCTTTCCAGTCGTTATTTATTGAATGCACTTTAGGAAAGCTGCTTGACATAGCATAGACCCAACTCTGATATGCAAAGTCATTGACCAGGTTATGGAAATACTTTTATTGAGGGTCTGCAGATCTAATGCCAAGTTTCACTGAAATTAAAGGATGGCTGGTAGTTAAGGCTAACAAGGTATTGGTGATAAATCCCTATCTCTTAGGGTTCTCAGGTGAAATAAAGGACAAAGATCCTGTCCCTGGAGGTGAATCCATACTCCTCATTACCTATGTTGTCCAAGACAATGGCAGAGACCATTTTCCCACAAGGTGAAGCTGGTATCCTTTGGATGGGATATTCTGCAAAAAATAAGTGCATCTTGACAGTTTTGCATGGATGCATTTCATACACGCATGCATTTGGTTGCTCATTCACTTCAACAGACTATGCAGACAGAGAAGGACAGCTCCCAGAAGTATTGGTTAGAAGCAGAGAAAATATTTGAAATATTGAATATTGATTTTTGAAAATATTTAAATTGTACAAAAAAACCCCCACCACAACCCTCCTCCATGTCGAAAAACCCTGACAAATCCTACACAGAGAAGAATCTTTGCCATTTGAGACTTATTCTGCACCAAATTCACAAGTGGTTCTTTTCTGCATAATATTTCTACACTGAAATATTATTTCCTGTGCAGAAAATTCTGTTTCTTGCATAGAAAATGTTGTTTTCTAGGCAAATCACCCATGTGCGAATTTTGCACAGAAGTCCCAAATTGCAAAAAGGTTTTGAAAAATGATGTGACTTCTGTAGATTTTTCTCCACGTGAGGAAGAAATTGCTAAAATTACTCATTGCCTTCAACGACAAATACAGAGCAATTGTGCCAGTGAAAAGGTTGCAGCTGAGACAGATAAAGACGTAACTCCTAAGAAATGTTTTTTCTCCTCTTCTTCTTTGTGACTTCTGCAAAACAAGACTGCTGTTACCGATAGAGATGCAATTCTTTTCTAATTATGTTCTGAAAGGAAGCAAGGAGTAATGGAAACCATTTTCATCTCACTATGAGAAAATTATGACATTTAAGACTATTCACAGTTCAAGGCTTACTCTATGCAAAGTTTGTATGCAGTGTTGTTGCACAGAAAACAACATTTTCTACATAGAAAATAGCATTTTCTGTGCAGAAAACAATGTTCTGTTCAGAAATATAGTTTAATTATTAATAAATTTTATTGATATTATTATAATATTTGTGCAAAATACCATTTAATACACAAAAATACCATGGGTGAATGTTTTGCAGAATGTGTCCTGGAACGAGAAGATTCTCATTACATTACTTCTTGTCAGGATTTTCTGAAACACAAGGAACATGTTTGTTGGGGGAGGGGTTGCCATACAAAAATCATTCTCAAATGTTCTTCCCAACCTTTCTGCCATATTTAGGGAGATTATTGAAATGCCCATAGCAGAAACTAAACGCAACTCAAGTAGGAGAGTCTAATGGGAGTCCTTGCATATTTCTCTATGTAATCATTGAATCCAAGTGCAAAGAGCAACTGTCCAGTGGTTTCTTCCTCCCTGTGAGAAAGAAATGCAATAATTTCTCATATTATCAAAAATCTAAATTGATTTTGTGTCTGTTTCCCCATTAGCATTTAAATATCTTGACTGCCATGGAATTGGGAAGCATCCGAACCTGGTTGCTCTGGACATGGATAGAAATGCCCAAGTCCGGTGGATAAAACATCACCACCCTTTAGTGACTGCCAGTGAGTACCTGGTGACAGATCACAACTATATCGCTCGGGAGATTGACAAAATAGCTGGCGACAAAAACACAACGGTTGTCATTGCCATCGGTCAGCACTTCCGTCCCTTTCCTATTGAACTCTTCATCCTAAGGGCCATTAATATCCGGAGAGCTATCAAGCGCCTTCTCCTGAGGAGTCCGGACACCAGAGTCGTCATCAAGGGAGAGAACATCCGGGAATTGGATGTGGACCAGGAGCGGTTTAGTGACTTCCATGGCTATGCTCAATATCTTGTAGCAAAAGACATATTTAAGGATCTGGATGTGGCTTTCATTGATGCGTGGGACATGACCATTGCTTATGCCACAGACGACGTGCACCCATCTGATCCTGTTGTTTGGAATGAAATTAAAATGTTTTTAAATTATATTTGTTAAGACATTAGCACCAACCCAATGTCAAAATTATAGTTGGGCAAAAACCCAGGATTCTGGCTTGCCAGAATTACCAGTTGAAGCTTTGAGAATCCTTGTCACAGATTGTGTGCAGATACTTTGCACCCTTGGACTCCCATAAGAATGCCAGAAAAGTCATCCCAGATCTCACCATGTGGTTCAACTAATCCTATTCTTCCAGTGCAATCTGCCCAGATATTTCTGGGCAGTCTTACTGAGGAGGCAGGTGGGGTGCTGGTCTTGAAGGCAACCATGTTCCTACTTGATAGCCCTCAGAACCCATGATATCCTGCACCAAGACATGGAGGTTCCAGTTAGTTGTGGTAGGGAAGCATGATGGCTATGGACAGTAGGACCCTGTTTGGGTTTTGAAATCTTCAGGGGAGGTCCCTTTATCTCTCCTGCAACTCTTCAGTCACATTTAATGGGAATGTGAGAGGGGAGCCTTCTCAATGGTTGCTCCCAAATTATCGAGGTCCCTTTCAAGGGAGGCTAGGCTGGCCCCTTTCCTCTTGTCCTTCCGTAAGCAGATGAAAACCCCTATTTTAAAAAAGAAAATCAGGGTGGATTTTGGCAACTGACTGGCAGCCGAGGCAGACACTTTTAAATGTCTTATTTCTTTTTGATGTACTGTCACTCTCTAGTTGCTCTTTTTTTAAAACAAAAACAAAAACAAACCTCAGTTGTTGCTTCAATATGATTATCAGCTTAACAGTATTTTAATGTTATAATTTATTGGCTGAAATCTTTGCTGTTGTCATAAACACATGTAAATGCCCTTACACATGCGGGTATGTGTCTTTTGCCATTGTGCAGCAGATGTATTCAGTTCTGTTGTTATTGTTGTCATTGTTAACTGCCCTTGAGTCATCCCTGGCTCATGGTGACCCTGTGGATGAGACACCTCCAAGACCCCTTGTTCTTCGTTGCTTTGCTCAGATCCTGCAAATTGAGATCCATGATCTCCCTGATTGAGTCTATCCATTTGGTCTTCCTGCCTTTCTGTTTCCCTCCACCTTTCCTAACATTATTGTCGTTTCCAGTGATTCATGCCTTCTCATGCTCTGGCCAAAGTATGACAGCCTCAGTTTAATCATCTTGGCTTTTTTGGCTTGATCTGTTCAAGGGCCCATTTGTTTGTCTTTTTGGCTGTCTACAGTATCCTCAGCACTCTTCCCCAGCACCTCATCTCAGATGAGTTGATTTTCCTCTCATCTGCTTTCTTCACTGTCCAGGTCTCACATCTGTATATGTTTTTGATCTTACAGAATGATCTTTTCCTTGGCATATAGCATGCTGGCTGTTGGTTTGAACTTTCTTGTGATTTCCCGGATCTTGTGGAAGAGATCTCTCATTCTTCCTTTTTTGCTGTTGTCTTCCTTTTCCTTGCATTAATCATTGTAATAGTTCTCTTTTTCTTTGTGCAGTAGTAGTTGTACAGTTCTGTTCATGGTTCTGGTTTTGTTCCCACAAACTACAAGGTGTGAGTTCAATACCAGCCAAGGGCTCAGGGTCAACTCAGCCTTGCATCCTTCCGAGGTCACTAAAATGAGTCCCCACCTTGTTGGGGGCAATTAGCTTACACATTGTAAACTGCTTAGGCACTGCTTAAGTGCACTGATAAGCGGTATAGAAATGTTATTGTGAGCCATTGTTTCTTCTCTATCTTTTTGGCCATCAATAATATGCTTTCCATTCTTGTTTAATTATGTCCTTGGCTTCTTCCCATTGGTTCTTGGTCAATTATTGGGCAACCATTGGGCGGTATATAAATAAATTTTATTATTTATTCTATTATTATAATTATACTTAATATAATTTCTTACATTGTTGGTAAATTCTGTTGGGCTATTGTTCAGCTACATGAAGAGAGATTCCACCTCAACATTAAGAGGAACTTCCAGACAATAAGAGCTGTTTGACAGTGGAACACACTCCCTTGGAGTTTGGTGGAGTCTCCTTCTTTGGAGGCTGGGTGGCCATCTTTTGGGAGTGCTTTGATGGTGTCTTCCTGCATGACAGGGGGTTGCACTGTATAGTCCTTGAGGTCTCTTCCAGCTCTATGACTCTATGGTTCAATTTTGGTAAAATGGCTGTTTTTGTTCTAGTTCGGTTCTAGTCATTGGCATAAACAGACTCACTCTCAGACTGCTTCTTGCGCTTGGACCCTGGACTGCCTCAACCATGCATCTGCCCTTGCTGATCCTCTAAATGTAGACCTCGACTGGCTTGGCTTTTCTTGCAGCTGTTCTCTTGGACAGAGAACTGGGCATTGCCTCCTTTAACCAGACAGCCTCCAGCCAGCAGCTTCCTCTGCCTCCAAGTTCGGCTTGTTATCTTGACTCTCCTCTTCTTGATCAGAGGAAGCCTCCTTCAGTAGGACATGACAGATGCATCCAGTAGCAGCATTCTGAGCAAACAGAATTTCTTTCCTCTGTGTGTCCATTTCTAATTTCCATTTATTATTTGGGTGGTTTATAATATTTTTAACAGTGCATGGTGAATAAATATAGATAAATTCTGTTCATGGAGCATTTGTGTCTACTCACACTGTTCTAAAATAATTTTTGTGGCTTATCCTCCATGTGAATATTCCCACCTGCCCAATTTTGTTGTTGATGATGTTGTGTGCCTTCAAGTCATTTCTGAGTTATGGTTACCCTAAGATCACTCTATCATGGGAATTTCTTTGCAAGATTTGTTCAGAGTGTTTTGGACTTCCTCCCCCCCGCACCAGATTTTGGAATATTGTGCATATATAAGGTTGGAGATAGGACTTTGGTATACACCTTATAAACATAGCCTGAAGGTAGTTTTATGCATAGTATTTTTAATAATGTTGTACCTCAAATAAAGCTTATGTACACTGAACCACCAGTAAAACGAAGGCATCACTATCTCAGCCACCCGTGTGGATAATTTTGCCTTCTGGAATATTTTGGATTTCAGAATTCTGGATAAGGGAATGTCAACCTGTATTTAGAAATGCTATTTAGGCATCCAAAGCAAAGGGCAGGCAAAGGGACCTAGAGAATGCAAACAAAAAGCAAATATGAATTCTAGCTATGAACAATGTTCAGTGTCTCATTCTCTGCAATGTTAGCATAGGGAGGGCTTTAAAAGGGTTTGGTTGCTCTGCATTCAGCACATGCTCAGAGGACTTCCCGTGAAGGATTAAAAACTGAGCACCTGTTTCTTTTCTTCTTGTGGCCTGGCTTACCCCTCTGGGCAAATTCATCCACCGCAAAAGAAGAAAGAGATCTGCAAAAAGCACAATCTGAGTCATTCATTTTTTTCCACCTGCTGCATTCACCTGTCACTCACTGACCTGCAAAGGGGAGGGAAAGAGAGAGAGAGAAAGAAAGAAAGAACAAAAGAAAGAAGGAAAGAAGGAAAGAAAGAAAAGTTTCTGAGACAAGGCAGCTGGGAATGAGCTTGGTGAGTACATGGTTTATTGGATCCTGGCAAGATCCAGTCCTAAAAACCTTGAGGCTGCCTTGTAGGACATGACGTGGTTTAGATTGTGTTTTCCATTTCGGGAAGAGAGATTCTTAGGCTGCTGCCACACTGGAGAAATAAAGCAGTTTGACACGACTTTAACTTTCATGACTCAATGTTAAAGGAGCCCGGGTGGTGCAGTAGTTAAATGCCGGTCCTGCAGCCACAAGGTTGTGAGTTCGATCTCTGCAGGGCTCGAAGGTTGGCTCAGCCTTCCATCCTTTCGTAGGTTGGTAAAATGAGGACCCAGATTGTTGGGGGCAGTTGGCTTACTCATTGTAAACCCCTTAGAGAGTGCTGAGTTCACTACGAAGCGGTATAGAAATGAAACTACTATTGCTAGTCTATGGAATTCTAGGATTTGTAGTTTGCTGTGGCACCAGAACTCTCTGACAGGGAAGGCTAGATTTCTCACCAAACTACAAATCCCAGAGTTCCATAGCACTGAGCCATGGCAGTTAAAGCGGTGTCAAACTGCATGAATTCTGCAGCATAGATGCAGCCAGAAACAGCTCCTGAAGCTTCCTTAAGGTGCCTACATCCACTGTGCATCATTTTAGGATGCACAATTTTCACATTTTAATAGCCAATCTGTGTCAAAAATTCATTTGCCAATTTCCCCCCCAGTCTGGTTCATACTGTGGGATGCAGAGGTGTGTCTGTGGGATGCAGGGAAAATGAGGGCATTGCACCCCCCAAATAAGAATTCTCCCTCTGATTGTGCTAATTGTGTGTCACAACTATTAAGAGCCAGGTGTGGTAGTGGAATTGTGGTCTGAGTGTTGGACTATGTCACTGGAGACCAGGGTCCAATTCCCAGCTCAGCCATGAAACCCACTGAGTGACCTTGGGCAAGTCACATGCTCTCAGCCTCAGGGGAAGGCAATGGCAACCCTCCTCTGAACAAATCTTGCCAAGAAAATCCCATGATAGATTCATCTTAGGGTCACCACAAATAGGAAATGACTTGAAGGCACACAACAACAACATGAACTGTAACATGTCATATGAGGGGTATAGTAGTTTGAGCATTGGGCTAGGACCCTGGAGGACTATGGTTTGAATCCTGGCTCAGCCATGGAGGGACACTGGGTAAGTGACATGCTCTCAGCCTCATAGGTAGGCATTGGCAAACCCCCTCTGAAGAAACTTGCCAAGAAAACCCAATGATAGGGTCACTATAAGTTGGACACCTGTGGGTTTTCATGGCCAAGTGGAATCCATATCATTAAAATAGAAGAATTGTCATTTCCCTCCTCTGTTCACTGAGATTCATTTGGTTACTCCTCACTTTAGTATTTTCTCCATCTCCTGGGGCATTCTATCTGGAGGTTTTCTTATTACTCAAAAAGCCAAGGAGGGAATGGTTGCAACCCCTCCTGTTCACATATAATACTGGGCAGCTCCCATTTTGACTGGAGCTGCCTAATAATTGGCAAAAAGTGGATTATACTAATCTTGAAATGAAAATCAGAGACAGCCTGATGGGCATCTTCTCCATCTTCCACAGAAGCAATGGGACTACCTCAATGGGCTCCGTCCACCATAAATTCCAAAACTTTCTTGGTTCTCATGCTTGGAGTGATCATCATCTTCAGCTACACTCTCCACAGAAAAGAGGTCAAGGTAAATCTACCCACCAAAGAAAGAGAAAGGTTGAAAGACAATGATAGCAGATCCATTCATGAATGTTCTCCTCTGGTTAATCTAGAATTGTATTAGCACCTGGTGAGCCTTCAATGTGCCTCTCAAAGATATTTCAGAACCCTTCAGAAACCACACCAGCAAAATCTGGTGACAAACTGTGGGAACGCCTTTAATAAACATCCCTCCATTTTGCTTCCAAGATTAGCTTAAAGCAGGGGTAGGCAATCTAGAGGCTTCTCAATGTTTTGGGCTGCAGTGACTTAAGCCCCAGCCAGCATGAGACCCAGAACAACATTTCATAGCAATCTCTCTCTCTTTATTTTGTCATTTCACCAGGGATTATGGGTGATGTAGTGCCAAAGGGGCATCTCCTCCCATGCACACCTATCCATGTGCCAAGGTCATCATCCGAGGTCTTTCTCAGGATGCCTTGGTCAAAGGGGGAGATGGCTGGTATCTACAAGGTCTTTTCTATGGTGGCATCTCATCTATCAAATGCCCTTTATAGGGAGACTCATTCAGAACTTACCATCTTATCAATATCAGAAGGAGAGATGTCTTCATTCTCCTGGAGATTTTAAGAACTGTTTTTGTGGTCCTACCCCTTTGGATTTTGTTCAAAATCCATCTGTCAGCTTGCATTTGGTTTGACAAGTTGAAATGTTTTATTTTGTCCTGATTACTTTATCTTAATTTGACTTTCTGCTTCTTGAATTGTTCTATTGTTTTATTTTAATGTACCTTGCATTTCCTAACACACCTTACCCCACCAAGAGAACTTGTTAGTTCCTGTTTGTCAAATGTATTGAACAAAGGAACATGAATTAATGATTCAAGCCCAGTGGAAAGGGCATTAAGAAGGAAAAGGGAGATGGAAGGCTGCAACACACTTAGAGATACAAGAGGCCAGAAATACTGGTATCCTGTCATAAGGATGTTGCCTTTCAACTTCTTCCAAATACTACCTTCACCATCCAATACACAGACTCAGAATGACACTTGGTTTGGGTGTTTAGGGTGGAAAGTCTTCTACACACAGAGTAATATCTCTCCATTTTTTTATTAGTATCTCTCTTTCTTTGCTGTTTAGCTCCTGTGCACACTGCTGATACTAGGACCAACTTGTTCAGATATCCAAGAAAGCAGCATTTCCATGTGAACTTGCTTAACATTGTCCTTTTGTTTTTTTCTCATTTCAGCTCAAGTTTACTATCTTCAGAGGTCCTGGGAAGACAAGTGAAGCAAATCCAGTTGTTGCAGATACTGGTGAGGTTTATTTATTTTTTCCATTTTAACTTCCAGAACCTCCTCAAGGATTATATCATAATATGTCAACATACACTGGCCTAAATTCTTTTGGTAGTCCTCCACAACCTTCCAGGGGTCCTCCAGAGATCCTGGGTGATGTTGTTGTCACCATGTGTCTGGCTGTTGCAATACAGCTAGATGCTCCTTTGCTGTCCTCTGTCTTCTCCAGAAGAAAAGGGAGTTCTGAATACAAGGAGTCATTGTGTAAAGGAAACACTGAATACCTTCTCCCACAATGACAATAAAGGAACATATGTGTTGTAATTCAATATTACACCTGTGAATGTCACCAAAAGGATGTCCACCAATCTCTCCCTCTCTCTCAAACAACCCAGAGTCATGAGCCAACAAATAACCGGGGCTCGTGTCTCTGGCTGTTTGGGGAGAGACAAAACAACACATCTGGTACAAACATCATGATAAAACAAGAAACCATTAACACAGCACAGCGGAGGACGTTTGGAGGACGTGGGGCCTTGCTGGGAGACATCCCTCCCCCCTCCCACTGGTGCTTACCACCAACACCTGAGTCCAAGGCTGCAGAGGACTGGGCTGGGGTTAAAAACCCTGCCCAGGCACCATCTCCTCAGCACAGCGGAGGACGTTTGGAGGACGTGGGGCCTTGCTGGGAGACATCCCTCCCCCCTCCCACTGGTGCTTACCACCAACACCTGAGTCCAAGGCTGCAGAGGACTGGGCTGGGGATGAAAACCCTGCCCAGGCACCATCTCCTCAGCACAGCGGAGGACGTTTGGAGGACGTGGGGCCTTGCTGGGAGACATCCCTCCCCCCTCCCACTGGTGCTTACCACCAACACCTGAGTCCAAGGCTGCAGAGGACTGGGCTGGGGATAAAAACCCTGCCCAGGCACCATCTCCTCAGCACAGCGGAGGACGTTTGGAGGACGTGGGGCCTTGCTGGGAGACATCCCTCCCCCCTCCCACTGGTGCTTACCACCAACACCTGAGTCCAAGGCTGCAGAGGACTGGGCTGGGGATGAAAACCCTGCCCAGGCACCATCTCCTCAGCACAGCGGAGGACGTTTGGAGGACGTGGGGCCTTGCTGGGAGACATCCCTCCCCCCTCCCACTGGTGCTTACCACCAACACCTGAGTCCAAGGCTGCAGAGGACTGGGCTGGGGATAAAAACCCTGCCCAGGCACCATCTCCTCAGCACAGCGGAGGACGTTTGGAGGACGTGGGGCCTTGCTGGGAGACATCCCTCCCCCCTCCCACTGGTGCTTACCACCAACACCTGAGTCCAAGGCTGCAGAGGACTGGGCTGGGGATGAAAACCCTGCCCAGGCACCATCTCCTCAGCACAGCAGAGGACGTTTGGAGGACGTGGGGCCTTGCTGGGAGACATCCCTCCCCCCTCCCACTGGTGCTTACCACCAACACCTGAGTCCAAGGCTGCAGAGGACTGGGCTGGGGATGAAAACCCTGCCCAGGCACCATCTCCTCAGCACAGCAGAGGACGTTTGGAGGACGTGGGGCCTTGCTGGGAGACATCCCTCCCCCCTCCCACTGGTGCTTACCACCAACACCTGAGTCCAAGGCTGCAGAGGACTGGGCTGGGGATGAAAACCCTGCCCAGGCACCATCTCCTCAGCACAGCAGAGGACGTTTGGAGGACGTGGGGCCTTGCTGGGAGACATCCCTCCCCCCTCCCACTGGTGCTTACCACCAACACCTGAGTCCAAGGCTGCAGAGGACTGGGCTGGGGATGAAAACCCTGCCCAGGCACCATCTCCTCAGCACAGCAGAGGACGTTTGGAGGACGTGGGGCCTTGCTGGGAGACATCCCTCCCCCCTCCCACTGGTGCTTACCACCAACACCTGAGTCCAAGGCTGCAGAGGACTGGGCTGGGGATGAAAACCCTGCCCAGGCACCATCTCCTCAGCACAGCAGAGGACGTTTGGAGGACGTGGGGCCTTGCTGGGAGACATCCCTCCCCCCTCCCACTGGTGCTTACCACCAACACCTGAGTCCAAGGCTGCAGAGGACTGGGCTGGGGATGAAAACCCTGCCCAGGCACCATCTCCTCAGCACAGCAGAGGACGTTTGGAGGACGTGGGGCCTTGCTGGGAGACATCCCTCCCCCCTCCCACTGGTGCTTACCACCAACACCTGAGTCCAAGGCTGCAGAGGACTGGGCTGGGGATGAAAACCCTGCCCAGGCACCATCTCCTCAGCACAGCAGAGGACGTTTGGAGGACGTGGGGCCTTGCTGGGAGACATCCCTCCCCCCTCCCACTGGTGCTTACCACCAACACCTGAGTCCAAGGCTGCAGAGGACTGGGCTGGGGATAAAAACCCTGCCCAGGCACCATCTCCTCAGCACAGCGGAGGACGTTTGGAGGACGTGGGGCCTTGCTGGGAGACATCCCTCCCCCCTCCCACTGGTGCTTACCACCAACACCTGAGTCCAAGGCTGCAGAGGACTGGGCTGGGGATGAAAACCCTGCCCAGGCACCATCTCCTCAGCACAGCAGAGGACGTTTGGAGGACGTGGGGCCTTGCTGGGAGACATCCCTCCCCCCTCCCACTGGTGCTTACCACCAACACCTGAGTCCAAGGCTGCAGAGGACTGGGCTGGGGATGAAAACCCTGCCCAGGCACCATCTCCTCAGCACAGCAGAGGACGTTTGGAGGACGTGGGGCCTTGCTGGGAGACATCCCTCCCCCCTCCCACTGGTGCTTACCACCAACACCTGAGTCCAAGGCTGCAGAGGACTGGGCTGGGGATGAAAACCCTGCCCAGGCACCATCTCCTCAGCACAGCAGAGGACGTTTGGAGGACGTGGGGCCTTGCTGGGAGACATCCCTCCCCCCTCCCACTGGTGCTTACCACCAACACCTGAGTCCAAGGCTGCAGAGGACTGGGCTGGGGATAAAAACCCAGCCCAGGCACCATCTCCTCATTGGGGAAGTGGGCGGTGCTTAGCAGGCCCAAGACTCTTTCCCCAACACAGCAGCATTCCTGGCTCTGGATTGCGGACTGCTCGCCTCCCTCCTAAGGCCACATATTAGTGGGCTCTTCCCTGGTTGTTTGGGTTTGACTTTAAGCTGGGGGGGGACATCCAGGTGGTATGGGGGCGGGGAAGATATGGCGGCAACAGTCTCAACAAATGTTGCAAAAGAAGAAGGGATCGATGTTTATTATCTATCCCTCCTTCAGTTGATTCTGTTTCCCAATGCAAGTTGGAGAGCAAACTCACCATTCCACTAACCCTCAACCTGCTCCTCTGCAATGCCAGGTCGGTCAAAAACAAAACACACATCATCCACGATCTCCTGGTGGATGAGAAGGCCGACCTGGCTTGTTTCACTGAGACCTGGCTGGGGGATGCCAGCTCCGCGACATGGGCGCAGGCTCTCCCAGCTGGGTACTCAGTTAGTGAGCAGGTAAGGGAAAGTGGGCGGGGGGGCGGCATAGCCTTGGTCCATAAAAACACCTTATCCTTGATCAGAAAGCCTATCCGGAAGACGACACACATCGAGTGTATGTACCTTAGCCTGAAGACCAGGGATAGTTTGGGGATTCTGTTGGTATACCGGCCACCCCGTTGCTTAACAGACTCCCTAACCGAGCTGATGGCCCTGGTTTCTGAGTTGCTGCTGGAATCGCCCAGACTCTTGGTTCTGGGCGACTTCAACATTCCACTCGAAACCAGTTTACAAGATCTAACTGGCGCAGCTCGGGAGTTCATGGATACCATGACAAACATGGGCCTATCCCAGCTGGTCAACGGACCCACGCATTGTGCTGGTCATACCCTCGATGCGGTCTTTAGTACGGAGCAGGAATATCCGTGGGCGGAGGTCACAAAAACCTCCGCATTGTCATGGACGGATCATTTTCTGATCAAGGTGGAACTAAAGGCTATTGTTCACCCTCCCGGGGGTGGTGGACCTATTAGAATGGTCCGCCCTCGAAGGCTAATGGAACCTATTGGTTTCCAGAAAGCCTTAGAGGGTTTAATGGTGAGTAATGCCGGCGATTCTGTCGAAGCTTTGGTTAACATATGGAACACCGATCTTACCAAGGCTATCGACACAATCGCTCCCAAGCGTCCTTTCCAACCCGCTCCGAATCGTAAACCATGGTATACAGAAGAGCTCAGAAAGATGAAGCGGGTTGGACAACGACTGGAGTGCGAATGGCGAAAGACTCGTCTCTTATCCGACAGAACTCGCCTTAGGAAGCACCTTGATTCCTACAGGGAGGCTTTACGTGCAGCGCAGAAATCTTTCTGTTCTGCACGTATCGCGTCTGCAGAGTCTCGCCCGGCAGCGTTGTTTAGGGTGGTGGGGGATTTGACGCAGATTTCTCCTGCACCGAATCCTCTACTTAACCCGACGACAGCCTGCTGTGAGGCATTTAATATCTACTTTGCAGATAAAATCTCTCGGATAAGAGCCGACTTGGACACCAGTATTCCGGCAGAATCTGTAGACGAGGCGTCCAGTAACTCCGTTGATGGCACTTTACTGGATCAATTTCAATTTGTGAGTACCGAGGACGTGGACAAGATGCTTGGAAGGATGAGGAAGACAACTTGCCCTCTCGATCCTTGTCCATCATGGCTGGTCGTCCAGGGTGGGGACGCGTTGAGGGTGTTTCTCCGAGACACGATCAATGCGTCCCTCAGGGAAGGCAGTATACCATCTTGCTTAAAAGAGGCGGCAGTTAGGCCACTCTTGAAAAAGCCTTCCCTGGATCCCCTGGACAGAAACAACTATAGACCAGTCTCCTTGCTGCCATTTTTAAGCAAGGTAATCGAGAGGGCAGTTGCCTCCCAGCTCCAAGCTATCTTGGATGAAACCGATTATCTCGATCCATTTCAAACTGGCTTTAGGACAGGATTTGGGGTTGAGACTGCCATGGTTGCTCTGACCGATGACCTCCGCTTGAGCATCGACGGGGGAAGTGTGACCCTGCTGGTGCTCTTGGACCTCTCAGCGGCCTTTGATACTATAGATCATGCCATTCTTTTGGATCGGCTGAGAGAGTTAGGAATTGGAGGCACTGCTTTGCGGTGGTTCCATTCCTTCCTCTCTGGCAGATCCCAGAGGGTGAGGCTCGGGGACAGTTGCTCTTCTAAAATAGAGCTTAATTGTGGTGTCCCTCAGGGCGCCATCCTGTCTCCGATGTTATTTAACATTTATATGAAGCCGCTGGGGGAGAT
The DNA here is from genome assembly GCA_026167975.1 of Phrynosoma blainvillii. Classification (NCBI taxonomy): domain Eukaryota; kingdom Metazoa; phylum Chordata; class Lepidosauria; order Squamata; family Phrynosomatidae; genus Phrynosoma; species Phrynosoma blainvillii. The sequence continues at coordinate 33,375,242 of JANUYF010000006.1, forward strand.
CATTCGGAGGCATGGAGCACGGTGTCTTCAGTACGCTGACGACACCCAGATTTACTTCTCCATGACCAGATCATCGTCTCAGACCTCTGATGGCGTCTCTCCTCTCAATGACTGTCTTAGAGCGGTAATGGATTGGATGAGGAAAAACAAATTGAAGCTGAATCCAGACAAAACGGAGGTGCTCACGGTTACAGGTCCGAATCCAGGTTCGGGATTACAGCCCCCAGTCCTGGATGGGGTCACACTCTCCTCCAAGGACCATGTGCGCAGTCTGGGGGTACTCCTTGACTCGTCGCTTCACATGACCAATCAGGTGAGTGCGACAGTCAGGAGCGCCTGTTATCAGCTTCGGCTGATACGCCAGCTGCGCCCATACCTGGACAGGAAGGACCTGGAAACTGTGGTGCACGCACTGGTAACCTCACGATTAGATTACTGCAATGCACTCTACATGGGGCTACCCTTGTGCCTAACTCGGAAACTTCAGTTGGTTCAAAATATGGCAGCCAGGTTAATCACTGGAACATCCAGGAGGGAGCACATAACACCAGTGCTTAAATCCCTCCACTGGCTGCCAATCAGTTTCCGGGCACAGTACAAGGTGTTGGTTTTGACCTTTAAAGCCCTACATGGCTTGGGTCCATCTTACCTTAGGGACCGCCTCTCCCTGTATGAGCCCCCCCGTGCCCTTCGTTCAGCGGGGAAAAATCTGCTCTCACAACCTAAAACGAAATTCAAGCAGACTTCCCTAAGGGCATTTTCAGTCGTTGCCCCTAAACTGTGGAATGGCCTGCCGGATCAGATACGCCTTATTACGTCTCTCACCACTTTTAAGAAAGCAATTAAGACGGAGCTCTTCCGGCAGGCCTTCCCAGAATAACTCTGTACAGGGATATACACAGCTGAGCCACTTATCTGGTCTCTCTACTGAGAGTGGCATTTTGTTTTATCTTTTATTATTTATTTTAGCTATATGTCTGTTTTTAACTCTATTATGTTTAATACTGTTTTAAGGGGGGAGGGTAGTGGGTGAAGGGCAAGAATGTGGATTTTAACTGTAATATTTTAATTGATGTACGCCGCCCCGATTGCCAAGCAGAGGGGCGGGTTACAAATAAAATTTATTATTATTATTATTATTATTAACAGAAAGTCCATATAAAGCCCCATTATATGCAGTAGGGTAGTAAGATGGTATCCCTTATATCAAATGGCAAAACCAAGGTTTGTTTTTTGGAACTATTATTTTTTTTTGTGTGAATATTTTTGAACCGTAGGGTCTACTAAATGTTTTAAAATTAACTTTGTTCAATCAAAGGTGGCAGAAGTAACAAAAGGCTGCTGAAGGATTGCATCCCAAGCCAGACTGAAATGGAGAGGGCAAAAAAGAATGAAGAAATAGAAGAAATCCTTGCAAAGCTGGACCACCTGATGCCCAATGTTACTTTTATGAATATAAGTAAGACTACAAGTGCCAAGAACAGCAAAGCCACCATCTTGAACCATAAAGACTCTTACTGCGTAGGAGAACACTTGATGGTCCAACTGGATATGTATGACTACTTAGGAAAAAGGAAGGAATATGGAGGAGACTTCATAAGAGCAAGGATCTACTCATTGGGTCTCAAGGCCGGAGCATCTGGCAGTATCAAAGACTTCAAGAACGGGACATACTTGGTCAATTTCACTTTATTTTGGGAGGGGGACGTCAGAGCCTCCATCTTGCTCATCCACCCCAGCGAAGGAGTTTCCGCCTTGTGGGCTGCAAGGAAAAAGGGCTATGACAAAATTGCTTTCGTAGGCAAATTTTTGAATGGAGCATCTGAGGTCTCCACTGAATGTGGATTTAACTTGACCAAAAATGCAGAACTGTGTGAGTATCTGGATGAGCGGGACCAAGAAGCCTTCTACTGCCTCAAACCAAAGGATGTCCCATGTGGAGCTTTCATTGAGCTGAGGTCCTACAACAAACCTATCTCATATCTGACAACATTGGAACAGAGTCTTTTAAAGAGGTATTCCTCTTTAATTTTAATTTTCAGAGGTTTACTTGAGGAAAGTGCAGATCTATACCTTTGTCCCCTTGCACCATTGAGTGATTTGAATGCCATATTTAATTGTTGGGAAGCAATGATAATCCCCTAAATATTTAGGGCACTACTATTCCACTTAAACTGCCATGGCAACATCCTATAGAAGGAGTCATCTTAGCTTCCTTAGAAAGGGGTTCTTGACCCCTTTGGAGCAGCCACCAAGTAGGACCTCTCTTGTGTTCCCACCAAATGTATCTGTGAAGGTGATGTGACCAAGCAAACCACCTACCACAAAGATCTTGGAGTTAAGGCAATCTCAAAGGAGAAAAACATTGTTTTGTTGTTGTTAACTGCCCTTGAGTTGATCTTGACTCATGGTGACCCTATGGATGAGACATCTCCAAGATCCTCTGTTCTTCTCTACTCTGCTTAATTCCTGCAACTCCTTAATACCTGTGACCCCCTTAATAATAGAGTCCCTCCATCTAGCATGTGGCCTTCCTCTCTTTCTACTTTCCTCCACCTTCCCCAGCATTATTGTCTTTTCCAAAGAGTCCTCTTTTCTCATGATGTGTCTGAAGTATGACAGCCTGAGTTTGGTCATCTTGGCTTCTTCTAGAAGGGTTTCTGGCTTGATCTGCTCTAGAACCCATTTGTTTGTCCTTTGGCTGTACATGGGATCCTCAGCACTCTTCTCCAGCCCCACATTATCTCAAATGCATTGGTTTTCCTCCTATCCTTTTTCTTAACTGTCCAGCTCTCACATCCATCCATGGGAATAGGGAAGACAATGGCTTGTATGAGTCTGACTTTTGTGCTGAATATCTTGCATTTTAGGATCTTTCTTTTGTACCACCCTCCCCGTTTTTATTCTTCTTCTGATTTCCTGACTGCAGTCCCCATTTCTATCAATGTTTGATCCTAGGCATGGGAACCCTTTTACTATTTCTATTTATTCATTGTCTAGAATGAACTTGTGAAGGTCCTTGATGGTAATTATTTTTGTTTCCTTTATGTTCAACATTAAGCCTGCCTTTGCACTTTCTTCTTGGATCTTCCTTAGTTGGGGTTCCAGGTCTGTGAGGTTTTCTGCTAGTATTATGGTGTCATCTGCATATCTTAGATTGTTGATATTCCCTCCTTCTATTTTCACTCCTCCTTCTTCTGTGTCCAAACCTGATTTTCTTATAATATGTTCTGCATACAAGTTGAACAGATAGGGGGGAAATTGTCTGACCCCTTTGCCAATTGGGAACCATTCGGTTTCTCTGTCTTCTGTTCTGACAGCAGCCTCTTGTCCTTAGTACAGATTCCTGAGTACAGAATCAGATGTCTTGGCACTCCCATGTCTTTAAAGGCATTCCATAGACTTTTATGATCTGTGCAGTCAAAGGTTTTGCTATAGTCCATAAAGCACATGTTGATTTTCTTTCGGCATTCCCTGGGGTGCTCCATTAGTCATTGTAGTTTGCAATGTAGTTCCTCATGCTTCTTCTTTTCCTGAACCCTACTTGAACCTCTGGGATTTCTCTCTCCATGTATGGTTGGAGTCTAAGTTGCAGAATTTTGAGCGTGATTTTGCTTGTGTGGGAGATCAGAGCTATGGTCCTATAGGAGAAAATATAGCCCTTCCAACAACCTGAACATGAGCTAAATTTAAAAGACTATGGGATGACTTCCATATTTAATAATCCATTTGGATCCAATAAAAGCTTACATCCAGTTATCCCAGTGTTATATTTGCAACTTATGTGTGAGCATCTCTCTTGATGACTGATGTGCTTTCTCCAAATGCCTTCTTTTTTTCTTGAAGGTCCAACATTGGAGTTGAGATCCCTCAGAAGTTTAGTAACATTGGTGTCATACCCTGCAAAGGTTAGTTGGATTGGTCTTCAGAAATTTTGTTGGTGAGTGCAGTGAATGTTCCTGAGATGAGTCGGTATATAAAGTTAGTATTTTAAAAGAGGTATTATACAGATGCATAAAAGAGGTACTATACAGGTACTATACAGATGCAAAAATGGTTTTGCTCCAAATCTCGCCTTCCTTTTCTACCAGTCCTTTTTTTGGTATCAGATGGTCAGACTTGACTTTCCATATGGAAATCTGCCCTGTGAGTACATTCATTTACACATTTTGCCAACTGCAGTCATATTTCCCCTTGAATGAATCACAGATAAGCATATAGTATTTTCAATTATGTACATGCTTAACCTTTTGCGTTTTACAAAGGGCACAATGTTTGGTGCCCTCTGCCCACAGTTGCCCACCACAGCTTAGGATATCTATATTCTGTACAGGAATTTGGAAATATCTTCCTCACTGGGGTGTCAGATGGGTTTTATTTGCTTTATCCTCTCCTTTGTTCTTCCCAGGAAATAGGAGGCCTGGTGACAAGTGCCAGATTGGGATGGAGTCACCCGTTCCTAGTGGCTATGTTCTGGATGATGTCTGGAACCCAGCGTTTTGCTCAGTCACTGATTTTGGACCTCTGGACGAGATCCAAGCCTGCCTGAAGAGCAAAATAGTGTATCTCATGGGGGATTCGACCTCTTTTCAGTGGATTAATTATCTTTCCAAAAAGTTGACAAGTAGGTCCTTAGGGGCATTGAGTTTTCTACAAGTTGATAATATCTTTGCTGGGTTTTGATTTCACTCTCATACTGGGTTCAAGATTCCAATTATGGTCCCAAATCCCACTCGGGAAATAGGGGACAGGAGAACATTTGAGCTTCCTTAACTTGAGACTTTCCCTCTGACAACACATAAAACTGCTTACAGATATCATCAATGGTGGCTGTTGGATTCCACGTCAGTTGGGTGATGACTCTGCTCTGGGCTTTAGTTCAAACTTGAAAACCAAACCCTGTCCCTAAAATAAGGTTCAGCACCTTGAATATCTCCATTAAGTTCAAACTTAAACCCAGCTTGGATTCATTATCCCAATATCATGGAAGCCATTAGCTGCCACTTGATATTACCATATGAAGGCTGACACCTAACAATATTGCACTACACTGTTATAGTGCTATGATTCCTCTTTAATTGCTATGGCTGCTTCCTGTGGAATCCTAGGATTTGCACTTTGTTTTGGCACCAGAGCTTTCTGACAGAGAAGGGTAAATAGCTCACAAAACTAGAAAATCCAGAATTCCATAGCATTGATCCATGGCAGTTAAATCCAATGGTGTACTTCTGATGGGTCCCAATGGCCCAAAATCTCCCCCTTCTCTTTCCGTCAGCGCTCCGAAAGCACTATAAAAACATGGGAAATGCTTTGGAACAAAACCTTTGGCACTACGGCTGGAGGAGAAGGGGAGAGAAAAGACAGCCTCAATTTTGCTATCATTGGTTACCACTGGATGTTGGCCAATAGGCAGCAGCAGCAGCAGCTAAACAAGCCCCTTTCTTTACAAAAACGGCATCATTTCCCTTTCAAAGCTCTGTTCCTTTGTTCCTTATTAGCCCTGAAGTACTTTGAACATCCCAGTGTCCCTGTGTTCAAGACACACCTGGCTCTGGACATGGAGAGGAATATTTTCATCCAATGGAAAAAGCATGGTCTCCCACTTGTGACGCACTCATTCTACTCCGTCAAAGACTTGGGCTACGTTGCACGGGAGATCAACCAAATCCCAGGGGGAAATGACACGGCCATTGTTATTGCCCTGGGCCAGCACTTTCGGCCATTCCCCATGGAACTCTTTGTCCGGAGGCTTGTGAACATCCGTAGTGCCATAGAGAGCCTTCTCCTGAGGAGTCCAAACACTAAAATTGTCATCAAAGTGGAGAACATCCGAGAGATGCATGGTGATATTGAGCGGTTTGGGGACTTCCATGGCTACACCCAGTACCTGGCCACAAAAGACATTTTTCAAGGTCTCCAGGTTGGTATGATAGATGCCTGGGACATGACAGTGGCCTACAATATGAACAATATCCATCCACCTGACCATGTAGTTTGGAGTCAAATCATGATGTTTTTAACATACCTCTGTTAGTTGGAAGAGCTTTGGCCCCGCAAGGTCAACCAAGGTGTCCTTCTTGGCTATGGCATCTGTGTCATAACTCACCCCATGTTATCCAAGGATACAGAGGAGTCAGATAAGGAAAGGGCTCTGGCCCGAGATGATGGCTCTGCTCTCCCTCCCCAAATCTGAGCAGGTCGTAGTTGTAGCAGCTGATGAAGAACTTCATCAGGGTTGGACCCCATCTCAGCCAAAGTTAAGGGATTTTGGGAGCAAAGAGGCCTCAATGCTTGTAAAGTGATTAATGACACAGACACACACAATTTGGGGTGCACTTTTTGCCTCCAGGCCAGGTAGAAAGCCCCCAAAATGCCAGAGAACATGCAAAAACTACCCTCACAATCATACCAGAATCCCATCCCATACCCCCAACAAATATCTCCATTTCCCCCTCTTGTTTGTGTGTGCGCACATGCCTTCAAGTCATTTCTGACTTATGGCAACCCTAAGGTGACCCTTTCATGGGGTTTGCTTGCCAAGTTTCTTCAGAGGGGCTTTGCCATTGCCATCCTCTGAGGCTGAAAGAGCGTGACTTTCCCAAGTCCACGTTTACATGGCAAAGCCAGGATTCAGACTTTCATCTCCAGAGTCATACTCCAACACTCAAACCACATTCCTCTCAAAATGGTGATCAGAAGTGATGTGATGTCAATGTGATGTTGTTGTGTGCCTTCAAGTCATTTCTGACTTTTGGAGACCCAAAGGGTTTTCTTGGCAAGAGTTGTTCAGAGGCAGTTTGTGATTGCCTTCCCCTGAGGAGGCTGAGAGAGTGTGACTTGCCCAAGGTCACCCAGTGAGTTTCATGTCCAAGCAGGGGATCAAACCTTGGTCTCCAGAGTTGCAGTCCAATCTATATCTGTGGATATGGAAGCCACTACACTACACTGACTTTTGAGAGGTACAGCAGAGAAAAACATAGATATTTAGGCTTCCAGCGAGTGGGTATCCCCTTTGGGAGGGATTGTGTGGACTGGCCCCTGGCACCCACATGGTTGCCCACCCGTGCTTAAATCGATTAATGATATATGAGTGTTTTCACATGCTGGTAGGATGGGAAGGGCAGAAGTCAGAGTGGAAATGTTCTGAAACCAAACCAACACATGCTGAGAATCTACTTTACAAGCTTCCCTCCTCCTAAACCAACAAACACATTACACAATCTTCTGGTGTTCTTTAACCAGCACAAGACACTTCCCTCTCACCCACTAGAAATTCAAAAAAATTGAATGTGTGTTGGCCTCCGAACTTTCCCAGCGTGGTCCAGTTATGCCATAATGCAGGATTTTGTTTCTTCTCAAGGTGCAATGGGTCCTGGAACCAAACCTGGAGGATGCCAAAATCCATGGATGCTCAAGTCTCTTTATATGCAATGGTGTAGGAGTCACCATGGCGTAGTGGTTTGAGCATTGAACTATGACTCTGGAAACCAGGGTTCGATTCTCCACTCGGTCATGAAACCCATTGGGTGACCTTTGGCAAATCACACCGTCTCAGTCTCAGGGGAAGGCAATGACAAAACAAATCTTTCTAGTTCACCATAACTTGGGAGTGACTTGAAGACACACAACAACAAAGTTCAATGGTGTCCCTTATTTTTTAAAAATGGCAAAATCAAGGTTTGCTTTTTGGATCATTAAAATATAGATAAATATATATATTTTAAGCCATGGATGATGGAATCCATGGATGCAGAATCTGTGGATATGGAAGACCGACTGTAGAAACCAAGAAATAGTACTATACCGACAATGCTGTTCTGGACCACAAAAGAACCATTTGGCCATGCGCTCTCAACCTAAGCTACATTCACCACCCTCAAAAGTTTAATGTAAGAACAGATAAACTAGAGCTGACAATAGCAACACCCATTCCCCTTTATACACATATACCCTCCACAAACAAACACACACAATGCTTATCTACAGGAGCCAGAAGAGTTACCCATGGCTGGCCATATGTCCCAGTGACGTTTGCAAAAAAGTTTGCATCATTCACTTCCTCTTCCTCTCAGAGCAAGTGTGTGCAAGTGTGCGTGTGTTTTAAATAAAACTTTACCTGTCACTCCTGCCATACTCTTTGTGTGCTTTAATGCAAGTGTACATCTCATTCCTGGAAGGCAGTGGGGCTATCTGCTGGGGACCCAAACCAGGAATACCCCTGCTAGCACCAGATTGCTGCAAGTCCAGATGCCTAATTGGGATCCCAGGAAAAGAGAGCACAAACTTCTCCTATTCCTCTTTCTCTTCCAGATTGAAGAAGTCATAGTACCACTCCATTTTGCTTTGGTTAAGCCTCACCTGGAATCCTGTGTCCAGTTCTGGGCACCACAATTCAAGAAGGATGTGTCCAGAGGAGGGTGACCAAAACAGTGAAGGGTCTTGGAAACCACCAAGCCCTAAGCGGAGTGTCTAAAGGATCTGGGCATGTTTAGCCTGGGGAAGAGAAGGTTAAGGGGAGACATGATAGCCATGTTTAAATATTTGAAGGGATGTCATACGGAGGATGGAGCAAGCTTTTTTTCTGCTGCTCCAGAGAATAGGACATAATGGAGCAATGGATGCAAACTACAGGAAAAGAGATTCCACCTAAACATTAGGAAGAACGTCCTGACAGTGAGAGTTGTTTGACAGTGGAAGAGGTTGCACAGCTTCGGAGTGTGGTGGAGTTTCCTGCCTTGGATGTTTTTAAACAGAGGCCAGATGGTCATCTGTTGGGTTGCTTTGGTTGTGTCTTCCTACATGGCAGAAAGGGGTTGGATTGGATAGCCCTTGGGGTCTCTTCCAACTCTGTGATTCTACAGTTCTATAATTCCATGATTCTATTCTATGGTTCCTCCTTTGTTTTAATTGGAACAACTGGAATTGTGAGTACACAAGTTGGGGCTGGTTTTAAGTCCCAAAGGCTCGGTTCTCTCTCTTTTGGGAGACTTCCATCCTTTTTCTGGAGCGTAGCAGGGGAGGAGGGATGCTTGACCGGGCATATTGGCCTTCCTTCTGGGTCATTCCAGACTGATGCAAGTGGAGGCTTCTCTCCTCCCTATGAAAGCGAAACCACATTCTTTTCCTGCCTGCATGTCTGGTTCCCCCCAACACACACACACACACACATTTAGACTGAGTTGACTGTTATCATCAGGAAACACTTGGCTTCCTGGCTAGAGCAACACACGTGACACCTTTGAAGGTCCAAGAGGCTGAATTAAATAATCTCTGGGTTTCTGATAAAGGCTGTGGGATGCAGTAGGGTAAACAATGACCAATGTGGATGAACTGGAGGATCCAGAAGTTTGAAGGTAAGCAAGTGAGAGATCTGAGGAGGGTTTTCTCCACAGCTGGAGGGGCCAGGAGGAGGTGCAGAGACTGCAGAAATGGCCGCAGCGGGGATGGATTCCCACTCTCGCTCTTTTCAGACTCTGGAGTGAGCACCAGCAAGGATTTTGCAGAACTGTAGCATATTTTGGGCACATCATGAGAAGGCAGGAATCTCTGGAAAAAACAATAATGTTAGGAAACATGGAGGGAAATAGAAAGAGAGGAAGGCCAGATGCTGGATGGATGGACTTTATGAAAGAGACCATGAACATGAGTTTGCAGGAACTGGGCAGAGCAAGAGAGGACAGTAGGGCCTGGAGAGGTCTCGTCCATGGGTCAAGACCAATGCAAAGGCCATTAACAACAACAAAAGACTTCTTGCAGGCTATATTTTGTGACCACAGAAAATGGTGGCAGAACATTCCCATCAAGGAGGGCCCCAATGATTAGTTTCTCTTTTCCAAAGAGAGCAGGTAATTCTTTCCCTCTCGGAAGGACATAGAGGAAAACAATGCCTTGTTGAACTTGGTACCGTAACAGTTGGATAAATGCTTCCTCAATTTTAGGGCATGTGCAAAGCCTTTAATAAATAAATGATTTGGCTTCCTTGCATTCAAAGCTTTGGGAAAGTTGTCATTTTGACAACAAAACCCAGAATCCCCCACCTTGGGGAGTCTAGGTGTTGTCATCCCCAATGGTACCTTTCTCATGCTCTGATCTTTTCCCCATTAAAGAATATTCTTAGATTTTCTTGTCATCAGCTAGAAAATGTGTTAAGAGACCCTTTTGAGAACAGGACAACCACAGTGAGCTTTCTGGGTTTTCTTTGTGAAAATTTCACAAAGGCATTGTAATAATAATAATAATAATTTATATCTTGCCCTTTCCTCGAAACTGGTACTGGGGGGGGGGGGGGCTTACAAGATTAAAAACAGTGCAATTAAAAACATAGAAAAGCATTACATTAAAACAGAATTAAATTATTACAATATTGAAACAGATTGCATATAAAAGAGTAAAATATAGTTAAAAGGGTAAAAGTGTTTAAAATAAACATTGCTGTTTTCATAAAATAGTTTGTTTGGGGGTGGGATGGGACCCACAATGTTTGTACAACAAAAATAAATAAATAAATCCAATCTATTAAAGTTATGAAATGGGGGGGGGGGACATTAAAAATGCACAGCACCTCTTATAATCTCACCTAGATGGGAGAAAAAAAAATTAAATTATTTTTCATCCTGGCATAAAATAAGGGAAGATCCCCACCAAGTCCTAGGAAGAGAGACATTTGGACAGACAACCAGTATTTGGTTCTGATATTCCAAAGTGAACATTGTTCAAGAAAGCCTAGAAAAGAAGCTGCCACCTTGGCAGGGCGACCAGACATCCTCCTTTTCCAGGACATGTCCTCCATTCCAACCTTAAGTCCAGGAGGAATTCCAGAACATCCTCCATTTTGAGCATGACTAAGAAGCCCATTGAGTAACACCACATTTACTGTTCCCCTTTGACAAATTTGTCTACTTGGCAGCCTTTCCTTGTTGTAAATAGCAGGATAAGATGGATCCTTCTGAAGTTCTTTCTTTCCTAGGAACCATAGCAGACAAAATTTGCACCCAGAGCTCAGGTTGCATTTGTTTCTCAGAGGGGAACAAGGACAACAAACAGAGCGGCTCAAAAACATTAACAGGACAATTAAGAAACATAGAAAAGTGGTACATTAAAATGGAATTAAATTATTGCAATATTAAAATAGATAATAAGAATTGATTAGTCCTGTTCCTGCCACACCAGGAGAGTTGGAGGTTTAGATGGTGTAATAATGCAATCATAATAATAACAATATTAATAATAATGAAGGGAAGGTGGGTGGGTCAAAGGGGTGGGTGGGGGGTTCGGGGATTATTTTCTTATTATTATTTCTGTAGTTGTTTTAATCCTTGCTGTTACCCGCCTCGATCCTCAACAGGGAGAGGTGGGATACAAATTATTATTATTATTATTATTATTATTATTATTATTATTATTATTTGATCTGTCCTGTTCTAGCCAAATCAGGACAGCTGGCAGTTAAATGATGGCTTGTTGTTGTTGTTGTTGTTGTTGTTGCTGTTGTTTTAGGTATATTTTTTATTTCAAATTATAACAGATACACATAAACAAACATACACACAAACATACACTTACATATACATCTGTCATTATATATATTCCTTAAGTAAGTCCAAAGATCTTGATTAGCCAATAGCTATCAATATTCTTCCTACAGGTGGCTTATTGTTGTCGTTGTCATTGTTGTTCCTTTAGTATGTGGCAACACTCATTGCAGACATTTCACCCAAAGAAAGTGAGAATAGAATTGAACTATAATTTCTCTGCAGATTCTTTTCCTCCACAAAGGACGATAAAGGGACTTGTGGCACCTTTAAGGCCTAGAGATTTCATCAGTGGCTGTTTTGGCTGGGTGCCTTCTATTCTCTTTTGATTTATGGTGAACCTAAGGTGGCGCAATCATGGGGTTTTTATGGGAAGATTTTATTGAGGAAGCTTGCAGTTGCCTTTGCCTAAAGCCGAGGGAGGGTGACTTTTGCTCAAGGTTGCCCATTGTGGGTTTCTATGGCCGAGTGAGGATGCGCACCCTGGTTTCCCACAGTCCTAATCCAACACTCGAACCCGTCTCTCCATCTGACCAAGGACTGGGTTTTCTGGATTATAATCCACCGCCTGAGAAGAAGGTGAGGAAGCAGATTGCAGTTCAGGAACGCTCATGCTAAAGTTGCCTTAAAGTTGCCCTGAGATTCGGTCAAGAGTTGCATAAACAATGTGCCTGCCACCAAATGCTGGGAATTTGCTGTGATGGGTTCTACAATAGAAATGTCATTATTATGAAGTTGTGCTATTTCAGACAAAGGTCCTGAGATAATGCTGGAAGCCTGTCCAAGGTTAGTCCTGAGACAGAATTTGATTATAAGACCAAAAAGGGGGAGGCATGAGGAAGCAAGAAGAAGTGTGTTTATTAATTATTGCAAATAAGAATGATGTCTACCTGAATTTTGCAAACAGTGGCAATGTTTGCTCACAATGGAGGTCACTAGGCTGGGTCTATAGTTTTGTAAAGAAAGGTTCTGTGTTTGCTCTACTGAAGCCTGATTTTTCTGAACTTGGTTTCCTGCTGGACATGACAGATTCCTTGTGAGTTATTTTTGGAATAAGGTAACCTATTTTTGAACATTTTCTGATAATATTCGAGTTTGGGTTTTGTTTGTTTCCTTTGTTTGTTTTGCAAGACTTTGGGAATCCTTCTTAGCTAGAAAAGTGGCCATAAAATCATTTTTAAAGGAGCTTTCAGTATCTCTTAGGATGGAAGTAGAATCACATGGGGTTGGAACGGACGCCTTTTGGATTCCCCTAAAAACATAGGAGGAGAGAGACAGCATAGAGCAAGTGGTTTGAGCACTATGGACTATGACTCTGGAGATTCAGGTTCAATTCCCAGCTTGGCCATGAAAGCCATCTTGGGCAAGTCACACTCTCTCAGCCTCAGGGGAAGGCAATGGCAAACCTCTGTTGAAGAAATCTTGCCAAGAAAACCCCACAATAGGGTCACCTTAGAATCACCATATTTCAGAAAGGACTTGAAGGAACACAAGAAGAAGAAGAAGAAGAAGAAGAAGATAGGAGAGGACTAACACAGTCTGTTGGTTCCTTGGTTTCAGAAAAAGCTTGAGACTATTGGATTCTACTTCCCAAAGTTCATAAAACTATTCCTTTTTCTCCTAATCACAACTCTAATGACAAATGTATGATGGGAAACCAGCTCATTTGTGTGGTTGTTGATGTTTTAAAAAAGAAATGATTCTGTTGACTATGATCCCAATGCAAAACATTGCTATTTTGTTTGTCTTGTGTCCTTGGCTTGTGACAGGTTTGCACTTAAAGGTGCTGGAAAGAGACTTGTGAACATTTTTGGGCTCAGTCTCTTTCAGAGAGGTGGCTTCGGTGCTTTAACCAGTGCCATGTACACATGGAAGTGCCTTTTTGCAGCCCTTGCATTTGGTGTGATTGTGTTCATCAGCTACAGTTTGCACAGAAACCGATGTAAGGTAGGAATCCGCACCCTAACGGACCTATAACCAAATCATTTGCACATCTTGGGGAAGTAAAATGTTGGGATTTTAACTTCCAGAAACCCCCAGACAGCATAGCATGCAAATTTATTCTGGAAACTTATTGTTCAAAAAGTAACTTTTCCAAGATTGGTACAGATCTCAGATTGGGATACAAACCGATGGAGAGAAGCAGCAGAAGGGAATTGTTTGGCTTTGGTGGGCAGAAGATACCTTTGGTATCACATCAGCTTTAGCAAAAAATGAGTGTGGTCTTGAGTTGTTTTCATATTCATTGGTGAGAAACTATGCTAGAAGTCAGGAGGCCATGTCTCACCCTACTTTGGCCCCATGGCACATTCTTGGCAACCTGGAAGTGGCACGATGGCCAGTCCAGTACTGGGTTTTCTTTCCTAGTTTGATATTGGAGAGAAGGGGGACACAAATCGAGCTAAACTGTCACATCTGTGGGGTCTTGCTTGGGGCAAATCTTAATTTTTCTGCCCATTTTTGTTTCCTGGGGTTGAAGAAAGGACTTGGTGGCCCCATTTGGGACACACTTTTCCCACCCTTGAACCAGACATTGTCCTTCATCTGAACAAAGGTACTCACCAACAATGATTTGGGTTTTGACTCAAGGTTGGCACATCTGCCCCAGAATGGGTGGCTGTTTCATCTTCTTTTTACCAGCCCAATGTTGTTTAGGTTTGTCCAGGAACCAGCGTTTAGACAAGTGATTTTTCTGGACCATAGCTCCCAATGTCCTCTCACCCCAATGACTGAGTGATAGCTCTACTAGGATCTCAGACATAGTCTTTCCTAGGCTACATCCACACTGCAGAAGTAAAGCAGTTCAACACCACTTTAACTTCCATGGCTCAATGCTATGGAATTCTAGAATTTGTAGTTTGATTGGGTGCCAGAGTTCTCTGATAGAGAAGGCTAAATATCTCACAAAACTACACACCCCAGAAATCCATAACATTGAGCCATGGCAGTTAAAGTGATCACAAACTGTTTTATTTCTGCCGTGTGGACGCACCCCCAGCGCCTATTACCTGTGACTTTAAACTTGAAGCAAAATTGGGATGCTGGGGCTGGAACCAGGGAGGGGGGAACAACATGCAACAATATATTTTCCCATTGAATTATGGTCTCTCTTGTCATTATCCCTTTAGTGCATGTGCAATGTGACAGGTACCACAAGGCAAACAGCAACCGATCAGCAATCTGCAGAACTTGGTAAGGCCTTCCTAAGCTTTATAACCATATTGCCTAGTATTTCAGATTTACTGGAGATAACAAATTGCAGGACCAACACTTGCTGGTTAATTCTAACAAGATTAGACCCATGTTTCAACTGTGGAACGGTGAATCAAAATGGGTAAATCCCATTGCGTCAATGGCTTTTTTGTTTGTTATTGTGTGCCTTCAAGTCATTTCTGACTTATGGCAACCCTAAGGTGAACCTATCATGGGGTTTTCTTGATGCGATTTGTTCAGAGGGCAGTTCCCATGGCCTTCCTCTCAGGCTGAGAGAGTGTGACTTGCCCAAGGTCACCCAGTGAATTTCATGGCCAAGCAGGGAATCGAACCCTGGTCTCCAAAGCTGTAGTCCAACCCTCAAACCATTGTGCCACATAATGGCTTCACTTTAGTTAAAAGTAGGAATAGGATTTAGGCCACTGCTTGAAAAGTTTACATTATAATGTAGGTACTTATTAAATGTTCCATGTTTTAAGGATGTTGTTAATTTGTTGTTGTGTGTTTTTCAGTCGTTTCTGACTTACAGCAACCCTATCACAGGGGTTCTTTTGGGGAGGGTTGAGAGTGTGTGACTCACCCAAGGTCACCCAGTGGGTTTCCATAGCGGAGTGGGGATTTGAACCCTGGTCTCCCAATGTCATAGTCCAACACTCAAACCATTGTACCACACTGGTTCTCATGCAGTTACGACTCAGTACAAATTTTGAAAACTAACTAAAAGCAAATGTTCATTTTGAATTCACTTAAAATTTAATGAATTTAATTAATTTCTAACTGATGGAATGTAATTAGTTATTTATGTCATTTAACTTTAATTCATCAAAATTTAACAATTGCAGTAACATTAATTTAATTTTTCTTTAAAATAATTCCTTTAAAAATTCTTCAATCAAAGATGACAGGAGCAGAAATGGGCCTCTGAAAGATGCAATCTCAAGCCAGACTGAAACGAAGAGGTCAAAAAAGACTCAAGAAATAGAAGAAATCCTTGCACAGCTGGACCACCTGATGCCCAATGTTACTTTTATGAATATAAATAAGACCACAAGTGCCAAGAACAGCAAAGCCACCATCTTGAACCACAAAGACTCTTACTGCATAGGAGAAAACTTGATGGTCCAACTGGATATGTATGACCATTCAGGAAAGAGGAAAGAGTATGGAGGAGACTTCATAAGAGCAAGGATCTACTCTTTGGATCTCAAGGCCGGAGCATCTGGCAGTATCAAAGACTTCAGGAATGGGACGTACTTGGTCAATTTCACCTTATTTTGGGAGGGGGACGTCAGAGCCTCCATCTTGCTCATCCACCCCAGCGAAGGAGTTTCCGCCTTGTGGGCTGCAAGGAAAAAGGGCTATGACAAAATTGCTTTTACAGGTAAATTTTTGAGTGGAGCATCTGAGGTCTCCACTGAATGTGGATTTAACCTGAACAAAAATGCAGAACTGTGTGAGTATCTGGATGAGCGGGACCAAGAAGCCTTCTACTGCCTCAAACCAAAGGATGTCCCATGTGAAGCATTAATTCGCCTCAAGTCTTACAACAAACCCATCTCATATCTGACCATGTTGGAACAGAGTCTTTTCCAGAGGTATTGACGTTTGTGCCATCTAATCTGAAATTTTCCATCTTATTTCCATATTGTATTGATCTGTGTCCCTTCTCTTTAACCTGAAATGTGGTAAGTTTTTCCAGTGGTTCAGGGTCATACTTGTACTTTACAAATTTCTCATTTCTGCTGACATATAGATATATACTGTTGTGAGTGGATCCCAATTCTTGCTGTGGTTTCCTCTTGGAAGGTTACTTTCATCAGCAATATTGCTGATGAAAGTAACCTTCCAAGAGGAAATCACAGCAAGAATTGGGATCCACTCACAACAGTACACAAGACAAAATGAAGAGGTGGTTTATCTCATTCTGTTCTAAACTCTAAACATGGCATACTTCTGTTCCAAACCCAAAACATGACCTTGTTGGAAGGTGGCCAAGGTCTTCTGTGGTCAAGCCTCCCATTTTCCAAGTAGGCCAATTGAATTCTAAGACTTTGAGCAAACCAACAGAGATTTTGATGACTGACACATCCTGATCTGCTCTTTCACCCCAATGGCCACTTTACTTTCTCTTGAAGGTCCAACATTGGAGTTGAGATCCCTCTGATGACTGGGGAAATCCATGTTGTACAATGTGAAGGTGAGTTGGATTTCCTGGTTTTGGCCACAACTTGGGTGGCGTCTGGCTCATTCGTTGTTAACTCTCTTTGAGTCGGTCTCAACTCATGGCAACCCTACGAATGAGACATCTCCATTCCTCCCTGTCCTCAAATGCTCTGCTTAGGTCCTGTAGGCTCAGGCCCATGACCTCCTAAATAGAGTCCATCCATCTAGCATGCGGTCTTCCTCTTTTTCTGCTGCTTTCTACCTTTCCTAACATTATTGCCTTTTTCGGTGTTTCATGCTTTCTCGTAATGTGGCCAAAGTTCAGCAGCCTCAATTTTGTCATCTTGGCTTCCAGGGAGACTTCTGGCTTGATGTGTTCAAGGACCCATTTGTTTGTCTTGTTGGTCATCCATGGTATTCTCAGCAATCTCCAGCACCACATCTCAAATGAGTTGGTATTCTTCTTGTCCGCTTTCTTCTCTGTCCAGCTCTCATATCCGTACATGACGATGGGGAATACAATGCTTTGGATGATCCTAACTTTAGTGCTCAGTTGCATATCTTTACACTTTAGGAACTTGCCTAATTCATAGTGAACTATTAAGACAGGTTTTGCACCACCAACAACAATGTCTTGTTTATTTGGGAAGAGAGAGCACAGGGAAGATCATCTGATTCAGCCAACCCTTTTAAATTCTACAGTGTTCATGCTAAAATATTTCTGGCTATCCTGTTCTGGCTGTCTTAATACACTTGACTTTCTGTACTTTGCCTTTATTATTGTTTTGGCTTTCTGTGAGTCACTCTTAACTTTCTATGCACGTCATCAGGATGTGAAACAATTATAAGAAATGAATGCATTGTTGTTATGGCATCATTCTTACTCTTCTCTTTCTGGACCTTTCCATTAAGTTTCTTTCTTAATAACCTTAAGAATCAGCATGATAGTGTGGTTTGAGTGTTGGACTAGGACTCTATGGGATCAAGGTTCAAAACCTTGCTGAGCCATGGAAACCCTCTAGATGACTTCAGGTGAGTCCCGCTCTCTCAGCCTCAGAGAAGAACAATGGTAAACCTCCTCTGAACAAATCATAAGAGCTGGCGTAGTGTCATGGTTTGCGTTTTGGCTCAGGACTCTGGGAGACCCAGGTTTGATTCCCCATTCAGCCAGGGAAACCCACTGGGTGGCCTTGGGCAAGTCACACACTCTCAGCCTCTGAGGAAGGCAATGGCATACCTCCTCTGAACAAAGCTTGTCAACCTCTCATCCCCTGGATATGTTTGTTGCAAGCTGGAGTTGACTTTAAAGCACATAACAACAACTACAACATCATAATCAGTAGTTTGCAAAGATCAGAAGTCAGGGCTAGGCACTACTTCCTTCGTTGGGATTCTCATTGGTTGTCACAGACTCTGTATCACCTCCTTCTTTTTCAATGTGGTCCTTTACAGTCTTCTCAGCTGATTGTCCCTTGCTTCCTCTTTCCAGACAACCAGACAAAGGCAAGCGAGAAATGCAGGCTTGAGACAAACCCCCCATTTCCCAGTGGCTTTGTGTGGCAGAACCAGTGGCACCCTCTCTTCTGCAAACTCTCTATGTTCAACACCTTGGAGAAGATTCAGATGTGCTTGAAAGGCAAGCTGGTCTATTTTATGGGAGACTCGACAGTGCGCCAGTGGATGCAGAGCCTCAAGAGTAGAGTGCCCAGTACGTTCTCGATTTAGTTATATTAAAATATAGCATTGTTTCCTGTAGCACAGACATGGCACTCAGGAGCCAGGGTTTTCTAGCCAGGGTTCCTAGAAACCCTAAATGATATGAGGAGTGTAAACAGCTCGTCTGCCTGTAGTAGATAAAGGTCTTTTCTTTGCATTGAAATAAACTGTCCCCATTAGGTCCAAGAGCACAGAGCAACTCTAGGGTCTTCCCCACAAGGCATGGCCCAGTTGTTTTCCAGAGATTATGGTTTTTTTATATTTATATTATTATTTATTTATTTTTATACACACAAACAAACATATTCACAAACATTACAATAAAATAATATTTACATTTTATAAATGCTCTGGTTAACTTCCCATCTAGTTTTGCCAGTACTTTCCCCATAATATTTTGTCCTTCCTATATTTTCATATTCACTTGTTGTTCTTCTCTCTACTCAATTGACTTTCTCCTTGGTTCTAACCCATTCCTTGTTTTGTTATTGTTTACATCTTTTACATTTTCCATCCTTCCATTCCCCCCCCCCCCAGCATTTCCCTCTCTAATTTCTTTCTCATTTCAAATGTCTATCTATTTGACTTTCTTCATACTATTCTCTATAAGCTTATCCACTGACAGATGGCATTGCAAAAACAAAGGGGTAAAAAGGACTTTGGAGAATAATGATATACATGGTTACAGCTGCAAGAATTGCTTATGATCAAAAATGGAAAGTCTCAAGAACGACCCCAGATGGAGGAACGGATAAGCAAACTAGCAGACATGATGGAGAAGGACAGACTCACGCATCGGCTTAAAGACAAATCAACAGAGATTATTTCTTTCTTTTTTTAAAAAAAAAAAAAGGTTTCATTGAATGTTCTTCTCTTCCCCATTAGGCCTTACCTATCTTGATGTCCATGTAGGTGAGAAGCCACAGAAACTAATTGCTGTCAACACTGCCCAAAACATTCAGATCCAGTGGAAAAAACACGGGCATCCTTTCATCGGATCCCTGGAATACACGGTCAAGGACCATTCCTACATGGCTCGGGATATAGACGACATCGCTGGCGACAAAAATACGGTGCTTGTCATTGCTTTGGGCCAGCACTTCCGTCCCTTCCCAATAGAGCTCTTCATCCAAAGGGCCATCAATGTCCGTCAAGCCATCCGGCGTCTCCTCTTGAGGAGTCCGGACACCAGGGTCATCATAAAAGGAGAGAACATACGGGAGATGGACATAAACCAGGAGCGATTTAGTGATTTCCATGGCTACGCTCAATACCTTGCAGCAAAAGATGTTTTTCGGGATCTCGAAGTGGCTTTCCTTGATGCATGGGACATGACAGTCGCCTACGACACTAAGGACGTTCACCCTCCGGACTCTGTGGTTTGGAGTGAGATTAATATGGTTTTGAATTTTGTATGTTGAGACTCTAACGCAAATCAAATGTGAAAACTGTAACCAGACAAAAGTGGAGGACTGCAGCTCTACAGACATCATTAGTTCAAGACGATATCTCCCTATTCAAGGGATGCTTTATCAGATATTGGATTTAAGTACACTCGTCCCTGTGGGAAATACTGTGGCAATGGAACATATTTTGTATTGACTTTTTACATTCAGGGACAAATTTCTATTAAAATGAACAACATATTCCATTGGCATGAACTTTTAATGCAAGCTGCAACCCTTCCAAAGGTTCAGACCTGCTGAATTTCAAATTGGGAAAAGAATTGATGGAAGAAAGGTATACAGACAGCTGCGCATAGACCAGACTGATTTTGAACAAAGCTCACTTCCAGCTACAAACGAATGAGAACAAGACAGAGAAAGTGGGGGTGCATCTACACTGTAATAATAATGCAGTTTGGCTCCACTTGAACTGCCAGGGCTCCATCCTACAGAATCTTAGGATCTGTAGTTTTGTGAGGCACCAGCACTCTTTGGCAGAGAAGAGTTAAAGACCTTGTAAAACTACAAATCCTAGGATTCCATAGGATGGAGAGACAAGACTTAAAGAGGTGTCAAAGTGCAAGAAAGCTTGACTACAGAATATTTTCACCAACTCCAGCAAAGCCTTTCCTCTGGTGCCATGTATCTATAGGCAACAAATGGGAAATTATCCTGGGATGGTCCAAGATTTACCCTAGAGTATTCCAGTATTGTTCATTTTGTTACTTTCTTTGGCATTTTTCTTTCAACAAACAAAAGTGCCATATAAATTGTAAGAGAATGACATATTACTTGACAAATTTGTATCAAACTGTCTTTTAGAAATACAGCTGGCCTCCGTTTTTGCAGAGGATCCATTCCAGACCCACCTGTGAAAACAGAGATTTGCCGATATTCAAGCCCCATAGGCTTGAATGGGGTGTTCCCACAGGGGCATGCTCCATTGATTTTAATGGAGGCTGCCCCTCCGTGAATATGCAAAACCGCGAACTTCAAGGAGGGGCGACTGTATGTTTAAAAAGCAACTGAGGGTGCCGCTGCACTTTAGAAATAATGCAGTTTAATACCACTTTAACTGTCATGGCTCCATCCTACAGTATCCTAGGATGTGGAGTTTGGTGAGGCACTGGCACTCTTTGGCAGAGAAAGCAATAGACCTTGTCAAACTGCAAATCCCAGGATTCCCATAAGATGGAGCTACAGCCCTTAAAGTGGTGTTGAACGGCATTATTTCGGTAGTGCAAATGTACCTTTAGAGAGTTGAAGATACATAAATTGGGAGTGGGCAGAAATGTTGACGCTCCAGATATTGCAGGCTACACTTGCCACAGTCCCTTGCCATTGGTGGGGATGCTGGGAATTGTTGTAGGCCACAACATCTGAAGGATCCAAGTCAACCCCTGAAACCCTTAGAAGGAACTATGAGCGGAGACTCCATGGAAATGGATTTTGCACAAGGGCTAGGAACAGATCAAGAGAGGAACCTGCAGATGTGCTCAATGAAGGGCAAAGAATTTACTGTAAAAGACCCCCTCAAAAAAAAAGCCAAGCTTTTGTCCTGCTCTTTATCCTGTTTTTGCAAGTTCTTGCTTTTCGTACTGCGATTGGATTGTTTATCATGGAAACAGGAAATGGTTGTCATCCCGGGGCTTCAAGTCATTTCCGACTTACAGCAACCTCGCACGGGGTTTTCTTGGCAACTTTCTTCAGAGGGGATTTGCCATGGCCATCCTTTGAGGCTGAGAGAGTGTGACTTATTTCTGTCCTACACTGAAATTTAGTGTGATGCATGTGAATCTGTGGTCAATGAGCTTGGCTGACAACCCACTGTGCAAGTGCAATGTGCAATGCACAAAAAGCACACTCACATGGCACTTGGGTCCAAAACACACTGCAGACATAATCCAGTTTGAGACTGCTTTAACAATGCTTGAGAATCCTGGGAACTGTAGTTCTGTGCGGCATTTAGCCTTCTCTGTCAGAGAGAAAGCTCTGGTTCCACCACAAACTACAATTCCCAGGATTTCCTAGCACTGAGCCAGGGCAGTTAAAGCAGTCTCGAACTGGATTATGTCTGCAGTGTGTTTTGGACCTCTGCCTACTTGAATGCTTCAGCACATGCTTCAGAGGAGGGTTGCCATTGCCTTGCCCTGAGGCTGAGAGCATGTGACCCAAGGTTGGCCCATGGGTGCACTCGGGCGCTCGCCATTTGTCTCTTTCGCACACAGTTCCCTAGACTAGGGACGCTTTTGTCCTTTCTTTCTTATTCGGTGGACCACAGGTTAAGAACCACTTCACCAAATGGACAGATAGGAGGAACTGACCCAAAACTCAGCTTCCAGCTCACTTACGGTTGGGAAATAAAAGAGACTAGATGTCCTCCTTTTCTGGGACATGTTCTAGATTTCCACCTTCTGTCCAGGAGAAATTCCAAAATGTCCTCTATTTGGAGCACAACTATGTCGCATATGAGTGTTTTTAGCTTTTTGTTTTGTAACATCTGACATTTTTCTTGAGTCTCAGATATTTTGCGGTGCCTTGTCCCCCTTTGCAGTGAGGGCATCTGGTAACCCTGAGCCCGGGGAGAGCCATGACCTTGGGCAAGTCACACTCTCTCAGCCTCAGAGGTTGGCCATGGCAAACCCCTTCTGAAGAAACTTGCCAAGGAATCCCCATGATAGATTCGCCTCAAGGTTGCCATAAGTTAGAAATGTCTTGAATGCACCCAACAAGAGCAAACAGGTTGGCGTTGTCCCCCTCCAGACACTGCGTAGAGGCAACTGTGGGCATTTGAGACAAAATAGATTTGGACTCTGTGACCCATGAGCCACAAAAATAAAAAAGCCCCATGGGCCACATGGCACACCCATTCCAAACTGGTCTACTCTGAACTCAGCCAACTATCCCAATGGCCTCACAAACCAGTATTTTCAACCCCCTTTTTCGAACTCGCAGCCAGTCACCATCTGCCTTTGATACTCCATGCTCTTAACCTCACCTAACACAAGCCACTTGCCTTATTCCATCTAAACCAGTGCCTTATTGCATATAAAATGCACTCAGTAACATATATAAATGCATAACACCACATCGTCCAAATGCACTCTTTCCTGGTGCGGAGGAACAACACTCTGCATATGCCCAGGAGTCACTCTGTTTACCTGCTTGCATACTAAGCATTGAGTACAGAACCTGTTTTGGTTCACAAATGCTTATATGCTTTCCCCTATGTCCCACTCCGCACATGCTCAGAGGATGTCCCACAAAGCATTTCGTTTCCAACTAAAGATGGATCTACATTGTAGAAACAATGCAGTTTGACCACCACTTTAACCATCCTACAGACTCTTGAGATTTGCAGTTTGTTGTGACTCTGTGGCAGAGACAGCTAAAGACCTTGCAAACTACAAATCCTGGGATTCTATAGGATGGAGATACAGCACTTAAAGCGGTAGCAACCTGCATTATTTCTACAGTGTAGATGCACCCTAAGCATCTTTTTCTCTCTTTGTTGCAAGCCGCCCTTCCCTTTCCCAGGGCCTGACTTTGTCCTCAGGGCAAATGCTTCACTGCAAAGGAAGGAGGAAATAAATAAGTACAATCTGGTGATTTAATTCAATTTTTTCCATCTGCTGCTCTCTCCTGTCAAAGGTGGACATCGAGAGGGAGGGAAAGCAATGAAGGAAGAAGGAAGAAAGAAGTAAAAGGGAGGCAGGCAGGAGAGAAAGAAGGAGAGACACAGACAAGGAGGAGATCCTGGAGCAAAGCAACACGCGGGTAGGTGAGGATCAGGCCCAGATTCTGGGGTCGGCACATTGTACGGTATCTAGCACACCTTTTGGCTTGATGCACTTTCATTTCATTTGAGGCAGGACAGCAGCCCAGAGCTCCAGGAAACGTTCCTCTTTTTTAGACTACAACATCCAGCATCCCCCAGCCAGCCACTACTGCCTTCTCCTGAGGCTGAGAGAGCATGACTTACTTAAAGTCACCCAGTGGGTTCCTATGGCTCAGTGGGGATCCCAACACTCAGACCACTGCACTCCACTGGCACTATCATGGGGTTTTCTTCCCAAATGTCTTCAGAGGGGGTTTGCCATTGCCTTCCCCTGTTATGACTTGTCCAAGGTCACACAGTGGGGTTTTTTTTCATGGCCGAACTGGGATTCGAACCAGGGTCTCCAGAGTCATAGTCCAATGCACAAACTATGACACCACACTGGCTCTCAGAGTAAACAAGAGTAGACCCACTGAATTAATGGGATTTACTTGCATGCTGTCTCCCTGCAACAATTGATTTGTTGAGTCTGTTCTCATTGGAGTGCTTTAATTGTACTCTTTTAAACTACTTTTTGTTGGTTTTAATTACAGGGGTCCTTGGTATCCACTGGGGTTTGATTCCAGGACCCCCCATGGATACCAAAATCCATGGATGCTCAAATCCCATTAAATATAATTGCACAGTGAAAGGATGTCCCTTATATAAAATGGCAAAATCAAGGTTTGCTTTTTGGAATTTAGGATGCTTGAAGCCATGGATAAAGAGGGCTGATATACACACACATATATTGTAAGCAACAGACCTGCATTTTGATGAAATTGTAATTGAAATTCCCATTGTGTTTTAACTTTTGCATGAATAGAGTTGTAAGCTACCTTGGCCTTGTATGGTTTTTAATACATGTTGTGGCAGATGGAGTTTGGTGTTGCATTTCTGTTCTATTCTGTTTTAAATCTATTTATTTATTTATGAAAACCTGTTTTAATTTCCCACCCACCCCCACCCCCCAAAAAAAGAACTTATGTTTTGACAAACTAATTGTTTTTGGTTTCATAGTGTTTTAACTTTTGCACGAATCAAGTTGTAAGCTGCCTTGGCCTTTGGTGCCTGCCATGAGGTTGGCATCATTCCTGGTGCTTCTCCTTGCCATCATCATCATCTTCAGCTACAGCTGCCACAGAATCCAAACCAAGGTAGGAAGAGGAATCCACTTTCAAGTCCTCACACCCATACAAAGTCTTCACACCCACACAAAGTCTTCATACCCACACAAAGTCTTCATACCTATACAAAGTCCTCACACCCAAACAAAGTCTTCATACCTATACAAAGTCTTCATACCCACACAAAGTCCTCACACCCACACAAAGTCCTCACACCCACACAAAGTCCTCACACCCATACAAAGTCTTCATACCTATACAAAGTCCTCACACCCACACAAAGTCCTCACACCCATACAAAGTCTTCATACCCACACAAAGTCCTCACACCCACACAAAGTCCTCACACCCACACAAAGTCCTCACACCCACACAAAGTCTTCATACCCACACAAAGTTCTCACACCCATACAAAGTCTTCATACCCACACAAAGTCCTCACACCCATACAAAGTCTTCATACCTATACAAAGTCTTCATACCCACACAAAGTCCTCACACCCATACAAAGTCTTCATACCTATACAAAGTCTTCATACCCACACAAAGTCCTCACACCCACACAAAGTCCTCACACCCACACAAAGTCCTCACACCCACACTGAAAGTCTTCATACCCACACAAAGTCCTCACACCCACACAAAGTCCTCACACCCACACAAAGTCCTCACACCCATACAAAGTCTTCATACCCATACAGAGGGCCTTTGCAGACTGCCAGAAATAGTGCAAATTGAGTCACCTTAAGGGTTAGGGTTAGTGCTAGGGAATCATGGGATATTTTTTTTTCTGAGACATTGAGCCTTCCCTGTCAGAGAGCTCTAGTGCCTCAATAAAATACAGTTCCCATGATTCCCTAACCCTAAAAGTGGACTCAATTTGCACTATTTCTGGCAGTCTGCAAAGGCCCAAAGTCTTCATACCTATACAAAGTCCTCACACCCGTATGGGTGGTTTATTTGCTTTGAGCAGGATGAGAATCAATCCATTTGCAATGTGGTTCTTGAAGAGAATTCTATGGATACTACCAAAAAAGACCAAAAAATGAACCCAAGAGCAAATCAAGAAGCCATTTGGGTTTCCTAGTAGCCCAAATGACTAAACTGATGTTGTACTTTGTTGTTATTGTTGTTATATGCCTGCAAGTTGTTTCTGACTTACGGCAACCCTATGGTGAACCTATCTTAATAGAGTTTTCTTGGCAGGTTTCTTCACAGAGGCTTTGCCATTGCCATCCTCTGAGGCTGAGAGAGTGTGGCTTGCTCAAGATCACCCAGTGGGTTTCCATGGCTGAGCTAGGATTTGAACTCTGGTCTCTAGAGTCTAGGGGGGTGGATCTTTGTTAAGGATTTTTGCTTTTGTTGTTCATATGTCTTGGAGCTGAATCTTTATTAATGAGTATTTCTCTGTTTCTTTATTGTTTCATGCTTAAGTTTGCCATCTTTGGGGGTCCCATGAAGCAACTGGAAACAAATCACGTTGCTGCAGATGTTGGTGAGGACTCATTTTTATTTAAATTTGCATAATCACATCAGGGTTCTATATCATTATACATCAAGAAATTGGAAGTCGCTTAATTATTTTTGGTTATTTATTTTTAAATAACACTTGTACAGCCAAAGAAGAACAAAGCAATGCATGGCCTAGTAAGGATTGCATCCCAAGCCAGACTGAAATGGAGAGGGCAAAAAAGACTCAAGAAATAGAAGAAATCCTTGCAAAGCTGGACCACCTGATGCCCAATGTTACTTTTATGAATATAAATAAGACCACAAGTGCCAAGAACAGCAAAGCCACCATCTTGAACCACAAAGACTCTTACTGCGTAGGAGAACACTTGATGGTCCAACTGGATATGTATGACTATTTAGGAAAAAGGAAGGAATATGGAGGAGACTTCATAAGAGCAAGGATCTACTCATTGGGTCTCAAGGCCGGAGCATCTGGCAGTATCAAAGACTTCAAGAACGGGACATACTTGGTCAATTTCACCTTATTTTGGGAGGGGGACGTCAGAGCCTCCATCTTGCTCATCCACCCCAGCGAAGGAGTTTCCGCCTTGTGGGCTGCAAGGAAAAAGGGCTATGACAAAATTGCTTTCAAGGGTAAATTTTTGAGTGGAGCATCTGAGGTCTCCACTGAATGTGGATTTAACCTGACCAAAAATGCAGAACTGTGTGAGTATCTGGATGAGCGGGACCAAGAAGCCTTCTACTGCCTCAAACCAAAGGATGTCCCATGTGGAGCTTTCTTCCATCTGAAGTCCTACAACAAACCCACCTCGTACCTGACAACGTTGGAACAGAGTCTCTTGAAGAGGTATTGACTTGGGGGCTACCTAATCTGTGAACGTTGTATTCCCATATTGTATTGATCTGTGTCCCTTCCCTTTTCGCCTGAAACATGGTAGGTTTTCCCCCAGGGCTTCAGGGTCATACTTGTACTTAACACATTTTTCATTTCTGCTGATATGTTTTAGGACATTTTCATTCTCTGGTATGAGAATAAAATAAGCAAAGCTTTATTCACTTACGGTAGATTGCCTTGAGCCTATTGCATAGGAAGGGTTAATATTTGAAGCAAGGATGTAAACAGGGATATTATTGGCTAATCTCAACTAGGATATATCTATTAAATCGTCTGTTTAATGGTGAGTCAACATGTAAGTAAATCCAGCTGATCCAATGGCTCTACTTTAGTTGGGATTAGCAATAGGATTCAGGCCCATAACACTTGTCCTTCGTCTGCATCTGCACTGTAGAATTAATGCAGTTTGACACAACTTTAACTATCATGGCTCCATGCTATGCAATTTGTAGTTTGCTGTGGCACTAGAGCTCTCTGACAGAGAAGGCTAAATATCTCACAAAACTACAAATCCCAGAATTCCATAGCATTGAGCTGTGGCCATTAAAGTGATGTCAATCCACATTAATTCTGCAGTGCAGATGCAGCCCAAGATTCTGAATTCATTCAAACTGGCTTTATAGCACTGTTATATTCTGCTGCTCCATATCTGGAACACATTGGAGTCAATTTGGAGCTCATTTCAATGCAGTTGACAACCATGAAGGGTATGGCATCATAAAAACAACTCGGCCAGGTTTAACCAAGACCTTCCATGGCCAAGCTTTCTAGATCCAAAAGGGACTAATTAGATATGGAGACTGGGTTTCAGCAAACCAGCAGTACTGATAATGATAATTGACTGACCTGTCCATCATCCCCATGACTATTTTTCTCTCCCTTGAAGGTTCAAGACTGGAGCTGAGATCCCTCAACTGTTTGGGAATATCCATGTTGTACAATGCAAAAGTGAGTGGACTTTTCAGTTTTCATCACAACTTTGGTGGCCTCTGGTTAGGCAACCTAGAAAGGCAGGTCCCTCTCTTTCCTGGACCTGTAACCCCTTCTCTCTCTAGAAAGGAGTATTGCCAGATTTTCAAAATGGCAATAAGGGACCAATGAAATTCATCAGAAATTTCAGGGTAGACAATCAGGAAGGAGCTCTTAAATTTGTGCTCTACCAAAATACCAAATGAAAATATAGATCTCAGGTAACTTCGTCATGTATCAAGGCTGCAAATACCAGAATTCAATGTGATGTTGCCATGGCCATTGAATTGTGATATAAATGCGTAGTGTGTAAAGGTCCACTAACTACAACAGCCACACAGTCCCTTCCAGTGTCAGAAACAGTGAAATTCAAATCCTGTCATTTAATCCCAGATTGGAAGACCCATTGTATCAATTGTTGAGTCAACATTTACACATTACTCAATGATCCAGGGGGTCTACTTTAACCAAAACTTGCAGTAGGATATAGGCCCTTGTCTCTCAATAAAGTTGAGGAAGAGCACCAGTTGGAGAACTTTGGTCTCATCTAATTTGACTCTCCTTCAGGGTCCAAAATGATACCTTTGTTGGTGGCTCCTGTTTTCCCTCCAGGGACTTTGGGATTCCCTCTGATCCTCCTGGGGACTTGTATCACAATCCATGCTTTATTTACAATTCCAGTTCCTTCCAAATGGAATCCTCTCAGAGTCTATTCTCAAATGCATTCTTTTCCCTTTTCTAGGCAACAAGACCACAACAACCAAGAAATGCTGGGCTGGCATGAGTGCCCCAGTTCCCAGTGGTTTTGTGTGGCAAAACCAGTGGCACCTGGCATTCTGCAACATGCCTCGTTTCAACACCTTGGAGCAGATTAACACTTGCTTGAAGGGCAAGCTGATTTACTTCATGGGAGACTCGACTCTGCGGCAATGGATGGAGATCCTTACAAAAAGAGTGACCAGTAGGTTTTCATCTCCAATGATGTAGCATTATTTCACAGGGCTGAGGAAAAGATGGCCGATGGGAAGTATGTGGTCCCCTACCACTATTTTCCAGCCCTCCAAGGCCTCCCAGGGGACACCAAAGCCATCTGAGCTCCCAAATGAAAAATATTCAACCCCAAATCATCCAACCCATCACAAAAACAGTGGTGTGGTTACTCCACCAAATGTGGAAGTGTAGTTACTCCATCGCCACCATCCTGACCAGTGTTCAAAACACTACACCGCACTGGCTTTCTTAGGGCTATTGGGACTTTCAATCCACAAACATCTGGAAGGCCAAATCATTTCCTCCTCTGGCTTAAAAAAAACCCTACCGGTACCTATGAGTAGGGAGTGCACATCTGTCATCATCACACTTGAACTGATGTTGCCTCTCTTTCTGTTTCCACATTAGCGCTTGAATATCTAGACATCAGTCCGAAAGAAAAGCTCCAGAAGCTGCTGGCTGTGGATTTGGCCAGAAACATTCAGATACAGTCAAAAAAGCATGGCCACCCTTACGTCGGCACTTACGGCTACACAGTGAAAGATCACAGCTACATGGCTCGGGAGATTGACAATGTGGCCGGTGACAGAGACACAACTATTGTCATTTCCTTGGGCCAACACTTCCGACCCTTCCCCATCCAGCTCTTTGTCCAACGGGTGATTAATATCCGGAGGGCCATCCAGCACCTTTTCCTGAGGAGTCCGGACACAAGAGTCGTCATCAAGGGAGAGAACATTCGGGAGATGGAGGTGGACCAGGAACGGTTTGGAGATATTCAAGGCTATCCTCAATCTGTTGCATTAAAGGAGGTTTTCCGGGATCTGAATGTGGCCTTCATTGATGCGTGGGACATAACAGTTGCATACAATACTATGAAAGTTCACCCACCCGATCACGTGGTTTGGGAAGAAGTTAATATGTTTTTGTCTTACATATGTTGCAATGCTGAAGCCAATCCAATGTAAAAACAAACAAAGGACAGTTAGACAAACCAGAGGATTTATCAATCAATGAAAAAGTTATCCATTGGAAATGTCAAAAGCAAAGATAGCTACGTATTTTTGGCCCATGATAGGAAAACTCCACATTTGACCATCTACCACATGCTCCAACTGGCCAGATTTGGCAGGAAGAGTCCTAATGAATTAGGGCTCCAGATTTTAAGGTAAGACCCAAAGAAAAAGATGAGTCTTAAAAATCTGTTGTAAGAGTGGTATACCAAATGTTCGGTGCTGAACTGGCTGTATGTTGTCTGGACTGTTTGCACCAGAACTGGGTTTTGGGTGCTGTGTCTTCTGGACTGATCACTGTGAGGATGTGAGGAAAAATTCACATGGCCATGAAAAATATGCATGACTTCCACCAAATGCATCTGAGGAAGTAGACTGAAGTCTACGAAAGCTCATGCTGCCAACCTCTTTCTTGCGGTTAGTCTCAAAGGGACAATAAGATCTCTTTGCATGCATGTCCTCGCTTTGAAAACCAACCACTCACCCAAAATTCATCAAGGATCTGGAGAAAAAGAAGCAGATACAAATAGGTGGATGTCAAGATACATGACAGTGGAAAAGAGAATCAGGTGAAGGGAGCCATCTCCTCAAAGACAAGCAGCGGCAGCCATCAGGGATAAGAAGCAAGAGCTCACATACCAAAGACAGGTTCCTTGGACAGAAAAGCTCTCTTTCTAGAACCTGATGAACTGTGATTGGCCATTGGGGATCACCTGACTTGTTGCACACCTGATCCTGCAGGTAATAAGTAACACCTGTTCAACTATCCTCCTCTACTAGAGTCTTCTCCGGTTTCTATTCTGGCAACTCTGTCGTGGGACACTACGGTCTAATCTGCACTGCAGAAATAATGCAGCTTGACACTGCTTTAACTGCCATGGTTCCATGCTATGGAAATCTGGGATTTGTAGTTTGTTGTGGCACCAAAGATCTCTTGACAGGGAAGATTAAATAGCTCACAAAACTACAAATCAGAGCATGGAGCCATGGCAGTTAAAGTGGTGTCATGGCTTGGGTGACTCTCCAGGAAATGATAAGAGGCTAGCTTTCATTCTGGATAATCTCCACAAGGCATTCCTGCAGGGCAAGCAGCCCCATAAATATCCCATGATGGTGGTGGTGAATTATTCCTTGATCTTGTCTCCGTGCTCCACTTGCATCTTTCGTGTATCCTGGTTTGAGTGAGAAACGAAGCATCTGAGCCAGAAACCGACTGCTGAGCAGATTTTATTTTCTGCTACTGTTCTCAGGAGAAGGTTTAGGAGGCTAAAGCCAAGCAATAGAAATTTTGCTGCAAAGAAATGTCCTCAATGAGATGTTGGGAACAAGAGGCCCAGAAAGGGAAAGCATTGCATTTGCTGTCCAGAAAAACTGAAAGGGATCAACACACCATGGAAGAATTCACTGGAGGGGAAGTTTGCCAGAAAGAATTCAATCCTCAGGCCTATTTAGAATATTACAAGTTTGCAGAAGGCACTTTGGGAAATGAGGCCATTGCATTTTACATGGGATGCCTTTGCAAAACCTTTGCTTCAGGGAGGTTGCTGCCTGCACATGGCTATAATATTTCAGAGTTCTTCAAGGTAATTTTTGCTAATATCAGAATAGATTTGGGGACGTAACTCCAATCCTTCTCCTTGGACAGAGCTCATAACTGTACAGTGGCTAGAACCACAATGATAAGCCACAACAGTAAACAAAACACACTAAAATGGGAAAGTCACACCCTCTCAGCCTCAAGGGAAGCCAAAGGCAAACCCCCTTTGAATGAATCTTGCCAAGAAAACACCACGGTGGGTTCATCTTAGGGTTGCCATAAGTCAGAAATGACTGATGACAATGACATGACAGCAAAATGATAATAACAAATGTGTTAGGTTTAATAGTGCTTTGCAAGATTTTTTTTTTAAAAAATAAACATATATGCATATACAGACATACATATACATATAAGTGTCTGATGTTCAGTGAGTAAAAGTCTGATTTCTTGCAAAATACAAGGGGTTTGCAGATAATGGAATGTGAAACCATGTTTGTGAATATAATAAGCCAAGCCTAGGAGTGGGAGGTTATTCATATGGCAGCTGGGAAAAATCTGAAAAATAAAGTTGAAGCTATGGAAAGAGAGCTGGAAACTTGTATCTCTCTGGCCATGGCCTTTCATTCACCATAGTTTCCTCTCCTCTTTCTCTAAGCTCTGGTGAGCTGTTGAATGCCGGCATTATCTCGCTGTGCAAATGAGAAAGCCATTCCAAGTTTCAGCTGTGCCAAAGCCCAAGGCATAAACTGAGCCACAGGCTGGACATAAAGGTCATGTTTGTGAGGAGAACATCCCCATCCATGACTCTTTGTTCTTGAGTTCAAGCTGAGGGCTTTGGGTAGCAGGCACTCTTCTTGGCTGCTTGACCGAAGGCTTCAGACTCCACAAAATGTCTTGGGATCCTTTCTGTCCCTTTCCAGCAGAGACAAGTGGGCTGAGAAGGAGGCAAAGGTAAGAAAAGCCATTAAGTAGGTTCTGAAATGTGATGCCCACCTCAGAAAACCCATGGTTTTCCTTTCCTCGCCCCAAGTGGACTGTGTCCTCTCCACAGAAGGCTGCTTGCAAAGACCACAAGAGCTTCAGGACCGCTGTGAAGAACATCAGCTCCTTCTCAAACCTGGAGGCCATTTGGTGCTCTGCGGAGTTTGGTTTTGGAGACCAAGTTCTTCATGGTTGACTTCCAAAAATTCTCTTGCTTGTTCCTCACTGAGAAATTCCTGAGAGAGGCTCTGACAGCAAATGTTTTTACCATTGTTCAGTTCAAGATGCAACCCAAGATTGATAAAGTGATGTTGGACATGTGTGATTTCTCTGCACTGTACTTCATTGTAGCCTGCAAAGGAACAGAGGCTTAAGTCCATCAGACAGTATAGGAGGCACATTAATATCCTTAGTTTGATCCTCACAATAGGGTTTCCTTGTTTCTGTTTTTAAATCTAATGACTGATTTGGATTCATAATCTATTCCATGGTTGTTCAGCTTACCCGTATCATCAGTACAAGGGTATCCTACTTTCACAGGGGGGTTGGAAGTGGAAATGCAATAAAGTTTTCCAGGTGAAGAAATAAAAGTTGACTGTGTTGCATCATTTTGTTGACTGTTTGCAGCCTCTTACTAAAATTGATTGCTTCATACAAAACTGGGAACTCTTCTAGAAAGCAATTGCAAGTTTTACTGTTCAACCAAATGCTCAGTTTTGGTTCAGCAAGGGAAGTCAATCTTCTCTTCTCTCGTCCTCAAAGACAAGGGATTGCTTAATTATGCTCCTCACTCCCCAAGAGAGCGAGGCCTTTTTGTGGCAGTCTTGAAAAGAGAAGTATGATTTATTATTATTATTAATATTATTATTATTATTATTATTATTATTATTCCTGTACATTAAGCAAAACTGCAGAAAGGCAGCAAAACTGTGCAAAACATCAAGAGCTGCTTCTTTGATGCATGGATTTTTGAAGCTGCAATTGGGCAGCTGTTCTGTGCTTCTCTTCTAGCTTTTTCAAAGGGACAGGAGTCCAGTTTTGGAGGAAAAAAAATTTGCCCAAAGCCCACTGTGTTCTGCTTTTTTACACACACAAATGCTGCTCCAGTTCTAAAATGTTGCAATGCTTCTCTAACAGCTTAGTCACTGCCAGGAAAGTTCTTGGGCTGAAACAAATTGGCATTATTAATTACAACTTTTTGCCTTTGACCGTGGACATCACTGGAAAATCTTGGAGGCTGAATTTGATTCCTTAGAGTGAAAGGGGTCCCAAGCCTTTGCTTTAGCATTGTAACTCTGGCAAGGCCAAGATTAAGAATGCTGGACTTTGATGCCCAGCCATTCTTGTTTTCTTCTGTCATCACCTGCCAGGTCCTTCCAGCAATCTGAACTCTCTTGATCTGGGAATAAGATAGCAATAGCAATAGCAGCCTCATTTATATACAACTTCATACAGCACTAAGTGGTTTATAACTGTAAGCTAATTGTCCTCAACAAGCTGGGTACTCATTTTGGCAATCTCAAAAGGATGTCAGGCTGAGTTGACCCTGAGCCCTTGACTGCGATTGAACTCGCATCCTTGTGGTTTGTGAGTGAGTGGCATTGAACCATTGCCCCACCAGGACTCTTGATGGAAGGTATAAGTCAGTTAAACCCAACAAAACAAAACAAAACCTCAAAAATATTGCAAATAACTGTTTTACTTCAAATGTGCTGCTTCCAAGTTTTGGAAAAGAAGGATTTCACAACTATTATTCTGTACCAATTCCATCCTTTCATTTCCTGTAGGGAGAAATGGATGGAGAAGGAAGAGAAGCTCAGGAAGACCATCAAGCAAGTTCTGAAATGTGATGTGACCCTGGCCAACCCTCTGGATCCATTGGTGGTCCAGCCGGTCAGTTGCGTCCTCTCTACTTTCTGCCTGGAATCAGCTTGCAAAGACCTTCTCACCTATTGGTCAGCCTTGAAAGATCATAGAATCATAGAATCATAGAGTTGGAAGAGACCACAAGGGCCATCCAGTCCAACCCCCTGCCATGCAGGAACTCCCAATCAAAGCATCCCCATTGACAGATGGCCCTCCAGCCTCTGCTTAAAGACCTCCAAGGAAGGAGACTCCACTACTCTCCGAGGGAGTGTGTTCCACTGTCGAACCGCCCTTACTGTCAGGAAGTTCCTCCTAATGTTGAGGTGGAATCTCTTTTCTTGCAGCTTGCATCCATTGTTTCGGGTCCTAGTCTCTGGAGCAGCAGAAAACAAGCTTGTTCCCTCCTCGATATGACATCCCTTCAAATATTGTGGGCTTCTTGGTCCAACCAGGGGGTTACCTCTTCTTTGTGGTGGTTCTTGGAAAAACCTATTAGAGGCCAACACAAGTTCTCTTGCCTTTATCTGGATGCAGAGGTGATTGTTAGTGCTAGTTAATGCTTTCTCTCTAGAAGTAAAATGTGTAAAGAATCACCACTTTTCAATATACAACAACCTGGGTTGGCCATACCATAATTCAAAATGTGGAATGTACATGATATCAGTATTTTTTGCCTATGTGCAATGTTCTCTACACTCTCTCAGCCCCTCTCAGCCTTCTCTGAGCAAACCATGCCAAGAAAACCCTAAGGTTCACTTGAAGGTTGCCATGTGTTGAAGGTAGACAGCAACAACAAAACAAAACAAAACAAAGAAAGAAAAGGCATGCCCAGTTATTCAATATTTGTGCTCTTGTTTGCAGATATGCTTGTAACACCAATGCCAAGACTCTGCTTAGATTGGATTTTGCAATAAAAACTGACCTGAAGCACGTCCCAGTGCTTGGCAGTTAGTCCACATTCCTAATTCTTTGCTTAAGGCAAAGTAGTTCTAGATGTAAGGGAATACACATTATTATTACTATTATTATTATTATTATTATTATTATATAACATCCTCCCCCGTGACCACATGTCTTAAATTCGGCAACCTTGCCAGGGATGAGAGTGTGAACTGAGAAGCAACAAGAGCAAGGGCCTTTTCGGTACTTTGCAGGCTGAGAGACACCATGGAGGGGGGCTTCATTGGCAAAGAGGCTTACCAGCAGCATTTCAATTCAAAAGATTATTTAAAGACATATATGTCTTTTGGCTCTGGTGACTGTGATTTACTATTCAGCAATGTTATGGACAAGCTCTACAAGACATTCATAATAGGTGAGTATTTTTGCATTGGTGGACTGTTCCCTACTTTGATTCTGGGTGCTGTTTGTGATAGACTGGATTTTATACCAGTGCTTTAAATGATTTCATATCAGTGCTGCAACGCATTCCTTAATCTCCACAGGAGGGATCCTTTTTGGGTCAATGATCTGATCATAAGGCTAGAGGAAAGGAGAGGGGATCTGTCTTCCCTTCGGCCCCAAAAACCTGGTTGTGGGGAAAGGTTTAGGGTCAAAGATGGCAACATACTCATGGGATCCTTCCCAATCCCAGTCTTCCTTCCCTTGCTGGTCAGTTCAACAGGTGAAGTTGGAAATACTTTGCTCAGTGTTATCAAAATGGTGCCTTTTGGAGCAATGGGGTAACACAACAGTATACGAAAAATAAAGATGGATTGAAATTATTGATTTAGCTAAGACCTATTGATATAAGGGGATGATAAAAGAGAGTAGAGTAGTTAAGAATAAGAATGAAAGAACAATGTAGAGAAATAAATGATAGAAGAAAGCAGCAAAGTCAATCAACCATCCAGATTTCAAGAAAGGAGTATGTACAGTCATAGATAATGGGGAAGAAGGAAGTTATTGGGTGAATGATAGTAGTAAGAAGAAGAAGTGGGGATGGGAATGTAGTAAGGAAAGGTTTCTAAGAAGGTGAGAGGTATGTAGAGGAAAGTGAGTGTAAGTGATGATGGAAGATGAGAGATGGGAAAATGATGAGAGGTATAGGGGTAAGCATGAAGTAAGAGAATGTAGGTGGAATGGTAGAGGGAAGGATGAGACAGGAAAAGTTGGAGAAGGAGAAGAGAGAATGAAGGATAGATAGAAAGGAAGAATGGGAAGAGATGGGAAGGAGTGACAGGGAGAATAAAGGTAACAAAGGGAGTACCTAGTGTGGAATATGAACAGAGGGTAGCAGTAGACTAGGGAAGAAGGTTTAGATGTTAAGATATTTTGATTAGAGGGGTAGATTAGCTACATTATTTGATTGATATTAGCTATAGAACCGATGTTGTTAAAGGGTTGTGGTGGAAGGAAGAAATAATAGATGTTAATTGGTGGTAGGATAGTGGTAGAATAATTGTTGATTGTTGAATGGTTGATTTATTTTTGAATTAATATATATATATATATATATATATATATATATATATATATTATAAAAGGGTGCCTAACCTCCAGGTAGATTAGATGGTCCTCAGTCAGTATGGCAGGAAGGGAAGGAGGAAGGGAAAAAGGGAAGGAAGGGAGGGTGTGGAGGTCAGGGACAGGGGATTGGAGAATCTCATGCTTTCTTTGAAACACAGATGGCATCAAAGGAAAGACCCTCATTGACATTGGCAGTGGTCCCTCCATCTACCAGCTCCTCTCTGCCTGTGAGTCCTTCCAAGAGATCATTGCCACTGATTTCCTTGAGCAGAACCTGGAGGAGATGCAAAAGTGGCTGAAGAAGGATCCTGATGCCTTCGACTGGACCCCAATGGTGAAATATGTCTGCCAGCTGGAAGGGAACAGGTAATGGGAGGCTGCCTATGAAGGTGGCTTTTTATCATGTTATCAACAGCCAAGAGTCTTGTTGCACCTTAAAAACCTTTGTTGTTGGTGGTGTTAACTGCCCTCGAGTCAGTCTCGACCCATGGTGACCCTATGGATGAGACCCCTCCAAGACCCCCTGTCCTCCTCTGCTCTGCTTAATTCCTGAAACTCCTTCATTAATACCCAAAGTGACCTCCTTAATAATAGAGTCCCCCCATCTGTCCTGTGGCCTTCCTCTCTTCCTCCTTCCCTCCACCTTTCCCAGCATTATTGTCTTTTCCAACAATTCACGCCTTCTCATGTTGAGTCCAAAGTACGACAGTCTCAGTTTGGTCATCTTGGCTTCTTCCAGGGAGGTCCCTGGCTTGATTTGCTCTAGGACCCATTTCCCTCCTTATTTCCCTCCTTTCTTTACTTCCTTCCTCTGTATTTCCCTCTTAGACTTCCCTCTCTACTTCCCTCCTTCCTTTATTTCCCTCCTCTTTCCTTCCTTCCTTCCTTCCTTCCTTCCTTCCTTCCTTCCTTCCTTCCTTTACCTTCCTCCTCTTTACTTCCCCCTTAGACTTTCCTCTTTACTTCCCACCTTCCTTTACTTCCCTCCTCTTTACTTTCCCCTTAGACTTTCCTCTTTACTTCCTTTCTTCCTTCCCTCCTTCCTTTACTTCCTCCCTCCCTCCTAAGAGTATTTTGCAAATAACCACATTACTTTTAATGTGCTGCTTCCATGCTTTGGAAAATGCATAGTCTGCTGTGATGGCAGAGATATTCTGCCTCGATTCCTGTGTGCCAACCTCACTCTTTCATTTCCTGTAGGGAGAAATGGATGGAGAAGGAAGAGAAGCTCAGGAAGACCATCAAGCAAGTTCTGAAATGTGATGTGACCCTGGCCAACCCTCTGGATCCATTGGTGGTCCAGCCGGTCAGTTGCGTCCTCTCTACTTTCTGCCTGGAATCAGCTTGCAAAGACCTTCCTGCCCACCGGTCAGTCATGAAGAATGTGGGCTCCTTGGTCAAGCCTGGGGGCCACCTCATTGTTGTGGTGGCTATTAGAACCAACTACTACATGGTTGGCCAAGAGAAGTTCTCTTGTGTTTACCTGGAACCGGAGATGGTAGAAGATGCTGTGAAAGATGCTGGCTTTGAGATTTTGTGTGCTGAGGTCCTTGAGACAGCTATCCCACTGGCCATCGCTAATGCCCAAGAGACATTTTTCCTAGTGGCCCAGAAACCCAATAAAACCCAGTGAGTTAATGGGAAAGGAAAGGAAAGAAGCTTATAAATAAAGGAAGCCCACATTCCAAGTCTGTGGCCACGAGATCAGAAGCATACAAACAGATAGACCATCCCACACCATGGCGGCTGGTGCCTCTCATATCTGTGGAGAGGTGAATCAACTCCAGGCTTTAAAGTAGGCTCTGAGGCTACATCCACACTGCAGAAATAATCCAGTTTGACACCATGTTGACTGCCATGACTCCATGCCACGGAATCCTGGGAATTGTAGTTTGTTGCGACACCAGAGCACTCTGACAGAGAAGGCTACATGTCTTGCAAAGCTACAGTTCCCAAGATTCCATAGCATTGAGCCATGAAAGTTGAAGTGGTGTTAAACTGGATTATTTCTGCAGTGTAGATGCAGCCTAAAGGAGCTTTCCAGGTTCTGAAATAGGTTCAGGACTTAGGATAGCTCCTTTAATGCTAGTCAAAACCTGGAATAGATTCATGACCCCGCTGACATGGGATTTACCAGCCACCCTTCTGTCAATCTCTCCCTCTCTTTCTCTCTCTTTCTCAGACTACAATTTATAATTATATTATATTAATTTGTATTCCACTTTTCTCTCAAAATTTGAATCCAAAGCAGCTCACAGTCTAAAAACTTACAATTAAAAACGTACAAAAATACAATTATTTACCCATAATATGCCAGTAGCTATGCTGGCTGGTAGATTCTGGTATTGCAACCTTTAAAAAAGCAACTTTTCCCCCAACCCTTGCAAATAGATTATGTCTACGGAGAGAGAAAAGTATATTCTCTAGGCCCTTTGCTTTTTAATGAGAAACTTAAGCATGATGTGAATGATGTAGCTGTTCTTCCTTGTAATGTGATGATATATATATATATATAGCCACAGTTAACTCTTGCATGCATATAATGTTACAAATGTCTTCTTTGGGTGAATGTATACCTTTTGCAGAATTTGGGTCATCAGCTGTGATCTGTAATAAGAACAATTGTTTGAATTAAAAATAAAGTTACAGAAAATGAGCCGGAATATGTTTTCAAAAGTTACAGCCTTAAGGTTCCAGACAGCAAGGGTGGGATTAATCCATTTGTCTTGCTCTTTGCTGTAAACCCTGACCACTTCTCCAAGGCCGCTTAGTCCATGAAGAAGTTCTTCCTAATGTTGAGGTGGAATCTCTTTTCCTGCAATTTGAACCCATGGCCCTGGGTCCTACTCTCTGGAGCATCAGAAAACAAGCTTCCTCCCTCCTCAATAGGACATCCTTTCAAATCCTTAAACAAGGCTCCCATGTCACCTCTTAACCTTCTCTTCTCCAGGTTGAACATATACTCAGCTCCCTAAGGCTCTCCCATAGGGCTTTTGGTTTCCAGACCTTTCACCACCAGTTTTGGTTACCTTCCTCTGGACATGCCCCAGCTTGTCAAGTGGTGCCTAGAAGATTCAAAATATTCCTTTTTATTTATACAATGCTAAGCTGGCCCGGTTGGTTCCTTTCACCATGTGCATGTTGTCAGCTTTGGATAAAAAGATCACTGAACGTGTCAAACCTCTCTTTTGTTTTGTGATGTAGGGCATCTCTCTATTCTTTCCTTGTTATTTCTACCTTTGGTAAACATAGAGAGGTAATACTCAGGAACGCATCCCCTTTGTATACCTGTACGCACCCATGGACACCTAGTTTGTGACCTTGTATGCTTGTGTTGTACTGCTTTGAGTGTTGGACTGCAATGCTGGAGATCAGGTTTCAAATCCCTGCTCAAATATACAAACCCATTGGAGTGACCTTGGGCAAGTCACACTGTCTCAGTCTCAGAGGACGACAATGGCAAACCTCTTCTGAAGAAACATAGGAAGATAGATCCACCTTAGGGTCACTTGTGGCCTAATGCCACTTCTTTTTAAAGAGGTGAAAAGACCTGGTCCTGCTCATGCTTTTAATGTTCCTTTAAGCCACAAGAATGCTAATCCAGGTAAAGGGCACCTTAACTGCCTATCCTGGAATATAGCAGGGTGGAAAATGAAGGCTAAGGACCCTGAGTGTATTGATTTTTTACAGACAAATGATATAATTCTGATGCAAGAGACCTGGTGTACATCCCATTTAGACTTTAAAGGATACTATGTGATAGAAGCTCCTGCCACAACATATTTTGGCAAAGGTAAGCCTAAAGCTGGGCTAGCGATTTTAATCACTACTCCTCTGAAGGCT
Organism: Phrynosoma blainvillii; assembly: GCA_026167975.1. Lineage (NCBI taxonomy): Eukaryota > Metazoa > Chordata > Lepidosauria > Squamata > Phrynosomatidae > Phrynosoma > Phrynosoma blainvillii. The sequence goes on from JANUYF010000006.1 coordinate 33,416,293, forward strand.
TCTAACACCATTTTACCACATTGTGAAAACCTGGCCATCGTATGTTTAATTGATTTCGGATACATGAGTCTTATAATGGTCAATGTTTATCCCCCCCACACACTAGCAAGAGGGAAGAGTTAAATCATATTTGGGAAACTCTAGAAGATTACTTGATGGAGTTAGAAGCCACCTCTCCCAAAGCACATTTAATCATGACGGGTGATTTAAATGCTAGAATGGAGCCAATAATGATGCTGTTCCCTCTGCTCGTGACCGGCATCTAGATGAAATTGAGGAACACATATTAAAAACCAAGAGGAGCTCTAAAGATTTTAGGATAAATTATGCTGGCATAAATCTCCTTTAAATGGTGGGCCGACTATCTTTAAGAATCTTAAACGGAGATCCAAAGTTTGAACAGCATGGAGAATTCACATACATTTCTGGAAAAGGAAGCAGTACAATAGATTATGCAATTGTATCAAACCTTCTTTACAAACAAATAATGAAATTCTATGTAGTAGACCTACCAGTGAGTGACCACCCGCCTCTATCTCTTACTATTAGCTCTCCTCATGAAATATCTTATAATCCCCAATAGTATCTTAATAATACACAAATTGATATTGGGCATAGAAGACTGAGATGGACAAATAATATTCATAGTAAGATCTCATCATTATTGGACTCCTCTACATATAGGAAGATTAAAAATTCAATTATTGATACTTTAGACTTACAAATCGCCATCGCCAATTATTCCATCCTCTTGGATATGATGTCTAATAGTATGAGGGATCTCCAAAATCACCCCCAAAGCAGAAATAAAAAGAACATCATTACAGGTCAAGATAGAGAATGCTTAGAGACTAAAAATATTTTGGGGAAGATATACACCAAGTACTGGACAGATAACACTCAAACTCTTCCTGAATCATATTACATTATTAAAAAAAATCATAAATTTTAAATTGCAAAAAGGAATAAAGAGAGAACCTATAGGCAATGGTCGGCATTATTAGCTGCCTCTACTGATAAGAATTCTAAACAGTTCTGATCCATTGTAACAGGTGCACTAAGTAACTCTGACGGAGCACCTCAATGCAATATACCAGCACAAACATGGGAGGATTACTTCTCTATACAGAGATTGTGAGGAATATTTATCTGGACCCTCATATAGAAAAGCCCGAAATCTTAAAAAAACTTGAAGATATCCCACACTGGCCTTCTGTTACTGACCAGGAAATTAAATCCTTATTTTTTTCCCCTGAAACCAGGCAAAGCTCCTGGGCCTGACCTAATTGTCCCTGAACTATTAAAAGCAAATATTACTTGGTGGACTCCTTTACTGGCAACCCTCTTCACCCATATTAATAGAACGGTGCAGTTACCCAGTAATTAATTACCCAGCAGTCTCAAGCAATAGTCATCCCAATTTACAAAAAGGGAGATAAAAATGACCCTTCTAATTACCATCCAAATAATCTATTGTCCATGACTGGTAAATTATATGGCCATTTCTTAAACAATTGACTAATAGATTGGGTGGAGGAGGAAAAAATCCTGGGGGACGAACAAGCCGGGTTCAGAAAGGGCAAGTCAACCACTGATCATTGTGTAGTCTTAAGTCACCTTGTAGAAAAGAATTCCAGAACCCACAAACGTAGTTTATTTGTTGCTTTCATGGATTTGAAATCAGCATTTGATTCGATACCAAGAAAACAACTCTGGGGAAAAATCTTCTAGCTTCCACTATCGATAAAAGGCTACTTGGCTTAATTATGAAGTCATACAGTAACACCACTGTACGTATAAGGTGCGGCTTACAGGGCAATCTTACTAACACCATCAAGGCTACAAGAGGTGTACGACAGGGGTGTATCCTTGCTCCTACTCTCTTTAATCTATACCTTAATGACCTCCCTGCAGCTATACCTTCTAACACCTCTCATCCTCCCAAGTTAGCTTCAACTAGCATCCCCATACTTTTATACGCGGATGATGCTGCCCTCCTTTCTTACTCAAAAGTGGGACTTACAAGAGCAGTGAGAGCCTTCATTGAATATTGTGAAAACAATTACTTAACCATTAACTTTAGTAAGTCTTAGATTATGGTTTTCTCAAAAAACAAAACAAAAAACAATCCCTACATGTCCGGAGGTTTGATGATCATAATATAGAGCAAGTTAAGAAGTTTAAATATCTGGGAATTATGTTTAATGCATCTGGAGCCTGGACTTCACATCAGGAAATTGCTATCCAAAATGCTACTAATAACAGTAAGGCAAATGTTCGTTTCTTTTTTCAAAAGGTGGCCAACTGATACCTGCCACCCTTAAGGTCTTCAGGGCTAAGGTCCTTCCCCAGCTATTGTTTAGTATACCAGTTTGGATCCTAGGCTTCACGCCAACTGTAGAAAGAATCCTTTCTTTATTTCTCAGAAAAATTTTTTAAATGCCTACTTGTGTGCCAACAGCAGCACTTCGTCTTGAAGCCAGGTGCTCTTCAGTTGAATGTTTAGCTTGAAAATTGACCCTAAGATATTTCCTGAGACTTAACTATGTAGGGCCAGAAGCTGGTTTTATTTACTTATTGCAAAGAGACACTTATACCAGTACACTCTGTAAATCAGTAAAGGAAAAGATACAGAGATTAGGTCTGTCACAAGACTTTCTCTCCACCCTCGACTGCCACAGGGCAAGTCAGATCCTTGGACAACGAATTGAAGATATCGATCTGCAACACTTAGTATCGAGCGCACGTTCCACTTTTTCCCCAACTGGCTTAAATCTCTGTTTCAATAAAGGGGGTGCAAACTATTTGGAACAGTTAACAATTCCAAAATACAGGGTGGCGTTTAGCAAGGGACGATTCAATGTAATTCCCTTTGCTGTGTTAGAGGGACGTTTTCTTCAAATTGAGTACAAGGATAGTGTATGGCCATGCGGAGAAGGCCTTGTAGAAACGTTGTCTCATGTTTTGTTTCTATGGAGATGATAGACTAAGAATAATCTCACCTTTGCTGAGCAGTAAACCAGGTAGATCTTCTGATTGGTATTTAAAATTCTTAATAGCAGATAAAGATAAGGGAACCACAGAGGAAGTTGCAAAGTTTATTTTGACCACTATTAAAACCCGAAAAGGTATATGTCACAAGAAAATAAACTTGTAAGAAAAGGAAAATCTGGTTTCCCTAAGGATAAACTTAAGTTATACTTTTCTATGGGAGCCGATTTAAATTTGTTTTATATACCCCCCTCCTTTTCTTATCTGATAGTGACCATTTTTACAATTGTAACACTATACCTTCTGTGGCCAACTAATTGTTTACGTGTTGTAAATGTTGTGTTTTATTGAGTCTGTTATATATATATATATATTGTGTTTGTTTTATGTTTGCCTATGGTCTGTTGACTGCAATAAGCGCTTTTTGATTTGATTTGATTAAATAGATATATTGATATTATGTATGTATATATATATATATATATATATGTATGTATATATATATATATATATAGCCACAGTTAACTCCTGCATGCATGTAATGTTACAAATGTCTTCTTTGGGTGAATGTATACCTTTTGCAGAATTTGGGTCATCAGTTGTGATCTGTAATAAGAACAAATGTTTGAATTAAAAATAAAGTTACAGAAAATGAGCCGGAATATGTTTTCAAAAGGTGGGATTAATCCATTTGTCTTGCTCTTTGCTGTAAACCAGGGGTAGGCAACCTTTCTCCTTTAAGGGCTGAGGGACTTCAGCTCCCAGAAGCCTCAGCCATGTTGGCCTATAATAGTCCCATGTTGGCCAACAGCTCCTGGGATTCTGGGAGCTGAAGTCCCTCGGCCCTTAAAGGGGAAAGGTTGCCTACTCCTGCTGTAAACCCTGACCACTTCTCCAAGGCAGCTTAGTCCATGAAGAAGTTCTTCCTAATGTTGAGGTGGAATCTCTTTTCCTGCAATTTGAACCCATTGCTCTGGGTCCTACTCTCTGGAGCATCAGAAAACAAGCTTCCTCCCTCCTCAATAGGACATCCTTTCAAATCCTTAAACAGGGCCATCATGTCACCTCTTAACCTTCTCTTCTCCAGGTTGAACATATACTCAGATCCCTAAGGCTCTCCCATAGGACTTTTGGTTTCCAGACCTTTCACCACCAGTTTTGGTTACCTTCCTCTGGACATGCCCCAGCTTGTCAAGTGGTGCCTAGAAGATTCAAAATATTCTTTTTTATTTATACAATGCTAAGCTGACCTGGTTGGTTCCTTTCACCATGTACATGTTGTCAGCTTTGGATAAAAAGATCACTGAACTTGTCGAACCTCTCTTTTGTTTTGTGATGTAGGGCATCTCTCTATTCTTTCCTTGTTATTTCTACCTTTGGTAAACATAGAGAGGTAATACTCAGGAACGCATCCCCTTTGTATACCTGTACGCACCCATGGACACCTAGTTTGTGACCTTGTATGCTTGTGTTGTACTGCTTTGAGTGTTGGACTGCAATGCTGGAGATCAGGTTTCAAATCCCTGCTCAAATATACAAACCCATTGGAGTGACCTTGGGCAAGTCACACTGTCTCAGTCTCAGAGGACGACAATGGCAAACCTCTTCTGAAGAAACATAGGAAGATAGATCCACCTTAGGGTCACTTGTGGCCTAATGCCACTTCTTTTTAAAGAGGTGAAAAGGAACCTTTGCTGTGATGCTGGTGGCTTTTCTGAGATTATTTGATGTGGAGCAAATATCTATTTTGAACTCTTTCTTAAAAAAAAATCTTGCTGGTCATTGACTGAATAAAATAGGTACTTGAAACAATGACATACTAGTAACACATATACTAGGGAATATGTTAGGAATATAGTCTGCAGAGCATGCTCCGGATCTGTGAAAGAGGAGACTTGGCTGCCATCTAATGGGGCTTCTTGTAAAAACACGTTTCTCTGTTGTGGCTGGGGGAATGTGAAAGCAAAAGTCCCTTGGGTGTGTCTCATGCTCGGAGGCAACATGGAAGGGGAATTCACTGGGAAAGAGGTCTATAAGCAGCAGTTTGACCCCAAAGGCTATTTGGAAGGGCACATGCCTTCTGGACCCGGCGGAGAGCCTGCCTTGTGCGAGGGAGCCTTTGCTTTCATTGTGGAGAAGCTGCACAAGGCATTCCTGCTGGGTAAATATCTCTCTGGGATGGAGGGAGTTCAGACATATCTCAGGGGAACCTCTTGCCTGATGATGATGATGATGATGATGATGATGATGATGAAGCCAGTGGAGCTTCGAAAGCTTGCAACAAGTCCCTTGTGCATTTTGGTTGGCCAAGAAAGGTTATCACTGTGAAGTCGTAGGCTTTCATGGCCAGCATCCATAGTTTTTTGTGGGGTTTTTGGGCTGTGTGGCCATGTTCTAGAAGAGTTTCTTTCGGATGTTTTGCCAGCATCTGTGGTTGGCATCTTCAGAGAATGCTGGAATGGAAGAGAGTGCGTATATATATTCTCTGAAGATGCCAGCCACAGATGCTAGTGAAATGTCAGAAAGAAACTTTTCTAGAACATGGACACACAGCCCGAAAAACCCACAAAAAACAAAGGTTATCACTGTTTGGTGGATTTTTGTTTGAATTTGCTAAATCGCCAACACAGCTACCCCTGCATATATGAGATATTGTTTTAAACATACAATATAAAACATAATTAGACATAAAATATAAAAATAAAAATAAAATATTAAAATATTAAACATAAACTAAAAAGCTCTAACATGTATTCCTATTAAGTTGTAACATCCGTTTCTCTTTGACTCCCCTTGGTTAAGTTCTACTGTCCAGATTTCTTTCTGTTTTCTTATTTCAAATGGTGGCCGTACCCTTTTGGTTTTGCCTTTTAACAATCAACATAAAATGGCCCCCACTTTCTGTATCCCTCCTTCCCTTCCTCCGCCACTCTGTGGCTCTTAATTTTGCTTTCTGTTAATTCATCTTTACTTATAATGAATTCCCTTTAGCTAATATCGTTATGAATACACTTGTCCCTCGGCGTGGCGGAGGAAGGGAAGGAGGGATACAGAAAGCGGGGGCCATTGTATGTTGATTGTTAAAAGGCAAACCCAAAAGGGTACGGCCACCATTTGAAATTTGATTTGTTCAGAGGGGAGTTGCTGTGGCCTTCCCCTGAGGCTGAGAGAGTGTGACTTGCCCAAGTTCACCCAATAGATTTTCTGTGGCTGAGTGGGGGATTTGAACCCTGGTCTCCAAAGTCATAGTCCAATGCTGAAACCACTATACCACTCTTCTGGTTCAGTCTATCCCCTGGGAAAACACACTTCCAAGAGATAGCCCTTTTCACTCACTTGGTCTTGTGCAAAAGGGAATATAACTGAAATAGCATCAAGACAGGGAAGGAAGGATCTGGAGGTATGCAAAGGCATTGGGGACAGGGGATGGGGAATCTCACCATTTCTTTGAAACACAGATGGCATCAAAGGAGAGACCCTCATTGACATTGGCAGTGGTCCCTCCATCTACCAGCTCCTCTCCGCCTGTGAATCCTTCCGAGAAATCATTGCCACCGATTTCGTTGATCAGAACCGGGAGGAAATGCAAAAGTGGCTGAAGAAGGATCCAGAAGCCTTCGACTGGACCCCAATGGTGAAATACGTTTGCCAGCTGGAGGGGGACAGGTACAGAGAGAATGAATTTATATCTCATGGCTGCCTTTCAGTTTCCATGCATTGGCAACAAGGGATGGGAATCATGGGGCTCTCTCATTGTCCTGGGACAGCAGTTCCCAGGAGGCCTTACCATTGGCTATGGCTGCTGGGACCTATAGTCCAGCAACATCCAGTGGGCTGCACGCTTCCTACCTCCCATAAATGTCAACTAGAAGTATTGTGGGTACCTAGAAGGCTAACAGGGCTTCCTACCTCCCATAAATGTCAACCAGTGGTAATGTGGATACCTAGAAGGCTAACAGGGCTTCCTATCTCCCGTAAATGTCAACCAGAAGTATTGTAGGTACTTGGAAGGCTAACAGGTTGTGGTTGAAATCCACAAAAACCAAGTAAAAGTTGTTAAAGGTGCCACAAGACTCTTCTTGCTCCACTTTGCTACCAGCACTGCCCCCCTTTGACTGAGCAGCCTTTGCATGCCTATACTCACTAATGCTGCTTTGCATTTAACTCTATAGGAACTCAGTATGCAGAACTCCTATTCTCTTTTTCCATATCCACCCTTTTCATCCACCAATCTATCCTGCAGCTGTTTTCCCTTCCTCCTCTCTCTTCCACAAGACCAAGTGTTATTAATAAAGCTACTTTTTTACATGCTCTACGAAGTATACTAAGCCTAAATATACTTACTTACTCACAATATTCCACCATGATTTCTTTATGACAATCTCACCCTTTCATTCCCTTCTAGGGAGAAATGGATGGAGAAGGAAGAGAAGCTCAGGAAGACCATCAAGCAAGTTCTGAAGTGTGACGTGACCCTGGCCAACCCTCTGGATCCGTTGGTGGTCCAGCCGGTCAGTTGCGTCCTCTCTACCTTCTGCCTCGAAGCAGCTTGCAAAGACCTCCCCACCTACCGGTCAGCCTTGAAGAACGTGGGCTCCTTGGTCCAACCTGGTGGCCACCTCATCTTTGTGGTGGCTCTTGAGGAAACCTACTACTTGGTTGGCCAACGCAAGTTCTCTTGCCTTTACCTGGATCCAGGGATGGTAGAAGATGCCGTGAAAGAGGCTGGCTTTGAGATCCTGTGCTTTGAGATGCTTGACATGAAATTCCCACTGGCACTCGCCGACGGCCAGCGTGTGGGATTTCTAGTAGCCCAAAAGTGCAACGAAGCCTAGGTGGCTAGTGAGGGAGGGAAGGCAAGGCAACTATTCTTCTTTCACGACGCGAAACAAAATAATAATAGTTTCCTACACTCCAAGGCTATGACACTGAGACCAGACCCACACAACCAGACAGAGCTTGTCAATGACCCTTTTTTGGTAGTTTATCGAGCTCTCCAACAGAGAAGGCTAAATATCTCACAATGCTACAAGTCCCAGAATTCCATAGCATTGAGCCATGGCTGTTAAAGTGGTGTTAAACTGGATTAGTGCGGATGCAGCCAATGATTCACCTGTAGACCTGGTCTTATAGCTGCTGAAATTTCTGCAAAATTGAGGCTTTAATACTAAATCATATTTAAATCTGCTGATGTAATAATCTGCAGTTACGGTTATTAGTAATTCTAGTAGACTGAACATAGCGAGATCTATAATGGTAGAATAATACATTTCTCATGAATAGGATTTCCCTCCCCCTCCCTTTTTTTTTTTTTTATTCCTTACATTTGGGGGGACAGAGTTCTCTTGTATTTTAGTTAGTTTGTGATGAGTTAGGTTGTGCTTATTGTAACAGATTAGTGTTTTACTAATGTGTCATAGTGTTAGTTTAGTTTTAGTTTTAGCTGTTTATAGGTATTAGGTACGTATAGGGTTGTATTTCCCCCACTCCTTTCTTCTCCTTCTCTTTCTGTAAGGGAAGTATCTTGTTGTGATTTAGCTTGTATATTTTAAAATTAATAAATATGAACTTAAAGAAAACCAGGCAAAATTTTATCTCTAAAAGGGATATAAGGAAGGAGTCAATGCTTTTCAATGTGCAACAAAGTGGAATGGATGGTTGTTGTTGCTGTTGTTGTTGTTATTATTATTATTATTATTATTAACTTATATCCTGCCTTCTTCCCAGTATAGGGACTCAAGGCAGCATACATAAAAACAGTTCTTGTGTTAGACTCATGGGCAACTGATGAATCTGTTCAACAAACAACAACAACAACAACAACAACAACAACTTGCCTTTATGTATTTTAAATTGCTGTAACCTGCCCCGATTGCTCCGCAGAGGGGCGGGCTATAAATAAAATTTATTATTATTATTATTATTATTATTATTGCTTGGCTCTCCCTTTGGATCAAAGCAGGAAACAACAACAGATTAAGGGTTGCATCCGCACTGCAGAAATAATCCAGTTTGAGACTACTTTAACTGCCCTGGCTCAAGGCGATGGAATTCTGGGGATTGTAGTTTGGTGAGACATTTAGCCTTCTCTCTCAGAGAGCTCTCATACCACAATAAACTACAATTCCCAGAATTCCATCGCCTCAAGCCAGGGCAGTTAAAGTAGTCTCAAACCGGATTATTTCTGCAGTGCAGGTGCATCTAGGGAGCCCACTGCAGTGTTGAACATCGCTCAGGAAACCAAACCTGCCCTAATCCTAAAACTTAAGGTTCTGGATGCAGATGCAAAGAGGTTGATTTCTATGCCATGAACAAATGCCGAAGCCAGAAGTAACTGCACATCTCTCACATTGCTGACTCCATGCCCTCCGTATGTATGGTACAACCCCGAAACCAGTAAAAGGCAGGGAATTCCCAGTTGCAGGTCAATGGGAATCCAGGCTAGTGCAGAGTTTAGGGAGCTCTCCAAGGTCCTGAACGTATTTTCAGAATAGGGTTCAGCAACTTGAATAATGACTCCTTAGAAGTTTGGATGGTAACCCAAAGCGTTGCTTTCCTTCAAGGTTTCTGGAAACATAGATAGGAGAACTCCTGCTAATTCAGAGGATGGTCTGCAACATTTTCCCATTGATTTCAGATGCATCGATAGGCAGAAATTTGAAAAGCAGTGGAGAAATTGATAAAACCACACCAGTTGCCTAGAAGCGTGGCAGAACGTACATGCAATACCTTTAAAAGCAACATTTTCTTTGCTTCAGAACAAGAAAAGGAAAGGTCTCCATCTCCTGTTGAGATTAACCTAGCAATTTCATTTTAGTTTTAGATAAAGTTTTAGTCAATGCAGACAGATCCTTTTTCCTCTAAAGTTCAGAATGAAACCTGGGAACGTCTTCAACGTATCACCACTGCTTTTTTGGGGGAGGATCTGTTTTGGGTAACTTTTGCCCAATTGCTTTTGTAGTTAATGGAAAGAGTTTGGTTTTTATTTTTATTTTTTGGGGGGTGGGAATATAAGTGAAAAACAAAACAAGCCAATCCCTCTGCCTCTTATTCTCATGTGTAAATTCCTTTCTATCGGTTCCTGCTGTGATATCCTCCAAATCACTGGTTTCTAAACTTTTGACCTCCAGATGTTTTTGGGATTTGGCTTCCAAAATCCCCGAACATCAGCCAAGCTCTCTGGCAGCTGAAGCCCCAAACTCTTGGCAGACCAAAGTTTGGGAACCATTGCTCCAAGTTCTCCATTCTTTGTTCCTCCAGATGTTTGAGACTCCAACTTCCAGAATCCTTGGACTTGGGCTAAGACAGCTGAGGCTTCTGGGAACTGAAGTCCCAAACAGCTGGAGGAACAAGGTTTGGGAATCCCTGTTTTAAGATCAGATGGCCATCTAGCAAGAATCTTGGTCTTTGAGCTACTTTTCCTCGGCTCCCTGGCGCTTTTTTCCACAGCTTTAGAAAGACTCCCTCCATCCCACGTTCTTTTTACAAAAAGACTACAATTCTCAGAAATTGATAACTGGCCGCGCTGGGAATTGAAGTCCAGGAAACGATCTTTCCAAAGCTTGGAAATGCAATGCAAGAAGAGAATGCAATCGCTGCCAAGGGAGCCAAGAGGTTTGCCATCAGCATGTGCTTTCCATTAGCAAAGGCTCCTTGGCATCCATTCAGTTGGCCTGGAGAGAGGTTTCTGCTTCCATCACTGTGTGTGCATTGCAACCACAAAAGTGCATCCTCCTCATGCTGAGCCCTTCTGGCTGGGATTATTTCAGGACAAGAAGAAATCCCATTAATTTTCTGCTTGCAAATATACTTCCCCCCCCCCCCCGAACCCCCAAAAAATAATAGAGAGAGAGGAGCTCCAGCCTCATCACAGTCGAGTGGGAAGGAAACTTTGGTTTGCAATCAGTTGGAAACATATCCTTTGCATTTAGTTTGTTGTTGTGCGCCTTCAAGTGTGTGTGTGTGTGTGTATATATATATATATATATATATATAGTGCAGCCCAAGAAATGGGATTCCAATGCAGAAATAAGATTTCCTGGGCATAATAAGATGTTTCCTGTTCGTTCAAAAGATGTTGCAATTGGGAAATTAGCCCGAAAGAGAAAATAATTGGCTCACTTTCTATATCTGACCATTCTTACTAGATTATCTAATACAGAACAACCCCAACTGTATTTAATAAATGCTCAGTTATTCCTTCCTCTAGGCTGGGCCTTTTGGAGAGACTCTGCCATTCGAAGGGCTAAGCAACGGGAACTTTGCGTCCATCTTCTGTCTTCATTTGAATCATGTCACACACATTCCTGCCATTTTGTTGCGGACTGTCATTTCCCCCGAAACAAAGCCTAAAAGACACCATCCCTCCAAATGCATCCATCAACTCCCCTCTTTGTCTTGGAAAGCAAAGGACAACAAGTGGCAGAATTTTTCACGCAACATTTTCAGTTTTATTGGCTTACAACTTTGCAACATGCTCCTAAGGCAGATAATAGGTGGGACAAATCTGGGCAGAGAGGGATAAAAGGAAAGGAAAGGCAAAGCACTAAAGCTCTTAGGAAAAATGCAAAACATAAAATGAAACAAGGGGCTTCTTTTTTTTCCAGCAGGGAGCCACTATCCCCCATCGCTGCAGCATTATGGCCAATGGAGCCATGCCTCTGGGCTGGATCCGTTCCCAAAGGCCATGATGGCGGTGCTGGCGGCGGCGGCGGAGATGCTGGTCCACTTTCTCACTTGCTTGCAAAGACCACGCATAACACAATGACGATGATCAGCAGAATCACGCCAAGGACGATCCCAATGATGTTCAGGTTGCGCGCCATGCGGGACGACTGGGCGGCCATGTCGACATCTCCTGACTTGTAGGCTCTGTCCACCTGAAGGAAAGGAGAGAATCACAGAATCATAGAGTTGGAAGAGACCACAAGGGCCATCCAGTCCAACCCCCTGCCATGCAGGAACTCAAAATCAAAGCATCCCTGACAGATGGCCATCCAGCCTCTGATTAAAGACAGCCTCCAAAGAAGGAGACTCCACCAAAATCTCCATTGAGGGAGTGTGTTCCACTGTTGAACAGCCCTTACTCTCAAGACATTCTTCCTAATGTTGAGGTGGAATCACTTTTTCTGGAGCTTGCATCCATTGTTCCGGGTCCTAGTCTCTGGAGCAGCAGAAAACAAGTTTCCTCCATCCTCAATATGACATTCCTTCAAATACTTAAACAGGGCTATCATATCACCTCTTACCTTTCTCTTCATGAGGCTATACGTATCCATCTCTCTAAGTCTCTTCTCATAGAGCTTTATGGTTTCCAGACCCTTCATCATTTTGGTCTCCCTCCTCTGGACATGATCCAGCATCTCAGCATCCTTTTTGAATTGTGGTGCCCAGAAATGGACACAGTATTGTTCCAGGTGAGGCCTGACCGAAGCAGAATAGAGTGGGCCTATTACTTCCCTTGATCTAGACACTATACTTCTATTGATGCAGCCTAGAATTGCATTGGCCTTTTTAGCTGCTGCCTCACACTGTTGACTCATGTTCAACTTGTGGTCTACCTGGAGGAAGAGGAAGGAACGACATGAGAACGGGGGCCACATTAGGGTTCCCCATAATGGACAGGCACCTCAACACCCCAAAGGCACCGGATGCTATGTGGTCCCAGGACCCAAGCAGGGTCAGTCCTGGTGAGGACTTGGATGGGAGACCCATACTTTCTTTATCCATCCACCTTAAACTTCACTCTCTCACTCTTTCACATACTTCTTCTTCTTTCGTGATCTTCTCTCTGTAACGTCCCTTTCTTTTCCTTTATTTTTTTTGAATATTTAAATTTTATTAAACGAAATTAAAATGTACAATGCACAACACAATCATTAACAATGGAAAAAAATCAATAGTACATGTTATATAACATGACTGTTCTTTGTCTTAATTTCTTATAAATTCCTACTGAAATTACATTGATTCTAATCTTATTTTAGAACATTGTATAACATTATAGTATTATAATTATCATAATTAATAAGCATAAATCATTCCCCCATCTACTCTGTCTCTCTCATATATATATATATATATATATATATATATATACACTAAGATATTAAGATATTATATTATATATTATATTATATTATATTAATTTATATTAAAAATGGAAAAGGGAGGTATTAGGAGAGAAGGTGAAGAGTAAAAGAGAAGAAAGGAAGGTAGAAAGTAAGAGAAACAGAGTAGATGGGGGAATGATTGATGATTATTAGTTATGATGATTATACTAAGATAATGTTATACAATGTTCTAAAATAAGATTAGAATGAATTAGAATTAATAGATAGATAGATAATGCAGAGAGAGATGCAGAGATGATAGATAGATGCATAGATAGACTGATAGATAGACGATAGACAGATAGATGCATAGATAGATGCATAGAAAGATAGATGCATAGACTGATATATAGATGCAGAGATAGATACATGATAGATAGATAGATAGATGCATAGATAGATAGATAGATAGATAGATAGATGTAGAGACAGATGCAGAGGTAGATGCCTAGATAGATAGATAGATAGATAGATAATGCAGAGATAGATGCAGAGATGATAGATAGATGCATAGATAGATAGATAGATGCATAGACTGATAGATAGATGCAGAGATAGATGCATAGAAAGATAGATGCATAGACTGATATATAGATGCAGAGATAGATACATGATAGATAGATAGATAGATAGATAGATAGATGCATAGATTGATAGATAGATAGATAGATAGATAGATGTAGAGACAGATGCAGAGGTAGATGCCTAGATTGATAGATAGATAGATAATGCAGAGATAGATGCAGAGATGATAGATAGATGCATAGAAAGATAGGTGCATAGACTGATAGATAGATGCAGATAGATACATGATAGATAGATAGACAGATAGATAGATGCATAGATAGATGTATAGATAGATAGATACATAGCCAGATAGATAGATGCAGAGATAAATACATGTATAGATAGATAGATGTAGAGATAAATAGATGTAGAGACAGATGCAGAGGTAGATGCCTAGATAGATAGATAGATAGATGCAGAGGTAGATGCAGAGATGATAGATAGATGCATAGATAGATAGATAGATAGATAGATGCATAGACTGATAGATAGATGCAGAGATAGATACATGATAGATAGATAGATGTATAGATAGATAGATACATAGATTGATAGATAGATGCAGAGATAGATACATGATAGATAGATAGATGTATAGATAGATAGATACATAGATTGATAGATAGATGCAGAGATAGATACATGATAGATAGATAGATGTAAAGATAGATAGATACATAGATTGATAGATAGATGCAGAGATAGATACATGATTGATAGATAGATAGATGTATAGATAGATAGATACATAGATTGATAGATAGATGCAGAGGTAGATGCAGAGATGATAGATAGATGCATAGATAGATAGATAGATAGATGCATAGACTGATAGATAGATGCAGAGATAGATGCATAGAAAGATAGATAGATGTATAGATAGATAGATACATAGATTGATAGATAGATGCAGAGATAGATACATGATAGATAGATAGATGTATAGATAGATAGATACATAGATTGATAGATAGATGCAGAGGTAGATGCAGAGATGATAGATAGATGCATAGATAGATAGATAGATAGATAGATGCATAGACTGATAGATAGATGCAGAGATAGATACATGATAGATAGATAGATGTATAGATAGATAGATACATAGATTGATAGATAGATGCAGAGGTAGATGCAGAGATGATAGATAGATGCATAGATAGATAGATAGATGCATAGACTGATAGATAGATGCAGAGATAGATACATGATAGATAGATAGATGTATAGATAGATAGATACATAGATTGATAGATAGATGCAGAGATAGATACATGATAGATAGATAGATGTATAGATAGATAGATACATAGATTGATAGATAGATGCAGAGATAGATACATGATAGATGTATAGATAGATAGATGCAGAGATTGATAGATAGATGTAGAGACAGATGCAGAGGTAGATGCCTAGATAGATAGATGCAGAGGTAGATAGACAGATAGAGAGACAGATAGCTAAGAAGAGACTGACCTTGCAAGAGTAGATCAAGGCTGCAATTCCCAGAGGGATGCAGCAACAGAGCATGTTGAAGATGGAGAGGCCAAGGTAGGAAGGGACTTTGCTCTCGGAAGATGACATTTTGGGGTCCTTTGGTGGCTGATGCTGAGTTTAGAGAGCTCTGGGAAAGCAATGAAATGTGGGCCAAGCTGGTTTTCTTTCTGTCTTGGGGGCTGGCAGTAGCCACACAATGAAGAAGGCTTGCCTTGTCCTATCCTTCCTTCCAATGCCAGGGAGCCAAGAGCCAGCTTGGCAAAAGAAGAAGGAGGCGCATCAGATTTCCACAATAGATTAACTAATTGCATCTTTTTTTAAAAAAAGAAATTCTTGGCAAAAGAGATAACTGACCTCAGCCCTACTTTGCGGGTTGAGCCGTGATTCCCAAAAACGATTAGAAGGCTGCATCCGCAATACAGAAATAATACAATTTGGCACCACTTTAACTGCCATGGCTCAGGGCTATGGAAATATTCTGGGATTTGTAGTTCATTGTGGCACCAGAGTTCTCCGACAGACAAGGCTAAATGTCTCACCAAACTACAGTTCCCAGAATTCCCTAGCATTGAGGCACTGCCATTAAAGCGGTGTCGAACTGGATTATTTTTGCAGTGCGGATGCAGCCCTACACTCCATGGTGGCTTCAACTTGAATAATTCCAATTCTTAGAAACTTATTTCTTTTCCTCCTAATAATAATAATAATAATATGTAGAAGGATTGCCTCTGAAGTGTTTAAATATTCTCAGCTGGGTTTTAGTTTTGGAAAGTTTGGTTGTTCTTAGCAGGGATTTGTGGCTGTTGCTGGGAAGAAGCTGGGGAATGTTTTTGTCTCCAAAGAGGCTGGAAAGAAAAGAAAAGAAAGAAAAGAAAAGAGAGAGAGAGAGGGAAAGGGAAAGGGAAAGGGAGGACATGGTTCCCAGATTGGAGCATTGGGAGCAGTCCTGAAATTTATTAATGAAATGTTTCAACCTTCCCATCTAGATTCATTATTTCATGCTAGGGCCTGAATCCCTTCTCTCTCCATTGAGTAGAAGAACGACAAGGATCGAACAGATCCAGATGGGAATCACTCCCTCCAATGCTCCACAGGTTTTAAATAAAAGAAACAGGGGCCTGGGATGCAAGAACTGTACTTGGAAGGGGAGATCTCTCATCCAAAGGCCATTGGCAGCCAAGGAAACCAGGTCGAAAGCATCCCTGGCACCTTCGTCCAGATGCAGCTTGGAAGCCTCCGAGAAAAGAGACTCTGAGGACTTCCATCCCTTTCCCTTTCTTTGACCCAGAAGCTGCTCTGCTTCAAAGAATAGCATTTCGCAGGAGGACCAGAATTCGCCATTGTTCTTAGCTGCCCTGATGTTGATCTCGACTCATGGCAGGCAGGCAGTCCTCTGGAGGAGAGACCTCCAAGAAGAAGACCCTCTGCCCTCCATTGCTCTGCTGAATGCCTGCAAGCCCTTAATAAATAAATACATCCCCATAGGGACCTCCTTCATAATTGAGTCCCTCCATCTGGCAGCATGTGGCCTTCCTCTCTTCCTCCTTCCGTCCCTCCACCTGTCCTAACATTATTGTCTTTGCCAAAGAGCCCTCCCTTCTCTTCTCTTCTCTTCTCTTCTCAGGATGTGTCCAAAGTACGACAGCCTCAGTTTGGTCATCTTGGCTTCTTCTTCCAGGGAGGTTTCCGCCTTGATCTGTTTTAAGGCCCATTTGTTTGTCCTTTTGGCTCTCCATGGGATCCTCCTCAGCACTCTTCTCCAGAAACACATTCTCTCAAAGGCATTGGTTTTCCTCCTTTCTTCTTTCCTGATTGTTCATATGCTTATATATTTATATATACTTATATATACATGCATATACATATATATATATGTATATATATATACACACACACACACATGCATATATATATATATGCATGTGTGTATATATATATATATATATATATGCATGTATATATAAGCATATATATATATATATATATATATATATATTGCACTCAGCCCCACATTCTCTCAAAGGCATTGGTTTTCTTCCTATCTTCTTTCTTGACTGTCCAGCTCTCACTTCCATCCATGGGAATAATAGGAAATACAATGGCTTGTAGGATACTTCTATGCCGATGACATTTTGGTCTTCAAGCAACAGCCTGGCCACAGATATAGACCAGGACTATATAATTCTGAAATGCAGAAATGCAAAAAGACTCTCCAGTCTGCAAGAACTCGCTGCAGTAACAGCCTTTGGCCTGTAGGTGGAGCTCTCTATACGCGCCCAGGCGGTGTAGAGGATCGACCAATCACCGGGCTGGGAGAGGCGCGCGCGTGCGCAGTAGAGGAAACAGAAAGCCACTTAAGGGCAGAAAGCGCCAGCGCTTGCGTACTATCTCGGAGCGCGCCGACAGGGAAGGGCGGAAGAAGAAGAAAAAGAAGCGGGCTTACAGCGCGTGCGCAGAGTGGGGCTGGTGTGCGAGCGCGTGCGCAGTGGCAGGCTCCTGTTCTCCGTGGCTCCTTGCGCGCATGCGCAGTCTTGAACGGAAGCGCCATGGGAGCGGCGGCGGCCGAAGCGGACCGGACTCTCTTTGTGGGGAACTTGGACCCCAAAGTCACCGAGGAGCTGCTCTTCGAGCTCTTCCACCAGGTATTCTATGTCTGGGAAGGTGAAAGAGCGGGTGGGCCTCTGCCTGGGCCTGGGCAGGGGCAGCACTCTGCATATGCCCAGAGGCGGCCTTGAACCCCTCATTGGAGCTCTTGGAGGAGAAGAGGAGCCCTTTTTGGGGGGGAAATAAGCTCTCTCCCTCAGACTACATCTCTCAGAATCCCTCTCTTCAGGGAAAAGACACTTCAGGTCCCATGAGCCTCCAGTTAGGAAGGCTCCTGCAGTTCCCAGAATCCCCCAGTAGTTCCCAAGCTCCCTGAGTGTGAAAAGACACTGCACTTCCCATCTGGTCTGGGAAGACACTGCAATTCCCATCACCCTCCCTTTTCAGGAAAGACGCAGCCGTTCCCAGAATCCCCCCTCTCTCCCAGCTAACAAGGCCACTACAGTTCCCAAACCCCCTTGGTTTGCAAAGCCACTGCAGTTCCCATGATCATCTGGTCAGGAAAGCCACTGTATTGCCCAGAATCCCAAGTAAGGAAACTCCTGTACTTCCCTAAACCCTCATAAATTACAAAGCCACTGCAGTTCCCACCATCCTCTCTCTGGTCAGAGAAGGCACTGGAGTTCCTCTGCCCTCCCAACTAACAAGGCCATTACAACTCCTAAACCTTTTTGGTTTGCAGTTCCCATGATCCCCTTTCCAGTCAGGACAGTCACTGTATGTCCCAGAATCCCCAGGCAGGAAACCCTGTAGTTCCCAAACCCCCATAGTTTGCAGAACTACTGCAGTTCCCACGATCCTGCAGTCAAGAAGGCCACTGTAGACCCCAGAATCCCCCCCAACTACAGTTCCCAAGCCCCATTAGTTTGCAAAGCCACTGCACTTTCCATGATCCTCTGGTCAGGAAAGCCACTATTCTGCCCAGAATCCCCAGTAAGGAAACTCCTGTAGTTCCCAAACCCCCTTAGTTTGCAAAGCCACTGAATTTCCCATGAACCTCTGGTTAGGAAAGCCACTGCATTCCCCACAATCCCCACCTCAACCAGCAAGGCCACTACAGTTCCCCAAATCCCCCATCCAAGAAGGGTACCCTAGTTGGTGGATTCTGGTTGTTGTAGTCCAGATAAAGTGACTGTCCTCATGTCTGATTTTGCTCTTGTTTCCTTCTCTTTTCTGCTGGTTTGATTTGTGTGAACTTGGTCCCTTTTTCTCCCAATCCTTCCTCTTGCTTTTGGTTTCATTTCTCTTGCATGGCTTTTCTTTTTAAATAAAAATGGCGGAAGAAGCCAGTTTGGCTGCATTTTCTTTTTAAACAAGTAAATGATTAATTACGTAATTTATTTGGTGACACACACACACACACCAAAAAAAATGGTTAAATCTCGTAGGTTCTGCGAGCCACATTGGAAAAGCCAGGAGGCGAAAACAGTGAAGAAAATAAGTAAATAAAGAGCTCATTTTTGTAAATTTTAAATTAACTTCTTTTTACTCCTTTGTTTCTTGGTTTGCAGGCAGGGCCGGTCATTAAAGTAAAGATCCCAAAGGACAAGGACGGGAAAGCAAAGCAGTTTGCATTTGTGAATTTCAAACATGAAGAATCGGTCCCTTATGGGATGAGTCTCCTGAATGGGATCAAGCTTTTTGGGAGACCTCTCAAAATACAGTTCCGATCAGGTATCTGTGAAATGTTCAAAGATGTCTGGGTCATCCATACAAAATGGGAGGGTTTTATGACCACCTCTTATACGCTCGTTCCTCCGCATTCGCTGGGGTTAGGGGCACAGGACCCCCATGAATGTGGAAAAACCGCAAATAACAAAAATATTGTTTTTACCAGAGAGAACACATCTGCCAGACATTGGCCATAGAATTGTGCTGGAGGAGCTACAAATGCCGAATGGCATGTTCTCTCTAGGAATCTCCAGGACCTCCAGTGCAACTCTGTGGTCAACATCTGCCAAACATTGACCATAGAATTGCGCTGGAGGAGCTACAAATGCCTATGAAATGTTCTCTCTAGGAATCTCTAGGTGGCTAAAGTTGACCATAGACTTGCGCTCGAGGACCTAAAGCCACAAAAGTCAAAGCCACAAATGTGGAGTGTACTCAAATTGTGGGTGTAAGAAGAAATTGTGCTAATTTTTATTGGTCATCTTTAATCAAATTGTTACAGAACCAACAAGTAACTCTTGAGCTCATGGCTTAACTGCACTTTTGTAATAATAATAATAATAATAATTTGTACCCCGCCCCTCTGCAGAGCAATCTAAGCTAATTTGACTTCTTAAACTCTTTTTAGAGGAGGCAATAAATAGTTGCAGGAGAATTTTTTTTGCAATCTTCTAAAACAAGAGATTTCCAAACTTTGCTTTTTCAGGTAATTTTGGACTTCAACTCCCAGAAGTCCCAGCCACCATGGCCAGTGTCCAGGAATCCTGGGAGCTGAAGTCCAAAACACCTGGAGGATCCAAGTTTGGAAATCACAGTTCTAAAAGGTCTTAAATTTATTATAAATAGTACAAGAATGTGTCCTTAAAGTGCTGAGAGGTGCTTCATAGGCCTTTTCCCATTGTTTCAAGGGGGATGTTCCACACTGTTTATTTGGCGAGAACGATTTTGTATCCTGAACTCCTGAAATGCACTCTGTGCATAGTTAGAAGCATAGTCTCCTATCATTTTAGTAGGTTTCTGACCAAGCCCTAGCACTGAAGTTAAATCTGGACTTGAGTCAGCTGAGACTGAGAGTCTATTCAACCCCTTTGAAGCTCTTAAGTTCCTTTTCAAAGAAGGAAAATGAAATCCCTCGCATTTGAGAATGTTTTGAGATTTTTCTCTTTTGGAAAGTTGACTATCCTCCGACTTGGGACTTCAATTAACCTAAGTTTGGTGTTGCATTGTGATTGCATTTTTCCCACTGGGTATTCCCTTCCTTCGGTTGCAACACTTGTTATGGGAGTCTGTTTCTCTGCTTTGGAGGTTCCCTGTTGTGATACTCCAGAGCCCATTATGTAATGTGCCATGGTTTACATCTGCTGCACCATGCGTCTTCTCTTTCTCAGGGACATGAGAGGTTAGTTTTACTTGCTCCTCTAATAATGACCTTTTCATCTTTAACAGGGAGCAGTCATGCATCTCAGGATAGTGGTTCACCTTATCCCCCACAAATCTCTCCTAATGGAAGTCTCTCTGGTGTACAGCAACTGCCAGCAGCAACTGCCAGCAACTGGTGAGCCTCTTTTGTATACAAACTGCCTTGAAGACAGCAGTTTATTACCATGTGGGACCTGGTTCTGACCTGAAATTTGGAGGTTAATGGTGTTACTTTCCACCGCTGGTTTGCCATGGGCTGCTTTTTAAGTGAGGTGTATTATAGTTAGCCTAGGTAGGGAATAAAAGGGAAATTAACTTAATGTTTGTATTGAGAGGGATGATGGGAATGATGAATTTCTGCCCCTTAGGTCCAAAACACACTGCAGAAATAATTGCTTTAACTGCCCTGGCTGAGTGCTAGGGAATCCTGGGAATTGTAATTCATTGTGGCACCAGAGCTCTCTGAGGCCAAATGTCTCACAAAACTACAGTTCTCAGAATTCCCTAGCATTGAGCCAGGGCAGTTAAAGCGGTCTCAAACTAGATTATTTCTGCAGTGTGTTTTGGTCCTTAGTCTCCCACACTGACCCACCACTGATTGAAACAGGCAAAAATTTGGGATGTTAAAACAAGACAATTTAAAGCCAGTTAAAACAATATGGCCATTTAAAACCACACATGTGTACAGATTTGGGTGGAATCAATTAGGTCCCAAAGGCTTTAATAAAAAAGCCATTGTTGTTTGTTAGCAGAGCGATACCAGTATTAATGCTAGTCAGGCTGTAAGCGGAGGGTCTTTCACAGGGTCCTCTTAGGGTAATCTGTACTTATCTTGACAAACCCAGTGCTATTATGAGAAAGTTGGTGTGACATACCTCTAAAGCAACATTTCTACAGCATTATAGAAAGCTATGCGCATTTTTTTCTGTAGTTAACTAAATTGAGATGTAGACATTATGTTAGGAGAAACAATTACCAGAAACCTCTCGGGGCATCTAATCTGCGCTTTCTCTCTTGATTTGACAAGCCTGTCAGTTGTAAAATTGAAGAGGGAGTGAAAACAGATTGCTTGCTTGTGATCTGCTTATAGTTATGTTAAAAGTGCATTGATTTGAACTCACTTCATTTATCAAGAGGGATCAGTGGAATGGGCAATTGCACTTATTCCACACTAAGTGGAAAACTGGTCTAAAAGTTATTCTGTAATGTTTAGAGCATGAACTAGAACCATTGAGTCCCTGGTTCAGATCTCATGCTCAGAAAATTCAGTGGGTGACTGTGGTCCCGTTGCTGCCTCTCAGGCTTCATCTGCACATAAGAAATAATCCAGTTTGACACCACTTTAACCACTATGGGTCAGTGCTATGGAACTCTGGGAGCTGTAGTTTGTGAGACATTTAGCTTTCTCTATTAGAGAGCACTGGTGCCACAACAACTACAGTTCCCAGAATTCCACAGCACTGAACCATGGCAGTTAAAGCGATATCAAACTAGATTATTTCTGCAGTGGGGGTGCAACCTTAGCCTATTTCGTTTCATTTCTTTGCTTTGCTGCCTTTCTCCCAGCACTCAAGGCAGCTCAGAGTTAAAATTGTTTAAAAACGTTACAATAAAAATGTAAAAACAATTAAAATCATCTAGCTAAAATGGTATAAAATTTCAAAAAAGACACAAAAGTTAACAAACATAACTAGAACACACCCTCCGTATAAAAACCTCCCTGGTAAATTGGGTTGTTCAGTGTCACAATTCACTAAGGAATCAGCAGAGCAAAGGGAGCTGAAAACCACATACAAACACCATAAATCAGTGATTCCCAAACTCCATATATTGGACTTTCCATATTTGGCCTTCCATATATTTTGGACTTCCATATATTTTGGACTTTAGTCTCCAGAATCCCAGGCCATTGGCTGGTATGGCTGAG
The DNA here is from genome assembly GCA_026167975.1 of Phrynosoma blainvillii. Classification (NCBI taxonomy): domain Eukaryota; kingdom Metazoa; phylum Chordata; class Lepidosauria; order Squamata; family Phrynosomatidae; genus Phrynosoma; species Phrynosoma blainvillii. The sequence continues at coordinate 33,439,081 of JANUYF010000006.1, forward strand.
GCTTCTGGGAGCTGAAGACCAAAACACCTGGAGGACCAGGGTTTGAGAACCACTGCCCTAAATACTGATTGCAGCTGTGCCATCTCATAATTACGATGCAAAAGGATAGCTCACTGTTTACATAGCTTGTAATTTCCTCATTCATCCCACTTTTGCAGCAAACCTGATTTCCATCTTTGGTTTAATAGGTACGAGAGGAGCACGGATAATGTGCCAGCAGTGCAGCGGTCCTTCTCATCTCCAGATAACCTCCAGAGACAAGCTGTGGTGAGAATTCTTTCTTCCAAAGTCAAGGGGTCAATGGGTGTTAGCGGGGGGAAACGCAAAGCAGGTCCAAGGATCCATTTCCACTTTCTCTTGTTGTTCACTTGTTAAAATAAGTTGGTCTGTAACTCATTGCTTCTTATTGTTGATCTTGTTTATGCTCATTGCCTTTCTATTGCATCTTGGAGAGTGAGATAATAATAACTTCAGAATCTTTGTCCTTTTGGGTGACTCAGTCTTAAGTCGTAAAAAGACCCACTCTTAGTGTAGATGGGGACTGCTATAAATGCGGTTATTACATAGTCCTACGGTTCCATGATTCTATGAAAATGGTGACCAGAAGTGAGGCTATGTCCAGTTGCCTTTTTGACCAAGATACAGCCAAAGAGGGCCAGCATGGTGTAGTGGTTTGAGCATTGGACCTGGAGACCAGGGCTTGAATCCCAGCTTGGCAATGAAACCCACTGGGTAACCTTGGGCATATCACACTCTCTCACCCTCAGGAAGGCAATGGCAAACCTCCTCTAAACAAATCTTGCCAAGAAAATCCCAGAATAGGGTTGCTCTAAGTCAGACATGACACAGAGCAACAAACAGAAACAGATTTATTGTGGGGAGGGGAGTGTTTCTGTGGGCAGTGAGCCAGTGGGTGGTGGTTGTTGTTTAAGATGTATGTTTTAATTGGAGGGGTGTTGGTCTAGTCTATAGAAAAAAAGCACCTCAAAATCACATCAGTTCTAAAGAAAGAAATTGTGAAGGGGATCAGAGAAGATTGGGAGAGTGGTGTGGCCTTTGGAGGAGGGGGCTTCTTAGGGCAAGGGGCATCTAAATGGCAGAATTTACCAACATGGCTGGCGGTTGGTGTCTGAGGAAGTAGACTTTAGTCTACGAAAGCTCATGCTGCCAACTTCTTTCTTTCAGTGACTCTCAAAGATGCTATAAAATCTCTCTACATACTGATTCTACAGACTAATACGGCAATATCTTTGAATTCTACCAGCTGGGTAGGTACCTCCTCCTCAGAAGAGTGATTCCGCTGTTTCTTTCTTTTTTCCTCCCCACAGATGAACAATGTAATGTGGCAACAGTCACAGTATGGTGGACGGCATGGCTCTCCACACCCGGACCCTTCCGGTTTCGCGTCTCCTGGGCACCAGCCAAGTTACTCGTTCCCCCAGTCGCCGGCCCCTTCCATGCCGTGGCGTTCGGAGGCTGCTGCATCTCAGCGCAAGAGCCGGGTGAGTTCGCACCCATACCCATCTGAGGGAAGGCATTACAGCCGGGAGCAGCAGCCACGAGTCGCTGACTATGGCTCAGAGTACCATTTCCGAGGAAGCCGGGACGAGTATTGCCACAACGACAGGAACTACGGAGACTGGAGCCATGATTACGACCATCGGAGGGAGACTTATCGAGACGGCAAATGGCGGCCCTCCCGCCACTGACCAGCAGCGCTTCCAGTGGATTTTCCATCTCATCCTTGGGGGAAATTAGGTGATTCTTCGCCCTTCTGAGTAAATTGATTCTTTTTTTAAAAAAAGATGGAGACTTTCTAGGCAGTAACTACAAATTACACTTCTTCCTCTAAACAAAAACAAACCTTTTATCTATATATATATATGTAAAAAAAATTCACCTCCAATCTGTATTTTGACAAAAGTGGTTTCATTTCAATTGTATTAACCTTCTCCCTTGGGGTTTAGGCAAAGAAAAAGACTGTTGCCACACATTTTTAAACACAGGTTGAAGTAGGGGTAAGGGGGGGGGGGAGATCATTTTACTTTATTTTATAAGGAAAGAAAAGTTGTGCCGTTTTGGTTGCATTTTAAAACGAACGTGGGTATTTTTGTAGGGTGTTAGTGAAGGAGCCTTCCGAGGCTGTTTGGCACAAAATCCAATGTGAAAGAACGTTCTGTCTGGAAGGCTCAGCCGTAAATATCGGTGACAGTGTTTTTGCTACTGGGTAAACGTTTTTGAATACTTGTTGTATTAAAGAAACATCCAGCCTGTTTAGATTTAAGGGTGGAAAGTGACTTGCTGAATAACTTGATAATTTATACTGAATGGTGTGCTAATTTTTTTTCTCAAATGCTTTTGTGGACTCCTTTGATCTTTTTTTTATATAAAGAAAACCAGCAGTATCATAAGGACTTTTTCCCTCACAACCGCTGAAGTGATTAAAACCTCTCAGGAAATAATTGTGTGCCCATATATGTGTGTGTATTATATACACACACAAACCTACCTTTTCTAGCTTTAACACAATAACACAGGAGTTTTTAAAAAAACAAACAACAACAACCGCAAAACAACCCTGTTTTAGAATTACAAACTTGGTTTCATGCACAGGAGGAACAAAGATAAGTATTTATGAAAATAGAATACTGTGCAATTTCTGGATTATTACCAGAAATCATAGTCATATAATTACAATAACTTTCTGATTTTGGAATAATTCTGAACATATCAGAAAACCCAAGTCTAGCTTTTGGATGGATTTCGTTTTTTGGCCATCCTTTCTCCACCGGGAGTTGTGCTCTTAAAATGCCATCTCTTGTGTGTAAATGTTGCTTTGTAGCAATCGTCTGAAATACTTAGATGTAGCACTTCATTATTATTTTTTAAAGAAGATTGCTTAGGGTAAGAGACTTAGGTGCTTTTTGTTTTAAAAAAGAAATGTCCTGAGAAAACTGGGTAGCTAAAGCAGTTTCAGTAGGGCTCTATGTGTGTCCTTAAAGCAGTGCTTCCCAAACTCTGGTCCTCCAGGTGTTTTGGACTTCAGCTCCCAGAAGCCTCAGACATCTTAGCCAATGTCCTGGGATTCTGGGAGCTGAAGTCCAAAACACCTGGAAGGCCAGAGTTTGGGAAGCACTGCCTTTGAGTGTTGATATAGCGGAGTCTTAAAGGTGTTATCTGAATGGAAAGGGATCTTGCAGCACCACCTTTGAGACTAACTATGCGAAAGATGTTGGAGCATAAGCTCTTGTAGATTTGATTTATTTCCTCTCATATATGGTGTTATTTGGAGAGTAAGGGCCTTCACAGACTGCAAGAAATAATCCATCTTGAGACCACTTTAACTGCCTTGGCTCAGTGCTATGGAATCATGGGAACTGTAGTTTATTGTGGCACCAGAGCTCTCTGGCAGAGAAGGCTCAGCGCCTCAGAAAAAAAACAACTACAATTCCCATGATTCCCTAGCACTGAGCCAGGACATTTAAAGTGGATTATTTCCGGCAGTCTGTTCAGGCCCTCACTGAAATTGCTGCTTATAAAGAAAAGAAATGAGCATTCATCTGCATTTCTAGCACTGTGCTGGAATAATAAATGTTCTGTTTTTCACTAGCCAAAAGAGGTCCTCTCTTTTTCAGCCGGCAAAAAACTTCTCAGAGATGTAAAATCTCTGATCGCTTCTGTAGTAAGTTGGTCGACTCCATCCCCAAATTTTTGGGACTCGGTTGTCCTCCTCTGCTCACCTTCTTCCATATTTTTGGTCAATGGAGATGGAAATGCCTGTGACTGTCCCAGAAATTGCACGGTTAAAGGGGCTTTTGGGTTCCCCCCCCCAAAAAAAAATATTATTTATAGTATTTTGGTCAGAACCACACCACTGGTTTCATAGAGTTAATTTTTGTGTTTATGGCGTTATTGCAAAAAAACAACAACCCAAAAACCAACGCAAGTATAAAGATGTGTCCGTAATTCCAAGACTATCCCAAGCAATATTAGTAAAAAGAGTATTTTAAGAGAAAAATGACACCTTCATTTCTTTAGGTTGTGTGAATATATATATATATATGTATGTATGTATATATATATTTTTTGACAGAAATAAACTTGTTCTTTTAAACGATTATTGTGTGTGTGTAAAGTTATTACCATTTGCTGTTCCTGAGTTATATTTCAAAGGAAGGAATAATAATAATAATAATAATAATAATAATAATAAATTTATTTATATCCTGCCTCTCCAAACAGATTGAAGTGGCTAACAATAATAAAACAGCATTAAAATACAGTAAAACATCATATCCCATAAATCCTCCCGTCCACAATAAAAAGTACATTTTAATTATTAAAACAAATTAAGGGGCAATTGATGGGAAACTGGCAAAAAAACTACCTCTTTGAGTAATAATCTATAATGTGGTTTTCTTTTGCTTCTACTTTGTTGTTGTTGTTGTTGTTATTGTTGTGTTCCTCGTTTAAGTCATTTCCTACTTTCTAGGCAAGATTTGGTCAGAGGTGATTTCCTCTCAGGCCCTCTCAATCAATTTTAAGTATTGCGCATGCGCGAAAGTGTCCTCTTCCCCCCTCAAGGAGACTTCATCTCCCAGCATGCCTCGCGCGCGGGTCTCAGCGGGCAAAAAACCCCAAGAACCAAGCCCCTCCTCGTCAGCGTTGGGGAGAAAACTACCCCTCCCGGCGTGCCTCGGGGCACGCTCTGTGCTGTTAGCCAGCGGGCGCGGCCTTGGCGGGGGTTGCCGGGAGTTGTAGTCCCGGGGGCGGCGGCGGAGGCGGCCTTTCCGGGCTCCTGTCGGAGGAGGATGCGAGGAGCGGCTGTGTCGGCGGCGCTGAGAGGCCGGCTTTGGCGGTGTCTGAGCGGGGCGTCAGCGGCGGCGGCGGCGGCCGAAGCGGGAGCCATGGCCTCGGAGGACGGGGCAGGGGCAGGGGCCGGGATGATGGGCCGCAGGATGGTCTGGGTGGACCTGGAGGTGAGCCAGCCTCCCGTTGAAAGGCCGCAGGGTTTTGTTTCTGGAGGAAAATGGGGGGGGGGGGGGCTCCATCCCATAATAATACATGCTCCTATCCCTCAGGAAGGAAAGATGTGTGTGTGTGTGTAAATAGATGTGTGTAGATACATGTGTGTGTGTGTGTGTGACACGCACACTCACAGATGCACACATATACACACAATTGTATATATATATATACACACACACACACATATATAGATGTGTGTGTATGCATCTGTGAGTGTGTATAGATGTGTGTGTGTATGTAAATATTTGTGTATTTGTGTGTGTGCATGTGTATATATGTGTGTGTGTATATATATATATGTCTCTGTGTGTGTGTGTGTATTCATCTGTGAGTGTGTGTATATGTGTGTGTGTGTCAATATATGTGTGTAAATATGTGTGTATGTATGTACATACGTGTGTGCACATGTGTATATATGCATGTGTATGTATACATATATGTGTGTTCTATGAGCAGGGAGAGGTGTGTGTGTGTGTGTGTAAATATATGTGTATATCTGTATATATCCATATATATGTGTGTGTGTGTGTGCGTGTGTATGTGTATTCATCTGTGAGTGTGTCAATATATGTGTGTAAATATGTGTGTATGTATGTACATACGTGTGTGCACATGTGTATATATGCATGTGTATGTATACATATATGTGTGTTCTATGAGCAGGGAGATGTGTGTGTGCGTAAATATATGTGTATATCTGTATATATCCATATATATATATATATGTGTGTGTGTGTGTGTGTATGTGTATTCATCTGTGAGTGTGTCAATATATGTGTGTAAATATGTGTGTATGTATGTACATACGTGTGTGCACATGTGTATATATGCATGTGTATGTATACATATATGTGTGTTGCATGAGCAGGGAGAGGTGTGTGTGTGTGTGTAAATATATGTGTATATCTGTATATATCCATATATATATATATATGTGTGTGTGTGTGTTTGTGTATGTACCTCTCTATATATCTGTTTGTGTGTGTGTGTATACACACACACAGACATATACATGTATGTTACAATTTTGCAATAAATATGTACATTTTTAGAAAACATATTAAATGGAAGGAGCCAAAGGGGCTGAGTGGCTCTCCCTCCCTCCCTCCCTCCTCTGCTGTCCATTTTGGATCTTCGCATGAGACCGAGTCCAAACTTCGGACTTAGCCTTGCCATGGGAACGGAGGCTTGTCCTCATGCCTTTGGGCTTGTGTGCGAGAGGACCCAAAGTATATTTTGTGACATCTGTAGGCTTATGCCCTTTGGCCTTTGTTGCAGATGACGGGGCTGGACATCGAGAAAGATCAGATCATCGAGATGGCTTGTCTCATAACAGATTCGGACTTGAACGTCTTGGCAGAAGTAGGTTGCGCCTTTGTTGTGTTGCGTTGTGTCTTTTTCCCATGCCGGCTAAATGTCAGCTCTGTGGCTCCTTTGACTTCTCTCTGTGAGTTTTTCCAGGAATGACATTATGCACAATGCTTTGTAGGCAGCTGGCGTTTGAAAAGCCCCCTTTTATGCATGCGATTCCCAGATGTTTTCGGTCTGGAAATGGAAACCAGCTGGTTTCTGGGAACTTGGAAGCTGGTTGCATTACATCTCTTCCCTGTTGTCGTTTGGTCTGAAAGTTCAACCGTTTCCCCCCTCCTCCAGTTTCTACACAGAATAGCATGCAGCTAATTTTGGCTGGAATTTTGTGGCTGCAATTCTGTGCTAGTGGCTGCAGGATTGCAGTTTTTCCAGGACTGCATAGCAGTGGGCTAAAAGGGGTTGCAATTTTTCCAGGATTGTGTAGCAGTGGGCTACAGTTCGCCTTTTTCCAGGATTGTATAGAGGTGGGCTACAGGATTGCACTTTTTCCAGGTCTGCATAACAGTGGGCTAGAGAATTGCAGTTCTTCCAGGATTGCATAGTGGTAATGGCAGCGAGGGAAAGCAGACAAAATATATCTGTTTTGAGCAACGTGGAGCAAAGGCTGACTGACAGGCTGCACATTTTCCACTTACGCTTCCCCCTCCTTCTCTCCATGCTTTTGAAAAGGCTTTTCACTTCTTATCAAAGGTCGCACCATCTAGCATGATCTCCTTCCTGGAATTTGGTTTACGTTTGTTTATTTTTTTACGGTCCATGTGTGTCCACGTTTTTGCTTAACAAAAGAAGACAGTGTTGGTTTTGCCATCTTGCAGCTCTGGCTAAAGGAATGATACGAGAGCTACAACAACAAGGTTTGTGGTCATGGCAGGAAGGAATTGTTCCCTGCTTATACCACCCTGTTACAGCTACACAAAACTTAAAATTTCTCTATCTGCTCCTCTTGCTTTTTGACAGGGGCCCAATCTGATAATTAACCAGCCAGATGAGCTACTGGATGGCATGTCTGAATGGTGCAAAGAGCATCACGGGAAGGTAAACATCCCCCCCCCCACCAACTTCTTCGTAGCTCACACACCCCAAGAATTAAAACTCCCCATCTTTTTTACAACTCCACCTCCTCCTGATCTTACACTGATCTTCCCATTTTCCAGTTTCTGTTTAAAATTTCTTCTGCCCCTCTTTCCCAAATTCAGCATTGCTTTTGAACATCAGCCTCCACATTCAGGCAAAAATACACTGGCTTTTGCCTACTTGACTCAGCTAATGTGTTACTTAGCATAAAGTCTGATGTTTCCAGGCTCATAATTAAGACACTTTAACTTGCCAAAATTTTAATTCCTTTTCTTCCCTTTGTGGAGAAATTGCTGCATTACTGGATAGGGGCTTTGGTGGTAGGGGAGTTTTTATTTGGGTACTGAGCCTGAATGTGGATCGATCCTCACGGGAGAAACTATCAACCGTGGTGGATTACTTCCCTTGATAATCTGTTCCTTAAATCATTGTCTCTTACACTTTTGACTCATAATGGTTGGTTCTCAAGGATTCTGGGAACTGAAATCCAGAATATCTGGAGAGTGAAAGGTTGAAATGGCATTGCCTTTGGTGATTTGTGGAGCATTGACTTCCATCCCACATCATAAAGGCCACAGTGGGTCAGACTGAAGTCCTGTTGAGCTCAGTATCCTGTTCACACAGGGACCAGTGAGACTGTGGTGGCAAAGCCATGAGTGTGTATTTGAAGCTCTCTTCAACACCTGTGCTACATAATTATGAATTTCTTCTATTCTTTCTGCAGTCTGGCCTGACCAAGGCAGTGCGAGAAAGCACAATTTCTCTACGTCAAGCGGAGTACGAGTTTCTGTCTTTTATCCGACAGCAGACACCGCCAGGACTCTGCCCCCTTGCAGGTTAGAAGCATCCCTTGCTAAGCTTCTGTTCACTCTAAGATAAAGCGTTCATCTCATCCACCCCAATCTCCCACCGCACCTGATTGTGAAACAAAAACTCTAGGGGTAATTGCACCGTATAGGAAGGGAGGATGCAGTCCTTCAGACCTACTGAAACTAGTGCAAGTGGAATCCTACTTTGATTACATCAATACAATTGATGCTTCTGCAATTTTTTTTATTCACAGGAAACTCAGTTCATGCAGACAAGAAGTTTCTCGACAAGCATATGCCACAATTCATGAAGCATCTTCACTACCGGATCATCGATGTCAGCACTGTCAAAGAACTGTGCAGGTTAGTAATGACAAAGCCTTAGAACCAGACACAGCAGGGGTCAGAAAGAGGAATGATGCAGTGGAAACGGTTTGGGTGGAGTGGTATAGAGGGGCAGGGGAGGCCAGCAGTCCAGAGTTGAACAATTGGGAAATCCCTCAGGCAAATGGCAGGCAGTGGCCTTTGCAGGATTCTTGCAGAGAGTTTGTGTGATATGTCAATATTGTGATTCCTGCAATTAAATCTTGATCAAGTCCTGCAGTTATAAATAATGATGTATCAGTATTCAAAAGGATCATGTGGCACCTTTGAGACTAACTTTGTGAAAAAAGTTGTAGCAGAAGCTTTCATAGACTTGCTTTACTTTCTCAGATGCATGGAGAGAATTTGTGCCCAGGAATGCTCTTTCTAATCAGATTGTATGAAAAGCCATAGAAATGCAAAATTTATGGGGATGGCGATAAGGTGACAATACTCCCAAGTTTGGCATTTCTATGACTATTCATATATAGTCTGATTATCAAGGTCCTTCCTGGGCACCAGTTCACTCTGTGCCTCTGAGGAAGAAGACCAAGTCTACAAAAGCTTATGCTACAACTTCTTTTGCACAGTAGTCACAAAGGTGCTGCAAGATCCTTTTGCATACTGATATTACAGATGAACACAGTGATGTCTCTGAATTCGAAAACAATGTTTTTATTTGTTTGATCATAACATTTTAAGCTTCTCTCATAACATGAATCCTTTTTTTTCTTTTTGGAATTAGGAAATACTTCTTTGTTGTGCCAGCAACTATAATCTATGGGTTTCCTTTTTTTATGTTCTTGCATTTGGGTTCAGGTGTTGATTTTTGCAACAGGAAGCAAATCTGTTATTTCTGTGTCCCATTCCCCCTCTATACTAGTGACTTCTCCAGATCCCAGTATATTTGGTACTCTTTCTCTGCTGCTTCCTCAGAGGATTTGGATTTTTGATCACTGGGGTTAAAACTCTCATTTTCCATGTACAGGCGCTGGTACCCAGAAGATTATGAGTTTGCACCGAAAAAGGCGGCTTCTCACAGGTAAATCCTTCCCTCTGGTTTCTAAAATGGCACCTTTAAGAATTAAGAGTTTTAATTCAATAGAATTAAAAACAATTTAAAAGTGAACCCATTTTTTAAAAAAACCATATGAAAGTTAAAATATAATTATCAGTAGAATCGGAAACCATTTAGAAGCACACCCATTAGAAAATGTGTAGGAAAGAAGGAGTATCCTTTCTCTGGGTGTTCAAGGCTTATCTTTCTTCCCTGGGTGGATTGTGTGAAGCACTTTTGAAAGCACACTAATGTAGACATTTTGGGGTTGCCTGGTCCAGCCCTGGGCAACTAGTTGGCAGGACCAAGCTTTTCTTCCCATTCCCTCCTCTCCCCCACACATGCCACTTCCTCCAGCCCCCCAAAAATCTTGCTTGGAAGGTCAGGTTGAGCAGAGTGACTTGTGGTGCAGGGAGGTGAAAGTGGGGGCTCCTTCCATGAGCAGAGATCTTCCCCCAAGAGTTTGCGAATCAAACCTGCAAACCTTATTGAGGCAAAGGTGGGCCATAAGTGTGGTCCCTATCCCCACAAAGCTGTTTTTGCATCCTTCACCTCCTCCAGACCTCTCTTCTTCTGGCCAGAATAAAGGACCCTAGGCTACAGGCAATCGTATAAACCAGAATTATGCGGTCTTTCAGATGTAGGTGAACTACAGCACCCATTATCCCTCACCATTGGCTTTCATAGTAAAGCAGCTCAAGGCAGTTGCAGTCCTCCAGAGGGTCACAAGATTCTCACCCTTGACAAAATCCATCATAGCAAGTGGTGTGTTCCCCCCAACATTCAGCCCCAGAGCATAGGAGTCACACAAGCCCTTTGCAGTATTTTTGGGTGCAGATCTGCCCTTTTTTGTATTCTTTCAGGTTCACTTATGTCTGTGTTGAGAGAGTGAGTGCATATGATGGTATTTTCTTTTCCTTTTCTTAAATGTATTAACCTGTTCCACATTCCCTTTAGGGCCCTTGATGACATCAGGGAGAGTATCAAAGAACTTCAGTTCTACAGAAATAGCATCTTCAAAAGGAAAACAGATGAAAAGAAGAGGAAACTAGTAGAAAACGGTGAAAGTGAAAAGTCCGCCAGTTGATCTTGCAACCTGGTTTCTGAGCATAAACACAAGCGCCCAGGAGCACCCCCTGCTTCTTCTTTTAAAAGTTTCTTCCTGTTCACTCTCAGTTAAAAATGACTCTTCTCTGTTCTCAAGAAGGTTAAGAAAGACTCAGGGCTGGTATGGCGGCTTTTCTGTGTCTGAGCTGTGAGCCAGTGCCTTTAACCCTTAGTGACTGTTTGTTTCATGATTCAGAAGTATCTTTTTGTAGTTAGAGAGTATCTTGTTTGCTTATAGAGGACCTTCTTTTGTTCAATAATATTTTTTTTAAAAAATACCCTAATTTCACTAAAAGATGTTCAGTATCTGCTGTCATATTTCGTTTTCATTTTTCCTAGTATGCCATGAGTTCTGTCCATGTGGCTGGAACTTGCAGAAGAGCTTGCAGAGAGATGAGACTCCAACAGAACTTATGTGTCAGAACGCATCACCACCTCAAACTCAGTATTTATTTTCAGCAGAGTAAACTCACACATCCAGTTGTGAGCAACTGTGGAAAGGGTTAGCATATTTACATTCACACATTGCAGGTGTGAATAGAGCAGCACAAGCCTAACACCACAGAGGACTTGGGTCATCACCCCAAACAGAGTGTTTGGCAGATGGGGAATGGTCTTACAGGGTTTGCCTTTTTAACAAAGTGTTGTGCTTTTTAGAATAGCTTATTATTTAATATAACACATAAAAAGACATCTGAGAGCTGATACAAATCAGCAGTCTTTGCAATACAAACACTGATGTAATACATTTTATGCAGCATTTGATACACTAGGTTCTCACTGATTGTGTATATGTTTGTGTTTGTGATGTATGTATGCTTTCTGTTTCCCTTTAGATAATCCTAAGTCAGTTAAGGGTTAACACTTTGAGAAAGGCAAGGCATGTTCAGTAGATCTCTCCAAAATCTCTGCTCAGCCAAAACTTCCAGTCTGATTGTTTATCCACCCAATAAAGGGCATCAGCACTTCTAATGTTCTGTTAATCCATTGACCTCGCTCGTGTGAACTGCTTTTTGATGGCATCCCACACTCAACATAGGAAGCAATTGTCTCATCAGTCTATAACCAATCAGAGGATAGGACACATCCAACTAGATTGTACTGTTGAGGTTAGGCATGTTGAAATGCTGAAGTTCTGGTAATGTTTGAAATGCAGCACCAGAAATGTGATCTGGGGTAATCACTTTTCCCTGCATACACTTATAGGAAGAAGTGAGCTGAAGCAGACTATTGAGTGATCCAATCCAGCATTCTGCACCCATGTTGGGCAGTCCAAAACCACATGGGTCGCCCACAAATAGGACGTGTGTGATAGTGTGCCCACCCCAGCCACTGGCATCAAGAGACATGAGTGTCTCTGATAGGTGCCTTCGAGTCAACTCCAACATATAGCAACCCTATCCTAGGGTTTTCTTGGCTATATGTATTCGAAGAGGGTTTGTCACCATTGCCTTCCTCTGAAGCTGAGAGACAGTGACTGGCCTAAGGTCACTCAGTGGGCATCCATGGCTCTGTAGGGATTCAAACCCTGGTCTCCCAGAGTCTTATCCAATATTCAAACTACAGCACCACACCAATTTTTACCATTTATTTAGAGAGGATTGGTTTAGCTGTTGTGGCCTTTTGAAGCTGAGAGAGTGTGATTTGCCTAAGATTCCCCTAGCGGGTTTCCATGGCTGAAAATGGATTTGAACTCTGGTCACACCGCATCTTAGTCTAGTATTCAAACCACTTCTCCATGCTGGCTCTCATTTATTATTTATGAGTGTAATGTGTCACTGTTACATTTAATAATATATGAGTTGCATTCATTTTTACTTACAAGTGAATACTACTTAATATATATCCTGCCTTTCCTCTTAGAAATTGGCTTAAAAATGAGAGTTTGCAACTAATTAAACATGTATTCATGTGCAACAACTTTTTATGTGTGAAAAAGCGTTGCGTGTGCAGTTTACAAATTTTAATGTGCAAAGAAGCATTAAGAAACCATGTACTGTCAAATCGACTGTGACTTTTTTTATAAGTTATGCTCAGTAAATATGAATATTAGACTCGGGTGGAGAAGGCAGGATTGTCAGAGTCTGCATGAATTGTTAAGAAAGCATACTGGACAAGTAAGGGCTGCTGGTGGCCTTGATCCTTGTCCATCTTTTGGCGGGGAAATCAAGCCTTATTCTAAAGTGCAAACTAGGAATTCCCTCCAACTCTCCCCCTTTTGCTGACAACGAAATTGTTTAATTGATGAGACTAATCAGTGTTTAACTGTGTTGTCTACCTCCATTGAATGGAGACTTGCCAAAGTGGCTCAGACTGGTACATCCCCCATTGTGAGGTAATGTGCAGCTTGCAGAGAGGTTGAGCAACCCTATCTGGATTTGAAAGAGGATAATGATCTAAATTGGCTTTTGTCTTGTGTATGCAGCCCATTGTTCTCTACTGCCCAGACCATCTAAGAGTCATTATCAGGGCCTAAAGGACACATTCAAATTTGTGATTTGCAAATTTAGTCAAGTGCTTTCCAGATAAGCTGAAAAGACATTTCCCCAGCCCAATTCACTTGGCTTGCCTCTTCCTAGCAGGGAGAAAAGCAGGTTGCCTCTGCAAGTCAGGTATGCGTTACGGATGAGGAGTCTCTCGGAAGAGAAAAAGTGGCAACCGTAATTCAGAACTGCTGGGCTGTGGACCACACTGGGTGACCTGGGGCAAGGCACACTCTCTCAGCCTCAGAGGAAGACAATTGTAAACCTTCAAAGAAATCTGGCCAAGGAAAATCTTTGCAAGGGTCATGGTTAATTGGAATCAATTTAAGGCACAGAAAAAACAGTTCCCTAGCTTGTACATTTATGAACACATGCACTTGTGGACTTGTGTTTAAAATCTCCTTTTTCTCTGTAAGAATAAAGAGGGGGGAAATCCCTCTTTTTCACTCCCTTAGCTGGCATTCTGGCATCTCCGCATTAGTTTGAATCTGCATTTTTCTTGTGGACTTTTCTGCATTTTTCTTGTGGACACAATCCCAGGGAGATGATATTTGCTGTCTGCAAAAGGGATTTATAGAAATTCCTAGACAGCTCATCTCAAGTCTCTTTCGACAGAAAGAAGCGCTTGACACAAATAACAAGAGGAATGACAACAACTGTGCAATAGCGACAACACTTCATCACTCAGAAAAAGAGAATTATTCAACATCAGGTATGTTCTTGGTGTCCATATAAATGGCTCTGACATTTGCACTGGGAGCCTTTTTGGCTAAAGATTGAGGTGTAACTAATTTATAATTATTTTTTGCAAAATGAAGAGATGATGATGATGATGATGATGATGACAACGACGATATTGATATTTCTGCCTTTTCCTATTTTGTGACTTGGGGCAGTTTACAGTAGTAAAAACAAACATAAACATTAACAACATACAAAAATTAAAAAGCAATTAAACCATCATAAAAGTGAAAACACAAAACAAATTAAAACAAACCACTGTAATCAAGGTTTGCATTTGGGATATATATATATATATATATATATATATATGTATATATAAATGTATATATATATGTATATATAAATGTATATATATATGTGTGTATATATATGTATATATATATATATATATATATATATAAATTATATAAATGTATATTTTAATGTACATTTAATATTTAAAATGTATTTAATATACATTTAAAATGTATATATAAATGTATATTTTAATGTACATACATTAAAATATACATTATTTTACATTATTTTATATATTTTATATATAATTTTATTTATGATTTTATATATAATTTTATTTTAAATATATAATTTTAAAAATATAATTTTATATATTTTATTTATAAATAAAATTTTATAAATATAATTTTATATATTTTATTTATATAATTTATATAATTTATAATTATATAAATATTGTATATTTATATTATATTTTATATTTATATTTTAAAATTATATATTAATATATATAATTTTATTTATAATTTTATATATAATTTTATTATATATTTTATATATAAAATATATTTTATATATTAAAATATACATTAAAAATGTATATTTTAATGTATATATATTTTAATGTATGGAGGGTTGACTGCACTGGAAATCACACCTATTTGCTCCGCTGACATTCCCTGGGTGGCTGTGCTTCCCCCTTTTTGGGGGGATTTCTAGGACTCCATCACACCAATCTGTTGTCCCACCATTTAGCCTTCTCTGTCAGAGAGCTTTGGGGCCACAATAAACTACAATTCCCAGGATTCCCTAGCACTGAGCCAGGGCAGTTAAAGCAGTCCCAAACTGGATCATTTCCGCAGTGTGTTTTGTACCAAAGTGGGGTTGAAATGAAATATTCATGCCAGCAGATGGTAGCATTTCCATTCATTGCTTCTTCATAGACAGTGAGATGAGGTCTTGGTGGGACAGCTTCTTTTGCAGTTTTTAAGAGCTGCATCCTTCCTCTTCATTGCAGGACTTTGCAAAGGAAGCTGTGCAAAAGCTTCCCTAGATATGGTTCAATCCGGAGGATGAGAAGCAAGGTATACAATGGTTTGGATCCTAGTGGTTAGACCCACTGAAACAATGGATGACTAGCGAGTCAACAGATGGTCCAGTCTCCTTGATTCAAGGGTCTTTTCTTTTTGGGACGACCAATAAATGCCCAGATCCGCTCTGATCTTGGAAGCTAAGCAGGGTCGGCCTTGGTTAGTCCTTCGATGGGAGACTACCAACAAATAGGAGATGCTGTTAGGCTCTATTTCAGAGGAAGGAACCGGCAAAACCAACTCCGAATATTCCTTGCTTCAGAAAACCCTACGAAATTCATGAGGTTGCCATACATCGAGAGAGAACTTGAAGGCACAGTCACCAGACACACAATCAGATTCATTTCAGTGATACCTGGAAGAAGGCATGTAAGCCTAAGGATTGAAAGAATATATATTTTTCATTCATTTTCCTGTCAAGAGTCAGTTTCTTGATGTTGGAGAAATCCTCTTGGATAGAATAAAGGCAGCCACGAAGTCCTTTGGGAAGGCTGGGGAGGGAGGGTTAACAATAACAACCCCAAAAATGTTTTCTGTACAAAAAGCATTTCCTGCATTTGGTCCTGAAAATGCTCTTTCTCTCCTCTCTCCCCCCCCCCCTCCTTTCCAGGATGACATGCTTTCTGTGTCGAAAATATTTGATGCAGAGAAAAGGTGCATTTCTGAGTCCCCGAAGTGAGAATAGATCTCAAAGACTGAGCAAAAGTCATCATTCCTTTGCAGAGAAAGAAGGGAGAATTGTGAAGGAATTATTCACTCTTGCTTGTGAGAATGAGGAATGCAAAGATATTTTACATCTCTAGTGTAAAAATGTGTAAAGCAGGGATGAAGAGAAAGAGAACAGGGAAAGAAAGTTGTCTCGCTAATGATGGAAAGGAGAGCTTGCTCTTGCCATGGTCATAATTTTTCAGCATTTCGAATGAATGTCAGCAATGCACTAAATGAAAGATGGTGCAAAGAATTTGACCGCATGCAAAACACTGGGATTTAACACGGTGTCTTAGTATCCATACACTGAAATGAGATGCAAAGTTTCGGGCTGTATAACATATGCAGACTTGCATATCAGACTTTATGCAAGAATTCCGGTGGACTAGGAAAGAGATTTCTAGTGCATCAAGGACTAAGAAGTTTTATTGGCCCAAGTTTTCATAGATTTCAGAGACAATTGGGCTGCACTCCATGAAAACTGATAACAGTTCATATTCAGGGGTAGCTGTGTTGGCCATTTAGCAAATTCAAACAAAAATCCACCAAACAGTGATATCTTTATTGGCCAGCCAAAATGCACAATAGATGTGTTGCAAGCTTTCCAAGCTCCACTGGCTTCTTCTTCATCAGGTAAGATGTTAAGAAACCAAACAGGAGAAAAACAATTGGAGAGATGTTAGTCTTTAGTTAAGATGCTACATGGTAGGGAGGATATCTTTTGTAGATAACAGTTTAGTTCACTTTTATTACAGTCATAGACCACACAAAAACTGATAACAGGTCACTGAACTGTAGAGTCCAGTCTTTTGGCCAAAGATGGAGAGTCTACCATCTTCCAAAGGGATCCATTCCACTGCCAAACAAAACTTGTTATGCTGGTTGTTATTGGGATGTGCCTTCAAGTTGACTTAGATGCATCATGTATCATGAAAACCCTATCATGACGTTTTCTTCGCAAGATTTGTTTGGGAGAGGTTTGCCATTGCCTTCCTCTTTGGCTGAGAGAGTGGCACTTGTCCAAGCTCACTTGGTGGGCTTCCAGGGCTGAGCAGACAGGATACGAACCTTGGTCTTCTGAAGTCCTAGTGCAAGCTCTGATGGCCAAGAAATTCTTCCAAAGGTTGCATTGGAATCTCCTTTTTTTGGAATCTTAATCCATCCTTTTGGATCGTATCCATAGGTCATTAGACCCCTGTTCAATGCAGGGTCTCCAGAGAGAGCATCCCCAGCAGGGAGAGTTGAGAGTCACTGTGACATAGTAGTTTGAGTGTTGGACCACAACTCTAGAGACCAGGGTTCGAATCCCAGCTCAATCATGGAACCCACTGGGTGACCTTGGGCAAGTCACATACTCTCAGCCTCAGAAGAAGGCAATAGCAAACCTCCTCTGAACAAACCTTGCCAAGAAAGCCCATGACAGGTCCACCTTAGGGTCACCATAAGTAAGAAATCACTTGAAGGTGCACAATAATAAGAGAAGGAGACCCTGCCACCTCTCCAGGCAATTGCACTTGCTGTGAAGAAGTTCCTTCGAATGCTCAATCAAAACCTACCCTCCTGTAACTTCAGAGCATTAGACCTGGTCCTACTCTCCGGGGCAGCAAAGGACAAACTGGCTCCTTCCTCTCTATGACAGCCCTGGAGGTACTAAAAGAGGGCCACCATGTCACCCCTCAATCTTCTCTCCAGCTCCTTCAACCTTTCCTCATAGCTTTGGTCCTCCATGCCTCTTATCCCCCTTGTTGCCCTTCTCCGAACCAACTCCAACTTGTCTATATCCATCTTAAAATGAGGTGCCTAGAACTGAATGCAGGGCTGCAGATGAGGCCTGGCCAGTGCAAAATATAAGGGGATTTGCTATTATTTCCTAAATGAAACATAGATTGTTCAAGATGTCACCGAATGGTAGTAAATGGCATGCATAGTTTTATGTAGGGTAATAAGTCCCATTGAGCTGAACTGGGATTATTCCTGGGCAGACACACATGGGATTGTACCACCAGACTGGCACCCACAGAGTGCTTTCCGTTGCATCCCAAACGCCTGGGCCTTTCCAGAGGAACTGTTGTTGATTCTGCTTCTTTTGAACAGCCGCTCCTGCCAGCTCTATGAAACAGGTTTTGAAGGTCACCTTTCATTTCAGAAATGGATTTCTATGCAGTGTGTTGGTTCTGCAGAACACAAAGCTTTGAGCCTCTGTTAGGCAACAAGGGAACAGTCTGGGAGGTTCTTTGTATCCTGGCCTCTGTCCCTGGCGACCAAAGTTTTAACATGGACATCTGAATATTCAAAAATCTGGATTTGCATCACAAAAGGCTGGCTGAGTTCCAAACTCTTGCAAAATTTCATTCTGCTTCTCGGGTTGCAAGGTCCTGCCTTGTTCTGAAGACTTGTCTCTAATTTCAAAAAATCAGAGTTCCATAGAATTTAAACTATGCCCTTTATTTCAAGCACCAGAGCCCTACAAATTCTCTCTGTCTCTCTGTGTGTGTGTTTGTGTGGACAGAAGGGAGAAATGTTGATCCAGCAATCTTTGCAGGACACCAAGTGCATCCACAGAGTCACCAGTGGCCCTTGGTGACTCCCATGCGAGTAGAATTGTTAGTCCACTCTGGGTTTTACTTTGAATTTTAGTGAAAAGAACACTATCCCCCAAACAATTCATCACCCTGGATAATGCCTTCAAAATTCAGATCATAAAGTCAGTGGGGCAGTATATCTTGCTGTTGCTGTGTGCCTTCAAGTGATTTCCGACTTAAGGCAACCCTAATGTCAACCTAGCATGGGATCTCCTTCTACTTGGGGTTTAATCCAAACTTTAAAGGAAGAACCCAAGTGCTGGCTCCTATCTCCAAAACAGACCCAGACCTAGGGGTGTCACTAGTGGGGTATGGAATGTGTGGACCTCACCAGGTGACACCCTAATATGGCTGACACGACTGCTCTCCAGATGTTGAAGGCATGGGATGAAGTGAGGCTCAGTGGACAGAGAAAGTAGATGCTTGCTTGCAATCGCCATCAGCAACCAAGCCAAATGTCTTCTTCTCTGTCCACTGAGTCTTGGAGGGAATAGATTTCTCTTCTTCCCTTTTCTTCCCTTTTCTGCCCAACCAGCAGACCTTCCAAACCCCAAAGAGGCCACTGGATAGCTGGGAAAGGTAAGCAGAGGAAGGGGAGTCAGTGAGGAGGTGATGGTGGAGGTAACATGGAGCTGACCCACCATCCCTGCCACTGATAGCTCATTTCTTTGGGGGGCTGTAGCACCCTAAAGAGACCAACATTAGCAGCGGTGATGGCAGAAGCATGGACTTGGCCTTCCACCCCTACCGCCACTGCTGATAGCCCATCTCTTCCAAAGAAATGGTCAGTTTCATTTCATGGGTATTATTTTGTTAAAAAGTTATCTGCACCAGGTATCAGGTATGCCAGGTACGCCACTGCCCAGACCCTTGGATAGCTCATGTAAAGTTCCAGCTAAAACCCAGAGGAAATTTATCACCCCGTTGATACGGGAGCCACCAATTTCCCTCAAATGTGAGCAAGGCATGAACTAACTGCAAAGGTGCTGCAGCCCCAAATGCTGGTCCAAAGAAAAAGACAATTAGTTATCAGGACCAAAATCATTTCTTTGTCCCAGGTCTGACCGCTGTCCAGTGGGAAATGAGCCGAATCACACAGGACACCGGTCCTCACATCCAGGTGTTGACAACCTGCTTATCCTTGGAAAGCCAGAGGGTTTTGAAGGAGACTGGTCAGATGAGAGAAGCAGTCACAGCCATCATGGATTTTCAGGTTGGCATGGAGCCACCAAAGTCCTGGGAAGTCAAAAGACTCCATCACAAGCTGTCCATCAGTAGATCTGTCCCGTGTCTGTGCATCCCGGGAATTATTTCGCCACATGCTTTCCAGAAGAATTAATTCTCTGCTGTCAAAAGGTTGGTAATGGCTTCTCGGGAAGCCAATGGCATGGCTCTCTTGGTCCAGGGCGCAGGTGGGATGGCAAAATTGCCTAGACCCTTGCCAACTTTCCCCATCCAATGGCCTGTCCAGGTAGCTTATTGCTGCCTTTCGGAGCCAAAGCTCTGTCACTTCTTATGAATGTTCTCATTACGACGTCCCAGGCCTGTCATAAAACTCACATTGCTGGCTCTCTCCCAACGGCTATAAGGCTATCGTCCACACATCCAGGTGTTGACAACCTGGTTATCCTTGCAAAAGGGGAAAGCCAGAGGGTTTTGAAGGAATAGATGGCATCGATCACTGAAGGTTTGAAGACAGCTTTGGGCAGCAGGGTAGAGGAGGCTGGACTTTGAAGGGACTGTCCAAGGTCTGACTTGATTCCCAAAATACATTGAGTATCTAGGGTCACTCCTTTATCATTTGGGCTACAACCCAGTACACATTCAGGACTCCGTTGACATTGGAGCAACCAGCTGCCTCTGGCTTTGGGCCAGTAACAGTTAGATATGCATCTGGTTCTCAGACCATGACCCATTTCTTTCTGGTTCTGATGTAGTAACCCATAATCATTTCTGAGAGCTTTTTAAAAATTGTACAAGGCAATAATAAAACAATGAGTAACCAGACCAAAAAAACAAACAAAACAAAAAAAAAACCCCTCCATTCATAAGGTTCAGAATGGCAGGTTTTTAAAGTCCTGAAGCTGGAGAAAATTTAGCAAGAGAGATGCTGAACTTTATCCATATTGAAAACTTCTCTCCAAAGTCATAGATGTGATGATGGATGATTTGTTAAGTAACTTTTCTCCCCCTCTTGCTGCAGTTAGTGAAGGGAAATCATATTTTCATGAAAGTTCCTTTTATTCCAGACCTTTGGTTGCTCTAAATTTGAGACTTGACATTACTATAAGCCTGCCATTTTTTTTGGGGGGGGGGGGGAATTAATATAAGGGCATGCTGAAGCCACCTGTAAGATCACAGCAGGCCATAAGTAGGAAGGTGCTCTGGGATCCAAACCATCATCCTATGACTGCTTCAGCATCCCATGATATTAATTATCCCTGAGAGTAAGTGCACAAGCTTTGTGATAGCGCTTCAGGTGATGGGGCTGAGTCTCAGCTGCTCTACAATGTGGTGGCTAGTTTGCTTTTCAAGAGAAGCAAAAATACTGTATACTCCAAGTCTGGGAAAGTTACTTTTCTGGACTACATCACACATGAGGGTTAGGGGTTCCTGGGAGATGCCATCCCACCCCCACCCCCAAAAGAAGATTTTCCAAGGTCAGCATTGACAGAAGCCAGATATACAGTGGCCTTGGGTCATGTTGCAGGTGATCTGCAAGTCTTAAATACAGAATCCTAGAGTTGGAAGGGACCAAAGCAGGATCTCCAGATAGAGTAGTGTTTCCCAAACTTTGGTCTTCCAGATGTTTTGGACTTCAGCTCCCAGGATTCCTTAGTGTTGGCTAGACTAGCCAGGGCCTCTGGGAGTTGAAGTCCCAAACACCTGGAGGACCAAAATTTAGGAAGCACCGAGCTGGAGCATCCTCAGCAGGGAGCTCTCTAGCCTCTTCTTGAAGACATCCAGGAAAGGAGACCCACCACCTCTTGCCTGAATTGCCAAGCTAAGCTACTCTTACCTTCGAAAAGTTATTTCTGGCGTTCCACTGAAATTGACCCAGCTGTAGCTTCAGACCATTAGACCTGGTCCTACTCTCTGGGGCAGCAGAGAACAAACCTGTGTTGGTCCTCAGAGAGAGCAATCTGGTCACCTTCAGTTTTCTCTTTTTGGTACTTTCAAGACCGCCTCCTTCCCATGTTTTTGTACTTTCAGGACCACCTCCTTCCCATATTTCATTGTGGTCTTTGTGAAAAGCTTTGAGCAATTCCTCCTGTCCATTTCTGTGTCCATTTCTGGTCCTGCAACCACAATGCTGTGAGTTCGATGCTGGAGGGCTCCAAGGTTGACTCAGCCTTCCACCCTTTCATAGGTCAGTCAAATGAGTATCCATCTTGTTGGGGACAACCGGCTTACAGATTGTAAACTGATAAAGAGAGTTCTGGGTTCACTTTTAAGGGGCATAGAAATGCAAACGCTGAAATGCTGAGATGTGTGGCATCTCCAAACAACAGCCCCGCGTTGGGTTTCTCTTCCTCAGAGGGTTGAGCTGACTCCTTGGCTTTTATGTCTTCTTCTAGATGTGATTGAAGACCCTCTTCATCTGGGCAATAACATTTCACCTGGAGATAAAAATAGATGGTGGTGGTGGGGTGTCCTTTCGTGGCGGATTAAAGCATCATTATCAAGTGTCTTTGAGTGCTCCTGAAACGGATGCCTCTTGGATCTTTGAAGAGAGAGCCAAGGAAACAAACAAACCCGGTGCCTAAAGCCGGGTCTTGAGGACTTTCTTGGCTCGCTGCCGACTTTAATTATGCCTGAGGACCTGGGCTAATGAGAAGCTCTCCTCTTGCCTTCTCTTCTCCCCATCCTGCTTTATATAAATAAACACACACACGTCTTAGAGCAACAGAGGGAAAAAGTTACTTGGCAAATCATCCCTCAACACGTCCACACCTTTGGAGAGAGGTTTTCAATATGGATAAAGTTGGGCATCTCTCTTGCTAAATTTTCTCCAGCTTCAGGGCTTTAAAAACTTGGTAGACCAAGGTGACCAGGCCTCCTCCTTTTTCCGGGATGTGTCCTACATTTCAACCTTCTGTCCAGGAGGAATTCCAAAACGTCCTCCATTTTGAGCAGGACTAAGAAGCACAGATTTACATTTCTACGAGCTTTTTATTTCATAACGTCCAACCTTTGCTTGGATTGTGAGTTCCTGCATGGCAGAATGGCCCTTGTGGTCTCTTCCAGTTCTATGATTCTATGATTCCATGGTTTTTCTGGAAGGCCCTACATTTGGGGGTACCTTGTCCTCCTTTGCAGCAATAACATCTGGTCACTTTATGGTAGATAGATGGTGCTGGAGGTTTTTTAAAGCAGAGGTTGGATGGCCAGCTCTCAGACATCCTTCAGCAATAGATTCCTAGATCAAAAGAGGGGTGGAGTAGATGACCTTTGGGATCCCTTCTAACTTTATGAGTCTATGAAATCCCTTTTTAAATGAAGACACCAGTGCAAAGGAATCACTTTTCCTGCCTTTCCCTCCTAGCAATGTCAGAAGAAGGGGGAAATGCAGATAATGACGGTATGGGTAGCTAGGTTGAATTAATGCAGAATTAATGCAGATTAATGCAGCAGAATTGATGCAGTTTGGCACTGCTTTAACTGCCATGGGTCCATTCTATGAAACATTGGGATTTGTAGTTAGTTGTGGCACCAGAGCTCTCTGGCAGAGAAGGCTAAATGTCTCACAAAACTACAAATCCCAGGATTCCAGAGGATGAAGCCATGGCAGTTAAAGCAGTGCCAAACTGGATTAATTCTCCAGTGTAGATGCAGCCTGGGAGCCCATGGGAAACTGCATCACAGCACAGGTGGAGGGTGTGTGTGTGTGTGTGTGTGTGTATGTTGTGTGTGTGTATATGTTGATATAAAAAGCACAAGAGTGATTGAATAGCCAGCAAAGGGCGAGTTAAGGAGAAAGATTAAGTGGAGAGTTTTACTAGGAAATAATTGTTTTCTATATACTCTAATTGCAGTGCACTTGTAAAAACTGCCCTCATAAGCTAATCTGCTGTTAGATTTTTCTTTATGTGTTTTTAATGAATTAGCAATAAAGATGCCTCTTTCCATCCTTCCCTCTGCAAACGCTGCTTCCAGAGAGGAAAAAAACCTACCGAGGGAGGTGCCAAGCAAAAGGTGTTTGGATAGAAAGACATGCAGGATTTTCCCCATTCCTTGCCAAGAAAAAGTCATGGCAATGGAGGGACTTCACCTCTCTGTGTCTTCCATCCAGCAAGATCATGGTCATCCTTTCCCCCATTTTGATGGAGTCAATGATCTCATGGAGTTGGAAGAGACCTCAGGGGCCAACCCCGTCCAACTCCCCTTTGTGCCATGCAGGAATATATAGGATCCTAGAGTTGGAAGGGACCCCCAAGGGCCATCCAGACCAACCCCCCTTTCTGCCATGTGTGGGGCTGGAGAAGAGTGCTGAGGATCCCATGGACAGCCAAAAGGACAAACAAAGGGCAGATCAAGACAGAGATATCCCTAGGAGCCAGGATTACAAGATTTAGACTGTCATATTTTGGACACATCATGAGAAGGGAGGACTCTCTGGAAAAGATAATAATGCTGGGAAAGATGGAGGGAAGGAGGAAGAGAGGAAGGCCACATGCTGCCAGATGGAGGGACCCTATTATTAAGGAGGTCACTTTGGGTATTAAAGGGTTGCAGGATTTAAACAGAGCAGCGGAGGTCTTTTTGGAGATGTCTCATCCATAGGGTCTCCATGAGTCAAGATCCACTTGAGGGCAATTAACAACAACAAAAAATACTTTTATACTGATATACTGGTATGGAATTGCACCTTGCAGATTCAGGTTCACATGTGCCTCAGGTTGCACTTTTGGTTGTGCATGAATGCTGTCTGCTACTGACACAGCCCCATGCTCCTCACGGTGGGATCGCAGCCAAAACTGTTTTCGTAGAGTAAACGAATGCGAACGTTTCTGTTAACGATATTTATATGCCACCTTTTCCAAGGAGATGGATTTACATATGTATTAAATGCATGTCGGGCCAGGACAAGCCTGACATGTTGTATTTCATTTACACTGGGAATCTTATGGCAGTTCGGGTCATAAAGAAACAAACAAACAACAGTAACCACCAAAAATGGCATAAGCATGCATAAAATATGATTTTACAAATGCAGAAGTGAATAAAAGAGACCTAAGGATGGATTGGAAGCCCGGGGCAAATCACACTGGGCAGAACCAAAGGGGGATCCCTCAAGTGCCGCTTGCAAGGCGTAATCAATCACCGGATATTTTATTTCCTTCCAAAATACTCAGCAGCTGCCTCCACCTCCCACTGAACGGAGAGTGTAGTCCCTCGGTGTAAATTGATTCCTGTCCTTTTAGATTTGGTCTCTGCCAGCAATGCACAAGTCTTCCGGGGTCTTTCCTTGCAGAGAAGGGGAAAAGGGGACTCAAACTGGGGGCTCTTCTTTCAAGGCCTGGGTTGGAATCCTGCAATGGTTTTATACTGGTTTACGCTGGTGTAAATGTCATGTCATGCACAGCTGGAGCTTCTCAGTAGTTGCACAAGAGTGATATTTGACTCAGGTTCATGCAAAGCCTGCTCTGACAGTAAAATCATAGAATCAAAGAGTTGGAAGAGACCCCAAAGGTCATCCAGCTCAACCCATTCTGCCATTCAGGAAGACACCATCCAAGCATTCCCTGCAACCGATGGCCATCCAGCCTCTGCTTAAAAGCAGCCTCCAAAGAAGGAGACTCCACCAAAATCTCCAAGGGATGTGTTCCACAGTCGAACAGCTCTTACCCTCAGGAAGTTCCTTCTAATATTGAAGTGGAATCTCTTTTCCTGGAGCTTGCATCTATTGCTCCATGTCCTGTTCTCTGGAGCAGCAGAAAACAAGCTTACTCCATCCTCAATATGGCACCCCTTCAAATATTTAAACAGATATCACTTCACCCCTTAACTTTCTCTTCTCCAAGCTAAACATTCACAGCTCCCTAAGTTACTCCTCATAAGCCATGGTTTCCAGACCCTTCACCATTTTAGTTGCCCTCCTCTGGACACGCTCCAGTTTCTCAGCATCCTTTTTGAATTGTGGTGCCCAGAAGTGGACTCAGGATTATTCCAGGTGAGGCCTGACCAAAGCAGAATAGAGTGGCACTATTAGTTCCCTTGATCTAGACACTATACTTCTACTGATGCAGCCTAAAATTGCATTGGCCTTTTTAGCTGCTGCATCACACTGTTGATTCATGTTCAACTTGTGGTCTACTAGGATGCCTAGATCCCTTTCACATGTCATCTTGTTAAGCCAAGTGTCCCCCATCCTATATCTAGGCATTTCATTTTTCCTCCCTAAGTGCAGTACCTTACATTTCTGCATGTTGAAATCATTGTAGAAGTGGTTGCAATGCCCGGTCTAGGACAAAGGTGTGGAAAGTTCAGCCCATGGGCCACATCACTTTTATATGTTTCTACCACTTTTTTTTTCTGCAACTTTTTTAATTACATTTGTTCTAATTCTTCCAAGCCACTTTGGATGCATCTGCACTGTAGAAATAATGCAGCTTGACACCACTTTGAGTTCCATAGCTCCATCCTATTTGAATCCCTGGGATTTGCACTTTTACAAAGTCTTAAGCCCTTCTGTGCCAAGGAGTAGTGGTGCCTCACAAAACTATGAAACCTAGGATTCTGTAGGATGGAGCCATGGCAATTAAAGTGGTGCCAAACTGCCTTATTTCTACAGTGTAGATGCACCCTTTGGGTCCCAATCCTAGAGAAAAGCAGGATACAAATGAATTGTTGCTGCCATTGTTTGCATTGAATGGTCAGTCTGCTCCAGGACTTAGTCCTGGGGAATCCACTCTCAGTTTCAGTCCAGATCTTAAAGGCAGTGTTTGTTTATTGTATGCCTTCAAGTCATTTCCAACTTATGGCAACCCTAATACAAACCTATCTTGGCAATTTTCTTCAGAGGAGGTTTGCCATTGCCATCCTCCTAGGCTGAGAGAGTGCCAAAGGTCACAGAATGGGTTTACATGGCCAAGCCAGGATTCGAACCCTGGTCTCCAGAATCCTAGGTCCAACGCTCAAACTACTACTCCACACTGGGGCTATCCAACGTGTTCCAAAACCTATCTCAAAATATAGTTTCGGCACCAAGGACAGCTCTTTTAGATTCACTTCTTTGCTGCCTTGGGAATCACTGACTGCCATTATTTGTGTAGGGGAAATGCTTGGCTGTTTGCACAATGAGGCATTTCTAGAAGCCCTCATCCCAGGCGAAATGTAGCGGCAACACAAACCCACTTGTCAGGATGTTAGGGAAGGGAAGGATGCGAATTCACCAGTGACCCAGAAAGAAGTCCTGCCACCTCTGCTTTGGTGCCAAGAAAGGTTAACGGTGATGGAAGCCTCTTTGCAAAACCCACGTGGGCCATAAAACCCTTCAGACGGCTGTGGCAACCGTCCTCCTTCATTGGCTTGTGTCCTTCTCCCTTGTTAGCCTGCCACTGGCATTGTCTTGGCTCCTGCCAATCTGAATCTTCACATCAAGTTGATGCGATCTGACTAAAGGAGTCCCTTGCAAAAGTGCATGGCGCATAAGTCCTGCGCTCTGCAAGAGGGGAAGGAAGGAAATGCAATGGTGCTTCCAGATTGAATGGTCAACAATGAGGAGAGGAAGCCCCGTCCATATACACACATACATGGTTTTTATTCCCACGTACCTTGTTTGTTTGTGTGTTTGTTTGCTTGTTTATGGGACCCAGGACCAATTATGGTGTAAGATTAAAACAAAATACAGTTTAAACAGTACAGTGGGTCCTTGGTATCCACTGGGGGTTGAGTCCAGGACCATCATATTCAAATAGTTAAAATAGTAAATACAGTCATCCCTCTGTTTTTGTGGGGGATCCATTCCACCACCACCCCCCGTGAAAATGGAAAATCACAAATATTCAAGCCCATAGGCTTGAACGGTGATGCGTGTGCCCCATTTTGTCCCCCTCGGTTTGCTGCCCGCAAATGAGTGAGGGATGCGGACTTCAAGTCTGCGAAAACGGAGTATAGTTAGAAATACGTGTGCATGTGTGTGCGTGTAGTAACTATATACATACATACCCACATATACATACCCTATACACACACTATATATATATAGTATATATATATGTATACTATATACTATATATATAATATGTGTTGTTGTTGTTGTTGTGTGCCTTCAAGTCATTTACCACTTACGGCAAACCTAAGGCAAAGTGATCATGGGGTTTTCTTGGCAAGATTTATTGAGAGGGAGTTTTGCCATTGCCATCCTCTGAGGCTGAGAGAGTGTGACTTCACCAGGGTCACCCAGTAGGCTTATATGGCTGAGCCAGGATTTGACCCCTGGTCTCCAGAGTCCTAGTCCAATGCTCAAACCACTACACCATGCTGACTCCCTTATTTATAATATGTATTTATTATACTCTCTCTCTCTCTCTCTCTCTCGTAATTGTATATGGTAAATAAAGTTTAAAATATGCAGAACATAAAATTCAGCCCATTAAATGCCCATCAAAAGACCCTTCTGCCACACTCAGTGACAGACTCAAGGCCCATTTGAATGAAAAGTTATTTGCCTGCCAGAGAAATGAGATCCCAAAGGGAGCCAACCTAGTCTCCCATAGATGTCTATGGGAGATGTTTATGGGACCAGAAATCCTATTGAAATGGTTGGGTGCATTTCCTGATTTTGGCAATCTTTCCAAGTGGGTAGGATTCCAACCCAAAGAGAAGAGGAATTCGGGAAAGACAAACAAGGCAAAGGCCTAAGTCTAAGTGCTGGTCCCGACTAGAGGAAACCCAATGGATGAATGGGAGGTTTTTCAACAAAGGCTGGATGGCCATCTGTTGGGGTGAGGGGCCTTGATTGTGCATTCCTTCATGGCAAAAGATGGCCCTTGAGGTCTCTTCCGACTCTAAGATTGCACCATAGAATCACAGAATGCTAGAGTTGGAAGAGACCCCAAAGGCCAACAAGGCCAACTCCATCTTGCGATGCAAGAATACACAAACAAAGCCCTCCCTGGGACAGATGATCACCCAGCCTTTGATTTTGTGATTTCATCCAAGCCAATTAATTGTTGGCTAAGTTGGAAGATTTCCACCCGGATGCCTCCATCTCTCCAGACCACCTTCTCCTGACCAGCATCCATTTCTTGGGCTTTTCCCAGGAGCACCCGTCCTCTTTGGATCCGACGGGACCAGCCTGAAAAAAATAAAATAAAATAAACCAAGACCTCGCCCAAGTTAGCAGCATCGAAAACCTTTAGGGCGCCTTTTGTTTTCCATTGTTGGTGTTGATGATACCCTTTTACTGGAATAACTCACCCACGCTGACAGATAAGCTTTTAGAGTCGTGAAATCTTGGTGACACTTTAAGTGCCCCAAATGACAATACAAGGACGTGAAGAATTATCCCGCACACGCTCCGTGCAACATGCTTGTCAAGAGGTGTACATGCCGCCGGGGAACTGAGGTCCCTGCGGCTGATGGGCAAGTTTCCCACCCACTCCGGGGGGCTATCATTACCGTCCTCTTCTTCAAAAGTGGCTGTCAGGTCTGTCAAGAAATCACCTGGAGAAGAAGAGAATGGCTTCGGCTCCCTCCTTCTGCTGCTCTTCTTAGCAGAGGGGCTCTGAGATGAGTTTCCAATCTGGGGGTCCCTCATGGACCCCTTCCTTCCTTCCTTCCTTCCTTCCTTCCTTCCTTCCTTCCTTTCCTTCCACCATGACCACTACACACAAACCTCCATCCACATCAGCGGAGGATTTGTCCTCATCCACTTGACATGCATTTGCAGAAATGATTTGGAGAGGGCCCCGGGAAGGAAAAGGGAACAACACGATCTTGTTCACACAACAGATTCCCTGAAGGTCCTTCCTCAAAATCCTCATTTTATCTGGTCATTAGATCTAATTAAATTCCTAAGTCTTGGAGGCCTGATGAGTGGGTATTGCTTTTTCTCGCCAATTAAAATGGAAGAGATTAAAAAATGCCCTGGATGCTTTGTCCTTGCCATTGTTAATTGGGGGTTGGGGGGGGGAGAAGATGGGTGGATGCAAAGGGCTGCGAAGAAAGAAAGGGAAAGAAAAGGGAAAGAAAAAGAAAAAGAAAGTTATTTTCTTGGCCTCAAGTTGGATTTCTTGGCCCAAAGCAAGATCTTTTCAAATTCTCGGAGCCATTTCCCCCAGGGACTGTAGCTACCTGTCACAAGAAATGCAGAGTGCATTAGGAAAGATGGGGTTTGGCAAAAGCTCCCAAAATAACAATATCATAGCAACCACTAATTACGACTCCCAGGAGACACTTTGGTTAAGCAGAGAAATCCAGGATGTTCTTGGTCTTTTTCTCCCCCTTCTACTTCTTCTTTATTTTAACAAAGCATGTGATTGATTCCAGGAGAGATCTTTGGGTTCTCGAAACAGCTTTGGTAGTTGATTTTTGTGAAATCTGTGACAAGCTCAGATATCATGGTGATGCTGAGGCCAATTAAATCCCTATCAGAACATCTTACGGTGACATATCCCATTATGCTAAACATGCCTTCAGTAGAGAAGGGCCTCTAAACCCCCCTCCCTTTTTCCTGCCTTAAACCTACGGTGTGTCAGTTTCACTGGATTAATCATCTGAAAGACTCGAGACACACAAAGTACCACAAAAGGCACCAATCGACGTTACGGATCTGATGTTTGTGTGAATGCCATCCAAAAGGGCCCTACTGACATGCTGCAAAAGAAACCTGATTATTTGCAGATGCACATGAGCATTTGGAGTTGCAAGATGTGCAGAAGTACCCACAGGGAGCACATGGTAGAAAAGGGTGCAGCAAAGAGTTGAGATCTGGAACAGAAAGATGGGAGAAATGGAGCATGGTTCAAAGAGCAGATGTGCCTAGGGTTATTTCTAGGGCAAGGCAGCCTTCTATGCAGAAGAAACTAGTGCAAGCCCATGGGAAAGGTTTTCGTTGGTTATTTCTGGGTAGATCCAAAAATTCCCTGAAAAATTGCACCCATCCGATTTGAAGCACGGGCTCCCGTTTTGCAAAATGGCTCAGATGTTTCTTACTGGGAGGAGAAGTAATCCTGAAGTCGCGCTTGTATTCATGGCAAGGGTATGATTCTTCGGATCAGTGGAAGAGTGGTTTTGCTGCAATGCTTCGGTGGAGTGATGCCTCACCTGCCAGCCTCTGGTCTCACCTGGAGTTCCTTCTCTCCTCTTTAATGGTAAAGAAGAACTTGGAACCTGGGGACTTTCTATACTGACAACTTATAGTA
Source organism: Phrynosoma blainvillii (assembly GCA_026167975.1). Classification (NCBI taxonomy): domain Eukaryota; kingdom Metazoa; phylum Chordata; class Lepidosauria; order Squamata; family Phrynosomatidae; genus Phrynosoma; species Phrynosoma blainvillii. Next base: position 33,470,106 of record JANUYF010000006.1, read on the forward strand.
CTGTTATCCTATTTTAACTGCCATGGCTGCACCCTATGGAATCCTGGGATTTGCAGGTTCGGTCTGGCTGAGCATTACAAATACTCCTCCCAAAATTGCAGATCCAAGGATTGCACAGGAAGAAGCCATGGCTGTTCAAGTGGAATCAAGGCACTGTAATGGTGCAGTATGAAGGGGTCCCTGGATTGTCATCAACAACTGAAGAGACTAGAAAACACAGATTATGGATCTCTTTTCATCATTTCGACTTTGTGTGCTCTTGTGTGGGTTTAACTGCCAATGGTGGTAGTGAAGTTAGAGATGGATGGTTGGTTGGATGGTTGTTGGATAGATGGATAGATAGATAGACAGATAGATAGATAGCAGCAGAAGGAGTAGATTCATCTGACATGGAAACCATCATTTGGCTCTGGAAGGATGGAAGGAAGAATGGATGGAGGGATGGGTTGAACTGGGTGGCCCTTGTGGTCTCTTCCAACTCTATGAATCTATGGTTCTGTGGATAGATCAGGGGTAGGCAACCTTTCCCCTTTAAGGGCCGAGGGACTTCAGCTCCCAGAAGCCTCAGCCATGTTGGCCAATAGTCCCATGTTGGCCAATAGCTCCTGGGATTCTGGGAGCTGAAGTCCCTCGGCCCTTAAAGGGGAAAGGTTGCCTACCCCTGGGATAGATGATGGATGAAGATAGATAGATAGATAGATAGATAGATAGATAGACAGATAGTGAGCTTGGGACTTGGACAGTTATCACCTACTGATGTGAGCAGAAGTCACTGCTGTGCACAACCACCCACATTCCTTTAATGATTCCATCTTTGTGTATGTTTAAACTTTCATTGGGTTTACAAACTAAGTGTGGTACTGAACTCCGAGATATGTGATGGATGGAAGAATAGTGAGCGATAGATAGATGATAGATGCAAGATGGCTGAACCCTATAAGTGAGTTCCAACAAGAATAGACCCATTGACTCAAGTGTTGAGTGGTGAGCTGGAACAAAGGCAAATCTCATGGATTCAAGACTAGCTAAAAGTAACAACAGGATTAAGGCCAGAGTGATAGTTTCAGGGCAGCTGTTATTCTTGGTCGGCTGCGATTTCCTGTAGAAAGTAGTTCTCCCAGGTAAGCATTTTGGGAGCAGGCTGGTAAATATTTCCAACGGTCTGTTTGTGAGGCAGCCTCCCATTAGAGAAAGGGGGAAAGGGCTTTTACGCTGCCCTTTATGAAGCCGTAAAGGATCACTCACCCACGACAACCTTACATCCCCATGCCGGCGTTTTGAGTGACAGATGAGAAGGAGATGGGGATAAATTGCCAGGTGTCAGAGTTGTGTTTTATCTGTGGTGCCGAAACAGCTTTCAGTGTCTGTGCGAGCCTTGTGTGGAGTGAGTAGTGCCAAGTGACAATCAAGTGTCAAGCAACATTGGGGAGGGAGGCCATGGGGACTGAGCGGCAGATGGAGATAAAGCTGGACCAGGAGGAAGGGCCAGCTGAGTCCACCAAGGGATGAAGGCCTTCATGGATGAGGACAGGGAGGCTGAAGGGAAAGAGGAGAGAGACTGGGGTTGGAGTCGGAGGTTGATTGAAATTCATCTCCCATGTCAGTGAGGCAGTGAATCCACTCCAGGGCTTTGAGTAGCGTTGAAGCAGAGTTGCCTTGCACTCTACTTTTAGGGCTCCCAAACCCTTAGCAGTCTCCCAAAGCTATCCCAAACCACTCCTGTTTTTTGGCACAATTTTGGGTTGATTTTTGCCCTCAAGCAGGTCCAAAAGAGAAAGCTAGCATGGTGCAGTGGTTTGAGCATTGAACTATGACTCTGGACACCAGGTTTCAATTCATGGCTTGACCCTGAAACCCACTGGGTGACCTTGGGCAAGTCACATGCTCTCAGCCTCCAAGGATGGCAGTGGCAAACTCCCTGTGAAGAAACTTGCCATGAAAACTCCATGATAGGATCACCTTAGGGTCACCATACGTTGGACATGACCTGAAGGCACACAACAACAGCAACGGTCCAAAAGATACCAAACTGGGCCATTAACAAATAAAAATGTTGTCCCCTCAGAGTTCTTCCAGCCAAACATCAGCCAGGATGACAAACAGAAGTAACACTGGGTCAATTCCAGTTGCCATTTTAGTTAGCGTATGGCTGAAAAAGCCAGGATGGTGGAGTGGTTTGGGTGCACCAAAATACAGTCAGCCCTCTGTATCCATGGGTTCTTTATTCATGGATTCAACCATCCACACACAGCTTGAAAATGTTAACTATGTACATAAATTCACAAAAACAAACCTTGATTTTGTCATTTGATATAAGGAGCAGCATTTTACTGTGCCATTGTACTTAATGGGACTTGAGCATCCATGGATTTTGGCATCCATGAGGGGTCCTGGAACAAAACCCCAAGGGATACCAAGGGCCTACTATACCTGTGTTTTCAGCAATTGTTGTTCTTGTGTGCCTTCAAGTCATTTTTTACTTATGGTGATCCCAAGGTGACCCTATCATGGGGTTTTACTGGAAAGATTTGTACAGAAGAGGTCATCCAGAGGGTTTTCCTGGCCAAGAGGGGATTCGAACCCTGGTCTCTAGAGTTGTAGCCCAACGCTGAAATGACTGCACACCATGCTGGCTCTCAATCTCTCAACAAATCTCAGAATCCCTAAGGATAGGCCTGATAAACTGATATGACACTGAAATAGTTGTGCAGTGCAGACACACCTTTTGTTGGGAGCTGAGCCTATGTAAGCTGCTCTGTGTCAGAGACCTTTCCTTTGCTAACAAAAAGGAAAGGAATATAACACTCACCTCCTGGAAAGAGCAGAACCAAGTGGGTGAGACTAGATCTTTTTGGACCTGGTCCCACCCACTTGGTTCTGTAGCTTTCCTTGGTTTTGTTGTTGTGTGCCTTCAAGTCGTTTCTAACTTATGGCGATCCTGAGACAAATCTATCATGGGGTTTTCTTGGAAAAAGTTGTCCAGAGGAGGTTGGCCATTGCCTTCCCCTGAGGAGGCTGAGAGAGTGTGACTTGCCCAGGGTGTCCCCTTGGGTTTCCATGGCTGAGCTTCCTTCAATTGTGTGTTGTCTTGAAGGGGAATCCTTTGTCTCAGTTCGGTCCTGCAGATGGAGCTCTAAGATCACAAGACTTTCCACCGCGGCTTCCATGTCCTGTAAGCGACAGAGCATCCACAGCAGGCACCTAGGCCTTGGTGGGCGTTCCAAAAATTACTTTTTAAAAAATGAAATCTTGGGGTGGATAGACTACCAATTTATCCAGATGCCTTTTCAATATCTGCTTGGAGAAGTGTATGAAGTGAAAGGAAGCAGCATGATTTGGTGTGCGATCGTGGAGTGGCTTAGGGAATACAGGTCTCTCAAAAATAAATGAAATAAAAATAAAGGCGGTGGTGAGGAAATGCAGCTGGATGGAATGGGAGGCTGGGTGCAGATCCTATTTGGTATCCTGACCAAGGCATGTGCTCCTGAGCTGGCAGAACTGAATTTTCCTCTCCCCTTTTTCATCATGGCAACCCTTCCTGAAAACCAAAACTGTCCACATACAAGGTTGTGGATGCGGGGCTGCACATGTGCTGCTGTTGTCCATGTGCATATGTGTTCATATTGTGAATGACTGCACATGGATGCACCTGCCTGTTACCCATGGTTGTACACTGCAAAGAACTGCACACATGGTCTCCATTCAAAATCCCTTTAGCATAGTGTAATGATCCGCATGAGGACCTTACTCTATGGCCAAACCAGACACCAGCTCCCTGAAACTTCCCTGCATGAATATGTCAAAGGGATCTGAGAGTCCTAGAAGACCACAAACATGAGTCAACAGTGTGATGTGGCAGCTAAAAAAGCCAATGTGATTCTAGGCTGTATCAATAGAAGTATAGTGTCTAAATTGAGGGAAGTAATAGTACCACTCTTTTCTGCTTTGGACAGGCATCACCTGGAATAATCTTGTGTCCAGTTCTGGACACTACAGTTCAAAAAGGATGCTGAGAAGCTGGAGCATGTCCAGAGGAGGGTGACCAAAATGGCGAAAGGTCTGGAAGCCACCCAGCCCTAAGAGAAGTGGCTTAAGGAGTTGGGTATATTTAACATGAGCATTATACAGTCCCCATGCAGAATAGCCACAATGCATGTCAATGGACCTTATCCCACGCTGCTCTCAAAAGTGGCAAGAAAGCGATATGAGAATCATTGCAGTAATATAGCACTAGTATAAATATGGCGCTAGCACTATAATAGCGCTATGGATAAACTCGCGCTATTGCAATGCCCGCTGAAACCGACATTCAAAAGAATGCGAATGATGTTGCATTCTGAGCGGTTTCTTGCTGGATTCTGAGCGACGTCGTGTAATCACAGAAAACTATAGCGCTATAGCGCCTGATTCTGAGCTGATTCTGAGCGACGTCGTGTAATCGCTCGGGAAGATATAGCGCTATAGCGCCTGATTCTTAGTGGATTCTTGCTGCTTTTGGCCCCATGGGATAAGGTCCAATGACTGGGTGTTGTTCTTCAAGGATCAATATTCACTGTCTAAGCAAAATGCACAACTGCACAATGCATGACCACAGTGAGTAATGCACTGCATGTAAAAACAATGCACAATGTTGCTGTATTTCTCACACCATTGGTGCCTTCAATGTACCACTTGATTCACTGGGATTGCAGAAACAGCTGTTGCACATTCCTCATTGCACCAAGGGACAATTGGAAAGCACATTGGCAGGTATGCAATCGGTTAGCACAATGTCAGTCTTCTGCAGAAGGGTGGTGTAGCACAACCACTGTGTGAGGTGTGGCATTGTGTGTCAGTGTTGATTTATACTATGCAAGCATAATTGAGAACCTCTCCCAGAATCTCCTAGATTTGGCCCAGGAATTAGCTGAGAAACCATAGACAGAATGTGTCCACATGCCCTGGATTCTGTCTTTAAGTCAGCCTTGAACTGTTCCTAAGCATTGCAACACTCTTGCTGACACCCACATAGAAGAACAACAACCAGTGGGCTATCTGAGCCAAATTGCGCTGATTTGCTCACAAAACAAGCCTTGCAGTTGCAATTCCTGGACTTTCAGATATCTCGCAAGGACAAACACTGCAGAATACCAAACACACACACCTAGAAACACACACACACAAGAGAATGAGAATGATGACAAGGAAGCGTTGCTTTCTGAGGAAGGCAAAGCGAAGGATGAAAACACCATTTTGTACTCCACAGGTTTCTGTTTAGGTGTGTGGAGATTTTTAAAATGCAGAACTCCCGGGCACAAATGGAGGTATTAAAGGCACACATTATCTTTACAGGTATAATCCCTCTTTTGAAATGGAACGAGGAGTTCCTGCACACACACGCACACACACAAAATGAATATAATTTTACACCCCATGCCTGTCAAAGCGAGAAAAAGAGAAAAGATACTGTGCTGTGGCAAAGCTCTTTCTTTGCAAGCAGATTTGTCTTGCCTGCCTGTGTTTTTATTCTTGGGCTTTTCTGACAGCACCAAGCCTCCAATGAAAGATACAATGAGCTGGAAGGTAAGGTCTGGAGCCAGGTTAGCCATGATGTTAATTGTGAAATGCAAATAAGGAGCATGCTTTTTCAAATACAAAAAGCATCCATGGGGTGAGACCGTGGGTTTACTATGCTTCTCCTACTGAGCTGACCCTTGTGAAAAATCCAGTTCCCCCATCCTGGTTGCTTTCTTTCTTGCTTCAGGAAGGAAGTGTCCATCCGTCCAGAGTTGTCACTGGATGACAACTTCCAAATCTTCCCAGCCAGTGTGCGGCCACCGGCTGTCCTCCCAGGTCAGTGATTCTGGGATTCATTAGTCAAAAAAGGGGTTTTTCCAAGCTCTGCCATGGTGTAAAGCAGGGGTAGGCAACCTTTCCCCTTTAAGGGCCAAGGGACTTCAGCTCCCAGAAGCCTCAGCCATGTTGGCCTATAATAGTCCCATGTTGTCCAATAGCTCCTGGGATTCTGGGAGCTGAAGTCCCTCGGCCCTTAAAGGGGAAAGGTTGCCTACCCCTGGTGTAAAGTGTAGCTCTCTGTGTATTTGTGTATGAGAGAGATTATTATAAAGACCAGTGTAGTAGGACATATTATAAGAAAAGCAGGCTTGGACACAGAAGAAGGAAGAGTGAAAATAGGAGGAAGGAATATCAACCATCTAAAATATGCAGATGACGCCATAATACTAGCAGAAAACCTCACAGACCTGGAAGACCTACTATAAGGAAAATCCAAGAAAGTCCAAAGCCAGGCTTAATGCTGAACATGAAAACAAAAATAATAACCACCGAGGACGACCTTCACAAGTTCAACCTAGACAATGAAGAAACAGAAATAGTAAAATGATTTCCATACCTGGGATCAAGCATTGATAGAAATGTGGACTGTAGTCAGGAAATCTGAAGAAGAGTAAGAATGGAAAGAGCAGCTATGAAAGAACTAGAAAAGATCCTAAAATGCAAAGATATACAACTCAGCACAAAAGTTAAAATTATACAAGCCATTGTATTCCCTATTCCCATGGATGGATGTGAGAGATGGACAGTCAAGAAAGAAGACAGAAGAAAACCAATGCATTTGAGAGAATGTGGTTCTGGAAAAGAGTGCAATTGGAAACCTCCTTGGAAGAAGCCAAGATGACTAAACTGAGGCTGTCATACTTTAGACACATCATGAGAAGAGAGGACTCTTTGGAAAAATAAATAATGCAGGTAAAGGTGGAGGGAAGGAGGAAGAGAGGAAGGCCACATGTATTAATGAAGGTATTAATGAACCATGAGAACCAGCATGCCATAGTGGTTTGAGTGTTGGAGACCAGGGTTCAGTTCCCAGCTCAGCTCTTAAGCCCACTTGGATAACTTGGGAATGTCACACTCTTTCAGCCTCAGAGGATGCAATGGCCATCCTCCTCTGAATAAATTTTGACAAGAAATCACTATGATTTCCTTAGGATCACCATAAGTCAGAAATGACTTGAAGTTACACAATAACAACAGTACTATGAACTATAAGTCTGCTTCTTCAGATGCAATTAGACACGGTCTACAAAAGCTTATTTCTTCTTCTCAGTCTCTTTCTCTCACTTAGTCTCAAAGGTGCTACAAGATCCCTTTGTATAAAGACCACATCAGGGAAAAGGGTTTAATTCCATCCATTCAGGCCTTCCACCACCCTCTGTAGCTGCTATCCACATTTTTTAAAATGTACATGCTAATTGTATTCATGAAATTAACTTAACATCAAGTTCATCCCCTCCCCCCAAAAAACTGGCCACACAATAACCTTTATCTTGCTGTGTTATTAGCCTTTAAATAATATTTTATGCTCTTCTCCTCTCGTCCTTTTTGCTGCAGCATTTATTCTAGCTCATATGTCATGTTGGTTATTTTACGGTATCTTCTGTTTACTTACTTAAATATTTATATACCACTTCCCCCTGGAAAAGTTCAAAGCAGCTTATGTAGCAGATTAAAAAAAAGAAAAGAAAACACATACACCATTGTAAATGTGGCTTTGATTTGCATTGTACATTGCTCAGATGTCTCAGAATGTAACTGATATGTATACATGAATACATTGTCATCTGCTGCCAGGTTTTCTTCGGGATCCTTTTTGGGGAGAGTTGTTAAGAGCAGTGCACTGGTTTTACTGGTTTGGAGGGAAAGGCTCCTTCAAACACTAACTTTTTTCAGGACCTCAAATGCCAAAGGTTTTAAAAATGGACAGTTAATCAGAATGACCCCAGGTGAGAATGAAGTAGAAGGATAAGCTGATTTTGCAGCCACAACAATTATTTTGTTTTTAAAAAGATAGAAAAAAGATAGCATTATAAACCAACAGAATAGTCAATACTCAATGCAAGTTGTTTCTCAAAATCAAAGCAGGGTGGGGAGGGGTGAGGTGGGGTGGGGTGGGAATAGCATGAAAGCTAAAACTCTTCTTCTGACCAACCTAAAGGGTCCAGAAGGGTATTGCTAAATCTAAGGGACTATGGACTAAGACACACACATGGATTTTCTCACCTTCCAACATGAAGATGAGTGGAGATTGCAGAAGCAGATCTCGGGGGGGGGGGGGAGTGGATCTAAGAGAGGGATTCTCTGTATTTTAACCTCTTCCTTGGATCTCTTAAAAGTAAATGGAACACCTCTGGGTGGGGCAAAAGATGACCTTAATGTTGTTCAAAAAACAAAAAAAACATGTGTTTGCAAAGAGCACAGGTTAATGTGCCCTTTGGGTACTGATAATGACTCTTAAGTAGTCCGGGCAGTATCAAACAATGGGGTTGCGTACACAGGACAAAGCCAATCATTATAACTATTTACCCTCTTTCGAATCCAGATCGATTTCTCAACCTCTCTGGAAGCTGTGTAATACCTCACAATGGGGGATGTACCAATCTGAGCCAGTTTGGCAGGTCTCCATTCAGCGGAGGTAAACAAAACAGTTAAGCACTGATGAGTCTCATCAATTAAACAATTTCCTTGTCAGCAGAGGAGGGGAGTTGGAGTTGGAGGGAATTTCCAGTTTGCACTTTAGAATAAGGCTTGACTCCCCCATCCCAAAGATGACAAGGATCCAGGCCACCATCAGCCCTAGCAGTCCAGTATGATTTCTTAACAATTTGTGCAGACTCTGGCAAAAGACAGCTTTTCTGTCTTATGTGTTAAAAGTCTAATATTCATATTTATTAAGCATCACCAGTGACAGAGAAGGGAGAAGAAAATAAAAAGAACCCTGAAACTGGATCAGATCCAAGGTCTGTCTAGTCCAGCATCCTATTTCTCCAATTGGAGATAAGCCGTTGTGCACCATTATAGCAGATTATAGAATCACAGAATCACAGAATCACAGAGTTCAGTGAGACAACAAGAATCATTGAGTCCAGCCTGCTACCTTGCAGGAATCCACAGCTAAAGCACTCCCAAGAGATTCTTTTCCAAGGTCTGCTTGAAAAATGTCAAAGAAGGAGAGTCCACCACCAAGACAATCCATTCCACTGGCTCTTACCATCAGGATGTTCTTCCTAATCTTTAGGTGGAACATGTGTTGAATCCATTGGTTCATGTCTTAATGTCTGGAGAAGTGAAAACAAGCTCACTCCACCTTTTCCATGACAACCCTTCAACTATTTAAAGATGGCTATTGTTGTGTGTTCCCACATGGGAGGGGATTGGTCTGCATGTCCTTTTGGAAGTCTAAGAGGATTTCAGATGGGAGCTGATAATATGTATAATTCAAAGGTCAGGAACCTCTTTCTATCCAAGGGCCATATGCAACTCTAGAGAGTGGTGTCGGATGGGGGAAAATACCAGCATATATTAGTGTACAGTTCTTACTGGAGTGAAACAAGTCTTATGAGTGATGTTTCACTCTTTTATAATGGGGAGAGGCCCAGACAAAATACAGAGACACACATAGAGAATCCTGTTTGGCTGTCTGGGGTAGCTCCTAGTGGTTAGATCTAGATGACAGGAAGTCCAGATTTGGGCATTGGACCTGCAGTCTGCCACCCTTGTTTCAGTTATATATTTGGATCCTCCTTGGAAAGTAAGCAAGGAGACAATCTTTATATCCCCAGGGCTTTCTGTGAAGGAAGCCACTAAGCACACTGGTCCTGGAGATTACAGACAAGGATCGAAGTGCTTCTCCTATCCCCGTATAAAACTGGAGGCAACATTTCTTCTTTTAGCTGTTTGGAGAAAGTCATCTGGTTCAGCCCAATGACACCAGAGCACTCTGGTATTCCCCAATTCACTGATATGCAAGTCAGTTGCCACACCCTTCTGGACACTGCATTTCCTTGACCAAGTGACATTTTTCAAGCCAATCATCCCAAACTGGAGGAAGAATCTTTCTTAATATAACAAGCAAACAAACAAGTAAATGATCAACACATTTGTTTGCAGATGAATTTTTCTAGCATGTTGAATAGCTGGTTTTAATTGTTACTTTATGGTTGAGCTGGTTTATTGACATGACACTGCCTTTTAGTGTGTGTTTTATATTGTTTTCTTGTTATATTTTACTGCGTCGTTCTTTGGACCCTGAGAACGTATGCTGAAGCATGGCTCATAAACTCTATAAATAAATAAAAAGGGAAATTAAAATTAGAAAAGCCTACACTAACATTTCCTGCCAGAGTTAATTTCAGGTAGAGAAACATTGGCTGGCATCCTGTACGTGACTTAGGTATGTATACATTCCCCTATAGAAGCGGCTGGGCATTTTTGTCTGATGTGGAACATTTGCATTCATTTTGAGGTTGCAGAAGTGGAGTTATTCATGTGGTGTCATTGCATATGCGATGTGATTGTGCATTGTGCATCCCAATGGTCACCAAGTATTGCAATAGTACATTTTACATGTTTTGACATATTCTGTTTTGCAATGTTGCAATTCACTGGTGCACAACCATGACAGGACTTCACAAGTGTAACATTACATTCCTTGTTTTTGATAGAGGAGCTCAGCCAAAACTACCAGGGGCTGAGATCCTACATGCTTCTAATGTAGCGTAAATATACACCAGCATGGTTACAGAGCCAGAGGATGTGGTGGTTTGAGCATTGGACTAGGACTGTGGGAGACCAAGGTTCAAATGTCATTATTTGCTTTCAAGTCATTTCTAGCTTATGGTGACCCTAAAGTGAACTTATCACAAAGTTTTGTTGGCAAGATTTGCTCAGAGGGAGTTTGCCTTTGTCTTCCTCTGAGGCTGAGAGAGTGTGACTTGCCCAAAATCACCCAGTGGGTTTACATGGCTGACCAGAGATCCGAACTCTGGTCTCCAGAGCCATAGTCCAACAAACACATAAACCACTGCACCACACTGGCTCTCCTGAGCAAAAACACCATGTGTGAATTCTTCTTATCAGAGTTTCTCAGAATTCAAGGAACACCTTTTACAACCATGCTGAATATTTTAAAATATTCTTTCCATCCCTGTTTAAAAAAGAAAACATAATACAACTAATCCAATTAAAATATTCATTTGAAACAGTTAAAACACATCCAGAACATGGTCAAAGATGCAGCACTCTTTACCTTTCCCATACCTCATCTTGCCTTAACTTTACTTGCACATCCTTTTGCCCTCAGTGAAAGGCTGAAGACCTATTTAAACAAATGGCCTTTGTCTGCCAATGGATAAAGAGCAGAGAAGGGGCCAATCGAGCCTCTTTTGAGTGTGAGTTCCATAACCTAATCTCTCTCCTGGAGAGAGATTTGCAGTAAAGGACTTGAAAAAGAGATTAATTAATTAAATAAATTGAAACTGATTTAAAAGAAAGATAATATGTGAACTACTGGGAAGATCATCTGAGTCACAGCCCTAGACTCACTGGGCTTTGGGACTCAGTCCAGAAAGGCAATTAATTCTTCTTTCAGGCTGGACTCCTGTTGGAGACTTACATCTTTGTTAGTGGATTTATGCCTGCAGGATATAGAATCAGGCCATTCCCGATATTTCCCATAATCTCTCCCCTACCATTAGATCACTCCTTTATAATCAGAGTGCCCTGTTTAATCCGTATTGCATTTGTAATTTTGTTTTAAGTTAAATTTTAATGTTATGAATTTAATATATTTTCAGGGGGGGGGGGTGAATGTTCTTTGTATTGTATGGGATTGTACTTTTAGATTGTAAGCCGCCTTGATAGCCTCGGCTAAAGGCGGGATATAAATAAATTATTATTATTATTATTATTATTATTATTCCATAGTGCTTGTATCCAGGAAAGAACTGATCTTACATGTCAGTGTAGAGGAGCCAGGAAAGTGACCGGTGTGCATTAGCACTTATGCACAATGGGTCCAATGTGCATTGAGATATACTTGTTACTATCCCAGCCCTGGTGGTGCAGTGGTTAAATGCTGAATCTGAAGCCACTCACTAACAAACCATAAGGTTGCGAGTTCAATACCAGCCAGGGCTCAGGCTCGACTCAGGCTTGCATCCTTCTGAGGTCACTAAAATGAGTATCCAGCTTGTTGGGAGCAATGAGCTTACAGTTGTAAACTACTTAGAGGCTGCATGATGTGGTATGAAGCGGTATATAAATGAAGCTGCTATTGCTATTGCTAGTATGCATCTTTGCAATTTAGTAACAGAGTTTCTTAGCACTTTTGCTGCGTTGCTAAGTATACATAGAATTCCCTAACATAAACTTAGAAGTTTTTGGCCTCAATTCTTATGAAGGTATCCTTGGCTGTACATAATTTGCTATAATAAGATGGGATAAGATGAGAAAGGAAGAGACACGATGGTTGCGCCCCACCCACCTCTCTTTATTCCTCTCATATGCACAAGCCTTCAATATTTCATGAGACCTAGGTGCTTAATAATGAATGGGAAACATGTTTACAGAGAGACATTTCTCACTGTAGATATAATAGAGCACCTCCCAGGACCTGTTCTTTGCTCTGACTTACATCTCCCCACTGGTTGTCAGTTTGCTGAACAACCCACCCTGGCCATCTGTGAGAGCCTGGGGAGGTGTTTTGCTTTTGAGGAACAAGGAGGGATGGACAGGGATTTTGGACACGGCGTTTTGGAAACAACTTCACCGTTCACACTCATTTTGTACTTCGTCTCCGGGTTTCTCATCACCTCTTTTCTTCCTCTTCCTCTTCCTCCCTCCCTTCTTTCCTACACCTCTTCCCTGCAAACCAGAAAAGGACACCAACAGCAGACAAAGTTTACCCATTGAATCAATTGTTGAATAGAGAGTCAATACTTAGGAAAATTCCACTTATTCCATCGTCCTCCATTGGTAGGATCTGCTGATAGGATTCAAGCCAAAGACTCCTGTCTAGAGTCACAATCTCAGCCTAAATTTCTGACTCTCCAGACTAAAGATTGAGCATGCTTGGAGTCTGCAATACTGATGCGAAGTTTGGGACATGTCATTGCTAAAACAATTCGTATTGACTCGCTGATGTAGATATGCCAGTTGCCACATTTCATACTTATTGGCAATAGAGGATCCAAGCCCTCTTCTACAGACTAAGGAAGAAACACTGTAGAAATAAAGCAGTTTGACACCACTTTATTCTTTTCTCAAAGATTTCCCAGAGGATAAGACTAGTAAGTAAAGAAGGGTGGGTTTTAGATGAATTTTAAGGGAAAACAACTCTTAATAGTAATTAAAGTTTGAGAGAGGAGCCAATGAGCTAGAGCAAGGTTTTCAAACTCTGATCCTCCAGATGTTGGGGACTTATGACTTCAAGATGCCTGTTAACTTATGGTGACCCCATGAATTTCCCAAAGTTTCCTTAAGAAAGCTGTTTTTGCCAGTTTCTTCCTCTGATATATACCATACAGCACCTGGCATTTGTTGCCAGTCTCCCATCCAAATACCAACCAGGACTGACCTTGCTTAGTTTCCAAGATCAGACAAGATCTGGTGCCTTTAGGATATTGCTCTTGTTGTTGTGTGCATTCAAACTACTGCAACTTATGGTGACCCTAAGGCAAAACTATCACAGGGTTTTCTGGGGCTGAGAGTATGTGATTTGCCCAAGATCACCCAAGATAAACAGCATAAAGGATAAACAGAAAATTACTACCAAAAGCACAAAAATTAAAAAAAAAATTAAATACTATTCAAACTTATTTTTAAAGGATCAGATTTTGAAGGAAAAGACTGATAAATTTGTAAACCAACAAGATTTATATTGGTTATTGGAATGTCAGGGGAAAAAAACAACACATTTGAATAGACCTATTAATTCAGAGGAAGTTTCAACGGCAATTCCAAAGGGTAAAAAAGTGAGAAAGCTCTGCAACCAGATGGTTTCTCAGCCACCTACTAGAAGTATTTCAAAAAATGAACTGGTTCCCCATTTTAAAAGGAAGTCACGTTGTATCTTTGCATTAGTATACACTGATTTTTCCATCTGAACTATTAGGATCTTACCCATCCCTCCTCCCAGCCTCTTTGCTGTCTTCCCTTTCTGAGGTGACAAACTGGGAAGGCCTCAGCAAGAGAAACAGCTGAGCAAGGCTATCTATTTGAGGCACTGCACCTCTCAGCTCCTCACAATTTATCTCTGTGCCTCTCTCAGATGAATACATCATCCCTGACTTCCAACTTGGCTCTATTGTGCTGCTGCTGCACCGACTGCACTCAGTCTGTCTACAGAGCATCTTACTATCCTCTGCTCAACGGTCATGAAGGAGTGACTGTTCCCATGAGAGGATGCTGTCTTGATGTTCAGGAGACACAGTGGGGTCCAAAGCCGAACCTTCGTGAGAGTGAGTACATGAAAGAGAAGTCAGAATCATAGAATCACAGAGCTGAAAGACACCCAAGGGCCATCCAATCCAACCTTTCCCTGCCATGCAGCAAGACATCATCAAAGCCATGGGTAGGCAACCTTTCCCCTTTAAGGGCCGAGGGACTTCAGCTCCCAGAAGCCTCAGCCATGTTGGCCAATAGTCCCATGTTGGCCAATAGCTCCTGGGATTCTGGGAGCTGAAGTCCCTCGGCCCTTAAAGGGGAAAGGTTGCCTACCCCTGATCAAAGCCCTCCTTGTGACAGATGGCCATCCAGCCTCTGCTTAAAAACAGCCTCCAAAGAAGGAGACTCCACAACCCTCCAAGGTAGCATATTCTGCTGTTGAAAAGCTCTTATTGTCAGGAAGTTTCTCCAAATGTTGAGGTGGAATCTCTTTTCCTGTAGCTTGCATCCGTGCAGAAAACAAGCTTTCTTCCTCCTCAATATGACATCCCTTCAAATATTTACACATATCCTGTGTCTTTCATAGTGATGGAGAAGAGGGAATTTCCACAGTTTTAGCTTTCAGGCCAAGCTGAAATACCTTCTTCCACACCTCTCTTAAATACCCAAGAGCCCTTTTTCTCTTTTCCCTCCCCACTGTCCATAAAGTAAAATCGGGATGGATTTTCCTTAATGGAAATGAAAACTTGCTTTCAGATTCTACAGTCATTATTATTATTATTATTATTATTGAAATCCCAGTCCTTGGGATTAGTTGTGATTTACACCTCAGGTTATTTCTTCTCACTCCCCATTGGAATATATTGTTATTTGTCCCCAAGTTGGCTTCAACCCATGGTAGCCATATGAATCTGAGACTTCCAAAAGCCTCAGACACCAGTAGCCCTTCTCAGATCTTGCAACTTCAGGGCAGCCATGGCTTCCTCGGTTGAATCAATCCACTTGTAGTGTGGTATTGTTCTCCTACTGCCCTCCATTTTACCAAGCTTTATCATATTTTCCATTGAGTCACATTGTCTCTTTTGTTGTTGTTAACTGCCTTCGAGTCGATGTCAACGTATGGCGACCCTATGGATGAGACATCTCCAAGACCCTCTGTCCTCCCCTGATCTGCTTAAATCCTGCAACCCCTTAATACCCAAAGGGACCTCCTCAATAATAGAGTCCCTCCATCTGTCCTGTGGCCTTCCTCTCTTCCTCCTTCCCTTCACTTTTCCCAGCATTATTGTTTTTCCCAAAGAGTCCTCCCTTCTCATGATGTGTCCGAAGTACAACAGCCTCAGTTTGGTCATCTTGGCTTCTTCCATGGAGGTTTCTGGCTTGATCTGCTCTAGGACCCATTTGTTTGTCCTTTTGGCTTTCCATGAGATCCTCAGCACTCTTCTCCAGCCCCAAATTATCTCAAATGCATTGATTTTCTTCCCATCATCTTTCTTAACTGTCCAGCTCACAAATCCATACAGGGTAATAGGGAATATCCTATTATCTCTACATTGTCTCTACTTTGTATTGTCTCTCCATTGTCTCTACAGTGGTAGAATTCAAAGACATAGCCATGTTAGTCTGGAAAATCAGTATGCAAAGGGATCTGTTCTTTCAGCACCTTTGAGACTAATTGGAAGACAGAAGTTGATAGCATGAGCTTTTGTAGGCTTCAGCTTATGAAGTCTACTAAAGTCTACAAAAGTCTATGAAGTCTATGAAAGCTCATGCTACCCACTTCTACAAAGTAGGCTGAAGTCTACAAAAGCTCACACTACCAATGTCTTATCTTCCAGTTAGTAACAAAGGTTCTACAAGATCACTTTGCATGTTGTCTCTACAATACAAGGGCCTTAGTTTAGTCATCTTTGCTTCTAGTATTCAGGCCTGATTTGCCCAAAGACTCATTTATTGGTCTTTGTGGCAGTCCACAGTCTTTGTAACACTTCCCCAGCACCACATTTCAAAGGGGTTGATTTGCTATTAAAATATCCACCAAAAGTCTTCTCTCCATTTAGATTTTCTTCTTTACTGCCAATCAATCAGTGACTTGAATGCTAGGCTGGTCTTCTATCTCTTCACGAAAATTAAAGGACTGTCATGTTCTCATTGTTGCCGTTTTTGTATGACTGTATTTAATCATTTTTAAAAGAAAGAAAATATTATATTGAATGTTGGTCTTGAGTCAAATTAACAGAATAAATGCAACCATAGGAACGAAGAGACAAAGCCTTCCTTCTTCTAATGTTTTCCACGGGGATAAACATGTCAGCCTGTGGCAGGAAAACAAGAGCAACAGCAATAGCAGCAGCAGCAACAATGTCTTGTGGCATCTATGAGACTTACATATCTGGCACAGTACAATAACACCCCAAATCCACATAGCAGTGATACTTGTATTGGGCCAACCAAGATGCAAAACAGACATGATGCAAGGTTTTGAAGCTGGCTTCTTCATCAGGCAAAGATGTTCAAGATCATACAGGAAAGATAGAAAAGGACAATGTGAGCCACGGACCTGCATTTTGCCAAGATGTTGTTGGTGTTGTACTGAGTTGAGATGGTACAGAGGGCTATCTATGCCGGCAGGCTACTCTTCCTTCTGGCCATATGGTACCAAGATACAAAGCATTTCATAGTCCAGGAGACAAAATTTAAATTCCATTAGCAAAACAATGAGTACTTCCTCTTAGATCCAGGATGTCTCCATCACCGGTGATGCCTTGCTCCCAATGCTACATGACCAGAAGGAGGAATGGCCTGCCTGCATAGATATCCCTCCATAACAACTTAAGTCAGAACAGTACCAACAACATCTTGACAACATTCAGGCCTGTGACTAACATTGCCATATTTATTTTTCTCCTATAAGACTTTTGATACCTTTGCCTGATGAAGAAACCAGTGGAGCTTTGAAAGCTTGTGACATACATTTTATGCATTTTGGTTGGCCCAATAAAGGTAACACTATGTTGTGGATTTGAATGTTGCTGTACTTTGTTATTTGGCCAACACACCTATCCCTGGAAATATTTGGCACAATATGAGCTATGCAGACCAGAGGCCAAAATGAGGACAGTGAGGAGTGGGATGTTGTTCTTCCATTTAGATCCCCCCAAATCTGGGGAATTTGGGGTTCCCAAGTCAGAGGGACAACTAATCTGCTCTTGGGTTCTAATCTTATCTTCAAATGGACTGTCCAAGGCTCAGGACCTATATTGTGAGCAGGGGTCAGCTCCCTGGAGAGCAAACTGGACAGAAGCTGTCCAAGGTGCTGAACTCTCTCCAGCTCTTTAGTGATGGTTCCCAGCATCTCTGCAAAGCAGCTGGTAGAACTGGGCCCCCAGTATCAAATTCTACTCGGACTACTCAAGGACCAAGACTCCCACTTCCAGAGGCTGGATAATGGGTCCCTGGGAGTGGGATGTAAACCATCCTCAGGTGATGCCACTGGGGAACATATCCCTAGGTTTATATAGGGCAGAACCAAACTAAGGTGACCTGTCTCACATCTGACAATAGATATGAGGGAAGCACAAGGAAGATTTTACTCCTCTGGTCTGTTCCCAGCCTCCTCTATATCCTTGAACAGCCAGGCTAAAGCATAAACCATCCAGCCACTAAACACAAAATAACCCTTTTGCAAAGGAATCTGCTGGCACCATTGAGACTAACTGAAAGAACGAAGTTGACAGCAGGACCTTTCATAGACTTGAGTCTACTTCTTCAGATGCATTTTTGGAGAGAAACATGCATCCGTGGAAGTAGGCTCAAGTCTATCAAAGCTCCTGCTACCAGCTTCTTTCTTTTAGTTAGTCACCAAGGTGCTACAAGATCCCTTTGCATTCTGATTTTCCAGACTAACACAGCTATGTCTTTGAATTCTACAAAATAACCCTGTTGGTGTCACTGGTCAGGTGTTAATGCTTGGCCATTACATTGGCAAGGATTCTGGAACATATTTGCCTGGAGACAGGGGTTTTGATCTATTACACTGGACAGCAAAACCCCAAGGCACAACTGTTCTCTGGAAGCAACATCTTCCAGAAGAGACCTTCCTTTCCTTTCCTTTCCTTTCCTTTCCTTTCCTTTCCTTTCCTTTCCTTTCCTTTCCTTGCCACCAGTGGGAATTCAGTCCTTGTCCTAGTCAGACATAATCCAGACACTGTATTTTGCAAGCAATTATTCCCTCTTCCAGGTACCCAGAAGTCCCTTGGCCTTGTGTCTTTATCGCACGGTGTGAGGTGTGCTCTAATTGCCCTCAGGCGCCCTACCTGGAGCGTGCCTTAATACATAATTACATAGCATTATGCAGAGAAAGGCATGACAGCCACCTTGGATAATCACACAGAGCAAAGGTTTCTGCCAGTCTCCTGAATATAATAGACATTTTAGCAGTGGTCTTTATTTCCCACCTTAAGAACTCTGTGTACATTTTTTAAAAGAACCATTCTGTGTAGTTACATTTGTAGGATAACTCAGACTCAGCAAGGCCTCCTCCCGGGCTCCCTGCCACCTCCCAGGACTCCGGAGATATACTGAGAAGAACTGCTTTTGCAAATAGATTGTTCTTGATTTATTGCTAAAACAGTAAGTGCAGCAAGACTGGAAAGTGACTTTCAGAAAAGGCTTCCTCCCAGCCAGGCAATGGTGATGACACCAGCATATTCCAAAACTCCTCCGTCCCAACAGTTGACCCTCCTGAAGCAACAAAGCGAATGTTAAATGGATTTCTGAAGGCGATCCTTCAGATTGTTGTCAAGGGCTGGACTGGCTGCAAATGGTGGCAGCTGCCTTCCTACACATCTGGAGGAAGGCTGCCTCAATAGAGCCTCCAGAAATGAGTTTTCTATTGCTTTCTAGACTTCTTGGATAAGTGGTCTATCTCTTGCATTCAAGGCTGGATCAAATGTGTCTACCCATTTCAGTTTGTTGGGATGGGGGCAGAGGAAAATGTCTTTTGGTTGCCTCATATATACAGAGAGATCTTGTAGCACCTTTGAGACTAACTGAAATAAAGAAGTTGGCAGCATGAGCTTTCATAGACTTCAGTCTACTTCCTCAGATGCATTTGGAAATAGACTTAGGTCTACGAAAACTCATGCTGCCAACTTCTTTCTTTCAGTGAGTCTCAAAGGTGCTACAAGATGTCTCTACAGACTGATTCTACAGACTGACATGGCTATATCTTTGAGTTCATATATACATGGTGTGGCAAAAATCGCATAACAGATGTACTTATTAATGCAGGCAATTGCTGTTGTGTGCCTTCAACTTGTTTTTGACTTATGACCACCCTAAGATGAACCCATCATGGGTTTTTCTGGGGCTGAGAGTGTGTGACTGGCCCAAGGTCATCCCAAAAAATCCCATAGCAAATGAAACGGATTTTCCTTCCCAGTAACTCCAGGAGAAATTAGAAGACCATTCCTCAAGGATCTAACTTAACTCAAAGAAATGCATTTCTGTCTCCACTCTGACAGACCAGAGCCTGAAGAGTATGGAGACTAGTTCAACACAACAAATCATGCTGGGTCCCCTCCAGTGGCTGGAAAAGGTCCTTCTTTTTGCTCATCTTGAAGCCCAACCCCAGAATACAGTCCTGCTTTTGTCCATGCAGACAAAATTAGGCATCTCCTTATATCTTGCCTCCCAAAGTCATTCTGCATTGCTATAAAATAACAGTGCCCCTTTGGAAATCCACATTGGATTGGAGAAGCTTTGGGGTGTGGGCTGAGAGGTTGCCCAAGTGATGTTATTTGGAAAGGAATACTGAAAACCCCACAATAGGTTTGCCTTAGGGTCACCATAAGTCAGAAAGAACTTGAAGGCACACAACAACAAAGTGCACTCCAGGAGAGTAGCAACGTCGTCATCCCTAGGGTTAGTTTTGTGGACTTTTGCCTATGTATTCTTTACCATCTGGGGGTTGGAGCAGGCTCTGGCATCCCTGCAAAGACAAGAGGTGTGTGCGGCTGTTGCTGCCGTTCACATTGTGCTCATTCAGCAGCTGTGTCGTTTGCTGTGTTGCACCTCCTCAATTTGCTTCTCTTCCTTGAGAGCATTCATCAAATTGAGGAATGACAGTGTCAACCAAACTAAAAAAGAAATGGGAAGTGTGTGTGTGTGTAAGTGTGTGCATGTGCCCCTTCCACAAAATGGTGGAAGTACTATGAGCCTCAAGGACACTTTCTAGCTTGCCTAAGGTCATGAGTGCAAGGATAAACATCCTCATTTTTCACCATCCAGGAAAACTTGCCCTAACCAGATCTTTCTGTGGTTTCAGGAAGCAGACAATGTGTGAGAAGGAAGAAGTGTTTTGCAAAGAAGATAATGCCTGGCAGCAGCCAAAGACAAGGCATATCACAAGTGGCCTTTGAGAAGAAACGGCAGCGCTGCAATGCCATTGAGCTTAGAAATGAGATTGTTCTGTGGGAGCGCCCCAGACATAGATGGTACATTGGTACAAGAAAAGTACCCAGGGGTATAAATCACAGTGTTTCCTCCCATAATGCAGGTGAAATACTGCTGAGAGTTGATGAGGCCCTTTTGTGGGTGTTGATCATGGAAAATGGTGCCCGGGAGACTTGCCAGGAGAACTCAGAAGCTTTGAATAGACCTGAGAATATAGCTGGGATTTTGTTGGGGCACACAATGCCATTGTGCAAGTGGGCTATGCTTTTTTGGAGATTGCACAAGTGTGGCATTTTATTCAGCGTTGCACAAGCTCCGCTACACCAAAGTTAACTGCTATGCAAATAGTGACAATGTCTAGGAAATCCTTTGAGTGTGGTCTTTAGTGTTACCTAAGGAGCTGGATCAACCATTGCACGATGGACATGTGCACATATAGACAAGACATTGTACAACGGCACCGTCCCTTAACTTGAGCATAGCTATACTGGACTATATTTTTCCACTATGCATACAGTGACCAGGATCTATGAACAGGGCACAAGTCAAAGTGCTGGTTGTGACCTGGGAAGCCCTCTGTGGCTTAGGTCCAGACTGAGCCTGTGTCCTCTCTGTCCTCCTTCCACTCAGGAAAATATATATTTTATTGGACTATGCACTTGGTGATCAACTGGCTATGTGGAAAGGGCTTTCGATGGTGTGTTCACACTGTACTTTTATCAACACTGTCATGTTTTTAAATGAAGCTACACACTTTTAAAATATCGATGTTCTGATATAATAATAGATCATAGATCATGGGGAGGGACACGACGGAATCTATTTTGCCCTGTTGGGAGGAAATTTCCTGGAAGGATGTTGGAAGGGGATCCTAGACATTTTGGAGCGGGTACAAAAAAAGTTAATAACAACAGTCAAAGTTAACAACAGAATTAATGACTAGGCTTCTTTTCTCCACCTGAAGGACCCATTAAGATGTCTGCTGTGTCCTGATCACAACCTTTATCTCACATTTTAACCTTTTGCACTGTATTTTGCTGTAAGTACATGCATGTATTTAAATGGTTTAGTGGCTTTCTTTGTTGTGGTGGTTGCTCTTGTTTGTTCTGTGCTGTCAGATCAGATTCAACTTACAGCAATCCTGGAAGAGAGACTTCCAAGAGAGTTTGTTCTGAACAGCCCAGATCTTGTAGACTCCTTGATTTGAAGCCTTTCTTCTGTAACGGAGACTCCTTTTTCTCCTGCTGCCTTCCACTTCACCAAGCATTACCATCTTTCCCAATGAATCATGTCAATTTATGACATATCAAAGGAGGACAGCGTCAGTTTAGAGACATAGCCATGTTAGTTTGGGATATCAGTATGCAAAAGATCTTGTAGCATCTTTGAGATCAAACTGTGCAAAAGAAATGATAGCATAAGCTTTTGTAGACTTGATCAATTTCTTCAGATCTCCAGTTTGGTTAGTTTGGCTTCTAGTGAGAATTCAGGCTTGGTTTGCTGTTAGCCCTATCTATCTATCTATCTATCTATCTATCTATCTATCTATCTATCTATATCTATCTATCCATCCATCTATCTTTCTCGTGGTCCATGTTATCTGTAGGACATCCTCCAGCACCACATTTCTTTTCTTCCTGCCACCTTCCTTCACTCTCCAGCTTTCACAACCAAACATAGATCTGAATTCAACACGGATTGAATTCCCAGAAATCTTGTCCGTCCCCCCCGCCCCCGTCCTTGTGTGTATTTCTTCAGGATTTATACAAACAGGGCTTTTTAAAAAATGACAACAGCCACCCCAGGCTGTACCTTTAAGGTTACATCCGTGGTGGCTCTCTGGGATGGTTTATTCCATGACAACTCCGAGGCAACAAGGTCTGACTCCAGAATTGCAGGGAGAGGTCTTGGTGCTTTGAGCAAGCCATGTTTCTTGCTGACCGAAAGATATGAGCCGCCGGTCTCGGAGGCTTTGCTGGAACACTTTCTGGTTTACTGACTGTCATACTGAAGGCGGAAAGGTACATAAAGATGTACCTTTATTTCCTTCTTGCTCAAGAGACTCAGCTAAGACAAAAATGCTCCAGTTCAGATAGGGGCTCCGGAAAGGGTGTCGCATGTGATATATTTTTATTCTCGGAGCAAAAGCAGCAACAAAACCTTGTAATAAAATATGTTCCTCCTGAGGCCAAGGATTGTGTGTGTGTGTGTGTCTGTGTGTGTGTGTGAGAGAGAGAGAGAGAGAGAGAGAGAGAGAAGGGGGAAGCTGAACACTCGACAACGCAAAAGCTGTTTCCGAAGGCACGCGGACAGGCACGCCACCGCCGCCATGCCACATGCCTCCCCAAGTGCCACCGTGGAAAAGTCAATGCCATCAATACAATCAACGCTGGTAAAAGCCTCACAGCTTGCTTCCCGGCTGCAGCTGAAAGGAAACATTTTAAGCTGCTCCTGCAACATGTGTGGCACACAAAAGGCCTCATCCTGGGGATCCCACAAGACAAAGGTCAGGTGGCACCAGAAAGGAAAGGAAAAACCCCAAAGAAACAAGAAAATGAATACAATTAGCCCAGAAGGCTGCCCTCCTTGCCACTATGGAGAAAGGGCGAATGGTTGGGCTCACATCACACACTTGGCTCCAGGCCCTACTAAGTGTCAAGTAAGGGATTTCTAGAATCATAGAGCTGGAAGGGACCCCCAGTGGCCATCCAGTCCAACCCCCTTCTGCCATGCAGGAATACACAATCAAAGAACCCTCAACAGATGGCTGTCCAGCTTCTGCTTAAAGACCTCCAAAGAAGGAGACTCTGCAACTTTCAGAGGCAGCGTCTTCCACTGTCTACCCTCAGGAGGTTTTTCCTAAAGTTTAGGTAGGATCTCTTTCCCTGCATCTTGAATTCATCGCTCCATCTCCAAGTCTCTGGGGCATCAGAAAACAAGTTTGCTCCATCTGCAATGAATGCAACTCAACTAAGGCTGCATCTACACCGCAGAGATAATCCAGTTTGACAGCACTTTAACTGCCATAGCTCCATGCTAGGGAATTCTGCAAACTGTAGTTTAGTGAGACATTTAGCCTTTTCTATCAGGGAGCTCTGGTGCCACAGCAAACTACATTTCCCTGCTTTTGGCTCCCCAACCAATTTCCAGTTTCTCTTTTCTGCAGTCATGTCTCCCTCCCTAGATGCATATTAGCTAAGATCCTTGGATGGTGGGCAGGTTTTGCACCTTTTCCTTCCTTCTCTTCAGTGCCTTTCCATGTGGGCCCTGCACCTGAGCAGGCTCCAGTTATCTCAGCAATGCAACATGTATTTGAGAGAGTCGGAAGGCACCGTCGTCCTCTCTGCAAAGGCTGCCTGGATGCTTCGGGAGCGTCTGGCACGCTGAGCGCAGGTGATCAAAGCGGGCGATAGAGCCGTGCCGCCTCTGTCAGGCCTGACAAGCGCATCATCTCAGCCACAGCAGCGATGCCTCCTTTGCTCCTCCATTCCCCCTCCCAACAACAACTACTTGATCAAAATCCCAGCTGAAATTTATCTGACCAGACATGTGTGGAACTGAAGAGCCGGAGAAGTCACTCATAGTGGCACCTAGGAATGACAAATGAGAGGCTGGGAGGAAGGCCAGCTTTGCATATATATGTGCGTCTGTGTGTAGGGATGGGCAGAGGGAAGGAACAAACATGGAGGCTAAAGATGCACAAGAAGAAAGTGTGGGAGTTGAGATGCTGCTTCTCCAAGAAAGCATCATTCAATGTCAGGGAAAAGGCTAGGAGGCTGTTTGTCAGGCACTGACATTGGTCTGCCAATCTGTCTCCTTGAGGTTTAAACCAATACATTGTCTGTTGTTGTTACCTGCCCTTGAGTCAGTCTTGACCCATGGCAACCCTATGGATGAGACATCTCCAAGACCCCCTGTCCTCCACATCTCTGCTTAAATCCTGCAAACTTATACCCATGACCTCCTTCATAATAGAGTCCCTCCATCTGTCCTGTGCCCTTCCTCTCTTCCTCCTTCCCTCCACCTTTCCTAGCATTATTGCCTTTTCCAAAGAGTCCTCTCTTCTCATGATGAGTCCAAAATACGACAGCCTCAGTTTGGTCATCTTGGCTTTTTCTAGGGAAGTTTCCAGCTCAGTCTGTCTTAGGACCCCTTTGTTGGTCCTTTTGGCTCTCCATGGGATCCTCTGCATTCTTCTCCAGCCCCAAATTATCTCAAATGCATTGATTTTCTTCCCATCATCTTTCTTAGCTGTCCAGCTCTCACATCCATACATGATAATAGGGGATATCGTATTATCTCTGCATTGCCTCTACAGTGGTAGAATTCAAAGACATAGCCATGTTAGTCTGGAAAATCAGTATGCAAAGGGATCTATTCTTGCAGCACCTCTGAGACTAATTGGAAGACAAAGGTTGATAGCATGAGCTTTTGGCTTTCCATGGGATCCTCAGCGCTCTTCTCCAGAAACACATTCTCTCAAATGCATTGGTTTTCCTCCTATCCTCTTTTTTAACTGTCCAGCTCTCACATCCATCCAGACTGATAGGCTTGTATGATCCTGACTTTTGTACTGAGTTGTATATCTTTGCATTTTAGCATCTTTTCTAGTCCTTTCATACGCCCCTCCACATTCTTAGTCTTCTTCTGATTTCCTGGCTGCCATCCCCATTTCTATCAATGTTTGATCCCAGGGATGGGAATTCTTTGGGAAGGTCCTCGGGGGTCATTATTTTTGTTTCCTTTATGTTCAACATTAAGCCTGCCTTTGCACTTTCTTCTTGGATCTTCCTTAGTAGGTGTTCCAGGTCTGTGAGGTTTTCTGCTAGTATTATGGTGTCCTCTGCATATCTCAGATGGTTAATATTCCTTCCTTCTATTTTCACTCCTTCTTCTTCTGTGTCCAAGCCTGCTTTTCTTATAATATGTTCTGCATACAAGTTGAACAGATCGGGTGAAAGAATGCAGCCTTGTCTGACCCCTTTGCCAATTGGGAACCATTCGGTTTCTCCGTCTTTTGTCCAGACAGTAGCCTCTTGTCCCGAGTACAGATTCCTCCTCAGGACTATCAGATGTGTTGGCACTCCCATCATACCTTTAAAGGCATTCCATAGCCTTTCATGATCTATGTAGTCAAAGACTTTGCTATAGCCTATAAAACACATGCTGATTTTCTTTTGAAATTCCCTGGTGCACTCCATTAGCCATTTGTAATGTATGATTTATTAAATCAATAAATAGATAAATAAATAACTTGCCAGGGGTCATGCTCCAGCCCCTTACGCCCCACATCACACCAGGGCTCTGCTTTTTCTGCCACATGACAGACCAAACCCTTGGCCATACATGACAAACGAATGAGATGTTGACAGACTCCTAAAGGACAAAGAATGGGTGATGAAGATGACAGGGAGAGAAGGACAAGCACATCCAGTGCAAGTTTCCTGTTTTTAACAGAGGGGAGATTTATTATTAATATTAATATTTTCAAAAACCCATTGAGAAAATGGAGATTAGAAGACAAAGAAATAAGAAAAGAGGTTGCACTCAGACATTAGATTCTGAGATTTGTAGTTTGGGGAGATATTAGCCTTCCATGTCAGAAAGCTCTGGTGCCACAAGAAACTAAGAATCCCAGGATTCCACAGCACTGAACCATGGAAATTAAAGTGGTGTCAAATTATTATTATTATTATTATTATTATTATTATTATTATTATTATTATTATTTAATTAACCCACCTTCCTCCCTGTACTCAAGGCGGCTAACTACTTCATTTCTGCAATGTGGCAGAAGACTCAGGCTTCTTCCACACTGCAAATATAATCCAGTTTGACACCACTTTAACTTCTATGGAGTTCTGTAATTTTGGGAGATATTTAGCCTTCCAGGTCAGAGAGCTCTGGAGCCACAACAAGCTACAGTTCCCAGGATTCCACAGCATTGAGCCATGGCAATTAAAGTGGTGTCAAACTGGATTATTTCTGTAGTGCAGATGCAACCTCAGTGTCTCTTAAGCAGTATATTATGACCTCTCACAAACAAAAAAGCAACTCAGAGAAGGTCTTTTTTGTGTGTGCATTTTTGCAAGAGAGGTGTTTTCTTCTAATGCAAAAGTCTCACTGCAAACTGGAACCCACTTTTGCAGGATCCCAGCTGAGCAACTAATTCAATCATTATGTTCGGTACATATATATATGTGCGTGTGTGTGTGTATATGTGTGCGTATGTGTGTTTTTAATGGCCACGCTGCTTTTTGAGGGCCGGGCATATAATTCCTCCGTCTCATTCCTCCATCCATCCTTGAGAATCAAATTCATCCTCCTTTTATGAAGAATTAACTTGTTGGAGCTGATTTATGAAGAGTGGCAGGCGGTGATGGCAGAACAGTGCTCTAATACGTTCCTCATAAAGTCCTGTAGTTATTCCTAAAAGAGTTCATGTTAATGCCTCCCATTAAAATTCATATTTTATTTCAACATAATGAAATGTCTCCCTGCAATCTCTCAGATATGCCCTTCAAAAGTGGAAGAGAGCCTCTCTTCCCTCCTTGGTCAGAGACGGTGACAGTTTCACACAAACAGGAGATGGCACAGGCAGGTTGCTGGTGGGTCGCCCGTTTTATCCAAGCGCCTTGACTGACAGCCAGGACTTGTCTTGTCACATTACGTCTTCCATCAAATATGACGAATGTTCGTTCCCGCAAATAAAGGAACGATTTCTCTCCTTGAAAAGAGAGACAGAGGGAGAGCAGGCTTCCTGATCCAACTTTTATTAATAAGCCACCTTCTTTTAAGAAAACAAAGGCTCCTTTGAACAGACTTTTCAATTTACAGGTGTCGAATTGAATTGTCGCAGCCCTCGGCACCCGAGAACGGATTCACATCTCATTTCATTTGGGGAGGAAGGTGTTGCCTTCCAGGAAGGATTCAGAAGGAGTTTCAGGGATGGATTCGCTCTTCCTCTTCAGCCAAAGGTGGAGAAAACCCTTTTTAGGGGTCCAAATTCACCGATATACAGAAATACAGAAAGGATTGGCCTGGTTACAACACCCGTGGAAAATAATAATAATAATAATAATAATAATAATAATAATAAATTATATTTCTATCCTCTTCCTAGGATCAAGGAGGGGAACAACCACAATTAACAGATGAACAACATCATTATGAAGTTATGACATCACCAGTGATGATGATCAGAATCCTCTTGGTATCATCTTGTTGGTTGTTGTTGTGTGCCTTCATTTCCAACTTAAGGTGACCCCCCCCCCCCCGCAGGTGAATCTATCATGGCATTTTCTTGGCAAGATTTGTTCAGAGAGGGTTTGCCGTTGCCTTCCCTTGAGGCTGAGAGCATGTCACTTGCCAATGGTCACCAAATGGGTTTCATGGCCAAGCTGGGAATTGAACCTTGGTTTCCAGAGTCATAATCCAATGCTGAAACCACTACACCTTGTGCTGTATAGGGTTTTGTACGTCCTCTACACATACTTGCATAATGTACATCCATCTGTTGTTGTTGTGTACCTTCAAGTCATCTCTGACATATGGTGCCCCTAAGGCGAACCTATCATAAGGTTTTCTTGGCAAGATTTGTTCTGAGAAGGTTTGTCATTGCCTTCCCCTGAGGGTAAGAGAGTGTGACTTGCCAAGGTAACCTAATGGGTTTCATGGCTGAGGTGGGAATCGAACCCTGGTCTCTAGAGTTGTAGTCCAATGCTCAAACCACTATGCC
The DNA here is from genome assembly GCA_026167975.1 of Phrynosoma blainvillii. Classification (NCBI taxonomy): domain Eukaryota; kingdom Metazoa; phylum Chordata; class Lepidosauria; order Squamata; family Phrynosomatidae; genus Phrynosoma; species Phrynosoma blainvillii. The sequence continues at coordinate 33,498,520 of JANUYF010000006.1, forward strand.
ATGTTGATTCTCTTGTTGGTATCATACACCTGAGTTCAGCACCCTTACACAGGCCCTTGTAGTGTTGTGCAACCAATGTATTCAGTTCATGGTTGTGTAAGCAGATTTCCACAAGTATAACCATTCCACACAGACTTACATTCTCTTGTTAGTGACAAACAGAGTAGCCCCATTGAATCAGCTGGGTTTGCCTGTGTGTTGACTCACCATTCAACAATTGATACAATGGGTTTATTTTAGTTAGGCCTGTTGTTGCTACTGTGTGCTTTCAAGTTGTTTCCAATTTATGGTGACTCTAAGGCAAACCTATCATGAGGTTTTCTGAGGCTGAGAGTGTGTGACTCACCCAAGGTCACCCAGTGGGTTTCCATGGCCAAGTGTTGCCCAACCTTCTCGGACCGAGACAGGGGTCACCGATGTCCCAGGGACTGGGCCTTGGACACCATCCCTTATTTGCAGCTTCCCTTAGCTGAGTACCTTCATTCCTCATTGCATGGACCTCCCATTTTATGATGGCCAGGAGAAAATCAGCTCTAAACAGATTTCCAAAGACCTCCTTCTCCCCACTGTGTCCAGAGCTGTCTTTCAGCTTTCTCAGCTCCAGCATGCAAACCTTTCCATTCCACTTCCCAGGGCAGCATCTCCTCCTCCTTTGTAGCCACAGATGTGACTCTAGGAAGACTCCATCAAGCTGCACAATACGAGCCTAACAGTTGAGTCTTTACCTAACCTTGGGGGACCCCCTTCCTCTTGTTTCCTCTTCCTTTATTCTTTCTCCCCCTGCTAGTTCATGAACGCTTTGTTCTTGACCCAAGTCTTTGTGCAAGCAGGCGCTGAGGTTCTTGCAGTGACCTGGTTTCCTTTTTGTATGTGTCTTATTTTTCTTTTTGCACAAACCCTGATGCTGGCAGGAAAAGAGAGAAAGAGAAATTGTGTACGCCAATGGATTGGAGACAAGGCTACCCAGTTGCTGACTGGCAGTTTTTCTCCTTTAGAGGAAACAACGGTGTAGAATTGAAAGCGCTGGGGCCCTACACATGTGTAAATTCCTTTACACCTGTATTCCTCAAACTTTGGCTCCCCAGGTGTTTTGGACTTCAACTCCCAGAAGACCTATCCAGTTTGGTCAACAGTCAGGAATTCTGGAAGCTGAAGTCCAAAACATCTGAAGGATCAAAGTTTGGGAACCACTGCCTTACACACACAGTTGTCGTTTTTTGGCCATATACAATGGATGCAATGAATTCACGGTTGTGTAATTGCAGTTCCTCAAATGTAACCATTTGGCACACAGCTGTGCATTCTTGGATGGTGCTTAAATATCTGTTAGTGCCCTCAATGTACTACTTCATTAATGGGATTTCAGAAAAATCCACTCCACATCCCCCTTTGCACATTGGGACAACAAGCAAGCATGTTGGTTGCACAATGCCCAATGTTCAGTTTTCAAGCAAGGAATTAAAGCGTGTGATGGCCTCCCAACCTCCAGGTTTTCCTGGATGAAGCAGATTCTCTTAATCCATTTCTTTTTGGCTTCAGGCCTGATTATGGAACAGAGACTGATTTGGACACCTTGGTGGTGACCTGGACTGAGAACTGGACAGGACATCTCTGTAGTTTCTGGTGGACCTCTCAACAGCCACCGTTCCCTTCAGAGCTAACTCAATGGGATCGACTCAGAGGACTGCCCTGCACGGTTTATGTAGGCAAGGAATCCTCAGAGTTGGTTTTTCCATCTCTTTCCTCTGAAATATAACCTACAGCACTTGGTATTTGTTGGTGGTCTCCCATCCAAGTGCAAACCAAGGCTGGGAGACGCTGCTTGGCTTCCAGGATCAGATGGGATCTGGTGCCTTTAGGGCATTTAGGCCTTCTTTAGAGATCTTCAAACAGAGGTCAGATGTCCATCTTTTGGGGGTGATTTATCTGTGTGTTTCTGTATGGCAGAATGGGGTTGACTAGATGCCTCTGAGCCTACCTTCCAGTTCCATGATTCTCTGTGGACCCTAGTTTATATACTGTCACATTTCTTACCTCTTCGTTGCTGGTCTGGGTTTTTCCTGTTACCTCCGCAGCCTCCCTCCCAATGCACCCACCCTGCCCATAACCTCCTATTCTTCCATGGGATGCATATTGTAATCAATGAGTCCAATCAGCAACTGTTGGGGGAAGAGCATGCTGGCCAATAACCAATTTCTAGCATTTTTTGGGCTTGTTTGACCACTTAAGGCATTAGAGGAGGCTTTAATTTGATAGGCCTGTAATCAATGGCATTTTCCCGTCAGGAAAAAGAGCAGCTGAATGAGGAATTAATGACAGGATGATATCCATCACAGGGTCCCTGAAACTGAGAGCTTTCGCAGTCCATCATTCATGGACTCTGCAGTCCATCATTCTGCTGCAGTGGCTATTTATTCCTGTTTGATGGCCCCATGCGGTGATCTGGTGGCAGCTGATGTCCCTGACCGTGGTGAGTCTGTTTAACTTTAAAGGGTCCATCCAGGGAGCTGAATCTATTTCAGGAAAGGGGACATCTTGGGTGTGTGGGGGTGTGGAGGGGGGGATTAATAGACTGAGGGAAACACAGGAAAATGATGGGGGAAATGGTAATGGCTGGAAAGCTTTTTGTAGTTTTGAAAAATGTGCATGATTTCTAAAATCTCAGCCCAGAATCCTGTTGGTAGATCCACTTGGTAGCTGAATGGTGAGTCAATACATTGATACAATGGGTCTGCTCTAGTTGGGAAAAACTATAGGACATAGGCTTTAAACCCCTTTGATTCAATAGGTCTGCTCTACTTGAGGCTAACAATAGGATGTAGATCTTAAACTCCATCAATTCAATGGATCTATTTTAGCTGGGACTAACTATAAGATTTAGATCTTAAGTCCCATTGATACAGTTTTTCACTCTAGTTGGACTAACTATATGATGTAGGCCTTAAACCCCATTGATCTATGGGTCTGTTTTAGTTGGCACCAATAGAATGTAGGCCTGATTCAATGGGTTTATTCTACTTGAGACAAACTATAGGATTTAGGCCTTAAATCCCATTGGTTCAATCAGTCACTGTAGTTTGGACTAACTATAGGACTTAGACTTTAAACCTTGTTGATTCAATGGGTCTATTCTAGTTGGAACTAGCTATAGATTTTAGACCTCAAATCCCATTGATTCAATTTTTCACTCTAGCTGGGGCTAACTATAGGATGCAGGCCTTAAACCCCATTGATTTAATGCAGGGGTAGGCTACCTTTCCCCTTTAAGGGCCGAAGGACTTCAGCTCCCAGAATCCCAGGAGCTATTGGCCAACATGGGACTATTGGCCAACATGGCTGAGGCTTCTGGGAGTTGAAGTCCCTCGGCCCTTAAAGGGGAAAGGTTGCCTACCCCTGATTTAATGAATAGTTAAGTCTATCAGTAGGATTTACACCTCACACCCCATTGATTCAATGTGTCTACTCTAGTTGGGACTAACTATAGGTTTTAGACTTCAAATCCCATTGATTTAATTTTTCACTTTATCTGGGACTAAGTGTAGGATGAAGGCTTTCAACACCATCAATCCAATGAGTAATTGAGACCAATTAGAATCTAGAATCAGTATGTAGAGAGATCACAAGTCTACTTCTTCATATGTGTTTGAAGAGGGGAAAAACCTGAGCTTTTGTAGACATAGGTCTACTTCCTCAGATGTCCTTAGCCAAATGCATCTGAGGAAGTAGACTGAAGACTAGAAAAGCTCATGCTGCCAATTTCTTTCTTAGGTGCTCAAGATCTCTCTACCTACTGATTCTAGACTAACACAGCTATATCTTTGGCTTACAATGTATAAGCCAATTGCCTCCAACAACCTGGGTTACTGATCTACAAAAGGATGGAAGATTAAGGGCCTTTACAGACTGCCAGAAATAATGCAACTTGAGTCCACTTTAACTGCCCTGGCTCAGTGCTAGGGAATCATGGGAATTGTATTATTTTTTTTCTGAGACATTGAGCCTTCCCTGTCAGAGAGCTCTGGTGCCACAACAAACTACAATTCCCATGATTCCCTAGCACTGAGTCAGGGCAGTTAAAGTGGATTCAATTTGCACTATTTCTGGCAGTCTGCAAAGGCCCTGAGTCAACCTTGAAGCCTTCCAGGATCGAAGTCACAATGTTGTGGCTCCAGAAATTATAGACCCAGCTTTAGCTTTGTCTTGAAATGGCCCTTGGTGGCCACACTGGGCTAAATATCTAACCAGAGTAAGAGGGGGGAAAGCATTCTATAATGGTGAGAAAGCATTCATGCTTTTTGGTAAGGGTTGCTTTGAAAACGTGTGGGTTTCTTGCACAAAAACTCTACTTATTTTTCTGCATAAAAAAAAAACTTCTATAACACTTCCGAATGCTCAAATACTATGCAAAAATACTCATTTTCTTCCTCATGGGGTGGGGTTGAGGGAACGGCAGTAATTATTCATCCCAGCGTTTGAAATAATTGAAAATGTATTCCCCTAAGCCAGAGGCTTTTGCAGCCAACCTCTCCCTTCCCCAGTCCAACAATCAATCTGCATGCTTTTTATGCATCTACTGTATTATTTCCAGTTGCCGTTTTTACCCCTCCCAATAATAAGGCATAAAAGCTTGCAGCCTTAGATTCATTCATTCATTCACTTGTTTGCAAGGTAATAGCAATTCAATATCTAATCTCGGATCCAGTTAGATTTGTTCACTAATAACTCTGGCCCTTTTCTGTTTACTGCTCAAGTTTAAAGGGAATGCCATTTTCTTATCCAGCACATTTTTAGTGTGTCAGTAAAGAAAAGAAAAGAAAATACACCCACCAAATCTCTCTCTTTCCCCCTCCTGTTCATATAAAATACAAACAACAATAGGAAATGAATCTACTAATTAAACTGCCCCGGAATTCATTTTCGACTTTCCTGTGTGATGACAAAACATACAGTGGAATCCAAAGGCAACTATTAAATGTATATCTCCCAGATAAAACTAAAATGAGAGTGAGATTGCTTTGTGATAGACTTTGAGGCTGGAACCAGACTGTCAAAGCAAACACAGAGGTATGTGATTTCATAAAGGAGGTTTTTCATCCAAATCACAAACATTGAGGGAAAGGATCAAGCTTGTTTCTCTCCCCCTGTTCCCCCCCCCCCGGGATTCTTGGGCATATATATATATATATATATATATATATGGTTTTAAATTGTCTCTGATCATGTCCTGTACTGCTTAGCTTAACCTCTTGACACTGATAATATGAAGAAAGAGAAAATGGGTGAAATGGATTAGCATTGTGGCCAATGGCAGGTTCAGCATTTGCATTTCAAAGTGAATGAGACAAGACTTGTTTCAAGCTCTGTGTATAAATGTCCTTAAACTCCATCTCTGTTAGGAGCAGTGTCCTGGCTTTTTGGGGGGAGGAAGGTCTTTGGCCAGTGATTCCCAAACTCTGGCCCTCCAGGTGTTTTGGACTTCAGTTCCCAGAATCCTAAACCATTGGCCAAGATGGCTGAGACTTCTGGGAGGTGAAGTCCAAAACACCTGGAGGACCAGAGTTTGGGAATAACAGTCTTAGGGGGGTTGCAGACTGCCAGAAATAGTGTGAATTCAGTCCACTTTTAGGGTTAGGGTTAGTGCTAGGGAGTGATGGGAACTGTTATTTTTCTGAGACATTGAGCCTTCTCTGTCAGACAACTCTGATGCCACAATAAAATACAGTTCCCATGGTTCCCTAACTCTAACCCTAACCCTAAAAGTGGACTGAATTCACACTATTTCTGGCAGTCTGCAACCCCCCTTAGGCACTCACAGGATCTTACAGGTAGAAGACTTTAAAAATGGACAATTCACCAAAATGGCTCCAAATAAAAATGAGGTAGAAAGACAAGCTGATTTTGCAACAAAAACAATTACTGTATTTCTTTATGAAAAAGACAGAAGAAAGATAGCACACATAAAGCATCCCAATAGAACAGTCTATACTCAATGCAAGTACTTTCTCAAAGCAAAGGAGAGCAAAACAGCATGGGACCTAAAAACCAACAATTTCTAACCAATCTGAAGAGGGCTAGAAGGGTGTAGCTAACCTTAAAGGGCTTGCAGACTAAAACACACATGGATTTCCTCACACTCCAGAGTGGAGAAGATGGCTTGAAACTGGAGAAGGTCAATCTCTCTCTGTGTCTCTGTTTCTAAGAAAACATATCCAGGGTTAACTGTGTTGGCTATGTAGCAAAGTACAGTATCATCCAAACACCACAAACAGTCAGAGAAAAAGAATGGAGACAAACTGGATCTCAAAGGTAATAGCTTTTTGTATTGCTAATGGATTTTAAAGCTCATTTCCTGGACTGAATTTCCCAGCATCCCCATGTACATAAGGAGGAGGAGAGGCAACCACAACCACAACATCTTGACCAAATGCAAGGCTATGACTAACATCTTTCTTTCTTTCTTTCTTTCTTTCTTTCTTTCTTTCTTTTCTTTCTTTCTTTCTTTCTTTCTTTCTCCTGGATGGTTTTTAACCTTTGCCTGATGAAGAAGCCGGTGCAGCTTTGAAAGCTTTCAACATGTACAGTGTGCATTCTGGTTGCTCCGATAAAGGTATCACTGTTTTGTGGATATTGGATGATACTGTAGTCTGTTTTTAAGGTTTTCCTAACTTTCCTAGGGCAGCCTCCTAAGAGAAAAGGGAACCCTTTGGGGGGAGCAAACATAACTTCAACATGTCCTTGCAAAAAGGGCAGAAGTGAGCCTGCTCTTTTGGTTCTGATAATGACTCTTAAGTGGTCTGAGCAATGGAGGCAATGGAGTTGGACAAAGCCAATCGGTATAGCCATTTACCCTCTTTTAAATCCAGATGTGTTTGCCAGCCTCTCTGAAGACATCACTATACCTGGAGGTATACTAATCTGTGCCAGTTTGGCAGGGTCTCCATTCATTGGAGGTGGACAAGACAGCTAAGCAGGATTGCTCTCCATCAAGGCAACCATTCCCTTGCTAGCAGGGGGAAAATGAGAGAAGTCTGCAGCTTAAAGTGAGACTTGGATTTTCCCAAGATGGACAAAGGGTCCAGGTCACCGCCAGTGTCCTTACATCTCACAAAGGCCAAGGCTTCTTACTTTTTCACTTGTTGCTGCTTCATCCACCTCCCACAAACCTGTCATTCAGAAGGAAGATGCTTTCTGCTCGATAGTGGCCAATTAAGTCATTTCTGAATGCTTGGAATCAGCATCCCATTTTCCACCCCTTTAAGTGTTTAGGTCTCTGTGACCATAAACATCTCTACACACACGCACACACACACACACACACACACACACACCTTGGAAGCACCTCTCCAAAATGATCAGGTTGAGAGGAGGAGGGTGCCTTCCCTTCATCGAAAACCACAAAGCCTGTAATTAGTTTGCACCATGTTATTTCTACAAAGCAGATCTCACATTTAAAATTTGAAAGGTAATCATCGAAAAATCAACGCGGAAGCTATAAATAGAGGAGCAGGAGGCACGGAGGCGTCTCTGTCCCATCATGGAGCTGGAAGGCACTCCATCTTCACACAGCCATTAAGGGAAAGGCTGGAGGGGGCCCCGGGGTTGTTCTTTGACCCCATCTTTCGCCCATTCCCTTACTTCTTGCATCAGGGTAATTGCTGCCCTCATCATGAAGGAAAGAAGCACCCACGCTGCCAGAGAGGCCAACGTAAACCTCCGGGTTCATCCGTGCCAACCTCTGAGAGGCGTAATCACCGTTTTCATCTCTTATCTGCCAGAGACACCCACCAGCCTTGCAGTAATTCTGGCAAGGTGCTCCCTTCAGAGCTGAGATTAGATGCCGTCGCTTGGAGCTTCTCCTCACCTGTAAATCAACGGCGCCGGTTCGAGCTCTCCTGCCTATTGCTAAGGGCCAAGAGAAAATGGTCAGGCGTGGCAACACGGCAGCGAGGTTTCCAAAGCAGTAAACATGCATGATTTACACAGCTCTGAGCGGCCGCCGCGCGTAAGAGTTTTTATGCTCTCTATGCTTCAGAGGAACTCCAGAGTAAGCAGAGCTTACTTAGATCTCTCTCTTTCCTTCTCTCGTGAGACCCTTAAAGAGGGATTTGGAGGAAAGCACTGCAGAGCAATAACGCCGGTGACCTGATACTCTCACAGGCCTCTTTGAAGCCTTGGGATGGATGAAACAGCCTCATGAAGATTTGTGCCTTTCCCAAGTCCAGGGCCACACATGCTGTGTTGACTATGAAAAGCTCCTCTTCTGCCTTCCCAGCATCTCATGTAGTGTTTGGTACAGGTTGGCATCCCTGGGAATGTGTATTATTTACACACACACACATATTGGTGAAATCCTGCGTCAGGGTTGCATAGTGTACATCTCCACATGTGCAGTTATGCATTCACTGTGATATGCAATCCTTGCATTTAATGCAAAGGGATCTTGTAGCGACGTTGAGACTAACTGAAAGAAAGAAGCGAGTGGCATGAGTCTACAAAAGTGTGTGTGTGTGTTTTCTAGGAAAGGCTTGTTGTCAGGAGTGTGTAGTGGAAGAGTTTCTTGTTAAAGTTGTGAGGGAGGGCAACTTTATTGATGAACTTTATGAGCTGGCTGAGTTTATTATTTCCCTATGATTAATTTTTGCTGCCGGGTGATAGTCATTTGCAGTGTTCAGCCTAATTAACTGTTAGGGGACCTCTGGCTTTTTGCATCAGCACTCTGTGTGTGCGCATGTGTACTTGTGTATGTGTATGTGTGTGTGTATGTAAATAAGTAACTGACAAAACTTACTTACATACACATTTTTGTGACGGCCTGCATTCTGCTGGGTCAAGGGTGAGTATCATGACACCCTTGGGGTATTTATCTTTTTTAAAAGTTTTGTTGGAAAACTTTTAAAATACAGTTACAATGAAAGGGAGGGGAGAAACAAATTGAGAGGAGGAGGAGGAGGAGGAGGAGGAGGAGAAGAAGAAGAAGAAGAAGAAGAAGAAGAAGAAGAAGAAGAAGAAAGGGGAGAAAGGATGAAAGTATGCAGGATATGAACATAGAACATGCAAATTAACAGAAGCAGGCCACATTTCCCCAAATACAGCCAAGCTCCTGAATTAGGAGATCTCTCTCCAGTGTGTGTTTATGTGCCTTCAAGTTGACTGTTGACTTATACAATCATAGAATCATAAATCAGAGTTGGAAAAGACCCCAAGGGTCATCCAATTCAACCCCATTCTGCCATGCAGGAATACACAATCAAAGCATTCCCTGAGACAGATGCCCATCAATCCTCTGTTTAAAAACCTCCAAAGAAGGAGAGACCACCAAAATCTCCAAGGGAATATCTTCCACTTTCAAATAGTTTTTGATGTCAGGACTTTCTTCCTAATGTTGAGGTGGGATCTCTTTTCTTGTAGCTTGCATCCATTGCTCTGGGTCCTATTCTCTGGAACAGCAGAAAACAAGCTTGCTCCATCCTCAACATGACATACCTTCAAAACTTTATGGTGACCCCATGAATTTCACAGGGTCAAGGATGACTCAGAGGAGATTTTCACACAGACAAAAGTGATGGGAGCATAGAGGGATGTTCCTGTCACTATTGCGCAATTGTGCGAAGACTGTCAGGTGACGTTGCAATAGTTGCATCATTATCCCACAGATAAAGAGGAATTCTAGCACCACTTTCCATTCACAGGAAAGTCCCATGAATGAAAAGTGGTACTTGAATTCCTCTTTATTTGTGGGACAGTGACGCAACTATCTCAATGTTGTGTGACGCCATCTGATAACCTTCGCACAATTGCGTGACAGTGACGGGAACATCCCGCTATGCTCCCATAACTTTTGCCCGTGTGAAAATCTGGGGAGGTGGCTTTGCCGGATCCTTCCTCTGATGAAACAGACCCTACAGCATCTGGGATTCCTTGGCCACTTATGTTTAAAAATGCCCATCCATCCTGCCTCCCTTTCACAAAACAAAATGGGTGAAGGAATGGCATTTTCAGCAATGTGAGGGTAGCACCACTTAACCCCCAAAATATCATGGGGGAAATAAACAGATGAGAGCAGAAGGGCAAAGGCAACATGTCAGTTTCTTCAGAAGTGAGAAGAACCAGATTGCTGGAGTTTGGAGGACAGTAGGAGGCAGCACTGGCCAGCTTTCCTCTCTCTGGCCAAAGGCATTCCTGACTGTCGGCAGGAAGGTAAGGAGGCAGAGAGAGCAAGTCCAGCCTTGCCATTACACATTGCAGCTTGTCGGCAATAGAGTTGCAGTCCTTATTCAAGCCCTCTCTGGGCTCAAATGTCCAAGTCTGCTTGTGTGCGTGTGTCTTTGTCTATGACAATATTGCATGGGTTGCGTTTACACCAGACATGGCTCACTCAAGTGACAGATGAGGTGGACACGTGGCCATATGCCAGATTGCACCATTTTAGACCCCAAAAAACACTGCAGAAATAATCCAGTTTGAGAGCTGCCCTGGATCAGGGCTGGGGAATCCTGGGAATTGCAGATTATTGTGGCACCAGAGGCCTCTCTGACAGAGAAGCCTAAATTTCTGACATGACTACAGTTCCCAGAATTCCCTAGCACTGAGCCAGGGCAGTTAAAGCGGTCTCAACCTGGATTATTTCTGCAGTGCATTTTGGACCGTAGAGAGCAAGTTTGTTTATTTATTTATTATTTATTCATTTCATTTTTATCCTGCCTTTCTCCCAGAAGAGGAACCAAGGAGGCTCCCAAGATTAAAAAAACCCAACACTTTAAAACTTTTACAATAAAAACATTTCAAATCATCCAATCATGCTATTGCTATTGCTTTGAACAAAGCTTGCCAAGAAAAACCCATGATAGGTTTGTCATAATTTGGAAATGACTTGAAGGCACAACAATAACAACAACAACAACTTGTGCCCCTGAGAACTCTGCATAAAGGCTATTGGGATGCTTGAGTTTGGATTCACAGCATCTGTGGACACAGCAGCGATTCAAAGGCTGGGGCGCCTAGTGGGAAGACTGGGTGAATAAAGTCTCACACAGGAACCACGAGGACATCCAGAAGGTCCTCAAATTTGGTGACAGGGTGGGATAAGTGGAAGCCCTCACCATTGGTGGTAGAAGTAGGATAAGAGGTAGATGAGCCTCGCATTTGGGACTCAAGACAGCTTCCAAAAGTTAAAGACCTGTTTCTTCATCTCCCAAATGTTGTCATACTTTCTAGGCCTTCAAAATTAGCACATATGTAGGGACACCATTTTCATTTTCTCTCCCCCAAATATGACCGCTCGGTTTCCTACAGCTAAAATTTTACACCGTACGGCGGTTAACGTAAGGCTCAGATATCAATAGAATTAAAATAAATTTTAAAGCATGCCCATGAAAAAGGAAATATAGACAGTACAGTACATGATGGAAGGCTCTTTAATATTATTAACTCCCCGCTTTCATACAGCACTCGCTGACTCCCACGTTTGCCTTCAGAGAGGTAATGCACCTAAATCCTTTGCAGCATAAAAACAAACCTTTCCAGCAAACTGGAAGGCAAACCACAAGTGCTTAATTTAACAACTTCATTTCTTAAAAAGAGCAAGCTCCTCTCCTCTCCCACCCTCTCTGTCCTGTTTGCTTGTACCTTCAGAGAAAGAGATTATAGAGTGTACTTGGAAGAAAACAAGCCTGTTTGGTTCAGATCTTTCTGGTGTAATGTTCACAAAGTGTAATCGTTACTGAACAGTGTTGGATACGCGGAACTACAAAACATGACATTTTTGAATATCAAAAAGGAAATTGGTGGTAACGGAGGGAGGGAGTGACTCCATCAACTTTTGCTCTGATCTAAGAAGGATCTCTTGGCTATGAAGATCTTAATTGAAACACAACTTGAAAGACTCCTGCAAGAGCAGACAGGGGGGGAAAAAGGGGGGGATATAGAAGAAAATGAAAGAAAGCCTCCAATGATTGCTCCAAATAACACAATGTTGGGATGAAGGGAGGTTGGGGTGGGTGGGATGGGGGAAAGACACCATTTAAATAGCAGGCTTTTCTTTTTTGTGTCCTCATTAAGCAATGAATAAACTGTTGGGATGGCTGCGGGACAGACAGATCTCATGGATTTGTCTGCAGATGTGCATTTCTTTCTCTGTGTGTGTGTTTCCTCCAGAGCAACAGGCAAGAGCTTGAAAAACCAGGATTCCTGTCAAATACCAGAGACATGTCAGACCCCAAGATGTCAACTAGGAAGATGAACTGCCATTTCTCCTTTAATTGGTGTCTTTCTGTTCAGCCTGGAGAGAAAGGGGGGTTGAAGGAGAAGGATGCACCTTAGGCTGGAGTTCAAAGCCCCCTAGGTTTCCTCTTGCTTAGAATAATGGGGGGATCCTTAGTAGTGTTTGAAAAGATGTAGCCATGTTAGTCTGTTTTTCATGTTTAAAAAGTCATAAAGGAATCCAGTAGTAGCTTTGAGACTAACTGGGATAAATGCATTCCATGGAATCAGAGTCTTAGGGGCTATCTGCAGTGTAGAAATAATCCAGTCTGACACCACTTTATCTGCCATGGCTCACTGCTATGGGCTTCAGGGAATTGCAGTTTTGTGAGATATTTAATGCACCAGAGAAGCAAGTGTACAATTTAAGATAATACGTTTTTGTGCAATAATATATTTGGTTATAACAAAATCACAGTGAAATTATGTCAAAGAAATTATAGCAATATTCATCCATTGCATAAGACAGGAACTATTGGCAAAAAAACACCCATTATTTAATCTTACAAAGATGTAGAGATACACAGAGTTAATCCTATGCAGAGTCCATTGGAAAAAAAGTCTTGTGGCTGGCACATCAAGGGTAAATTCTTGGTGAGATATTTGTGAGATATTTAGCCTTTTCTGCCCGAGAGCTCTGGTGTCACAATAAACTTCAGTTGCCTGGATTCCATAGCATTGAGCCATAGCAGTAAAACTGGTGTCAAAATGGATTATTTCTGTAGTGTAGATGGATGCAACCCTAGAGGTGGAAGGGATTACAAAAGCCAACTAGGTCAGAAAGGCACTGTCCAGGGTGCTGAACTCTACCCCTCAAATAGCCCCAGAATCTTGCAGACTTCCTTTTTAATGCTCTCTACCTGGCCAAGTCTTTATTGGAGAATGAGAACCAGGAGGACAAGTCCCAGCTGCAACATCCAGGTCCAGGTCCAGGGACAGATGATAGAGCTGAGGGACTTCTGGAGTCAGAGGCTCAGCTTTCCTTGGTCTGAGAAGATACACAAGAAGAAGAGGGAGTAGAGGCAGACTCTGAAGCAGCCAGTCCTCCAAGTCCAAGGATGCATCTACACTGTAGAAATAATGCTGTTGATACCACTTTAACTGCCATGGTTTCAGCCTACAGAATTCTGGAATTTGTACTTTTGTGACGCACCAGCATTTTTTGGCAGAGAAGGCACAAGATGTTGCAAAACTACAAATCCCAAGCTTCCATAGGATGGAGTTACAGTGCTTAAGGTAGTGTCAAACTGCATTATTTCTACAGTGTAGATCCACCCAAAGACATAGTTGGCATCATAGGGTGCATGATGATAAGGCATGGCTGTTGTAATGACCAAGCATTAATTCAGCCAAATTAATGGTCCTGCCAAATATTTCTAGCATCAGCTTTCATAGACTCTGGTCCACTTTACCAGATGCATGAAGTGAAGCTTTGATGGGCAGACATATATGCAGACAGGGTTTTGGGCAGCGTGTGAAAAGTAATGGAAATACAAAAACCTGTTGCAGTGGTAAATATATATCAATTTAATGGTATTTTGGTCCTTGATTGTAGAAATACTTCCTGTCTCAAGGGAAAGGTTGCCATTAACCACTACTGTTGTCAAAGACCAGGGTGCTGCTTATTATTATTATTATTATTATTCTGCCCTTTTCCCAAAACTGGGACTCAGAGCAGCTTACAAGATTAAAAACAGTGCAATTAAAAAGATAGAAAAGTCTTACATTAAAACAGAATTAAATTATTACACTATTAAAATAGATTGTGTTGCTCGTGTCATTCTCAGCAGAAGTACTCATTTGTCTCTTCTGTGCATACATTTGTAAATCAAGTAAATATAGTAGACATAGTAAACTGGGCTCTCATTCAAAACAAACCACTGCCAAGTCTGCAAAGAAGCAAATTTTCACTCAACATTGGGAGAAATATCCTAAAGTTGAGAGATTTTAGGCAGTGGAACAGACTGCCTCAGGAAGTAGTGTGATCACTTTTGCTTAAAGTATTTAAACAGAGCCAGGATAGACATCTGTCAGGGATGCTGCAGATACTTTATTTGGGAACTATAGTGCCTAGATTTAGTAGATGGTGGCAGAAGTGGGGTCGTCTCCATGGGATTGTCACATTGGACCTCCAACGTCCCTTCTGTCCCCATGATTCTAGACAGCCCTGGAGCCTCTCATGGCTCCCTATGGAGATGGGGAATGCATGCAGCAATATTTTGCTCCTCCCAGACTAGAGAAACAAACTGTTAGCAAGAGGAGCAGATGTAGAAAATGCTGTCTATGTCTGAAAATGTCATAAGTACACACTGGGCTTTGAAAGATCTGTATTTGGCTACCTTTGTTTCAAAGATTGGATGCTTTTCCTTCAGTTCCATAAAGACCTCACCCTTTTTTTCCATTCACTTGGGCTTCATCACAGCCAAGAAAGGGAAGGAGGGAGAAACAATTTTCTAGGGGCCTGAAAATTTTTCTTTGGCTCACTCTTCTCTGATGTGAGACGTAGCTCATGTTGAGAGAGAAGCATAGATAAGATAAGTATTGATTTGGGAGAGGAGGAGGAGCCCTCTGGGCCTTCCCCCCCCCTCCACCTCTCCATCCCCCACGTCTGGGATTAAGATCAAAGTGAGAGCTGCTGAGAATCAGCATCATTTGTTTCAACACGCTGGCAATCTGTGTGGGATACGTTGGCAGGATCTTCAAGGAAGAAGCTCAGAAAAGAGGCCATGTTGGGAAAAGGGTCATCACCTGCTGTCCCTCTGACTCACCCTGTTGCCTTTTCGGATGACCAGAGCAACCCCACCAAGACAGTGTGGAGTGGACGGGGATGCTGGGAATGCTACCAGGCTTTCAAAGAAGATCTTAGCAGGTGGCTTCCATGGCAATGGGGCAGATGAATCCACTCTGGGTTTTAGATGAACTTCAAAGGAGCGTTCCAAGGTGATGAGCCTTTGGGACCACTCTACTGCCCATGAAGACCTTGCCCAGTTCTGAAAGCTAAGCATGAGCAGGCAGGGTTACACTTGGATTGGAGACCACCAGAAGGCTATCTTGGAATCATAGAGTTGGAAGAGACCACAAAGGCCATCCAGTCCAACCAGCCTCTGTTTAAAGACCTCCAAAGAAGGAGACCCCACCACAATTCAAAAAGGTCTCTTTGGAGATCTCTTAGGAAGACTAAACCCAGGAAGACATGCAATTGGAAGTGTGGTTTCAAAACAACTCGAGTAGAAAATATAATATTGGTAAGAATGAAGGCTGATATCTTGCTTGTGACTTTATTGTTGTTGTTAGCTGCTGTCAAGTTGACTTCTACTTACAGTGACCCTATGAATGAGAGACCTCCAAGTCACTTTCACCAATGTGGTGTGGTGGTTTGAGTGTTGGACTTGGACTCTAGAGACCAGGGTTCAAATCCCAGCTCAGCCATGAAAACCCACTGAGTGTCATTGAGCAAGGGTCGCTATAACTCAGAAATGACTTGAAGGCATGCAACAACAACCTCAGCCTAGTCATCTTTGCTTCTAGTGAGAGTTCAGCCTTGACTGGCCCTAAGACCCATTTATTTGTCTTTTCAGTTGTCCTTGGTATCTACTGAATTCTCCTCCAGCACCACATTTCAAATGAATTGATTTTCTTCCCACCAACTTTCTTCACTTTCCAGCTTCCACACTCCTGCATTGTGATCAGAAATATTATGACCTGGATGATTCTGACTTTAGTATTTAATGATATAATGATATTATGCCCTTGGTATCTGATGGGGTTTGGTTCCATGACTCCCCATGGACACCTAAATCCATGGATACTCAAGTCCCATTACAATGGCATAGAAATGATGTCCCTTATATAAAATGACAAAATGAAGCGTTTCTATTTGGTGTGTGTGTGTGTTTCAAACCACGGATGGTTGAATCTATGGATACAAGGGCTGACCATATCATATAGACAAACTCCTTATGCAAGCCAGGAAAAAGACCAACCACTTCTTAAATGTCTGGTTATGCAGCAAGTTAGTCATGAGTAGGATTCTGGATTTTGCTGAACTGGACTGTGGACCACAAAAGTTTATTCTACAAATAAATCTGTTTGACTCTTAAAGTACCACAAGTCTTTCTGCAATTATTCCCTGCAGTGCCATTGATACCACATGGATGATGGTGGTGGTTTCACAGCAAGAGGGTATTTGTCTGTCCCAAGTGGGAAATTCAAATTGGGGTTTCTCTTTGTCACCCCGCTGGGATGCCTGCCTGGAAGACCTAAGGCTGGAGCCTCCATTTTGTCTGTCTTTCAGGAACACACACATCTCACATCTCAACTGGCTTGGCTGTAAAGGCCCTAAGTGAGCGTGGGTGGGAAGAGAGAGTTGAAGAGGCTCTCCTCTTTTCTTCTTCTCCTGCTCCTCCTCTTCCTTGCTGAGAACATCTGAAGCACTTCAGTTTCTCCTCATCTCCCGATGCCTTCATGGTCTCCGCTTTTCCGCATCCAGGCAGAATGCTGTATTTGCTGCACAGATCTTTGTAACTATTTTAAATCTTAACTGAAGGGAGAGAGAGAAACTCACCACACAATCCAGAACTGATTAGCTGTTAATTACTTTTCAGAACATCTGTTATTTTCTACCATTTGTTTTATCCTTTCCTTTTTAGAAGTGTGAGATGTGCTGAGTTTGGCACCTTCTGGGGCTGCCAGAGTAGTTCAACAATCTCAGAAGCAGCCAGAAAAGAAAAGGAAGAAAAGGGCAGAGCAGTCAAAGGATGGGCACCTGAGCCTCTTTACCTTGTACAATCAATGTTTCTTTTTAAATAAAGAAGAATTGCTACTTTAAACAAATGAATGAAACCATACTTGTGATAGCACCTAAATTTAAAAACACTCTCAAAACTGTTGCAGGAAACTCCCTTGTTGGTTCTTCCAAATGATTCTGGTCTGACTCCTTCCGTTAAAAGAGAGAAATGTCTTTTTTCAGAGCCAGAATCTCACCATTCTCTCCAGTTTGTTTCTGAGCATTTGATCCTTGGTCCAGTACTCAATGCAATAAAACAATCACGGCTAAAGGGGTTTACTAATTGCTCCTTCCTTCCCCCAAGTCCCTTGCATTTTCTTTTACACCAAGAGACAAAGGTGGTCTCATTGCACCAAAGTAGTAAGCCAGTTCTCTCTTACGACCCGCTGTCCATTCCAGCCAACTCTTCCTTGTCCATTCACCCTGGGGTTGTCCTGATCCAATCACTGTTTTTGTCACCCTAAAGTTAGAGCCATCAGCCATTCCAGAATCCCATTGTTGATTCTTGGGAAAGAAATCAAGCCTTTTTTTCCTTGCAAGATAGCCCATCCCTAGAGGCTAGTTTTCAGGTATAAATATTGGTCTCAAAAACCTAGCCTCTGTGCACAGAGTATGCATAAAGTTGTCCAAGGCTGTGTATGATCTGTGTTACCCTCAGTCTGAGCCTCTCACACTTTCCATGGTCTACTTTTTAGACAGGTAAATACCACCCTCCTTTGAAACCCTCAAACTCCTCTATCCCATTTCCATATCTCCATTTCGGTTAGCTCTGAATGCTGTGTCTGTGTGAGTTGCTATTGTGTGTGTGTGTGTGTGTGTGTGTGTGTGTGTGATTGCACTCTAGATTCACCCAAACCTGAAATCCTCAGTTATGACTGGTATACACAGGTGCCAATGGACTTAAAGGTTACCCAGCCTCTTGAAAATGTAATTTAAAGTAATGCTGACATACATGGTCAGGACACACACACACCAGTCCCCCACCTTTCTTTGGATAACAACAGTTGCCTTACCATGGATAAAAAGGTCCTGTCCTTATTAAAGAAGTCCCTTGAGAAAAATCTCAGTTTTCATTCATTGGGAGAGTCACCTGCACCATCCTTACACAAAAGCACCGTTGATGTTCAAAGGCACAATGGCCAGTTGTACAGTTGGCTTGGTGCTGAGCCCGACTGTTTGCCAGCTCCTCTCCTCATTAAACAGATTAATAAATTGAAAATCAAGTTGCCCTCCTAAGTTTATTCCTCCTCTGCCTCCCCCTCTACACACACACACACACACACACAGACTCCAATGACTTTTATTCCCCTCCACGGGTTCTTTATTCCCCTTGGGTGCTTGGCAAAAGACCACAACTTCTATATTTTTCATGCCTCCCTTTGCTGATTTAGTTACACAGGGTTTTTGAAACAAGGTGTTAAAAGGGAGTGAATGAAAGGGAAGTCTTTTCATCTGGAGGATGCAGCAGAACTTTGATGATGTGGACAGAAGGACCACTACCACCATCATTATTATTCCTCTCCCCCCCCCCCTTTACTTTTATGGAGTCCAGACAGATCCTTGAAGGGTTTCATTCTTCCACTTCTAAGTTATAATTTTTGATTAGGAGAGAGAGAGAGAGAGAAAGCGAGAGAATTTTTTGGAGGGTGTTCGTGGGGGAATCCAAAACCTCATCTTGTTGATCAAAACTGTCAAGATCAACGCAGGCTGCCCACAAAGAAATCTGATTTTGGTCTTTCATCATTCCCTGATCAAAACGCTAGCAAGGCTGGAAGGGGAGGGGACATGGTAGGCATCAAAATACAATCTGTTTGCAAGGAAACAGTTCCTTTCCAGGGGAGCAAGCAGACAATTAGCTTGAGGAAAGTGGTTTCTCACAGCAGTCCATAAACCCCAGGGAAATTACTAGCATCCTTTGCAGATGTTTGGCGCCATTAGTGGTGGGGCGGCCATCCTTGGCAAGGCATCAGGTGGCAGAAAATCCCAACCTACGCTCAGGGACAAAACTCAGGGCTGTTGGCTCTTGCCTGGAAAGCTGGCTGATTGGAATAGGCATCAGTGACAGGCCTTGGGCAAGTCACACACTCTCTCAGCCTCTCTGAGGAAGGCAAAGGCAACCCCCCTCGGAGCAAACCTTGCCAAGAAAACCCCATCATAAGGTCACCATAAGTCAGAAATGATCTGAAGGCACACAACAACAATGGAAAATAAGCCATAATTCACCCAGTGTTGGGTCTTAAAAAAACAAAAACAAGAAGATCCTGGTGCACTTAGGTTAGAGGAACACTTGCTTGTTCTTCTTTGCTCTTTCCTTCCCGGCAGGTGGACCCTTCTTCCCAGCCCTGATCTTCCATTCAAGCCAAAGCACCATGAGGATCTCCTGGTGATGCTAAGTGAGGAGGACGGGCCGGGGACCTTTGAGGTAGTGCTGTTAATGGTTAGCTGCCTTCTTTCCCCCGGGGGCTGTGACATTCTTTGTGACACCTGGCTCCCAACCCTGTCTCCTTCTTTCAACGTATCTCTCCAAGAGCAATGCAAGGGGCCTGGGGAGCCCAAGGAAGACACAGAGGCTGTCAGAGGCGGTTATTTCTGCCCAGTGCTCCAGAAGAGCATGGATGATGATGACGAATTCCCCCTCTTCCTCTTCTCACTCTTCTCCCTCTTCTTCTTCTTCTTCTTCTTCTTCTTCTTCTTCTTCTTCTTCTTCTTCTTCTTCCTCCTCCTCCTCCTCCTTTTTCATTTTTTTTAAAAAATCATTATCTTTGTGCTCCAGAAATGCTGAACAACAATAACAATAATAATAATAATAATAATTCCTCCTCCTCCTCTTCTTTTTCATTTTTTAAAAATCATTATCTTTGTGCTCCAGAAATGCTGAATAATAATTCTTCTTCTTCTTCTTCTTCTTCTTCTTCTTCTTCTTCATTTTTTAAAAAATCATTTTCTTTGTGTTCCAGAGCTGAATAATAATAATAATAATAATAAATTCCTCATCCTCCTCATCCTCCTCCCCCTTCTTTTCTTTAAAAAATAATCATCTTTGTGCTCCAGAAATAATTCTTCTTCTTCTTCTTCTTCTTCTTCTTCTTCTTCATTTTTTTAAAAAATTGTTATCTTTGTGCTCAGAAACAGAAACAGAAATTTATTATTATTATTATTATTCCTCCTCCTCTTCTTATTCTTATTCTTCATTGTTTAATAATAATAATAATAATCCTTCTTGCTCATTCTTCTAAAAAAACAACAACACCCAACATACACTTCTTTTTTTCTTTACAAACTCTGCAGCTCTCCTACAATAGCTTCTTCTACCATCACCTCCTGTTTTCTTCTTTTAAAAAATAAAACCTGAGCCAGCCTTAGATTTCCATTTCCTTTTCCCTTTCCCAATAACTATACTTTATATGAAAACAAGCGCCTTTCAATGCAGGCACCCTTATGCAAAGCTGCAGAAAGCCATATTCTGTGGCTCACGGCACCAACATTTAGAAGAAAATACTTCCCTTTCATCTGTCCAAAGAAATCTTTTTCTCAGCCCTTGTAAATCTGATTGCTGCCAATTTCAGTAACAGAAGCATAGGCATTTGGAAAAGAAGGCAGTGACTTAAATATACTCATAACATTTAAACTAGATCTCTCTCTCTCTTTTTTTCTCTCTTCCCTCCCTCTTCTACCTCAGGCTGTGTATTTTTCAGGGATTCTTCATCTTTTCTGTAGAAGGAAAAATATATATATTACTTAGTTTGAGCTCTGTGCTTGGCTTTCTCTACCCAGACATGAAAGATGCAATGAAGGTTTTTGTGCTTAAAGGGACAATCCAGCTCTCTGCCCCTGTTTGTGTGTGTGCCTATGTCTATTCTCCATATTATTCATGCTGTTCATCCCAAGTCTCTCCTTGTAGGTTTAAGACCTACAGGGGAAATGATTTTATATATATATATATATATATATATATATATATATATATATATTCATTCCTCTCTGCAGACAACAGAGAAGTATGAACAAATAATATTGCAAAGTTCCCCTCCTTCCCCCCTTCATTTTTGCCTTTATGTAAATAGTGCCAAGAATACCAGATATGCAAAGCTACTCCCTTTTTCAAAGATATTGCAAGCTTACTGTCAGCATATCTTGAGTATTTTGAAATAACGAATGTCTGATGGGACAGGGAGGGGTGCTTATCTTTTGAATATATAAGTGGCTCTCTTTCTTTACACACACACACACACATATATATATATTGAGCAGCTTCTAATGCACCACTTCATGCACTCAACAGCTTTATAACCTCTTTGCCATACCATTTTCTGTAGTGAACTGCTTTATACGCCACTTTATGTCACAAACAGCTTGATTTATAAGCTGCTTTATGCATTGTTTATTATATGGTGAACAGCATTACATAGTTCTTTATACAGTGAATTGTGACTTGCCACCTAATGGGTTTCCATGGCCAAGCAGGGAATTGAACTCTGGTCTCCAGAATCATAGTTCAATGCTCAAACCACTATGCCACGCTGGCTTAATTCGTCTAAAAAAGACAACCACATTTTTGGCTTAAATCCAGGACATCATAGGACATCTGGGCCTGCACATCCAGAGAAGGGGATGCTGGTGTTGCCTTCTGACATAAGGGTGCTCCTTCTTCCTTGGTACAAAATGGTACCCAGAGGACACCTGGATGCTTCCTGGAGGTCTGGAAACCAACCCTATGATGACCGACTTAAAGAGCTGGGTATGTTTAGCCTGGAGAAGAGAAGATTAAGGGGTATACCATGGCTATGCTTAAATGTAGAGGATGGAGCAAGCATGTTTCCTGCTGCTCCAAGGAATAGGACATGAAGCAATGGATTCAAACTATAGGAAAAGGGATTCCAACTAAAGATTAGAAAGAACTTCCTGACAGTAAGAGCTTTCTGACAGTGGAAGACGTTGCCTTGAAGAGTGGTGGAGTCTCCTTCTTTGGAGGTTTTTAAACAGAGGCTAGATGGCCATCTGTCAAAGGGAATGCTTTGATTGTGTCTTCCTGCATGGCAGAATGGGAAAGATGGAGCCAATTTGTTTTCTGCTGATCCAGACCAATGGATTCAAATTACAAGAAAAGAGATTCCACCTAAACATTAGGAAGAACTTCCTGATGGTAAGAGCTGTCCAGAAGTGGAAGGGGTAGACCTGCCTTGCTTTGAGATCTTTAAACCGAGGTTGGGTGAGCATCTTTCAGTTGTGTATTCCAAGAGCTGGACTAGGTGACCCTTGTGATGCCTTCCAACTCTAAGGTTCTATGATTCTATGAATCACACCAATGCATTGGGTCTTATAGGTTCCTCTTTGCCAGGCTATTACAAGAAGCTTTTGTTCCAAAGCCGTCAAAGTGGCATCTCTTCTTTTCGGGATGTGGCTGGCTGGAAGTTTGTGGCTGTGCCATCTTTAACTCATCCCACTGTGGCTGCTCAGCTCAGCACATATGGCAGGGAAAATTAACCCGCTGTTCAGAGACCTCAGTGCTCTGGCGATCCCAGCATCAGCGGTAATGAAGTCTCAGTGCTCCTGCGAGGGAAACTTAATGTAATAACAACATTACATTCAGCAAACAAATGTTTGAGATGTTTGAGGGGGAAGGGGGGTTTGGTAAAAACCCACAGCACCAGACAGTAAACAGATCCTTAAAAAATTCCCTCTCTACTGAGAAATAAACTTGATGTTATTAAATAGCAGATTAATGGGCACCGTTCCATTGTGCAGGAAACTTTAAGAAAACCCCATTCAGGTTTCTCTATACACAGTAGGAACATCAAGAGTGTCATGTCGTAATGGGGGTTGCAAGAGTTATTTCCCAAAGAATGAGAATGTGTGAGTGGAAGAGAAGTGTCTCTCTTTCATGGAAATTGTCCAGTTGTTTCACTAATCCAGATTTCCTGACCAACTACTTTGAGAAAGTGGTGGAAGATCAACTACAAGCACTTTTGGAGGACGCAGATTACCTTGACCCATTTCAATCCAGTTTGAGGCCCAGGTTTTGGTTCTCACTGTTGTTGTTGTTGTTGTTGTTGTGAGCCTTCAAGTTGTTTCTGACTTATCACAACCTGAAGGTGAACCCATCAGGGGGTTTTCTTGTCAAGATTTGTTCAGAGAGGGTTTGCCATTGCCTTCCTCTGAGGCTGAGAGAATGTGACTTGCCCAAGGCCACCCAGTGGGTTTATGGCTGAGCTGGGAATCAAATCCTGGTCTCCAGAGTCATAGTCCAGCACTCAAACCACTACACCAGGGGTAGGCAACCTTTCCCCTTTAAGGGCTGAAGGACTTCAACTCCCAGAATCCCAGGAGCTATCGACCAACATGGGACTATTGGCCAACATGGCTGAGGCTTCTGGGAGCTGAAGTCCCTTGGCCCTTAAAGGGGAAAGGTTGCCTACCCCTGCACTACACAGTCCCTTTCCGAAGAGAAAGTAATGGGATGGGTAAGTGGGAATGAGAACCTGTTGAGAACCTGTGGCAACGGCTGGTGGCTCCCATGTCAGTGGGGCAGTGAAACCACTCCAGGTTCATATCTAATCTGCAGAGGAGTTATTCAATGTGTTGAGCCCTGTTCCCAAAAAGAGGCCAGCCTTGGAGAGCTCTTTTAAAGCTGTCCCGGCCCAAGTGTGGATTCAATGCCCCCCTAACATAGGTGTCACCCACAGCCACTGGTTGAATCTCCCTGATTTCTCAGTGGCTTTGGGAACCATAGTCTTTGTCTTTACCACCACCACCACCCCCTGCTCTTTCTCATCTTCATGAAACCACTGGTTGAACTCTGTGGACAGGATGTCATTTTTATGCTGCTTACACCCAGATATAACAAAGGGCCTTTGCAGACTGCCAGAAATAGTGCAAATTGAGTCCACTTTAACTGCCCTGACTCAGTGCTAGGGAACCATCGGAACTGTAGTTTATTGTGGCACCAGTGCTCTCTGACAGAGAAATCTCAATGTCTCAGAAAAAAATATTTCTGGCAGTCTGCAAAGGCCCTAGGTTGGTCATCTGAAGCATGCAAGGCTGTGCAGGTTCTGAACCAGTGTCTGGACTCAGAGATGGGATGGATGAGAGCCATTACATGGAGATTGAATCCTAAGAAGCAGGGGCTGTATGGATAGATGATTCTCATGTGCCAGGGAGGGAGAGTACAAGTTGTTCTGAACAGGTTGCCCCCCCCCCACTCCTGAAAGCAAAAGAAGGAACTTGGATGCTAATCCTTGACCTGGCATTGTCCCTAGCAGCTCAGGTGGGCTTGGTGGCCATGACAACTCTGAACAGCCTTTGGTTTGCATCAAAACTCAATGTTTTAGAAAGCTACTCTTTTTTCAGGGGCTACTAAAAGCAAAGCAGAAGACACCATCATTTCAAAGCATATGTAACACACAAAAATGTCTTGGGCAGAGAATTCTTGTAGCAGCTTGGTTGGTTCACCAGATGTGGCCATTTCTAGATAGCGTATTGTCTGGCCATGGCAGTTGAATTCCAACTGGATTGAACCACTTAATTGTTGGCTCAAGAGTGGTTCATGGGCCAGACCAATGGTGGCTGGTGGCTTACATGTTGAAGTGGCAGAGATTCTATAGTCTTGAAGGAACTATCCAAGGTGCTAGAGGAAGAGGCAGACTTTGGTCCTTGATATGAACATTATGCATGTGCAAAACAGCCTCCTGGGTTGAGAAGAAGCTAAGATTACAAGTGACATTGTCCTTACTTTTGGAGAAGAGTTGTACTCATTTACATACAAACCAAACAACTTACTCCAGAGAATCAAGAAAGGTGGATGGCTGCTTGGATGGATGAGAAGAAGCGACAACAATAGGACTGTTAATTTCAATTGATCCTCTGATTTGTTTCCATAACCTGAAGGGGACTTCCTATCTGAGAAGAGACATCTGCCGCTAAGGCCCATCAGTGTCTTGAATTCTCTTGGATGTAATTAGATCAGAAAACAGATAGGAGAGTGGCTACGGTGGCCTTTAGGGAAAGAAATGGTCTTTGAAAGGAATTATGCTAATCAGAATAGCCTCTTCTGCCACCGCATCTGCTCTGCTCTTATACTGGGCAAAATTAATAGGACTAAGGAGAAGATCCAATTGTCATAACAATCTGCTTCTCACAGCAGGGGGATTTCCGCCCCCCTGTATTATTATTATTATTATGAAAGAGATGAGCCGAAGCTTGTTGAAAACACTTAAAATAATTAGTCACAGGGCTACTCACTTTCATCCCTTTATAATAATAATAATGGTTACTAATGTTTACAAATTAGAGCACCTCCCTATGAATGCAAGGACAGGAGGAGCTAAAATCCAAGTAGTGGGCCAAAGAGCCCTAGCGAAGGCACGTTGCTCACTTAGGACTAGCTTGTTGTTTTAATTTGGTTTTTAAAAAAGGAAGAGAACTGACTGATGCCTGACTAGGCTAACTCTGGGTTATTATAGGGAGTTTGCTCTGAGCGGCATGTCTGTAAAGTGCAGTGATAACTCTGGGAGTTAGGATAGTTCCAGTATGAAAGGAACAAGAAAATTCTTCACTCCAGGGTTACACGTAAATGTCTTTGAATTAGCTCTGAGGTGAAAGGGCCATAGAGCACTTGCTTTATGTGGAAAATGTCCCAGATTCAGTGTCTGCTTGAGAAAGACTTCTCTTGGAAACCCTGGTTGCCAATCAGTGTGGATTACAGGCAAGGAACTTCTCTCCGCTCAAGGACCACATCCAGTTTCAGGGAAGTTCTCAAGGGCCACTTTCCAATGATGGATGAAGTCAAGGCAGAAAAGGGTGGGACCAGAAATACCAGCATGCTCCAGCTTCGGTCTTTTGTTACCACCAACTGAGCTTCACCAGAGAGATTTCAATGGAACTTTTAGAAAATGAAGCCAACAAATGATAGTGTGACTCCCAGGGAAGGGAGCATGGTCTTCTAGGAAACCCCAAAGAGCTGGACTGAGACTGCAGGAGGTCCAAATTTGGTCCCTGGGCCTGACATCCATCACCTTTAATAATGGTGAAGAGGAGGAGGAGGAGGAGGAGGAGGAGGAGGAGGAGGAGGAGGAGGAGGGAAGTCTCAGAGGCTACACCCAAGACATCTCCATGAGCTTTACAAGAAATTTGCTAAATGGTGGTGTAGTTTTTAGAGGCTAGAATCAACTTGGCTCAACTAGGAGTACTATTGAATCAATTGTTGAGTGGTGATTCAACACACAATAAATCCCATTGATTTAATGGTTCTGCTCTAATTGGTACTAATAATAGTATTCAGGCCCATAGCTGTTATTTGCTTAGACAATGATAAATTTGGAAGGAAGGAAGGAAGGAAGGAAGGAAGGAAGGAAGGAAGGAAGGAAGGGGAAGGAAGGAAGAAAGAAAGGAAGGAATATTAATGGTAAATATAATTGTGTCAGTAGTTACATAATGATACATATTGGGGCAAAACATGCTAATTTGACATATATGCTGATGGTGTCTGAGCTAGTGGTAACTGGTCAAGAAAAGGATTCTGGGATTGTAATCTATGAAAACATCCAGCCACTATGCAATTGCTCTGGAAAAGGGAAATCCCATGTAAGGGATTATTAGGAATGGGATTGAAAATAAAGCTTCCGATATCAGCCTGAATCATATCAACAGTCCCCACTAAAGGAGCCATAGAGTTGTAGGGGCCCCCATAAGCCATAGAGTGTAACCCAATGCACGATGCTCAACTCCACCTAGATCATCCCTATCAGGTAGCTGTCCAGCCTCTTTTTGAGGATGTCCAGAGGAAGAGACTCCACTTCTCTAGGTCATTGGTTCCATTGTCAAACAGTTCTCACTGTCAAGAGGCTCCTTCTAATGTTTAATCAAAATCTACCCTCCTGTAACTTTAGGTGTTTAAAGAGTGCGTTCATGCCATCTCCCATTCTTGTCTTCACCAGTCTGAACATGCCCAACTCCCTCAATCTTTCCTCATATGTTTTGTTTTCCATCTCTTATCTCCCAGGTGTCCTTCTCTGAACCTGCTGCACCTTATCTATATCCTTCTTAAAGCCTACCGAAACAACTGTTGAATGGTGAATCAATGCATATGCATATCTATTGGATTCAATGGCCCTAATCTTTTTGGGACTATTCAATGGATACAAAGTGAAGCTGTAAGTGTGATAACATTTACAATATTGTATACAGTTCTGATCACAACACCAAAAAGGGGAATATTGTAGAGTTGGAAAAACTGTAGAAAAGGAAAGTGACTGGAGCAACTGCCTTACAAGAAAAATTTATGGTTTGGAGAGATTTTTACCTTAGTAGAAAGGCAAGCAAAGGAAGTCATGATAAAGAGTTGTGCAATTATGCATGACGTGGAGAAAGTGGAGAGAGAGAAAAGTTTCCTCTGTTTAATACTGGAACCCAGAACCATCCAATTAAGCTAACTGATGGGAGTTTGGGGACAGATAAAAGGAAATACTTCTTCATACTTCACATAAGTAAAGCACCCAATTTGCAGCCACAGAGTATAGGGATGCCTGCCAACTTGGAAAGTTTTAAAAGGTGATTTCACAAATCCATGCAGGATGAGGTGGCTAGTTAAGATGAGCTATCAATTGTCTCCAGAGGCAATATGCCTCAGTGCATTTGGTGGAGGAACGTGAGCAGGGCTATGCTGTTGCCCTTATGTCTTGCTGGTGGGTGTCCCATACACATCTAGAGCTGGTCACTGTGATAATAGAATATTGGACTAGTGAGGCATTTGGCACTGTTTCTTGGATATGTGGGTGGGAGGAGAACATCTACATGGTGATTAGCCCAAATGGCTGGACCAGAAGAGTCACAATGCTGTCGATGCACAGATGTCCTAGCAGAACCCAAGTCTGAAATCAGGGATGAGAGCCCTACAGCTTCTAGATATTGTTGGACTACAGTCCCCATCATTTCTCACCATTTGACTGTGCTGGAATAGGGCTGCTTGGAGTTGGAGTCCAACCACATCTGGAGGGCAACCCCTTGATTCTTGTTGTTAACTGTCCTCAAGTTGTCCCCAACTCAGTAATGATCCTATGGATGACTAACACCAAAGAAACATAGGAGGGTCTCAAAAAGAAAAGTATGCTTAACAAACTTGGGTAGAACTAAAGAGGTACCAAATATAATGGGGGGAAAATGAACAAAAAAGTAACTGAAGGACATACAGAGAGTAACTACTAATAATATAATGAACTGAAATTATCTAAACCAAAAAATATCAAGAAAGTAACTAATAATTATATAATCATGTACAAAAACTTAACAAATAGTGTTTTGCAAAATTAACTTTACAGACAAGTAGTACTAACTGTAGCAGTACTTGACTAAATTGCTAAAATACGAAATGGAAATCCCTGAAAAGAATTGTCTCTGTTACACCAACTTTAAATCTTGTATCCTGGATTTTGAAAATTTGCAAAATTTTGAAATGGAGGGGAGGGGAACAGAAATGAAATGAGTTCTCTGGTTTATCCATATTGGGGCACCGTGGAAATTTTCAAGTCGAAATGCAGATCCCATGGCTGCAAGGCAATCTGCTTTGTGGTTGACTTTATTGAATTCTAGGAGCTGTTGTGAAGAACCCCACAAAACTTTTTCCAAGCTCTGCATCGGATGCCCCAGTGGGTTTGTTTCAGATGCCACACTTTCCTCTCACTATCTATCCACTCATGAATGTGATGCATACTTGGATTCAATTCAGAACAGCCTCAACTCCAGTGGAGAGTTGAAGGAGAGGAGAGAAGGGCCAGTTATTA
The DNA here is from genome assembly GCA_026167975.1 of Phrynosoma blainvillii. NCBI lineage: Eukaryota > Metazoa > Chordata > Lepidosauria > Squamata > Phrynosomatidae > Phrynosoma > Phrynosoma blainvillii. Next base: position 33,527,338 of record JANUYF010000006.1, read on the forward strand.
TTAATTTCTGAATCTTAATCATGTTGCTTTAATAGCCTGATCAGATGAATCAGGGTTCCACTTGTGAAAATGAAATGAACCAACTGGCAACGCTTCACTACACTTCTCGTCTAAACATTCAAGAGTAATGTTTGTTTGAAATGGGTAAAAAATCTGATTAAAATGTATAAAGGATGCTTGGCTACACATTTAATTTAGCTTTAATGAGGCCTTTAAGGTATTTTAATTCGAATCCAAATTATTATTTAAAGGAAGGGAAAATTGACAGGTTGGGCTCCCTAGGTGGCAAAGGTAGCCGCAATCTAAAAGTCTGTTTGGAAACTGGAGATAAATGCATGGAGGTAGGTTAACCATGACAGAAAAACAACATAGACTCCTAGAGCAAGAGGGGATTCTGAGGGTCATCTAATCCAACCCCTGCCTGCGTAGGGATGCATCCTTAAAAAGTGACCCTCCAACTTCTGTTTAGAAGCTGTCAATGAATATGAATCCAGTATCTTCCAGTGTTATCATGGGGTTGCTGCAGTGGATTTTGGTGGATGGAAAGTATAAGTTCCATAGACCTAGAAACAACTTAATTGCAAATTTCCAACCAAGTACTTCTACCCATACCTTCAAAAACTCCCCACTTTGAGCAATTCAAACACTCTTAGCCTCAGAGGAAGGCAAACACAAACCCCATGTGAACAAATCTTGCCAAGAAAACCCTGAGATATGTTCACCTTAGGGTCTCCATAGGTCAGAAACTACTTGAAGGTACACAACAACAATAGCACATATTGACTCATCCTTCAACAATAGATTGAAGGGATCTATTCTCCTTGGGACTAATCAACAGGATTCCAGACAACTTGATTCTATGCAACAGTTACTTGGGTATAAGTTAATGAGTCAACCAACTCAGTGGGCCTTTATCTCTACATAGATAAAGCATAGGGTCACATGGTCAACTGTCCTTTTGTTAAGAGCAAAGCACTGGTTTTACTGGTCTGAGGGAGGAAAAGCTCTTCCAGGCAACATCCCTCTGTAGGACCTTGCAGGCAGAAGGTTTTAAAAATAGAAATTAACCAAAGTGACACCAAGTTAAAATGAGATAGAAAGACAAACTGATTTTGCAGCAAATTTAAAAGACAGAAAAAGATAGCAGCAGAAACCAACAGAACAGTCTATATTCAAAGCACATTGTTTCTTAATGTAAATGGGGAGGGGAGGGCACCATGGAAGCTAAAAGCCCTTCTCCTAACCAATCTAAGGGGGCTTGATCTAAACTTTAGGTGCTACAGTATAAAATACACACATGGATGTTCTCACCCTCCGACATGAAGAAGATAACTGGAGATTGGAGCAGGGAGGTAAGTCTAAGAGAAGGGAAGGTCAGAGAGAGAGCTCCAAGAGAGGGAGATTCTCTTTGTGTGCCTGTCTTTTATCCTCTTTCTAACTTAGGGGGTGATCTCCTAAGAGTGAAGGGAACATGTTTTGCCCCATCCAGGCATGGGGCAAAACATGACTTCAATATTGTTCTTAAGAAAACAAAAACAAAATAGGAGCGTGCAAAAGAGCAGAGATGAATATGCCCTCCAGGTTCTGAAAATGTCTCTTAAGTGATCTGAGTAGGGTTAAACAATGGAGTTGCATACACCAGAGAAAACCCAGTATAGATATTTCCCCTCTTAAGGATCCAGATGGGCTGGCCAACCTCTCTGAAGGCTGAAGGATACCTCATAATGGGGGTGTACCAGTCTGAGCCAGTTTGGCAGGTTCCATGGAGGTAAACAACACATTTAAGCACTTATTGCTCTCAATCAATTCAACCATTTCCTTGTCAAGAAGAAGGAGGGAATTTGGAGTATAACTTCTAGTAGAATAAGGCTTGGTTTCCCCAAAATGGATAAAGGGTCTTGACCACAGCCCTATTTTTGTCCAGTATGAATTTGTAACAATTTGTGCAAACATTGACAATAGACAGCTTTCCTGTCTCATGCATCCAAGTCTAATATTCAAACACTTTGATTGGCCATTAAACCAGCAGCATTTAAAAAAAAATGCTGGAGGCCTTAAAATACACCAGTTAATAAAATGCTCCAGGTGATGCATCTCTGAGTTCTTTGCTTCCTCTGTTTTTCTAGCACACACATTTCCTCACCACTAAGAAACCAGTTTCTTCCCCCAGGGAATGAGCTCCAGTGCTTCTCCCTTTAGAAATAATATCTAGATAGAGGTGCCTTTAGTCTCCAGTGAACATTTCTGCCAGTTTTTCTCTGTGAAGAAAAAAGGAAGCATAACACACATTATGTGGATTTCCTCCCTTTTTCTACCTGATTCCCTGGTGGGATGGAGAAGGCCTGGAGATCCTCATGCAGCAAAAGCATTTGCATCCATTAACATTAAACTGCCCCCTTACGGCCAGTGATGTCCAGCAGGACATGGGAGAAGCAACAACCCCAAACTGTTTCCCTAGGGAGGTCCTGAAAAATTGCTAGCCATTGAAAGCTTTAGGCAGCAGTTTGGAAAACTGTGGACACCCCAGAAGCTGCCAAGCAACAGCTTGGTGGTAAATAATGAAAGAAGCACAGAATTTTCCTCCAAAAGGAGAAGGGAAAAGAGAAAGCCCCTTGGGATCTGTTTTTTGTTTTGTTTTTTAAATCACAAAATGTGTTTTTCTTACAGCATCCCACCATTTTGTGTGTGCATATGCATGTCTATACAATGGATTTCTGCGCCACATTTGTATTGGTTTGGGGGATTGATGTGAAAATTGCTGTTGATGAGGGAGGAATTATGGAACCCATGCCTTGCATGCATTATTTTTCCTGCCTATGTGCATCCACTGCTACCCAGATACTCAATGCTGTTTTAATGGGATCATTTGGAAGTGCTTTTTACATTTTGCATTTCATGATCCCAAATCAGGGGTTTCCCCCTTTTTTTCAGGGGGTTAGGTGGTGGAATTTGTTCATTGCCTGGTCCCAACTAGTCAGGGGCTCGGGGCTCTATTTGAGGAGATTTGTTTGTAGACTGTTTTTCATTTCCCAAATCCCAACCAACCAGGGATTCGATGCTCTTTTTAAGAGGATTAATTTTTAGAGCATCTTCATTTTCTGATCCCAACCAATCGAGGATTCACTGCTCTTTTTGAAGGGAGTTAGTTGAAAGAACTACTTCATTGCTTGATCTCAACCAACCAGGAACTCTGTGCTTTTTTTTTTAGGGGGTTGCTTCATATAACTTTTTTGTTGCCTGATCTAAACCAATCAGGGATTTATTTATTTATGCTCTTTTTGAGAGTATTATCTGGTTATTTCGTTACATATAAAATAACCAGGTAATATCAAAGTATATATCTTATTCACCACATGATCTCAACTAAACTTGGATCACAAAGAGAATCTGGCAATGTTGTGCCATCATGTTGCTCATTAGGCAATATATGAATTCCAGGGGAGACAGATGAAGCCCTCTCATTATCCTTACACAGAGTTTGCAAGAGAGAAAATGCTGCTTGATACTGAATTTAGACTATTTGTTCATCTAACTCAGTGCAAATCCTGTCCAATTCCCATGGCCATTGAAGAATTCAAGCAGACATGATTTCCAGCTGTGGATTTTTTGTCTTCCTTCCTTCCTTCCTTCCTTCCTTCCTTCCTTCCTTCCTTCCTTCCTTCCTTATTTTTACTGGGTGTGCCTGGGGTTGAACCTAGGATTTTCTGCATGCAAGCAAAACACAGTCTCTATTTATAGGCCTATAACTATTACCTGCTCTGCTAATAGCCTTCAAATAATTAATTACACATGATTGGACCAGGATAAGGAGTCTTCGATCCAGCTTCATTCCCAGAAATGGGAAGGTATTCCATCTTTCTTGCAGCATCTTTCCCCTTGTAAATACTTTTGCACTCCTTCACAAAGGGGTAAGAAAAATGCATCGTCTCTCATTTCAAGTGTAACTAACCGACAACCTGCTTAGGAAACTAGGTTACATACAGAAGACTGATGCTGTGGGACAGACACACACTTACACAGTGGAGCTGACCTCTCAGTAAACACGCTTTGGATTTGTGCTGTGATTTTCCCCATGCTTCCCTGTCAAGAAAGGGAATTCTGCATTTGCTAATTCAATGGGAAGGTTCAAACCCTTGGGCATAGATTCTTTTCCTTCTTTGAAATTCTTCATTTCACCGATACCACATTTTCAGAACAGGGGATAAAACCATTCAAATAAAATATATATGCAGGACTAAGCAGCCCAGGTGGGCTGAAAGGTAGGGGGTAGATGTAGAATCAGAAAGCAGAAATATAAAGGGCAGGAAGATTACTGGAAATGTTGAGAGGAGGAGGAGGAGGGAGAAAAGAAGGAGAAGAAGAGAAGGAGGGGGAGGGAGAAGAGAAGGGAGGAGGAAAAGTCAAGGAGGAAGAAGGAGGAGGAGGAAGAAGAACAGGAATAGGGAGGAAGAAGAGGGGATGGAGGAAGGAGAAGAAAAAGAGGAAGAGGAAGAGGATGGATGAGATGAAGAAAGAGAAGAAGGTGGTGGTGGTGGAAGAGGAGGAAGAAGAAGAACAGGAAGAAGAAGAACAGGAATAGGGAGAAAGAAGAGGAGGAGGAGGAGAAAGAGGAGGCAAAGGAGAAGAGGCATGAAAGAGGGGAAGAGAAGGAGAGGAGGAGGAGGGAAAAAAAGAGGAGGGAAGAGTGAAGAGGGGACAAAGAACTAGAAGAGAAGAGAAGGAGGAGGGAAAAGAGAAGGGAAGAGAGAAGAGAGGATGAAGAACTTCAGAAGCAACAGAAACACATCCACATCTGTAAGCATTCCACTGCACCCAGACATTTGGCCATGCCATCCTGGGCACACAAGGGCAATGCCATGAGGCATGAGCTAGAATTTCCCACCTGCCCTCCTGTGTGGCTTCCTTTGCAACCTTGCCAAGGGCTTACATTTCATCTGGTTCCAGCATCAATTCCAAGTCAAAGGAGTTTTTGTGGCATTTCAGACTTGTTTTAGAAGCAACTTAGTAGGGGAAAAAAGATGTTAACAGTGAGGTCGGGCAGGGTCAGGTAAGCAGAGTGGTTCATGCGTTGCTATGGAGTTTGTTGAATTAGAGATAGAACAAGGAGAAGCTGGTTAAATGAGTTGACCCTGGCTGCGTGTTCTTTGCCCTCTCTGACAAAGGGACACCCAGGGAAACTCTAATGCGATGACGGCTGTGCATGGGATGTTCTCTTTTTCCACCCAAAAAGCCCAGTTGGGTTCTTCTTTTCCTCCCTTTTGCCTCTCGCCTGCGGCAAGCTGAGAGGACAGAGCTGGCCATGGTAAGGGAGGAAAGGAAAAAAGGAAAGGAAAACCGCTCTGAGGCAAAACATGGTTTCTCAGTTCTTTGACTAACAGGCTTATTCGGAGGCCTTCGGCTTTCTGCTTTGCTCTCCGTTTTGCGCAGCAGGGAAGGGCCTCCTCTTTTCCAATCTGAATGGAGGACAAGCTAGATCCATCACCCCCTTGTAGTGAGCATGCCCCCTTGCCACCATGTTGATGGGTTCTAGAGTCCTTGGAAGCATCAGGACCAAATGTCAACAGATGTCCAGTAGCATAAAAAGGGTTATTGTGCATTCAGTAGGGCCAGCTAGGTGGATTAACCTGGAATCTGTTAGTTCAAGGATATGGAGGCAGATGGGAATAAAACAGGAGGGGAAACTCTCTTGTTATCAATGTGCTTCTACTGTTCTTATAGCTGTAAAGAGATCTTGTAGTGCCCTTGAGACTAACTGAAAGAAAGAAGTTGGCAACATGAGTTTTCCTAGACTAAAGTCTACTTTCTCAGATGCATTTACTATGTTTTCATAGCTGTTAGGATGGGAAATAGGTCACACCTCCACAGTTCAGTTTCCTTTGGTTCTGGCATAAACAAACTGGGGATCCACCTTCCAATGGCCTCACTAAGGGGAAATGCATGCCTCCTCCCAACGAAATTATCCTTCACTCCCCAAATTTCTATCTTTGCAGAGAATGAGACACTGGAAATCATTAATACGTACAACTCATATATTCACTGTGTTTGGATTTCCTTTGCCTGCTGCCTCTTTTCGTTGAATGGCTAAATGGCTATATCACTAAATGGCTATATCACTAAATGTGCCACTGCAGTTTTAAGTTACTGCAATGCTAGAAATTTGGAAACGGGGGGGGGGGGGGGATGTTCATGGAGGAAGTCAGAATTGTTGGCTTGCTGGAGGAGGTCATTGTTGGAATTGTTAGGGGAGGTCAGAAAAGGCAGCTTCTCTTCCCATTTAGCTATACCTCTGGATGCACCCCAGGCCATGGGAACTCTTATCCAAACAAAGAGATCTGGAATCATAGCTAGACTGGGTAAATTTTGTCATTTAAGGGCCTAATTTTCCCATATAGTGTGTGTTGGGGGGGGGGGACTCTGGGTTTGCATCCAGTTCCATGTAAAACATAACCCTAGTCCTATGGCTTATCCCTCCATGAGCCCTGACAAGAAGTGGGAGAAATCCCTCTGCATTGGGGAAGGAACTGGTAAGCAGGATTTAAATCCTTTCCCTTTATGGCTACATGATATTTGCCCCCGATTCCACTCGACATCCCACGGAGACTGCAGCAGAATGTGCCATTGGCTTCATGCGCCGGCTCTGCAGCTGTTCCATGGGGCCTCTTTGCACTCTCTCCATCACTTATTTATGGAGTCACATTTGCTGGGAGGCTGGGATTGTGCGTTTCTCCCCTTCTTTTCATAGATCCCAGCAGAATAAGATATCAGAGGAATCTTTGCCAAGTGGAAACTTTTTAAAAAAAAGAAAGAAAGAAAGTGGGAGCAGGCTTGAGGAAAAGCAAACAGCTTTACAGCCTTAAGACAGTAAAGACTTCCTAGTCCCAGCCTCTCCAAGGGATGTTCATTTGATCTCCTGAGTTAGAAAGGGGAGCCGGTAAAACTGGCAGGTCCCTTACTTTTATTTATTGCAACATTGAGCCCCCACTTACATTTCCACCTCACCCCAATGGAGCACTGAATTGACAAGGAGAGTGTGCTGCAATGCTGCTGTGTGCAAATGCTGCCCACAGGTGCCAACAGCACAGTCTTTACATCTCTCTGTATATGTGTGTACCGGTCTTTTTTTGTATGTTTTTAATCTGTACTGGTTTCATTTGCAAACCACCTTGTTTCCATTGATGGCTGTGAAAGATGAAGAATAAAGAAAGCTGATAGGTAGAGAATCAACTCACTTGAAATGCAGTGCTGGAGGAGAGCTCTGCAGATACTCTGGACTGCTAAAAAGACCAATAAATGGGTCCTAGAGCAAATCAAGGCTGAAGTCTCCCTAGAAGCCAAGATGGCTAAATGGTCATACTTTGGGCATATCTTGAGAAGAAATGTTGTTGTTGTTGTTGTTGTTGTTGTGTGCCTTCAAGTCATTTTTGACTTATTTCCCTGAGGCTGAGAGTGTGTGACTTGCCCAAGGTCCCCAGTGTCAGTTTCCAGGCTGAGCAGGGATTCAAACCCTGGTCTCCAAAATCATAGTCCAGCATGCCACACTAGCTCCTTTAGAAGAAATGACTCCCTAGGAAAAAACAACAACAATTATGCTCAGTAATGTGAAAGGCAGTTGGGAAAAGAGGAAGACAGCATAACCTATGAATGATCTCAATAAATGGCTTCCTTGAATTTGCAAGACCTGAGCAGACCTGTGGATGACAGGAGGACTTGGAGGTTTCTCATTCATCGGCTCGCCATAAGTCCATCAACCTGATGGCCATTAACAACAACAGCAACCTGCCTTGGTTCCCATTGTTGGGGAAAAGGCAGGATATCTATGAAAACAAGGACACAGAGAGGGAATCTAGTCAAAGTAACATGACAAAGGTCCACAAAAGTCTCATATCCTGTTTACCATGCATTCTCTGGTTCCAAAGTCACCAAATAAAGATTTTTGCTAAATGCTTGCTGAGCATCCAAGAGACAGATGCCCTTTCCCTTGTGGCTTTGCAGAAAAGGTATGTCCAGGAGAGGAGAATCATAGAATCATAAAGTTGGGAGAGACCCCAAGGGCCATCCAATCCAACCCCATTCTGCCATGCAGGAACACCCAATCTTTTTCTTTGGTCTGAACCAAGGTATTTGCATGAGAAGAAAAAGAATGGCCCATCATGGGCACAGTCAGCAGATGCACATCAAGCACCCAATTTAGTGCACTTGAAGAGGCAAGAGGAGAAATAAATAGTTAAGTTCAATGCAGAGGGCAAGGTTCCCACAATGGGACTGGAAATGCTGTCATGAATCAGGCAGCCTGACAAACACACATACACAACACACACAGTCCTTCCCATCTCCTGTCCTTCTCTCCGAAATCAAGTTTGTTTAAGTGTACCATGCAAGTCTTTGCCATAGAAGTTGCTACATCCTTGAATGTCCAGTGACCAGTCTGTCTGTGCCTGCCGACATCTCCCCACATTCAATAGAAAAACATCAGGGGGATATTGAAAGTTTTTAGAAAACTTCCATTTTAAATTCCTTGTATCTGAAAAAAGGTGTGAGAGGGTATTTTGTTTCTGAGAAGAACAGTGATCCCTGTGATTTTGGGGGGAAGCCAGTAAGGATTTCCCTCCTTGGATAGTTCTAGAGGATGCAAATGTTTTTGCAGGACGCATAGAGTCTATGGTCTCCCTGTTTCTTATTCCTGCTGGAAAAAGGTAGTGCTTTTGAAGCAAGCCCTGAAATGCTACATAAACATGGCAAGTTATTGCTGATGGAGCATCCTTTTATTTAGCATTTTACAAAACCAAGTTTGAAAACAAGGTTGTCCCTCAAATTGCATGAAGGGGAAAATGAGAGACAAAGGATCTCATCATACGCTTCTGACAGTCCTGGATAAAGAAGAGAAGATGGGGAAGAAAAAAAAAGACCAGAAGCCGCTAAAAAGCCACTGCTATGCATATTAAAGAATGGCATTATCAAGTGGAACAGACAAGACATGTATATAATGCATAAGCAGCATTTGCTCCATCTCCAAACAACCCATAGATCACCAGAACTTCGGTTCCTGAGAAGAGCAGGAAGAAGGATAGAGAGCAGCATTGGCAGAGACAGCCCTGCCACCGAGAAAGAGCAGAGAGATTCCTTATCAAAGGATGGAATCTGGGCAGACCTTCCCTATCACAGGCTGACTGCTCTTGGAGGATGGCATCCTACGTTGTGGTGGCTTAATGCAAATTTGACAACCAGAGAAGTGCAATGGTTTGACTGATGGACTGGGATTCCAGGACACTAGGGTTCAAATCCCTACCCAGCAATGGAAACTCACTGGGTGGCCTTGGCCAATTCACTCTCTCTCAGCATCAGAGGGAGGCAATGGCAAAACTCTGAATATATCTTTAGCTCTAATGTGATGTACTGGTATGAGTGTTAGACTAGGACTCCAGGAGACCAGGGTTCAAATCACGGTTGGGTCATGGAAACCCACTGCATGGCCTTGGGCAAGTCACACACTCTCAGCCAAGGAGGCAATGGTAGCAAAATTCTATGGAATAAATCTTGGATGGGGTTGTCATAGGTCAGAATCAACTTGAAGGGATCAGCCAGCATGGTATAGTGGTTTACGTGTTGGTTCTGGGACTCTGGGAGACCAGGGTTTGGAAACCCACTGGGTGACATTGGGCAAGTCATATTCTCTCAGCCTAAGGAGAAGGCAAAGGAAACTTTCTTTTAGTAAAGCTTGGCAAGAAAACCATAGGATAGGTCAGAGTTGACCTGAAGTCGCATAACAAGAGAGGCAGCATGGTGTAGTGGTTTGAGTGTTGGACAAGAACTCTAGGAGACCAGAGTTTGTATCCATGCTCAGCCATGGAAAACCCATTGGGTGATCTTGGACAAGTCACACTCTCTCAGATTAAGACATCCTCTGAGTGAAACCTCCTAAGAAAACCATAGGATCATGTCACCATAACTTTGAATTGATGAGGGCACATAAGAGTAATAGAAATGTAAATCTATACTCACATAGTTATGCAGTAGTTGTGCTGAATACCAACAAGTGACTGTGCATGAGCCAATGTGCCTGTTCCTTCTCCCATTGTGCAATGGGGAAAGGGCAACAGCTATTTCCAAAATCTCAGTGAATTAAGTGGTACACTGATGAAGAATTACACAGCCCCCAAGAATGAGCTACTGCATATACAATGGTTACACTTGTAGAACTCTTCTTACACAATTGTGATCCATTGCACAACCATAAAGATGTCCAACAGCAATTGTAAGGGAACTTACATGTGTGGGGGAGACATCAACAGGCTTCCATCTTGGATTTTGTTTAGAAGAAATGCAGAAAAAGGACTTGATGGAGGAGGAAAAGAGGAGTGGTTTCTTTCTACTCAAGAAAGACCCAGTTCATTGCAGAAAGGGTTCTTCACTTTTATTGGGGTCACAGACCCCTTGGAGAATCTCATGAAAGCTATGGACCTCCTCCAGAGAGAAACACTCTTAAGCACAATGATCAAAGTAACAGGAAATCAAAGAAATAAAATTATCTCTTTTGTTCTTGGTTCATGGACCTCCTAAAGCCCATTTGTAGACTTCCTAGGGGTCCACGGACCAAAGGTTAAGAACCTTTGTATTGGAGAGATCTTGCAATTGGCAGAAGCTCTCAAGATCTTCCGCATTGTATGGAGCAAAGCTGAGAGTTCCTGCCTGACGAATTTGTCAGGGCAAGGGTGGGGAACCTCTTTTAGTCCAAGGGTTGAATTCAATCCAAAAGGCAAAAAGGCAGCATTTTACCTTAAGAGAGCTGTATTGCTCACCTCCCTCAAATTTTCCTTGTTTATCTGAAGATCCATGGCCTTGGAAGCTTTCTTTTAGGAATACTAAAAGAGAAGGGAGTTCAAGACGGATGGGAGTTTCTCAAAAGGGAGATACTGAAGGCACAATTTCAAACCGTGCCAACGAGGAGGAAGAATGGGAGGTGTCTCAAGAAACCAGGATGGATGACTAAGGAACTTGCAACTGAACTATGTTTTAAACGGAACATGTATAAGAAATGGAAAAATGGGGAAATCACCAAAGAGGAATTCAAACAAATAGCTAGCACGTGTAGGGGTAAAGTCAGAAAAGCTAAAGCGCAGAATGAAATCAGGCTTGCTGGAGAGGTTAAGAACAATAAAAAGGGCTTTTGGGGGTATGTCAGTAGCAAAAGGAAAAAGAAGGAAATGGTAGGGCCACTGTGTGGAGAAGATGGCAAAAAGTTAACAGGGGACAGAGAAAAGGCAGAATTACTCAACACCTTCTTTGCTTCAGTCTTCTCAGAAAAGGCAAAGGGTGCTCAACTTGAGGATAATGGAGCAGAGGACAGAATAGGAGAATTTCAGCACAGAATAAGTAAAGAGATAGTACAGAAACATCTGGTTAATCTAGATGAATATAAGTCTCCAGGACCAGATGAATTACATCCAAGGGTATTAAAAGAACTGGCAAATGTAATATCAGAACCATTGGCAATAATCTTTGAGAATTCCTGGAAAACAGGAGAGGTCCCAGAGGACTGGAGGAGGGCAAATGTTGTCCCCATCTTCAAAAAGGGGAAAAAAGAGGATCCCAACAATTATCGTCCAGTTAGTCTGACATCAATACAAGGAAAGATTCTGGAGCAGATCATTAAACAGAGAGTCTGTGAACATCTGGAAGATAATTTCATAATCACAAAAAGTCAACATGGGTTTCAGAGAAACAGGTCATGCCAGACAAATCTGATCTCTTTTTTTGATAAAATTACCAGCTTGGTAGATGAAGGGAATGCTGTGGATATAGTATATCTTGATTTCAGTAAGGCCTTTGACAAGGTTCCCCATGACATTCTTGCAAGCAAGTTGGTAAAATGTGGGCTAGACAAAGTAACTGTTACATGGATTTGTAATTGGTTGACTGGGCAAACCCAAAGGGTGCTCAACAATGGCTCCTTTTCAACTTGGAAAGAAGTGACCAGTGGGGTGCCACAGGGCTCTGTCCTGGGCCCAGTGCTATTCAATATCTTTATTAATGACTTGGATGACGGTATTGGGGGCATAGTTATCAAATTTGCAGACGACACCAAATTAGGAGGAGTAGCTAATACCCCAGAGGACAGGATCAAAATTCAAAATGACTTGAACAGACTAGAAAGTTGGGCCAAAGCTAACAAAATGAAATTCAACACAGAGAAATGTAAGGTATTGCACTTAGGGTGGAAAAACGAAAAGTACAGATATACGATGGGGGACACCTGGCTGAATGAGACTACGTGTGAAAGGGATCTAGGAATCCAGGTGGACCTCAAGTTGAACATGAGTCAACAGTGCGATGCAGCAGCTAAAAAGGCCAATGCAATTTTAGGCTGCATCAGTAGAAGTATAGTGTCTAGATCAAGAGAAGTCATAGTGCCACTCTATTCTGCTTTGGTCCGGCCTCACCTGGAATACTGTGTCCAGTTCTGGGCACCACAATTCAAAAAGGATGTGGAGAAACTGGAGCGTGTCCAAAGGAGGGCAACTAAAATGGTGAAGGGTCTGGAAAGCAAGCCCTATGAGGAACGACTTAGGGAGCTGGGGATGTTTAGCCTGGAGAAGAGAAGGCTGAGAGGTGATATGATAGCCGTGTTTAAATATCTGAAGGGATGTCATATTGAGGAGGGAACAAGCTTCTTTTCTGCTGCTCCAGAGACTAGGACCCGAAACAATGGATGCAAGCTGCAAGAAAAGAGATTCCACCTCAACATTAGGAGGAACTTCCTGACAGTAAGGGCTGTTCGACAGTGGAACACACTCCCTTGGAGAGTAGTGGAGTCTCCTTCCTTGGAGGTCTTTAAGCAGAGGCTGGATGGCCATCTGTCGGGGATGCTTTGATTGGGAGTTCCTGCATGGCAGGGGGTTGGACTGGATGGCCCTTGTGGTCTCTTCCAACTCTATGATTCTATGATTCTATGATTCTATGATTCTGCTGGGGGCAATGTGCTGCAGAAACCGATTATTGTCCATAAACAAGGCAAGACACATTTTCACTTGTGATAAGCAGTGGAAAACCTTTAATGGAGCCATTTGGAGGGACAGGAGGAGGAGAATTAGAAAAAGGGAGGGAAGGAGGGAGGGAGGAACACTGGCATTGTACATGCTTGAGGTGTGTACCACAAGGCTTGCTTGGGCTGTTAGTCCCACTCACAGCTAAACGAACAGTTCATCTACAACTTCCTTCTCTCTCTGGAGCTATCGTCTGAGAGATAATGCTGAGCATAACTTTTTGCTCACTGAGTTACACTATAATTGCACAACACTGCCTTCTTAGTATATTGCAATGTTCTGCTACTGAATGTGCGACCAAATGCCCATGTGCAAATGTATGTGTGATGGTCAGTGCCCTTCAGTTAGCAACACAGGTGACACAAACTAATGCACCACGTGTGCATTGCACCCATGCATCACTTCATGGTGTGAAACATGTGCAGTGTGCATGTACATTTCTGTGCAATGTGCAACCATGCGCTGTGGCATTGCATGCATAACTCTGCTTCTGCAACTTTGAATGGAATGGGGCCATTCTGCATTAGGGGAAAATGTCCAGCCACTTCCATAAGGGAGTTCATACACATGGATTCCAGTCATGGTGGAAACAAAAGCCAGCCCTGAAATTCATAACATCAGTGTTGTGTTTGTCTCAGGACAGATGTGGGTTTTAATTGATTTGTTCATGCTGAGAGGAGGAAAGCCAAGGGAAGCTGCCCAAAATGAGATTATAGGCACAATCCAAATACAGATCTGATCCTGGGTTTTTCTATTTGTGGGTTGTTAATGTAGAGCGGAGACTTTGAGAAGAAAAAGAATAGAAGTTTCTGTAAGCTGCTTCTGTGGGAAGACAAAATAACAGCAACTACCTCTCTGCAGATTCACTAAGATATTGTGACAATTTTCTTTTGACCTGGGTGGTTGTTTTCACAAACAGGAAGAGCCCTTGCACTTTCCCCATTGCAGAAGGGAGCAATAAGCAAGCATGTCGGCAGATGCCCAAGTTGTTGCACAATGTTGGTTTCCAGAAGCAAGGTGGTTTGTGACAACCACTGTGTACACTGCATCACACAAGCACAGTGTAGGATCATGTCCATTCCAAGAGGAATTTAAGCTTGGTTTCATGCAGGTATGTCTTACAGAAACCTAACTCATCAATACTGAAATAACAGAGAGTTTGTTATTGTTAAATGCCCTCAAGGCGACTTTGACTCATGGTGTCTCTGTGAATAAGACATCTTTGAGATCCCCATCCTCAATCACTTTCCTCAGGTCCTGCAAACTCATTGTCACATCCTCCTTGACTGAGTCCATCCATCTAATATGCGGTCTTTCTACTTCCCTCCACCTTTCCTAGCATTATTGTCTTTTCTAGGGAGTCATGCCTTCTCTTGATGCAGCCAAAGTACAACAGACTCAATTTAATCTTCTTGGTTTCTAGGGAGTGTTCAGGCTTGAGTTGTTCTAGGACCCCTTTGTTTGTCTTTTTTAGCCCTCCACAGTATATGCAGAATTCTTCTCCAGGGCCACAATCAAACTTCTCAGAAAGGTTTGATAACAAAGTTCAGCTCCTCGGCTCTGAAATTCAAATGTGAAATTGTAGCTGCGAGTTCATGAATTTTCACTCATGCAAAAGAGTTTGCTTCATATACTTTCTTCTCACCCCCAAGTGTTCCTTTGGTCCTCACCATCCTCCATTGACAGAGGCATTTCTGGAATTATTTTTATCTGTACAGCCAGGACTTTCCTCCAACTTTACATGTTTGTAAAACTCCACCTTGCTGGCAAACCTTATTTGTACAACTTCTGTGTCTCACCTTCAAAATAGATTTGTCAGTCGGCTCAACAGCTGTGACAGCACCAAAGCTAACTCCTTGGATTTAGGAAAGTACGAAAAACAGCTGAGGGCAAGAGCTCACAAGTCAGCTTAGAGCTGTGAATCTCTTCTCCCTCCCTCCCTGCCCTCCCTCCCAAATGCTATTTTTACGGAGAGAGAGAAAAGTAACACATTGTGGGAAATACTATGATGATGTTGTTGCGCTCCAGGCAAATAAAACATGGCTTGATCTACCAGGACTTTTCTGCTCTCCTTCAGTTGAGTCATCTGGAGGTATCTCTATCCTTCTTTTTCTGGACTGCACCTTCACTCTTGTTGGGTTTCATGATGGATTATGTGAAGTAATCTTTGCAAGACAGGAAGGTTGGAGGATCCTTCCTTCAGGTAGGAATTGGAAACATTGGGCTCTTCCTTTGACAGTTACAAGTGTACAGCATTGGCCAAGTGAAATAAAAAAACATTGGTTAACCTCAGTCACTAGGCAGTGTTGATTGTTTGTTACACGGTGGCCGAAATTCTGTCAGCGACATATGTTTCTACTGCTTCTGCTGGAACAACAAAGTACTTTGTTGTGTGTTATGCAAGGTGGTACCCAATACCTCTTTGTGCAACACCTACACAAAGCCAACCCTATGGCTCTCAGGTGCATCTCTGCTCACAATCACTGACTGGCTGCACAAGTGCATCTATGTGATCTCTAGATAACCCTGAGAACTTTGGGGGAAAGGAATGCTTTTGACTCCTGGACCTTAATACACTTGCCCAAGGATTTATGTCAGCTTTCTGGAAGTCTCAGCCCTGCTGTAATTATTTAATGCAGCAATTCCCAAACTCTGGTCCTCTAGCTATTTTGGACTTCAGTTCCCATAAGGACCAGCCAGGTTGGCCAACTGTCAGGAATTCTGGGAGCTGAAGTCCAAAACATCTGGAGGATCCAAGTTTGGGAATCACTGGTTTAATGTCTGGCTATGAGGATGTGGCAATCCTGCCCACGATTCACAAAGCAGGGAATGGCCATTTGGGAGGGTGGGTGGCTGGGTTTCAAAAGCTGCACAATAAGTCTTAATAACTGTCTCATTAACAACTTGTAGGCTGCTCTGAGAGCAATTCTAAAGAGCAGGGTATAAATACAATAAATAAATAAGAAGTTGTAGTCAAGGGTGGTTGTGGTATATGGCTCAGCTTAGCATCAGCTTGCCTGCACACCTGCTATGCTATTCTGAGCCATACAGGATTGCAGGCTTATTGTTTTAAATTATTTTAAACTGATTTTATCTTAGGTTGCCCCAAGATCCTTAGCTGCAGGTTGGGAATAATAACAATAATTAAAGTTTTACTATTACTATTACTACAACTACTTATTATGATTCTATGTCGGTCTCAATATTCCATCATGTCTCCCCTCTCTTTTGGGCTCTGCTCTCCCCCAGGATTGCCACATCTACGATTCAAGCCACAAACAGATCCAGCACCTCTGGGGAAAGGGAAACAACCACACAATTACAAGAAGTGACACTCCTTGGAACATGCCACATTATCTGACGAGAGCTCAGTGGTTTCCAGATTCCTGGATAGAATCCAAATCGTGGATGTTTCTCAAAACTCCAGTTGGCAACACCTGGTAGATTGTGAAACCCAAAACAACAATGCTAACAATGGCTGGCATCCTCCATTGCAGTTATAGACTCTTGACATAGAGTTATGGATCTGTAACTGCTTCCTATGCAGTAAAACAGTTTAGTCCTATTGTAAGACTATGCTCCCAGGGACTGACACGTCTATAACCAAACTTTTCCCCCATTCAATCACAGTTAGGTCTGGCTTATTTATTTATTTATTTATTATCCCTTCTTCTTCCTGAATGTGTAAACTTTAGCCTTCTCTGCCCAAGGGTGCTGGTGCCTGACAAAATCTACAAATCCCAGGATGCCAGAGCCATGGCAGGGAATTTTAATGCTGGCACCAGAACTCTGGCAAGGCTCAAGATCTTGTAAAACTACAAATCCCAGGATTCCATAGGATGGAGCTACAGCACCTAAAGTGGGGCCATCATGCATCATTTCTACAGTAAACCCACCCATCCACTGTTACATGCAATGAAATAACTCAAAAAAGCAACTTTATCTTGTACAGGTTTAAAAGTCTGGCAGATCCAGAGCTGGGAAATATTTCTTTTTTAAAACTATAACTCTAAGAATCTGAGAATGTCTGGCAACTGTTGCCACCAGAAGTAACTATTCTAGGTTCTGATGAGATTTAAAAGGAATTCTAGGAAGGAAGGAAAGAAGGAAGGAAGGAGTTCAAGGAAGGAAGGAAGGAAATAATTCTAGGAAGGAGGGAAGGAATTCTAGGAAGGAAGGAAAGAAGGAAGGAAGGAGTTCTTAAGATACTAGCACAAATGGCCTGAAATGTGTTTTTTTAGGAAAAGAAGATGCCACCACTCAAAAGGCCATGTCCATCAACTTTATCAACAAAAGGGCAGCAAAATCTCGAGCTGATCTTTGCATGTAAGGGTGTGCATAAAGAAAAAGGCATTCCTGGTTCTAGTTGTCTGATTTTATGGTGCAACTTTGCAAAGAAAATTTGCAGCGATCCACACATGCAGACGCCCAGGGTGTTTCTCCTTTCCTCCTTGCTTTCTGAATTGCCGTACCTTGATTCCTTTTGCCCCTGATGTGAAACGCAAGGATGTCAGCATCCAAAGCAGGCAGACCTCGAAAAGCTGTAGAATCATTCACTCTAATGATCCACCTACACTATATTTATCTCAATGAAACAGCTCCTGCTCTTTTGCCATGAACTGCTGAGGAGAGCAGAAAGGCCAGGAATGATCTAGATGTTTGTTTATCCTTTCTAGCAGATGGAGAGACACACCAGCATGAAGCTTCCCTGCCACTGGAGAAAACAGCTTCCTCATTTTAGCCTTTTCTTTATGAGTTTATCCATATTGATCTTGCCAATATGAGGAGGGGAGGGATGGAGAGTTTCTTTGAAGCCACAAGACAAAGACTTGTTTCTGAGACGCCCTTCTCATCTTTTCTCAGGGATGTACGTCTTGGCTCAATTCATATTTGCTCACAAGGATGGAAAATGTCAAAAAGCCATTGGGTGGGTGTTTGTGAGAGTTTGCACACATTTTCTGAAGGTTGCCAGAGAGAAAACTCCTCTACTTTTAATAGGTGTACTGCTGTTGTGGGTCTTTAAGCCAACTCTGTCCTTTGGTACTTAACTTGGTTAGTCCCAACTGGAGTATACCCATTGAATCAATGGGATTTACTTACATTGTGACTCACCACTCAAGAAGTGAGTCCATAAGTCTACTCTATAAGGTCAAACTATTGGATTTAGGTCAAAATGTGCCATATGAACTGTAGCATGTGCAATTACATTAAGCTAGCTTTTTTTACCTGGACAGTTAAAGTGGTGCCAAAGTGCATTAATTCTGCAGTCTGGCAGCAGCCTAAAAGACACAGACATAAATGCCAAGAGGCTTTCTGGGGACTTCACAGAGAGGTGTGCATCCGAAAGGAGGCAAGATGAGGACATTGCCCCCAATAAGAATCCTCTTCCCCCAATTTCTTGCATTGCAGAGATTAAGACATCAAAACCTGGTCACCCCTAGAACTCCTCTATTTGCTGTTTTCACCTTCCCTTGGTCCCTTTGCCTGCCCCTTTTCTTTGGACATCCAAACCATCTTTCTAAATGCTTTCTAGATACTCAGCTGACATGTTAAGTTACTGCAGTGCTACAAACTTGAGGAGTGAAGGAAAAGTTTTGTTGGAGGGAGCTGGGTGTCACATTTTTACTGAGAGGACAATGCCCAGTTTCTGCATCCGTGTCCATCAGATATGTGAGACACACAAACAATGAAAGAGACACACTCAGGCCCTCCATCCCTGTAAACTTCAGCAGAGCTATGAGTGGCAAGGAGGAACGTGGGCAAAAGCAGGCCACCAGAAATGCTGGAGACATGGAGGAGAGAGCACAAGGGCAAGAAAGGGCAGCCCTGTGGCTTTAGCAATGATCCCCTGGGTGCCATCTCCAGCCATTCCCATGCCCCCCCCCCTTCGCTTTTCTGAAGTGTCAGTCTCAGGATGATTTCTATGATTGACCCCAATTATAAGAGTCAGGCCACTTGGGGGCTGGAACGTGGTTTGGATCAGCCAAGATGTTTAGTCCCTGGAAATTTGGCTCTCTGAATGCAAGGACAGGAAAAGGCATTAAGTCTTCTGCAAAGAGTTAGAGAGAAGAAGAGTCACTCACTTGAGAATTGGGCACAGTTGAGGAAGGAGTTGGCCTCCTTTACAAAGTTGGCATAGGAATTAGGATGACCACAGTGGCTCCTTGGTATCTCTTGGGGTTTGGATACCAACCTGCATAGATGGTCAGGTTCCATTACAGGTTGGTTCTCCCTCATTCAGAGTTCCAAATTTCGAAATATTCCAAAATTCAGAACTTTTTTTCCATGGGCGGCTGAGAGAGTGACACCATTGCTTTCTGGTGGTTCAGTGTACCCAAACTTAGTTTCATACACAAAATTATTAAAAAAATATTATGTATAAAATTACTTTCAGGCTATATGTATAAAGTGTGTAAGAAACATGGATGTATTTAAGGTTTAGACATGGGTCCCATCTCCAAGAGATCTCCTTATGTATGTACAAATATACATAACCTCTGAAACCTCTGAAAAAGAAAATCCAAAACACCTCTAGTCCCAAGCATTTAACTGCCATAACTCCATGCTATGGAATCTTGAAATCTGTAGTTTGTTGTGGCAGCAGAGCTCTCTGACAGAGTAGGCACCAAACTGCAAATCCAAGAGGTCCATAGCACTGAGCCATGGTAAGTAAAAGGGTGTCAAACTGCATTAACTCCACAGTGTGGATACAGCCAGGGTGTCAGCCAGATAGTCACACTTGGTGCCCATGGGAGACTCACACTCACATGGAATGGCAACAGCTCCCAGCCTTCTTAGAACACCAAATTTGGCTTCACTAGCAGTTTGGGCTCCTTCACCATTTTCATGTCCTCTCCATCATGAGGCAGGATTGCAAGGTTGAAGAGGGCAAGGTTGTCAGGTTGAGCATGAGACAGAACTCCTGCAGCTTTAATTGTTGGAAGATCTTGGATCAGGAAGAGGTGCCACAAAGCTCCAATAAGTGGTGGAACAATTATACCATATCTCCTCCTCCACTCCTCTAAACTCATCTTTTGGCTGATGCAGCACCCCCAACTCGACTCTTTTCTGGCTGGTGGGGAACATGGGATTGGGGCTACAGAGTAGCATCCTAGGCCAATCTTATAGCTGGACACACAGCCCTTTCAGTCTCATATTAAGTGAGTCCAGCTACACGAATGACACTAAACAATTCCTCTGTACCCACCCATACAACCCCATCTTCCCAATGGCTAGTACATTGTTGGACTGTGGGGTGGTGCTGCAACACCAAAGAGAAGGGTTTATGGGGGGAGATGAGACAATCTGTAGTTCTACCTGAGAGAACTTTGCAATACATATTCCTATAGAATCATAGAGTCATAAAGTTGGAAGGAGCCTCATCATTGTATCCAAACCCCTGCTCAATGCAGGAGCTCCAGCAAAAGCAGCAATTCCCAACTTTGATCCACCAGTTGTTTTGGACTGCAATTCCCAGAAGTCCCATCCAGCTTGGCCAACAGTCAGGACTTCTGGGAGCTGAAGTCCAAAACATCTGGAGGATCAAAATTTGGGAATCACTGAGCTAGAGCATCCTCAGCAGGGAGCTGTCCAGGAGAGGAGCTACAACCAAGACTTTGTGAGCCTGGCTAAAATTTCTGCAGCTTGGTTGGTGGTGAGGCGTGATGGGAATGGTAGTTCATCAGAACCTGGAGGGCCATAGGTTCCCCACCCTTGTTCTAGGTCATTCCCAAACCAAGCCGCTGCCCAAATACTTTGCATGACAAAAGGGATAGCTCAACCCGATATATAATGGATGGTAGGCTCAGCTGAGCTCACCAGGAATGGAGAAGTCCATGTGTCTCTTCCAATGTGCTTGCTAACGCATAAGTGCCTTGGCAATCCCGGCTTCTTCTCCACATGGATGATTTCCATGGAATTGGAGGATGTGGGTGAAACACAGTTGTTGCCCTCGCAGGAATGGAGAAAGAAATGGCATTTTGCTGTTATTAATACCCGATTTGATTCTATTTGTTCCATTTTCATACTTGTCTCTTGCAATCGCCCGAGCCTTGGAAGCAATTTTATCTGAGTGGGGAAGGCCCATTATAAATACATTTTTTACATCGCACATTGTATTTTAAGCAAGTTTGAGACTTTCTTGATGAGGTGCCTTCCTCTACGAGAGACCTGCGTTCAGGCAGATAATTGACGCTCAGGATTTCCTCCATCTTACCTTCTCTTTCTCTCGCAACCTTGCTAAAGCTGCAATCTTGAACAAGAACATCAGCAGACAACACCCCCTCCACCCTCCCCAACCCATCCAAATGACTCTCTAGAAGAAATCTAATTTACTTTTTAATCTGGTTCGGAAATTTGCCAGCAAAAATTTCCAGAGACAAGCATGGCCATTTATTACTGTTTATCATAGCGACTGGATTCTTGCAGCCGATTGGGATAATGTAGCAGAGAGGGGAGGGAGAGAAGGGGGGGGGAGAGAGGAAAGAAAAATCTTTTGATGCATTATTTATTTGATACAATCTTCCCCCTGATAAAATCAGGAAACAGAGGACAAAGCAATGACCTTATCCATTTCAGCTGCATAATGCAAACTATCATGTGCCTCTATTTCTCTTCTCATTTTAATATTGTTTGCTTGCTTAGTAGCAGAGGGCATTTTTGGGGGAGGGGGATGTAAGGAAGACCCCTGCCGAATCCACTCCTCCACAGGTCGGAGCCAGGAAGCAGATCTTTAAACTAACTGTATCTTCTGAGAAGCTGGGCATCCCATCTTGGGATGTTACTTGTGAAAAGAAACTAGTTACTTCTCCCACTTTCTTGAATGAGTAGCTACTGTTACGGTAGTCTAGGAAGGTAACTCACTCAGTTACTCTTTACTAATCAATTGTTTGCTCAGAAGGTCTGTGACTCTAACATTATTGCTCCCCCCCCCCTGCTTTTTTCTTGTATGGTTTTTAAATGTCTTTTGCATGATAAAGAAGCCAGTAAAGCTTCAAAAGCTTGCAAAATGTGTTCTTTGCATTTCAGTTGGCCAATAAAGCTATCACTCTTTTGCAAATTTGGATTTTTGTTCTATTTTGCTATATGGTCAACACAACAAACCTTGAACGTATTTTGTCCCTTTACTAGCCAGTTGCCATTAGTGTTATGGTTGGAAAATATATTGGAAAATGCTCTCTGGTTTCCCCGAGCGGCTGATTCAGATATTGCACCTTGGAAATTCTGAGAAAAAATACAAAAGAGAGAATTCAAAGATATAGCCATGTTAGTCTGCAGAATCAGTATGTATATTGCAGAATCAGTATATAACATTGACAGCATGAGCTTTTGTAGACTACATCTGCATAGACTGAAGTCTATGAAAGCTCATGCTGCCAATTTCTTTCTTTCGGTTAGTCTCAAAGATGCTACAAGATCTCTCTACAATGCAAAAAGATATTATAGTGTAATTCTTCTTTTCTATAGCATGGGGCACCCCTCAGACACTTCCTCTCCTCTTCCCAAGAAGTTCTTGCACTTTGATTCCATTGGTTTCTATTTTAGTCTCTGGAGCAAAAGAAAACAAGCTTGTTCCATCTTCTATATGTCTGTTGTTGTTAAGTGCCTTCAACTCTGGCTCAAGGCAAGGTTTTTCCCTTGGGTTATCCTAGGGTTGTCTTGGCAAAGTTGATTGAGAAGATTTTTTGCCATTGCCTTCTTCTGAGGTTGAGTGTGTGACTTGCCCAAGATCATTCAGGGGTGTTTCATGGCTTAACAGGGATGTGAATCCAGCCCTCCAGAGTCCTAATCCAACATGTAAACTACTACACCAGGCTGACTTCTAAGGTTTATTCAGAGAAGGTTTGCCATTACCTTTCCTGTGAGGTTGAAAGAATATGGCTTGCCCAAAGTCCCTCAGTGGGTGTCTATGGCTGAACAGGAGTTTGAACTCTGGTTACTTGGACTTCTAGTTCAACTCTGAAACCACTGCATCATGTTGGCTATAAAAAAAATGTTCAGATTTGTCATTGTCTTTCTCTAAGGCTAAGAGAGTGTGACTTACCAAGGTCACCCACTAGGTTTCCATGGCTGAGAGGGGATTTGAACTCTGGACTCCTTGAGTTCTAATCCAACACTACATGGCATTGCTTTAGATATTTAAAGATGGCTATCAATCTATTGCTCAGTCTTTTCCTCTCCTACCCAGCTCCCCTGCGCCATTCCTCATAGGGCTTGGTTTCCTTGGTTAATGTTCTTAAACGTTAATTTTCCATGCTGTTCATAAAAGCACCATATAAATGTGCAAGGTTCTTAGATTGCAAACAAAGGGTGATGAAGATTTTGAGTGAAATCCGAAGGATACGCTCTTTCCCCTGCAAAAATAAAAGAATAACTTTGCTGGCTGCTGCTGAGACTCGCTCCCAGTGGAGACCATGGTTGTCCAGTCAAGTCGAGCAAACATTGAAGTTTATGCAGCAAAACTTCCTCTCTCTCTCTCTTTCTCTCTCTTCTTTCAGGATGATGCCTCCTGCGGGAAGTGTAAATATAGAAAAAATGACAACATGCGCATTAATGCTCGTTAGAATGTCATCATTATATTCTGCAAAGTGTCTGCCGAGGGGGTCCCACAAGGGCACTTAGAAGCCAAACAGCTGCTCCACATTTGTTCCAGCTCACATCTCGAAGAAAATGACATTGAGATAAATAGAGTGTGGGAGTGTCTCAGACACTATCCGGAACCAGGAGGAAAGGGAAGGGATGAGGAATGGAGACCTGCTTCTTCTGCCGTTGGTGGTGGTACCCAAGAAAGAAAGGATGGTGATGAACTGGTGGGGATGCTTGGATCTAAATCAGGTGAGGTGGGTGGCCATGGGGCTCAGACTCAGGCCCTGTAGAGCTGAGATGGGGGTAAGGTGGAGGCAGTTTGGAGCAGTTGAGCCTTATGAGGAACATTGAAAACAGTTCAAATACATACAAGACATAGCTGGAGCATGTCCAGAGGAGGGCAACCAAAATGGTGGAAGGTCTGGAACCCACCACCAAGCCCTCTGAGGAGCAGCTCAGGGATCTGGGGATTTTTAGCCTGGGGAAGAGAAGATTAAGGGGTGACATGATGGCCATGTTTAAATATTTGAAGGGATGTCATATGGAAGAAGGAAAATGCTTGTTGTCTGCTTCCCTAGACATGAACCAATGGATTCAAACTGCAAGAGAAGAAATCCCACCTAAACTTTAGGAAGGATTTTTCTGATGGTTGAAAGATGCTCACACAATGGAACAGACTGTTGTGGAGAATGGTGGTCTCTCCTTCTTTGGAGGTCTTTAAACCAAGGTTGGATGGGCATCATTCAGGCATGGTTGAGTTTTGTATTCCTGTTGGGATTTCCCATCAAGCAAGCAATGGGACGAGCCCATGGCAATTGGTCTGCACTCTCTTCCTCTCTTGTGCAATGACTGAAGTCACCTGAGAATCCTCCATCCTCAGGCATCTCCCTGTCTTGATGGCCACCTAGTATTCAGCGATGGCCATGGAGCAGCAGCAGCAATGGATGTCTGCAAAGCATTTGGCCAGACATACAATGAAGAAGACATTTTCATCACTGGTGTGGCTGTGGATCTGGGATGGTGTGGTTGTGCTTTGGGGCCATCCTTTGCTCTCTAACAACCACTACATGGCTGCTGTTGTGGGTCCCAGGAGGAAGGGGAGTCCTGGGGAGTAGGAGAGATATTTCATAGTTGGTGAACCTTTGTACTATATGTTTCCTAGGGCAAGACTTCATCAGAATCTCTGTCCTTTCTTCTTCTCATTCATAGAAGGGGGAAAACATTTTGCAGTGTTCAGCTCTAGGAATCCTTTGCCCTGAACTGCTAGCCTGTTCTGGACAAAAGTACACAACCCGAAAATGTATTTCAGAAATAATTGCCAACTTTTCTATGGCATTAAAATCCCTTTAAAATTGTTCTTTTACAGGCTTCAAAGCAAGCTCCAAAACAGTTTTTACAAAATTCTTGATTTAACTTGATGTCTGTAAAGCTCCTTGAGGAAGAGGCAAAAAAAAAAAAAAAAAAAAAAGTCAAACAAATTCCCCATCACTCAGGAGTTGCCATCTCCGATTGCATCTTAGACTCAGGAGATGTGCGTTGGTACAACTGACTCCTTCCTCCTGCACTCTTGATTGTATTTGTCATGAAGCCCTTGGTATGAATACAGAAAGCTGGCTCAAGGGCACTTGAAAAAGGCAGATTCTGTCTACACAGGCCTCCCTCAACCTAGTCCCCTACTGAAAGGGTAGACTACAAATCCCATCACTGTGGCTTAATGTTGTTGAGATAAGTCACTCCCAAGCCAGTCCACTGCAAGTCAACTAGACTACAAATTGTGTTGTGGTGTCTTCTGCATTTCCCTCCCTTAGACTTTCCAAGGTGCAATATCTGAACTGGCCACTTAGACTACAAATCCCATCACTTTGGCCTATATCTTCTTTTCTAACTTCCAGGATATATATTTCTCACATAGTCTGGACCTGAGCCATACAGGACTTTGTAAGTCATAACTAGCCCCTTGCTTTGTGCCGGGAAACAGGCCAGAAACACTATATGCTCTCTACTTGGTTGAGATGGCCCAATGAACAAGGGGAAGGCAACAACTTCTTACTGAGGAATGTTGTTGTTGTTGTTGTTGTTGTGTGCTTTCAAGTAATTTCCAGCTTATGGCGATCCTAAGGCAAACCTATCATGAGGTATTCTGGGGCTAAGACTTGCCCAATGTCACCCAGTGAGTTTCCATGAGTGAGCAGGGAATCGAACCCTGTTTTCCAGAGTTGTAGTCCAATGCTCAAACCACTGAAACACAACATGCTGGATTTCTGGAGATGAGGCAATGGTAATCAGGGGTCTCTGCACCCCCGGAAATATTTAGGGCAGGGGTAGGCAACCTGTCCCCTTTAAGGGCCGAGGGACTTCAGTTCCCAGAATCCCAGGAGCTATTGGCCAACATTGGACTATTGGCCAACATGGCTGAGGCTTCTGGGAGCTGAAGTTCCTCGGCCCTTAAAGGGGAAAGGTTGCCTACCCCTGATTTAGGGCTTCCCTGAATGCACTGTTTTCATCTATAGAAGTGCAAATCCCCAAGCAGACAAATATTCCAGCCAGCCTTTGAATCTCTGTGATTCTTTCCCCCTCCTGTCTCCTGGCAGCCTCTCTTGGATGCAAATGAAAGTCAAAGCCTCCTCTCTTTATCTGCAATTGGACTTACATCCCCTCCAGCCCCTGTGCCTTTTCTCCTCTCCCTTTCTGCCTCTCTTATCAGCGGGGGACTGTCTACCTTGGAGGAACATTCCCCTCTCCTGGTGCCATTGGCTGTCACCCTCCTTAATCACACATTTGTCACCCCAGTCAAACATAATTTATGAAAAATGTATGTCTCTCTCAACCCCGTTGGCCTTTGGCACTCTTCAGGCCTTGTCTCCCTTCTAATGTGAAGAAGAAGCTTTCATGGAACTTGTTAGCCATCTGTCAGCTTGGAATTTGGATGGCCCCAACTGCTCCTAGGGTGCATGGATGCTCACAGAGGGAACATTGCAAGAAGGAGACATGAGGGGGACATGCAGGGAACATGAAGGCCAGGGAGAACGAAAGATTGGTGTTAAGAGCATTGCCCATGCAAACAATTCTTCCCCCGTACTACTACTCTTCCTTCTTTTCCTCTTCTCTTCTCTTCTCCTCTCCTTCCTCCCTCTTCTCTTCCTTTTTCTCCTCCTCTTCCTCCTCTTCCTCCTCCTCCTCTTCTCTTCACCTCCTCTTTCTCTTCTCTTTTTCCTCCTCCTCTTCCTCCTCTTCCTGCTCCTCTCCTTCTCATGCTCCTCCTGTCCTCTCCTGTCCTCTCCTTCCTCTTTCTCCTCTTCTTCTTCCTTATTAAAAACATTTTTAAAAAATTCAAAATGCACAATTAAAAAACAACAAAAATCAAGTTAAAACAGAACAGTTGAAAGCAGGACAGGCCCCTGTTGTTTCCCAGAAACCAAGGATTCCCAGAAACCAAGATGGTAAAGGATTTGGAAGCCAAACCTTCTGAGGAATGGTTGAGAGAACTGGGGATTTTTAGCTAGAGAGCCAGTATAGGATAGTGGTTTGAGTGACTAGGACCAACTAAGGAGTTTATCACACGGGGGAAATTGGAAGTATAAATGGTGATTAACCCATGATTAACTTGCAGTTGCACGAATGGTTTTCACACACAAAGTGCTGTTATCACGTACAGAATCCATGATTAACCCGCAGTTGCGTGCAAATGTGTGAATTGTTTTCACACAATGTTGAGACAAAATGTGATTAAAGTGCCATGAAAAACCAGGCAAAAAACAACAGTAACTCATTCATGGAATTTCCCCTTGAATGACTTTTTGCTGTTTCTTGCCTGGTTATTCCCTGGTTTTTCACGGGATAATGGCACTTGCGTTAATGTTGTTTTAAGCATGTTTTAATGTCAATTGCACAATTTTCATGGGTTAATCATTGTTTAAACTCCCAATTTCCCCCGTGTGATAAACTCCTTAGTTTACCATTCCTCCTTAGAAATGTGACAGAGGAGGTGACCTCTTCCAGTAGGAAGCAGAAAAGGCTTGAATAACATAGATCAGAGAGGACAGAGAGAAAACGAGACAGGCACTTCAGTGTTCCCTCCCTACTGCTAATTACTGAAGAAGCAAGCGTTGATGCCTCTTCACTTCCAACAGCCTTCTCATCCAGACGTAGGAGGAAGCAACAAGTTCAGCATCTGTGGTGGGAGCAGCTGAGCAGAAGGGCTGGAAGTGAGCAGAGAAAGAGAACCAGCGGGGCAGGCAGGGAGGAAGGCTGCCCAATTGCTAAAGCAGGTGCCCAGTGTGGATAGACTGCCAAGGGAAACGGTGAACCAAATGTTGCTGAGAAGTTGTTGTTGTTTTCACCAACAACAGTTTGGAGAAACATCAGTCAGGGTTTGTATGTATGCATTTGTCCAAATCCATCTGGGGAAGTAGACTTAAGTCAAGGAAAGCTCATGCTGCCAACTTCTTTACTTCATTTAGGGGGGTTGCAGACTGCCAGAAATAGTGCAAATTGAGTCCACTTTTAGGGTTAGGGTTAGTGCTAGGGAATCATGGGAACTGTATTTTTTCTGAGACATTGAGCCTTCTCTGTCAGAGAGCTCTGGTGCCACAATAAAATACAGTTCCCATGATTCCCTAACCCTAACCCTAACCCTAAAAGTGGACTCAATTTGCACTATTTCTGGCAGTCTGCAACCCCCCTATGTCTCAAAGATGCAGCAAGATCTCTCTACATACTGATTCTACAGACCAACACAGCTGTATCTTTGAATTCTGTCAGAGTTTAGTTCAGTTTTCAGCTCTAAATGGAAAGAGTGGACTGTAGTTGATTTTCTCACTGCCATTTGCTCATCTTGATAGCCTTGGAGTAGAAGAAATTGAGGCCAACATCTTACTACCCTGAGGTCGCAAAGCAATCTCCACAAGGCAGAGTGATGCACTCATTGCGCTACGCAACTGTTGCAAGGAATGGCTACGCTCTGCAACTCAACCAAGACACCAAACGTGGGAGTGAATGCAGGTGTGCATCTGTGTGCAATGCGTGTCCATATGCAGTGGCATGACACAACTATGCTTCTACAAACTTACACTGAATGTTGAATGTTCTGCATTGGACAAAATTGTCCAAACACTTCTGTAGGAGAACATATGCATCCATAAGATGTAGACAAGATTGTGTGTGTATGTGTGAGTTGGTGGAGACAGAGAGAGAAGGAAGGAAGGGAAGAAAGGGGGAAAATATAGTCAGAAGCAAGCGAAACTAATTATTCTTAAAAAGAGAGGAGGAGTACTCAAGAGATACCATGGAGAAGTACCGTGACTGCCCAACAGCAGTTGCCACGCACAAGAGATTGGCATCCTGAATAATGTTTTCACACACACATATATACAGACACATACATACACACACAGATGGACACACATCCTCCCCTCCTCTTCTCTCCTTTTAATTAGAGAGCATTTGGTATGGTTGTTTTCTGAGTAATTCCTCTTGAGAAACAAGCAGCTTCAAATTATGGAACAAAAAAAGAGAGAAGTATCATGAGGGAATTAGCACAAGAGCACGAATTATACAGCTGCCACAAGTCCGGGACGCAACTGGCCATGAGTCAGAGATGCTGCCAACTTCCAAACTCACTATCAATTTCTCATCTGTCATCGAGACAAACGGTGAGTGCTAAATTGCGGACTCTGTTGATTACAGAAATGTTCCATTCCAATATGCACTTGTGCTGGAAAAGCTCAACATGTTTCAAGATGAGGCAGGTTTTCAGGGAAGGTGGAGGTGTGAGAGAGGATAGATATGTGCCAGTGAATGCAGAAGGACTGATAACAACTAAATGCTGGAGATGGTGTTTGTATGAATGTTTGGTACTTATGCTAGCAATGTGCCATGTTTGCTTGCGGTAAAAACTAGAGCAATTACTCCACATGCTTGCCATGAAGTGAGAAGGAAAAACTTGGATTCAAGAAATCCTGTGGGGAGGAGAGGAAAAGAGACGGGTCAGGATCTTATGCTGAAGAGCTGAAGCATAACATTTTCTCAAGCAGTCGTGTGGCAGTTGTGCAGCACTACCTTGTTGATGAATTATGACATTACATGACCAGTAAGTAAGACAGCCAGCATGGCCTAGTGGTTTGAGTGTTGGACTATGACTCTGAAGACCAGGTTTCAAATCCCTGCTCAGCCATGGAAACCCACTGGGTGACATTGGAGTCTCAGAGGAAGGCAATGGCAGACCTCCTCTGAACAAATCTTGCCAAGAAAACCCCATGATAGATTCACCTTAAGGTCACCATAAATCAGAAACAGCTTGAAGGCACACAAGAAAAAACAACAACAGCCAAATGTGCAATGAAATGCACCTGTACGCCTCCATGTGCAATGTGCAAAGATGTACTCTATAAGGATCCACAAGGCTCATTGTGCACAGCTTTGTGGAATGTGTGAATATGCACAATAGCACCCCATGTGCAACTCTGGATTTTGTAGCCTTGAAGTAAACCCAGCCTTCCTTTGAGAATTCCTTTTGTTTGCAAAAGATCAGATGAAAGAGCCAACTTTCCATTGGGTTTGGGGGTCCCTGCTTCCTAACATAACAGTCTCAGAACAAAGGACAGGGATAGGCAATCCATTCCTCCAAACATACAAGGGACATAGAATGCATCTTTGCAGGAGCACCCTGAGTAAATGTTCAGAGGCAGTGGGGGATCAGATCTTAATCCTGCTTTACACAAATCTTGCCCAGGTATGTTGATTTTAGCCTAATCCTTTAATATTTAAAGCAATTCCATTTCTTGTTTGAAGAGACTTCCTGGCCTCTGAGGAAGGAAGAAAGAGAGGAGAACAAAGAACGACACATGTCAAGCAGTGCACACTCTCTGAGTCTCAGCTGGAAGGAGGTTGCTGTGGTCCAGCAGCCGAGGATTTCTTGAGAAGTTGTGGGTCTTGCCCTGCTTTTGAGGGGATGGAAGCTTCTTCTCCATGTCTTTCTTCATTTTGAAATTTGACAGAGTTTATGGAGAAATTGAGCAGAACAGCAATTACAGGCAAAAGAAATCTATAGCTGTCTCAAAGGAGTGTTCTCTTCATTTGATTGTTTTTAATAATTAAATTATATATAGATATAGATATAGATGATATAGATATAGATATAGATATAGCTGAATTTTGTTTTAATTCTTTCTTGTGAGCTTCTTTGGGTCCCATATTTGGAGAAAGGTGATGAAGGGGACTTTCCTGCCCCTGGAATACCAGGAGAAATTAGAAGACTGGGCCTGGTGAACCATGGATCCAATTTTATTTAGAGAAAGAAATGAAATCAGAATCTGGACAAAATGAGAGCCCTGAACCACCAGCTCTTAATCCTAATATAGTTGCCAATGTTGCCAAGTCACTATTACAAAGCCAACAAACTCAACAGATGTCCCAACTATAGCCTAGTTGGGTATCATGGGTATCATCAACTATGGCTCATTGGTATCATGTCTTGTTCCCAGGACTCAAGTTCAGACTCTGATACAGACAGTGAAGCAGAAGGACAAGGGGATGTGTTTCATTCAGACTATGACACATATGGGGAAACTGAAGGTCAGGAGGAGAGTGGTTGAGACCCCCTCAGTGACACTTCTCAGCAAACACAACACACAGCCATGCTCAACAATACCTACCACAGTGGAAGGCAGATATGAGACAGGGAGGGTTTTCAACATTCAGAGCATTTGTATAGGAAATGCTCATTAATCAGACAACAGCCATGAGAGGCTTCCAGGCCATAAACAATCCAGAAACTCCCTCAGGAGGTTATTGCAGACAACTGACCATTCAGGTGGAAACAACACTCTCATCTCTGGATTTCCAGCTTGTGTTTCCAAAGGCACTTGGACCCTGCATCTCTAGCTGTCCACAATACCAGATACTTCCTTGGACTGATGCCTTGGCTTTCTTGCTGTACCCTACTGACTTGGACTGCCTGGACTCAGAAGCTTCTGTACACACTTGGGTCTGCTTCTATCTTGTCTCCGATGGACTTGGCTTGGTTCTTTGCACCTGGATGGTCTCCAAGACAGGACAGCTGGCCATATACAGCTTCCTGTAAAGTAAACAACTATTCCCCAGTTCTTGACAAAAAACCCATTCTCAACCCATTGGAAGGCCAAAACCATACAAACATGTCTTGCTGGGCTATCCCATAAGAAACCATGCCAGCTTGCCATTTGGTAGGATCTAAAATAAATAAACATTCCCTTGGAGGACAAGATTTGAGCAAGATTGAGGGGCAGGTAAGTGATCTAGATAAAACCATGTCAAATCACCCCATTGCACCTTGAAAGTCCATCTCTCCTTGTAGGTTTGTTTGGAATTTTTGATTCCCTTGCTGCTTCTCAGCAATGATAAACAGTGCAAGCTCTCTCCCTTGGTGTCAGGTTTGTGCTGTAAACAGTCTTGGCAGCCTCACACCTCATTACTTGGCAACAGGTGTAGAGCAATATATCAAGCAGAGAAAATGTCACTTGGTGGGAACTCCTCATCTCCAAAAACTCAATATTTCTCTTGATTCCCACATCTGGATGTCAAGAGAAGGCAGGAGGTTCCATTCCCTGTCTGTGGTCCTGATCAGGCTGACCTGCTACATACTGGGATGAGGAGGCCATCAAGAAGGACCTCCAGGTGAAAATAATCTGCTTTGAGATATAGATGTGAAATGTCCCACAGAGATATTGCTTTTTTTTGGGGGGGGGAGGTTTATAACTGCAAAGAAGGACTTGTGGTTGTGTTCTCCTTTGGCAGTTTGACAGGTGGTTGCATTGGTAGCCTGAAAAGAGCATCATGTTGGTGTCATATGCATGTGTAATAATAATAATAATAATAATGTTTATTTATAACACCCTTTTTGCCAAAGGGTGGAATACCAGACATATATAATCAAGAACAGAATAATAAAACAAACACCATTCTATACTAAAGGCAAAATCCCCACCACACCACCAGTTGCTACTCATCCAAACAGCTTTAGGCACATTTAGCAGTTTAATCTGATGAATTAAAAAGGAAGGTCTTAATGAAAATAGGTAATATCTTCCTCCAGCTTAAGATAGAAAGGAAGATAGCTTCACAAATGCAGAGCCAGGTCCTGAAAGGCTCACAGCCTTGACAAACAGGTTGGTGGGACCGCCATTAATCCTTTGACTGTAGTTCTTAGGTTTTTAGATGGAATTCACCCTAAACGATGAGAAAATTGGAATAGTGAAAGAGTTCCCATACCTTGGTTCAAATATTGATCAGAACAGAGAATGCAATCAAGAAATCAGAAGAAGAATAGGATTGAGGAGGGCTGCTATGAAAGAACTGGACAAGATTATAAAATGTAAGGACATAACTCTGAATGCCAAAGTGAGGATCATCCAAGCCATAGCTTTTCCTATCACCCTGTATGGATGTGGGGGGAAAGCCAATAGGAAGAAAATCAATTTCTCTGAAACGTGATGCTAGAGAAGAATACTAAAAATACCAGCCAAGAAAACAAACAAACAAATAGGTTATAGAACAGGTCAGACCAGGACTCTCTCTGGAAACCAAGATGACTAAATTAAGACTTTTGTATTTTGGCCATATCATGAGGAAAAATGAATCATTAGAAAAGACAACGATGCTAGGAAAGGTGGAGGGCAGTAGGAAAAGAGGAAGTCTTTATGCTAGATAAATAGACTCTATTCAGGAGGACACAGGCATGACCCTGGAGGACCTGAGCAGAAAGGTTGAGACAGGGAGTCTAGGAGATATCCACTGGGTCACCAAGAGTCAAGGCTGACTCAGGAGCAGTTAATAACAACAAACCATGGAAAACAGAGCACTTCTTGTTAACCAATACTTCTATCGATCCCCTTGATTCAGTTGGTCTACAGTCTTTGGGAGTAGCAATTGGATTTCATAAAATCATAGAGTTGGAAAGGAATCAGGAATAAAACAGCTAAAGATCCCTGGGAGGGTGGCTGTCCAACTTGTGTTTAGAAATTTCCAAAGAAGGAAAGTCCACCATGCTCTGAGGCTATCAGAGAAATATCAAAGTGTCATAGCAATAAGGTTTCCCATAGCTAATTGTATTGTGTTGACTGAACTAAGAAAACTAATTACGAGAAACTCACGAACAGGCTCTCAAACTTCATTTTTCAACTTTTCATTCCCTTCTCCTAGGTGAGTGTCTTCTGCTTTCACCTAAATGACCTTTTCAGGTTCGTTCCCCAATGCTCTGATTATTTTTAAACCAAGTAGACAACGTTCCTGGATTCACTTTCTGATCAATGCCTTTCTCTCCCCACCAAGCCTTTTCCTCCCCCCCCCCTCCACTCTGGCATTACAATGTGGACACACTCTCTCAAAATGCAATAAATCTTTCACTTTCAAATCTTAGATTCATTAAAAGCAGCCCAGGAGGAAGAAATAATAAGGTGCTGCTTTACAGCCTAAATAAAACAGAGAAAGAGGCAGTCCATAATATGAATTTCAGGCTTTGGCTGGAGATAATTCATGCATCATTTTCAGATAAGAAACAAAAATGGAGCTGCGTCAGCACCTTGGCTGAAAAATAACTTTTTGTACTATATTATGCCTTTCGGTAATGGGCCTAGGTTACCATACATCACCCACCGGTAGCTCAGACGTTCTCCCTCTCCATCTCTCCTTGCCTTGAGGGCTTCTATCATGGTAATATCCTCTGTGAACTGCATCACCTCCAACATGAACAGAGAAGGAGAACTTGGGGATGGAGCTCTGAGAAAGGACGCAGGGTGTCCAGCAACAGAAGATGGGATAAAGTTGCCATTTCACTGAGTCTTGAATAATGTCTCTCTGTCTGCGCTATATCTTTGTTCTAAAGAATCATAGAGCTGAACACAAAGGCCATCCATACCAACCCTATTCTGCCATACAGGGACACAAAATCAAAGCACCCCCTGTGACAGATGGCTATCTATTTAAAAGCAGCCAGCATACTGTAGTGATTTGAGCATTAGACTATGACTCTGGAGACCAGGGTTTGATTCCCACTCAGCCATGAAACCCACTGGATGACCTTGGGCAAGTTACATGCTCTCAGCCACATCTCCACTGAACAAATCTTGCCAAGAAAAAACTTTACCTTGCCAAGTTAGAGTATCAAATGTTCAGTGTCAGCAGTTAGCAGGAGAATGGCATGGCATTGCCACAGGTAACCACGAGCTTTATCATGCAAGGCAGTAAATCAGAATTAAAGCAAGATATTAGTGTATTTGATGAGATGCAGTGGATTAGTGGTTAAGACACTAGTTCTGATGATCAGAAGATCAGAAGTTTGGCAGTTTGAGGAGGGGGTACTGCATGATGGGGTGAGCTCCTGTCACTAGTCCCAGCTTCTGCCAACTTAGCAGTTTGAAAGCATGCAAATGCAAGTAGAGAAATAGGTACCACTTCTGTGGGAAGGTGTTTGGTGTAGTCATGATGGCCACATGACCACTGGAGTTATTTTCAGACAATGCCAGCTCTTTGGCTTAGTAACGGAGATGAGCACCACCTGCTACAGTTGGTTATGACTAGACATTCACGTCAAGGGAAATCTTTATCTTTACTTTATTAGTGTATTTAGACAGTACTTATCACATGACATCATATCTATTCTGTTGCTGCTTTGCATTTCCTTTGTTACTATAGTGCACCTTTTCATTGACGGGAAAAACCTGTCAATAGGTTCCTAATATAACACATATAGTGGGCCCTTCATATACGTGGGGCATCCATTCCGGACACCCCCCTCATATGGGAAAAAATGTGTATGCTTAAATTCCATTGATTTCTATGGCAGCATGCTCCCACACTCCCATTTTGTCCTCTCAGGCTTGCTGTATGTGTAAGCTCAAATCCGTGTATGGCAAGCCCGCATATGGCGTGGGCACACTGTATTCTGTTACTCCCCCAATGTGATAGGCCCCTTCCACAGCAATAACAATATGGTGACATTCACATGGGATGAAGGGACATGATTCTTCTCCTCTCCTCCTCTCTCCTCCCTCCTTGCTATTCCCAAGCAAGCCAAAGTTGTTTTCACTCCATGCCTTTCGGGGGGTTTTAAATTATTATTTTGGCTGTGATTGCATAATCACAACAAAAATAAAAGTAATAGAGTAAAAACAAACTTGGCAAAGGCACACATGTGGTGGAATGGGGGGTTATAGAGCTTGTGCAGAAGAAACCATGGATTGCTGAAGCAGCACACTTATGCAGTTGAAGAGAAGTGTGATACAGAATTTTCCTGCTTCCTTCAGTAGTGGAATTGTTGCAAGAAAAAAGCTGGTGTGATAAAGCCTAATGTGAGTGTAAATTTGCTCTACATAAGCATAAGACCTTGGCTTTTGCATCTTTGACTCCTGTGATACTGCTCAGGACTACAGGACCACCTTGAATGTAGCCAAGCTCATTTAAAAACTAAGCAAGATCAGCCTTGGCTAATACTTGGAAGGGAGACCAAGCAGGAAAAATTGGGAATATCCAAGCTGGGCTAGAAAAAGGACCCTACTTGAAATCTAGCTAAAGCATCATGGCTGCCCACCAGAGGAAATAGCAGTGGGCTGTATGGACCAAGAGTGTGGCTCTGCATCTTATAGATGCCTATGTTCCCTTGCACATTTGCTGTAAAATCCCTGTGTA
This sequence comes from Phrynosoma blainvillii, assembly GCA_026167975.1. Classification (NCBI taxonomy): domain Eukaryota; kingdom Metazoa; phylum Chordata; class Lepidosauria; order Squamata; family Phrynosomatidae; genus Phrynosoma; species Phrynosoma blainvillii. The sequence continues at coordinate 33,563,622 of JANUYF010000006.1, forward strand.
TATACCACTGCCTGCAGGGAATTTTTTGTTGGAGCTCTCTCAGCATCTTATGAAGATTGAGAGTTCCACCCAGATTACCTTCAGACACTCCTGGGCCTATGTATTGCAGGTCAAGTGGGCAAATGACAGACAAGCCAGACCTTTTTCCAGGCAAAGAGCTCCTGATGAACTCTCAGGGAACACCAAAGCACCCTCCAACACATACTGAATAGTGTAGCTCTAATAGACTGAGCTTCCCCATATTTGAGATCTGAGACATCCTTGTTCCAAATATTGTAGGTAGGCTAGCCTCCAGCAGAGCTTGTATTTTCTGCACATATTCTCTCTCTCTCTCTCTCTCTCTGCATTAGGCAGAGATTTACTGTGCAAAATTCCCCATATGCATTTTTTTAACACAGAGTAAAATCCTAAATTGCACAAATTCTCACCTATCTAGGAATTCTTCTCATCAGGATTATCTGGCACTCAAGAAACCTATTTTTTAAGAATGTTTTCAAATATTTCCTTGTTCCCTGATGAAGAAGCCAGTGAGCCTTGAAAGCTAGCTTATGATGTACTCTGCACCTTTTTGGTTGTCCTATAAAAGGTAGATTTATGTTATCCAAAAGTTATATCCATGGATCCAAATGTCACCAACCAGTTAATTCCTTCCCTTTAATAACACCCCACTTGGCTTTTCTCTTCTCATGTTGGTTGAGAAGACATTTGATGTTGCCGAGTGCTTCAGGGCGTAGGTTGGTCTTGGAAGCAAACCCTCTCTGCAGCAGGGAAGAAAGAAAGAAAGAAAGAAAGAAAGAAAGAAAGAAAGAAAGAGCACTCATTTGTCATAAGGAGAAGATTTCCCTACTAATAAAGTGACCTTGTGTAAATCGCTCGGCTTTGCTGAGCGATCGTGCTTCTTGCACAGAGTATGGAGTGATGGAGGGAGGCCACCTGGACTGTCAACCCAAGATGCACACCAGACACCGAGGGAGACATTTGCTTCTCTCTTCTCCAGCTCCCTTTATCTTTCAAAGGCAGAGGTTGCTGGTGAGCAATGGGTCGCAAGGAACAATTATTTCCACCTCTTGTCAATATCGCACCGGCCAGTTGCTGCTGCATATTCCATGCTGCAAAAAGAAGAGAGATCAAGGTGAAGGATGTCTGCCTTGAGTGGGAACAGAGTGGAATTATTTCTCATCTACTACTAGAAGTAATTATGGTGGATTTTTCTAGCTGGCCTTATCAGTTTCTGTTCTTCTCCTCCCATATTTGCCTTTAGTTCACCATACAACACATAACGTGTTATATTTCAGTATAAATTTCCAAGACTGTTACTTTTATTCTGACAATCATCCTACATGATCCTCTCCCCACTTTTCTTCAAAATATCTTTCCAATCTTCCTCATGTTTATTTTTAGACCCGTTGGCTCAATAAACATGTTACCGTAATTTGTCAGTTTCCACCTTTTCATAGAGTTTGCTTATTCACATGGGGCTTTAGTAATATTGGTTGCAATAGACGTATGGTGTAATAGAACAGGAAGAAGGAAAATATAAGAAAGTCAGAGCATAGACAGAAAGACAGTCAACTTTAGAGGAAAGGAAGTCTATTTTAGTTTGTGATATGTTGTTTGTATGTTAGATATGTGTTTATGTGGTATAGTATGTATGTGTGGGTTAAAGGGGTTGTTGTATTCTTGTTCGTTAATTGGAAAATAATAAAAAGTAACGGGGGGGGGGGGAGAAGAACTAATTATGGTGGAACCAGACTTTTTCTATGTCGCCTGGACATTCAAGCTGAGCACCTGAAAACAGAGCTGGGAGTAAGGTGGCCATTACTCTGTTGTGTACCTGGCTTTAAAAAGGCCTCCAATCACCTCATTTTTGGACATTAAGAGGCAACTGCAAGGTGAAAGCCAAAGGGTGCAAAGAAGACAGAAAAAGCTGTCTCACCAATATTCACTTGGGCTGCCTCCATACTGTAGAAATAATCCAGTTTATGACACCACTTTAACTGCCATGGCTCCATGCTTTGGAATCCTGAGATTTGTAGTTTGGTGAGATATTTAGCCTTCTCTGTCAGAGAGCTCTTGTGCCACAACGAACCACAAATCCCAGGAGCCGTGGCAGTTAAAGAGGTGTCAATCTGGATTATTGCTGCAGTGCAAATGCAGCCCTAGAGAAAAGAGGAATTACGGTAGTTGGAAAGAGGAATCTTTTAAGAAGCTACATTTGTATTTAATGCTTCGTAGGAAATGGACTTGTTTGAGCTTAAAGTGATTTGACTGTAGCTTTGTCAGGAATGTTATTGTCTTCTTGTGTGCCTTCAAGTTGTCCCTGACTTATGGCGACCCTAAATGAACCCATCACAGGGTTTTCTGGGGCTGAGAGTGTGTGACGTACCCATAAGGAGTGGTTTCTATCCCTTCCACCATTTTGGTTCCCTTCCTCTGGACATGCTCCAGCTTTGCAACATCCTTTTTGAATTGTGGTACCCAGAACTGAACACAGGATTATTCCAGCTGAAGTCTGACCAAAGCAGAATACAGTGGCACTATTACCTCCCTTGATGTAAGGAAAACCTCTTTTTTTGTAATTTGAATCCATGGATTTGTGGTCTAGTCTCTGGAGCAGCAATAAACAAGCTTGCTCAATCTTTTACATGACATTTAAAGCCAGTGTGATGTGACATAGTGGTTTGAGAGTTGGACTATGATTCCAGAGACCAGGTTGTGAATCCCAGTTTGACCATGTTAAACCCACTAGATGACCATGGGCAAGTCACACTCTCTTAGCCTCAGAGAATGGCAATGGCAAACCCCATCTCAATAAATCTTGTCAAGAAACCCCCATGATAGGTTCACCTTAGGGTCGGCATAAGTCGAAAATAACTTGAAGACACACCACCACCAAGAACATCATGTCACCCCTCATTCTCCTCTTCTACCAGTTAAACATACCCAACTTCCTAAGTCATTCCTCATAAGGTTTGGTTTCCAGACCTTTGATCATCATCAGTTCAAGCCCAGAAGCAGAGTTGTGCATGCCATTTGCTCATGGATAAATAATGTTCACGGAAGCACACAGTGCATTGAACATGGATGTGCATGCCCATTCAGTTGCACGTTTAGTTGTATGTGTGGCTTCTGAGTTCATTTGTGCAGCACCACCACTCAACACAAGGGTTGTGTAGTATAACATATGTATAGCCCTGTAGATAATGAATGGTCTTCTATAGAAGAATATAATAAGAGAAGATGGTCGGAATAGAGCAAGCAAAACTATGGGGATGTTAAAGATTCATATTTTGGGGAAAAATAAGATGACTAAAAGACAGGACATATGGATATTATAAGAAATGAATATTGAATATTGAATTTATTATATAAAATTTTAATTTGTGAAAGAGAGCAGTGGTCAAATAGATGGTGACGAAGGAAAAAAAGAGATGTATGTTGTAAGAATATGGGCAAAGGTATTTCTTGTCAAAGGAACTTTATGGAAGTTTAGTAGTATTGTTTAGGACGATGTGTCAAATGCATTTAGCTATATGTAAGAGCTTTTTCATATATATATATATATATATATATATATATATATGATATATGATAAATAAAATCAATATAACATGTGCATAGCCCTGTGTGCAACAAGTTCCTCCATACACAGCTCTGAACGCAGGGTCTCAACCTACATTTTGGAGACATCAAAATGGCACGCCTGTCCTGAAACTCAAATGCACTCCTAGCTAACCCTTTGATCCATTATTTATGTGTGGCCCAATTACGGCTGCAAATAGCTTGATCGTTGTTTACTTAAGTCAACTGTGGAAGATTGCCAAGATTAAATGAAATTATCTCTCAGCAAGCGGGCTCTTTGGGGAGCGAAGAGGGTGCGCAGCGAAGATGGCGTCCCGCTCGCAATGGTCATCGCGGCCACAATCTCCATTCATTCACTCATTCCTGGTCTTACACACACAGAGAGACACACACACACACAGACACACACCATTGCTGCCTCTTCAAGCTTATCTAATAAAGATCCAGCTCAAGTAGACCAAATGAAAGGCAGTGGAGTCTGAAAGCAACTAATCGAATTGGATTAGCTCTTTTCGGTGTCTAATTTTACCTTTCACTTGTAAAACTGTGAATCCATTCTTGTTTAGATACTGAATTTGTTCGTTTAATGCAACACAGAGATGGTGGTGAGGGAATGATTGGTTTGCAGGGTTTTATTTTTCATCCCTTGGCAAAATGGAATCGAAACAATTTGGAAATTAGACATTTCACAGACAGATGAGACTGCTCTCTATCTTAGAAAGGGGCAAAAAATCAGCTATGGGACAGCAAAAGGAAAAGACAGTGTGATTATGTGGTTTGAGGGTTGGACTAGGACTTTGGGAGGTCAGGGTTCGAATCCCCACTCAGTTCTGAAAACCTACTGGGTGACCTTGGGCAAGTCACATGCTCTCAGCCTCAGAGGAAGGCAAAAGCAAGCTCCTTCCAAACAAACCTTTCCAAGAAAACCCTGTGAGAGCTGGAAATGATTTGAAGGCACACAAAACAGCAACAACAACAACAACAACAACAACAACAACAGTGTGGTCTGGCCATTAAGAGTGGAATGGCACTGATCTGTGCTGAAGACTGTGGTGGCATCAATGGCAACATTGGAAGCATAAATGATAAGAAATGCTCCTATAATTCAAATGGACTGAGGACCTTATAACACTTTCACCGTGGCATACAGGTATCAACTTCGTATGATGTATCTGGACATTTATTTTTCTTTTACTGAAGGTTATGCATTTGAAGACATGGCATCCAGATGTCAATTTGGTGTGGACAATTACCTGGACATTTGATTGTCTTGTATTGACAGCTATGTACAGATTTTTTGGTTGAGATTCTACATCACACTCATGTCATTTTTAATTGTGTTGCTCTTGTTGGGTGCCCTCAAGTTGTTTCTGACTTACAGCGACCCCAAGGCAAACTTATCACAGGGTTTTCATGGGAAGGTCTGGCCAGAGGGGGGTTGCCATTGCCTTCCTCTGAGGCTGAGAGAGTGTGACTTGCCCAAGGACACCCAGGTGAAGATCTGAACCCTGGTCTCCTGGAGTCCTTGTCCAACACTCCAGCCACTATACCATTCTTTTATTCTTTTAAAGTATGTTAAACAGTTTTATCTTTTTAACTATATTTTATTATTTTACATGCAATCTGTTTTAACATTGTAATAATTTAATTCTGTGGTGTTTTTTTTCAATCATTGAACAATTATTGCATAATTCTGGAAGTATTATTACATTTTCTGTTTTTCCCTTATGTTGCATGCAGTTCCATGCTCACTTCCAAAGAAGATTTCTGTTACCAAGTCTCTCCCAATCCAGAAGAACAAATATCAAACAAACATCAAGTAAATCTCAATTCAGCATGTCCTATCACCGTATTTTCACGTTATAACGTTACATAGTTTGGACTCAGTTTGTGTCTTCTGTATGTTGATTCCTTTCCTAGACTTCCAGTTGTCTAATTGGGTAGTGAAGTGATAAAAATTGGGGGATAATAATAATAATAATAATAATAAACATTTTCCTATTATTGTATTCTTATTATTACAACTTCAGCATAAAATAGAGCTTCATGATTATTTTAAGCTGTTTTAGGGCTTTGATATATATTGTGTGGTGTAATATAGAATTCTGCTTTACTGTAACACTTTTCTAATAATAATAATAATAATAATAATAATAATAATAATACATTTTATTTATAGCCTGCCTCTCCCTGCAGACTGAGGCGGGTTACAAGTAAGAATAACAATAAAATACAATATACAATTCAAATCCACATTTCTAAATAATCATCTACCCCAACCCCTCTCCCAATCATAAAAAGAAGCAAACTAAAAACAATAACAATATAAAATGAATAACAATATAAAATACCAATTAAAAGCAGAAAATATGACAAATTAGCTAAAATTAGAGGTAATGAGAGGTGAGACATCTATCTTTCTTGGGGTAGGCGGGGGCTATCAATATATTCCATGCTTTTAATTGAACTGTTTTTAATTGTAGTGTTTTTAATCTTGTAAGCCTCTCTGATTCCCAATTGGGGGGTGGGGGGGAAGAGTGGGATATTGATGATGATGATGATGAAGATGAAGATGAAGATGATGATGATGATGATGATGGTGATGATGATGGTGATGCACCATGCTGGCTCTCCAGCCTTTTCAGATCTGCTTTTCCTAAGGCATTCCTGATGCAAATAGTTTGCTAACAGTGGGAAATAACACACACACACACAAATACACACAAATACGCACAAGCCTAGAGATGCAGCCCTTGTCTGCCAATATAAATGCACCAGACAGCATGCAGACTTGGGAATGCATCACCAGAAACCAGCTTGGCCTCCAAAGAATCCTGCTCTCCTCTGTAATAATAAACACTCCACAAATTGGTCTGCCTGTGTGTCCCTGTTTTAAATTTAAATATTACTGTGCCATAATTTGTTTGCTTTTGTTTTTCTTTTCTTAAAAAAAAGAAAGAAAGAAAGAAAGAAAAGAAGGACGTATGTGTTGGTGCATTTCATGACAGCTCTGATGAATTCTGGAGAGAAGGATACGCTGTTCCCATATGGGCTGCTTGAAAGCAAAGCAGATGAGAAAGATCTGGATTCCTCCGACTCCGTCTTCTCCTTCCTTGCCTCCCCGCCTCCCTTCCTTCTCTGGCCGATTATTCAAGGCAAAGACAAATATTTTATCAAAGAGTTGGGGAAATAAACATGATTATAGCTCAAGGGCGCAAGCAAGTTTGGGGAATATATGTATATATTATTTGCAAGTGCAGAATAATGTGGGATGTTAGCAGGATGGACAGCATCGCAATGTACGCCCAGCGAAGGTCTTTTTATTATTATTGTGCATTGGGAAACAGAAGTACATTTTGTAACATAAGTGGGAATGGCAGGGAAGGCTTTAAAGGCTGAGAAGATTAAGGCTTGAAATAAAACTGGACAGTTTGTTCTCCTTTTCTCAGTTTTAGATACCCCTCAGTCATCATAAGGGTCATCTAACCCTCTCCAGTTTTAGCATCTGAGGTTTTCTGAACATCTATAGAGCTTAGGGATGCAGTTCTTTCAAGAATCTATGCTCTTGATATTTGCTGGGGTTTGGTTCCAGGACCTCTTGGACACCAAAATCTGTGGATGCTCAAGCCCCATTGTATACAATGGTATCCCTTATATAAAATGCCATGACATACAGAATCAACATACAGAAGACACAAACTTAGTCCAAACTATGTGTCTGTTCTCATTATTCCATGCTAGGTCATGAAAGAGATCCCACCTAAACATTAGGAAGAACTTTCTGCAGCAATTTCATGGCCAGTGGAGGGGTGATTGTTCCAATGGCAGTTGGGTCCTCCAGCTTTAAGTCTCTTCCATATTTTTGTAGGAGTTCTAAAGTTCTAAGTGCTGAATCTTCATTCCGAAACAGGTGCACCAACTTGGATAGTTCCTTGAGAGTTCACACTAAAATCTGCAGCAGATCCACAGTTGCACTCTTATGGGTACCACCAGCCTTCAATCCCCGGGGCTTTTGAGTAGAAGTGCTGGAATGCCCTCCAAAGGTGGTTCTTCATAGAGATTTTTGATTCATCCAACATCCAGGCATGAAAGATGGTTCAGAAAGAAGTTCCCATTCTCCTTCATAAGGTGTCCGTTCCATAGAAGAACACCTTGACCAAGAAAAGTTGGCTTTTGGGTTGTCCATGGCATTTTTCATGATAATTGGTGTATTTAGCAGGAAAAGGGCATGGGGGAAGTGCTTTGAACTCCACAAGAAAAATGGTGAGCTGAATTAATAGGCACCAGACCCTTAAATCACTGGCTGGCCAGCCAGCAGGTTAGCCACTTTCAAAACTTTCTGAACTGAAGGAAACATCTGGAGGTGGCACCATTTGTTCTGGATGTTGCTTCTATGAATGATGTACTAAGACAATTTTCTGCCTTATCATAAATTCTGCAAACTCATGAACTTTGCAATCTCTCAAGCTCGTCGCTATCTGGGAACCACTTATCTTCTGCTGAAAGCAATATAAAAACAGATGGCAAAGATTGCATTGAGTGATAAATCAATGGCACTCCTGCCACTTGCTTTGTGGACAGACTGTTGGAGACTCCCAAGTTGAGACAAAAAACAAATTCGGGTGGTGGGAGGGTGGGGTTGATGATGTGGGAAGGAGGGGATTGAATCTCATGGGTACAAAAGAAATATTGACATTTTATTGGCTTGATGCATTTCAAAATAGATGGTGGGACAATGAAAGACTTGCCAGGATAAACTTGCAGCTGATGTGCAGTTGAAAAAGGTTCTTCCAGAGAATGGGGGACTGCTGGAGATTGCTCCAGATCTGTATCCTATCCAAATAGTAATTTTATAGGGTCTGTTTTATGGTGGCTCCTTTATAAGACCAACTGAAAAACTCAAAAGTTGTCACTCCAATATAGACGTTGGAATTTGTCTTATTGTCAACACACTTGTCATGTGCTTCTGAATGTATATACCTGAGATCCTATGTTGCAGTCACTTTGCTTTAATTTGAATGCAGAGATATGCAATGATTGTCCTATGCAACCCTTGTGCTGAATGGCAACATTGGACTACTGAACATGCAACCAAATTTACAATCAAATGCCCAACCAAAGAAATACTATCACCAATTTCAGCCAGGAGTGGAATGGGTATGCATTGGCTGAGGAACTTTATCTCTGTGTGCAATGGCACTGTGTCCACAATGCTCTTGCATTGACTTTCAACTGGATGCAGACATTGCTCATTGGACAAAAATGTGCACCTGCCTTGTCACAGGGGTCATTGCTGCTATGGGAAAATGTACAACAAATGCCTCAGATTGTCTGTCTTCCCTCTCATGGGACTGAATGTACTCTCATGGGACTGAATGTATCAAGATGTACACCAGCCTACCTCTCTGAACTTGCCCAGTCCAATCTGAGCTGAGAAGGCCCTTCCTAGAACTTAGTCAAGAGTTATCCACATAAGATTAGGAAAGAGATACTGCCTCAAAGCCTATGGAGCCATAGTTGCCAATCAGAGTTGTCAGTCCTGAACTAGAAGGGACTCAGGGGTCTGACTCAGTTTTTAAGAGCGGCTTCCTATTTGCAATTCCCCCCATCTGATTTTGAAGACTAAGCAGGGGTGTCCCTTTTTTTTAGCTGTAGATAAAAGAATTTGTATGCAAGGGTTCCTTGAGAACTATGCCAAGTGTTCCTCCAGGGTAACAAGGTTGAGAAAGGCTGTTATAGAGAGATGTACACAAGCCAGCGATCTAGTGAATAAACCATGGCACCCTTTTGTCTCTAAATATATTCTCCCATCAGAGAGATGTGGAAAAAAATAAAATATATTCTGCTGGGTGGTGGCGGTTGACTCGTCTCATTAATAACCTGCAAACATTCTGCCATATGTTGTGTTTTTATCACTTGACTCAGATCATTATGACTTCATTTCAGTGGGGCCCGGAGTAAATGAACAGCCATTCTGAAGGTTATTTAACTATTAAAACAACTATTAATTAAAGTTTGCCAAGTTTGAGGAGCTCAGGAGGATAAAGAGACACTAAGTAAATATCAGTTATTATTTAATAAAGAGGTGGTGATTGAAATGTTCCAGATCTGAGCTGCATTCCCAGGAAAAAAGGGGGGAGGAAAGGAGAGGATCTGCCTGCAGACAAAATATTTTGCAGGCTGGTGGATGGCCAGTGAGTTCCCACAGAGCTGTCTGAGCTTCATTGGTAAGTGTCGATGCTCATTAAATCAGGAGAGGAAGCGCGTGAGTTCAACTGGGAATAGCAATCACCCTTATTAATTCTGCTGTTGTCTCCTATCACCTTCACATTCCCATTTAGCAATGCAGTCAAATTCCATATTTCCTGTCTTGGAAAGAGGAATTGTGGGCTTTGCTAATATTTATCTCAACTACAATGGGACCATTATTGTCACACAAACACACACACACCAAAATCATGGGGCTGGTGGTTCCAATATCCATGGCAAGGCAAATCTGCCCTGAGCTGGAAAAGACTTCTCCAAGCTGCTGAACTTGAACATCAAAATGGCTTCAGTGCCTTGAATAGCAACCAGCCTCCACTTTCCAAAGTTCCTTTCTGTCTTTGATGTCACTCCAACCCAGAAAAATAATTGAAATTTTCCCTTCTTCAAGGCACTTTCTTTCTGGAACAGTGGCAGAATCCCATCCATACATTCTCTCATCTCTACTTCTCCATATGTTTCTTGTCGTTTAAAACTATAAAGAGCCAGAGAATCATATGGCTGAGATCTTGCATGATGTTAGCTGATTCCATTGTTCAAGCGGTCACACTGTCCAGAAGGTTCTTTAAGTTCTTGGCAGTGGAAGGGAGTTGGATCAACAGTTGTACAACAGGAAAGTGCACATTGTAATGCTTGTTTATGATTAATTGTGTCGGCTGTTGTTGTTGACTCCTTTTGAGTTAACCCTGACTCATGGTGACCCTGTGGATGAGACATCTCCAAGTTCCCTGTCCTTCATTGCTTGGCCTAGGTCATTCAATTCAGGCCTATGTCCTCCTTGATTGAATCCATCCATCTGGTGTAGTATCTTTCTCTCTTTCTACTATCCACTACCTTTCTTAGCATTGTTGTCTTTTCTAGTGAGTCATGCCTTCTCAGGATGCATCCAAGGTATGACAGCCTCAATTTGATTATCTTGGCTTCCAAGGAGAGTACAGTCCTGATCTGTGCAAGGACCCATTTGTTTGTCTTTTTGGCCATCCACAGTATCCTTGGCATTCTTCCCCAGCACCACATCTCAAATGAGCTGAACGGTGTAGCAGAATCATAGATTCAAAGAGTTGGAAGAGTCCACAAGGGACATTCAGTTGAACCCCTTTCTGCCATGCAGGAAGACACAATCCAAGCCCTCCCTGTGACAGATGTCATCCGCTCTCTCTTTAAAAACTTCCAAAGAAAGAGACTCCACCACACTCTGAGGTAACATCTTCCACTCTCAAACAGCTGTTATCCCTGGGAAGTTCTTCCTAATGGTGAGATGGAAACCCTTTCTCTGTTGCTTCAATCCATTGCTCTGGGGCAGTAGAAAACAAGCTTGCTTCATTTTCATTATGACATCCCTTCTAATATTTAAACATAGCTCTCATGTCAACTCTTAATCTTCTCTTCCCCAGGCTAAACATTCCCAGTTCCTTAAGATGTTCTTCACAGGGACTGATGGTTTCCAGAGTGCTTTAACTGCCCTGGCTCAATGCTAGACTGTAATTTATTGTGGCACCTGAGCTTTCTGATTTGTTGTTGTTGTTGTTGTTGTTGTTAACTGCCTTTACATTGGTCTCAACCCATGGCAATGACCCTCTGGATGAGACCTCTCCAGGCCTTGCTGTCCTCTCCAGCTCCTGCAAACTCTTATTTGTGGTTTCTTTAATAGACTCCATCCATCTCGACTGTGGCATTCCTCTCTTTCTCCTTCCCTCCACTTTTCCTAACATTATTGTCTTTTCCAACAATTCATGCCTTTTCATGATGTGTCCAAAGTATGACAGTCTACATTTTGTCATCTTGGCTTCTAGGGATATCTCTGGCTTGATCTGCTCTAGGACCCCTTTGTTGGTCCATTTGGCCATCCATGGGATCCTCAGTGCTCTTCTCCAGCATCACATTCTCTCAGATGCATTGGTTTTCCTCCTATTTTCTTTCTTGACTGACATGATATATGATTAATTCAATGGGTCTACTTTAGTTGCGACTATGAGTAAGGTCAAGGTTTTTGCCTAGTGGGAAAGTTTGCCCTGTAATCTATGCAAAGTTTTAATATATATATATATATATATATATATATATAGTAAGAGAGAGAGAGTTTAAGATGTAGGGGAGGGGAGTGGGATGAAAGCTAGCTAGGAAAGCAATGATTCAAGCATTTGAGAAAAGAAAGGAAAGAACAAACAAAACAAATGAATATGGAACAGAGAATCCAAGCAGTAAATCAGAGGATGAGAGAGAGAGAGAGCGATGCCAGGCTGGCAATGTTTCTTAAAAAACAAACCAAGAAAATGAGAGGGCACCATGTAACCACCATGCAGAGACAATAATCGCTAATCAAGTCAAAGCTTCATTCTAATCAGTTCAGTTGTTAAGGAAGAAGGGGGAGAGAAACAGCAAATGTCTGGGTTTGAAGAATTACCGATGGCGCACTTGATGTGACTGGGCTGCCAGCCTCATTACATCCCTTGTTTGCCTTGAGTTCCAAGGCACAGACCTGTTTTCCATTGAAAGGAGGGACAAAGGCACACAGGGATGCCTCCGTACTGCAGAAATAATCCACTTTGACACCACTTTGACTGCCATGGCTCAAGGCTATCGAATTCTGGGCACTGCAGTTTGTTGTGTCAAACTTCATTATTTCTACTGTGTAGATGCACCTTTCAATTGCACAAGAGACAAAGAGCCATTGGGCCTCTTCTCAGGAGGTAGATACATGACTTATTTGTATCCAAGATGAACAATTACTGAATTTTCTTCTCTGCTGAGACAGATCCTTTCGTTGTGGTATTCTCTCCATATTTGAGCATCTGAAAATGTGCCGGTAAATCCTACTGCATGGAAAAACGTGTGAGCCTTTTTTGCATTAAAAGCATGTTTTCTGTGAAGGAAACAGGATTTCTTGTCCAGGAAACATACACACACAAAAATGTAAAATGCAAATAATAATAATAATGTAAACAAACCCACACATCTTTCTGTGCAGAAAAATTCATTGAGATGCTTTATTATTTCTACAGTGCAAATTCACCTTCACCATACTAATACTAATAACAACAACAACAATAATGTTCAGAGAACTTCTGGAGCAAAAGTAGGTATCTATCAGGGTTATATCTCTATCTCTATATCTGTCTATCTCTCTAACTATCTATGGCCACCTGCTTTAGAACTTGGAAAAGTTTAATTTTGTTGGAAGTGTTATTGCAGTTGCCATATAGTCAGGGGATTCTGGGAATTTTAGTCCCAAAAGGTTAGTTTTGCAGCGCTAATCCTCTGATGCACACCTGAATGTGCAGAAAAGCATGAGAAACCAGAAGAATCTCCATGGCTAGTGTTGTTGTTGTTATTGTTGTTGTTGTTGCTGTTATAGTGCTATTATTGTACAGATGTGGGTTGGCCTTACACACCATGACTTGCTCACATTTATGCTCCTTCCTCTCCCCTACCCAAAAATTTACAAAACCCGGCTTCCGGCGTGTGAAGCGGGCGTTCGTTTTTCCAACGTGTCGCGTGATTTACAAGAAAGAAAAGAAGTGATTATGCTCTCTGTGATTTACCTTCTCGATGTTTTACTACTGGAATAAATTGCAATTCAGGAAGCTGCTGTGGAATTATTACTTTATCTTGGGGAGCAGCAATGCCATGAATCTTATGCGCTGATAACTAATCCCACCGGTGTGTTTTTGCAAGAGCCACGCTGGAAGTTTAATCGGGGGCACCCCCATTTTGGGGAGAGGGAAGGCCAAAGGTCACCCATAACGCATGTTCTAGAACTCGGCCCAAGACGGAGGTCAGGCAGGGAGAAGCCATCACTTCTGTGTCTAACAAGGATATATTTTTTTCCTTTCCTCCTCTCTCCTCCTCAGCCCTTTGCTCCTACATATCTCAGATTAACTGAAATGCCAGACTGGGATATTTGCAGCCTAGCATGGCAGCTAAGCCCTTTCTTTAGTTTTATTAATTATGGCCAAAGCCAAATGGTTGTGAAGTTGGAAAGCCAGGAAGAACTCTGACTGCCCTTGTAGAATCATGGAAACTAAGAATTCAAAGACATATTCATATTAGTCTGTAAAATCAGTATGTAGAGAGATCTTGTAGCAATAATAATAATAATAATAATAATAATAATAATAAATTTATATCCCACCTCTCTGTGTAACACAACCGGGGTGGCTTACAACATTAAAATATACATTCCATATCCTGCAATCCCACCCACCCCTTAAAATACTATTAAACAATTAAAAATTTAAGCACACAGTTGAAATAATAACACAAATCTCAGAGCACAGGATGGTTTGCAATGCAGAATTTAGAGATGGCTGTTATATGTCCTCTAACTAACATTTCTGTATAGGGGGTTGACTAGATCACCCTTGGGGTCCCTTCCAATTCTAAGATTCCATATGTAGAGAGATCTTGTAGCACCTGTGAGACTAAGTGAGAGAAAGAAGTTGGCAGCATGAGCTTTCCTAGGCTAAAGCCTACGTCCTCAGATGGATTTGGACCTAAGTAGAAAGACTAAATGCATCTGAGGAAGTAGACTGAAGTCTTATGAAAGCTCATGCTGCCAACTTCTTTCTTTCACTTAGTCTCAAAGATGCTACAATGGAATCTTAGAACAAGAAGGGACCCCAAGGGTGATCTAGTCAACCCCCTATACAGAAATGTTAGTTAGAGGACATATAACAGCTATCTCTAAATTCTGCATTACGAACCAGCCTGGGCTCTGAGATTTGCTAGGGAAGATTTTGTCTCTCTCCCTCACAGGAACATCTAGTGGGACTATGGGCTGCCCACAGGATCTAGAACTCCCTTGCTAAAGAAATTAGACCGCCATCCTCCCCACTTTTTTTTTTCAGACAAAGAAAGATTTACCTATTCCAACAGTCATTTGATGAGTAATGATATAAGGCCCATTTTACACAATGCGCTAGCTATTGCTAATCATGTGTGTGTTTATTTTTAAATATATGTTTTAACCTAGTTTTATTTATTTTTCCTGATTTTTCAAAAAAGACTTTGGATGAAAGCCAGCGTGGCGCAATGGTTTTAGCATTAGACTATGAGCCTGAAGACCACGGTTCAGTTCCCTGCATGGCTATGGAAACCCACTGGGTGATCTTGGGCAAGTCACACACTCTCAGCCTCATGGGAAGGCAATGGCAAGCCTCCTAGGAACAAATCTTGCCAAGAAAAAAAACATGATAGGGTCTCCATAAATTGGGAATGACTTGAAGGCACACAGGATGTCTAATGTGAGTTTAATGTGAGTCCCAATCTGGAAAAAAGGTGGGATGATGATGATGATGATGATGATGATGATGATGATGATGATGGGCTGAGTGCATCAACCTTCATCACTCCTACTCATCATCATCACCACAGGACTCTGTTGCTCACTGCAGCTCCCTGGATTTTAAGGTGGATTTGGAGGGTCAGGTTGGGAAGCAGATTGCAGCCATGACATTATGGCTATCTATCTGATCCAGAATCTTGATCTGTGATTCTATCATTCTGAGATATCCCCAATTAGACTAAGCAAGACAGGAAAGATAAATCTTGAAACCATTACCGCTGTTTTCTCTTCATCTGCAAACCTTTTATGCTCTTTGCCAAAATCATCCTGCCCTTCTCTCTTTCTCTACTCATGTTGAACCTATTATATTTACTCACAACAACCGCCTGCCACCAGACTAAGAAGGTGGGGTCAGTATAAATGACCCTTTTGGCAGATTGATGGCCTTATTCCTCTGGAGTGTCCTTGTGCTACGTGCCAAGGCAGCATGAATCACAACGTCCATAAGATGTTCTCCTTGCTAATAACACAGATGTTGAAAGATGTTGTTACCCGAAGGATGGTAAGATGTGATTGTTGCTATGAGCCCTGAAGTGTTTTGCACAGGCTGCCTGGGAGAGGTGTTGCATATCTCTGGGAAGGAAATCCAACAGACTGCAAACTCTTGAAGCCTGTGATATGCTGTTGCAGGCTGAGATCAAGCATCAGGGTTGTCCAGTTGAATTATCCACATGTGGATGTAAGCAGGGACTGTCCAAAGCAGCACTTGTGTTGACTTGAAACTGAATGCAACCCCATGTGTGCAATTGTTTGTGCCTCTCCTGTGCATGCACATGTGCAACTGAATGCACATCTGCTTGCACAATGGCCCTGCAAACTGCTTCTGCAACATTGAAATGGTCGCAGGGATTCCATACTGGACAAAAATGTCCAACCACTTCCACAGGAAAACTTACACATGTGTAAGACACCAACAGGATTGTGGCCAGAGTCCTTCATCCAAAAACTCATCTCTACAGAAGGGCCACTGCTCCATAGGATAATAATGCTTTGCCCACTCTTCCCCCAAGGTGCCAATAGCAATCCTCTGAATTAGAAGGAGACGTTGTTGTCCACCACCTCCCAGTAACCATCCTGGATGAACACAGATTTCAACCTATACTTCCCAAGCTCCAGCTAGAGCAAGATATGTTGGTCAGACTGTTGTCTGTTGTGTCCTTCAGCAACCATAGGACTCTGATCCTGAACCACCTGCACAGACTTCCAATTTTATTCCAAATTCAGTTCAAGGTCCTGGTTTCCCCCTTCACTCTGGCCTCAAGCAGATGGGCCAAAAGGTCCACCCTCAGGCCCCATTGGTTTGTGTGGTGTTTAGACAACACATGCCCCCAAACTGCATCGAAGGGTTTGGATTGCATCGCAATCCAAACCCAACCACAAAAGAAGCAGGGGAAAAACCCCACTCCTTTTGCCAGCCAGATTGAAAAACGTGGCAGTGGCCCAGTTCGAGGCTGGGTGCATACAGCTGCTGTGGCCCCAGTGCGAATGGCGCCGGAGTGGCCACAGCCCGCTTTATCAGGCCCATCTACTTGAGGCCTCCATCTTCCTGGACATCCAGGAAGAACTCTAGAAGCTGGGACAGGGAGATGACTGCTTCCCCATGGATTCATCTGCAGGAACAATCAATCAATCATCCAATCAATCATCAAACAATCAATCAGTCACTTTATTTATATTCCGCCTTTTCCCACAAAGTGCATTCAAGGTGGCTTGCAGAATAAAATGAGATACATGTAACACCACACATACCTAACGACATACAACAAGTTGAGGTTCATATAAACTGTCAATAAAGTCGAAACCATATAGCCTGACCATGCTTCACCGTCCCTTCCATCATCCCCTGCACACTATATATGTCTATAGGGAAGTAGATGTCTACCCAGCAGTCGAACGGTAAGTAAAGATGTGGATGGAAATGCTAAACACTTCCATCTGCAATGCCCAAGAAAGGACATATGCAAGCATAGTTTGCAAATATGTTTGCATATGTTACCAACAGGATTCCAGTCTTAAAGTCCATTCACACATTCAGCAACAAATAACTTGTTCAGTAACTGACTTGCAAGAAATTCAGGGATGGCACATTTGTGTGACTTGGCTCTGAGTGAAGTGAAATACAACTCCCTCTTGGTTTGGAACAAACATCTAGTTCTCAAGGGAGAAATTAATCCAGTGCATCTGGTTGCCATCAGGCAAATGATGAGATGTGTGAGAAGTGGTGGAACTCGACCCCCAAATATGTATTCTCCTCCTGCATTAGTCAGAAAAGGGACCATCTCTGGTGGGAGGATGCACCACCCAACTGTCACCTTCTGCCACTTTAGTGTTGTCATCATCGTTGTCATCAGAAATGAAGATTGTGTTGATAGTAAACAGTTCATCTTGGCTGCGTTCACATCTGGAGAAAAATTTATGGCTCCAAAAAGAGACTGTGAAGAATTCTTCTGGTTCTTAATCAGCGGCGTTTCAATTCCATTAGTCTTGAAAGCAAAGTGCGCAGAGCGGCGAAAGAGCTGAGATACACGAGGACCATGTCTTTTGGAGGCAGGGAGAAAGCCAGATGTCTGGCACTCAAAATGGAAGGGCTACTGGTTGTCAGGACCCAGGAACAACTTATTAAAAAATATAAAGGCGATTGATTAGCTTTTGCCATCCTTTTCCCCCATCCTGCTTCCAATGTGTGAGTGCTAGGGAGGTAAAGATTATTTGCAAACATTCTCATCCTGAAGGAGAAAGAGTGTCTCAACACATCAAGGCATCCCACAATTAAAACTGTGAACTGCAGCTTCTTTTTTCACTTCTGCACAAGAGCAAAAAGATCAGCATTTTTTCGCCCCCAACACCAAAACAAGAGTCACATTTTGTGTCAACATGTTTACCTGAAATACAATAGTTGGAATCTTTCTGCCATTATACTCATTTCCCTTACACGTGAATGTACTTTTTTCGGGGGAGTGTATTTAGTTTGAGATTGCACAACTGGCGTTCCACAGACGTAAGCAATTATTTCACCTTCAGTTGTGCAGATTTTGTTCCTCTTCTTATTTTGGAGAACCATACATGTTTTGCTTGAACCATACACTATAATAATAGCAGCCTTTTTTGCATTGCATCTTAGTATTTTATATTAAAATAGTTATAAATGTTTTATTCTGTTTGTGAAGCACCATGTATATTGATGGTGCTATATAAATAAATGATGATGATGATGATGATGATGATGATTTTTTATTCCAAGATATTTTCTGTCAGTTCCTAGTACAATCAGACTTTTTTATATACCAGCTCCCCAAGTTGGTTTATTTTAACCCAGTATACAATTGATTGGCTATAAAACCCACTGGATTACCCTGGGCAAGTCACACTCTCTCAGCCTCAAGGGAAGACAATGGCAAAACTCCCTCCTCTGAACCAATCTTGCCATGAAAACCCCATGATGGGTTCACCTTAGAGTTGCCATACATTGGAATTGACTTGAAGGCACACAACAACAAATAAAATCAAAAGGAACAAGAAATCAAGGATTTTTCAATGCATCTGGATGTGCCGTTGAATTGCTTCCCATCTCTAATAAGAAACAGCAGTATCTCCTTGAAAACTACTGAAAGGGAGAGTTTTGGGTTGGTGTACAAGGGGCTACAGAATTGGTCCTTGAACTCCATCCGACAGAACTCTAGCCTGAGTCTCCATTTATGCTATGAGTTCAATTGAGGTCCAAAACACACTGCAGAAATAATCCAAAATTAAAATGGGGTCCTGGGAACGGTAGTTTTGTGAGACATTTAGCCTTCTCTGTCAGAGAACTCTGGTGCTACAATAAATGACAATTCCCATGTTTCCATAGTATTGAGCCAGGGCAGTTAAAGCAGACTCAGACTGGGTTATTTCTGCAGTGAGCTTTGCATTTGCACCTGAGTCTCTTATTGCTGTTGCTGCTCTCCTATGAGCATCTCTGCAGATCACAGTTTTGCAACATAACTGAGCCTTCTCTACCCAAAGGAGTAGAGGATGCTTTAATGCACTTTAATAATCTGTTTTGGATGCTCCATCCATAGTATCCACTCCAACTGTCAAGCGGGAGTCTCACTTGAGCCAAAGTGAAGTCCTGACTCTGAAAGGATGAGCAAAATTCTGCATTGCTTTGGACGCCGCTATTAGAATTGACCCTCTCTATCAAAACTCACAGAGGCATTTCAAGTCCTCATTTGCCTGCAGCCCTGACAGGCGCCTCGTCTGTTTCTTCTGAAGTGTTTTTAATTAACAGAGTCCAATTCATCCTGGGACTGGTCAAGTCCTCCCCAAAGATATACAATAGAGCGACTAGTGTTTTCACAGGAATTAAACTTATCATACAATAGACGGGAATATGCAGGCTTTGTACATGCTATTACCGGTAGACCTTGCTTTGCATACAATTGAATAAATTACCTTTTGTTATAAAACATTAATCCTCTTTGCTAAATGGAATAATTCCCACCTCGGATCTGTCCGTGAGCATTGGAGTGCCCTCGGAGCAGGCTCATAGGCATCCGTCTACTTGGCGCAATTACCAAAGGAACATGAGAACATGTCGCCATGCAAGAAGCACAATCCAAAGTCAAGGAGTTGCCTCTCATGTTCGGAGGTCTTCAAAGGTCATAGAGTCAGGGGAGAAAGAGGGAAAGCCAGGGATTGGGTGTGTGTGTGTGTGGATCTACTGGAAATATTAAAAACACATCAAAAGGCAACAGTATAATTCTATAGCAGTATATACAAATGAAGGTAATAAAATAATCAAATAGCGGCAAATGTTGTACCTCGAGGCATCACTTTGCAAACACCTAATATCCTCCACTTGCATCCCAAATAATCCAGATAATGTAATTTATAATTGCAAATGATGCAAGTGTGTAGCCGTCAGAGCTCTGGGGTTTAACTCATCACAGATTTAATATTTTATCATTTACTTGTTGGTGTTAATGACCTGTTCTGGGTTTCATCTGAATAAAGATGTACTTAGATGCCCAGGAGCCTTTAGGTGCTGTGTGTGTGTGAGTGTGTGTGTGTGTGTGTGTGTATGTGTGTATATATATATATATATATATATATATATATATATATATATCCTAAGAACTAAACAAAGAAGATAGGACAAATTAAATGAGATAAAGGGAGTAGCTTGTTACTTTATAGATGAGAAAGGGAAAAGTCCATGGGTGGAATCAGACAGGCAGCTCTCTGACGCAAATACATTTTCACCAAGGGCCCTCCAAGGCTCACCACTGGATATAAAATGGGAATTAATCCATTTAAGCCAAGAGGATTAATGTCTCATCATGACAAAAGGCAATTTATTCAAGCATGGCCTCTTGTGAACCTCCAAATTGTAAGTGGGACATGCCTTGCAATCTTTTGGCTCCCTGGTCCCTATATATCATTTAGCCATTAGCAAAGACTCTCTTCTCTTCTATCCTGTTTATTTATATTTATGGAAGGAACAAACACAACAGCTAGAGTTGCCAGATCTCAGGGTTCCATGGCTCATCTTCTCTGGCTGTCAGGAGGGATGAGAGGAAGCTCAGGGTGAGAGTGCTGCCTTGAAAAGTGTGTGAGAGAGAGTCTGTGTGTATTCTCCTTCAGCTGATATCCTGTTGGTGTCCTACACATACAGGTTGCTTCCCCTAAACACGCATTGCTTTGTTAGGTCAAACATAGGTAATTATGATTTGTTAAGTCAGGTTCATGGAGGGGTGTGCCTGGTCATGCCACTTCCCAAGTGACAGATATACAGGCTGATAAAACTGTCCCATCATCTTGCTGCATTGTGACTCCCTTGCCTTCAAAAACCAATGCCATCAATTTCCTGCAAGAATACAGAGGCTGGTATCCCCTTGTTTAGTCCAAACTAGAGTATACCTATTGAATCAAGTGTTGAGTGTGTGTCAATGTGTAGATAAACCCAGTCAGTTCAGTGGTGCTACTCTAGTCAGTACGAACAATAGGATTCACCTTCTACAAGTTGCAGTCTCTTCCAGAGACTCAAGTCAAATCTTTTACAGATTAGTTTCCCCCTCTTTCTGTCTCTCTCCTTCCTTCCTCCCTCCCTCCCTCCCTCCCTTCCTTCCTTCCTTCCTTCCTTCCTCCCTTCCCTCCTTCCTTTCCTCCCCCTATTTTTGCCTAGTTGTACAGTTCTCACTTACCCCAACAAATGCACAACAGCCCTTTGCGTTGAGCCTGAATTGAATCTATTAGAAAGAATACTCTGAGAAAAAAAACTCTGTCAGAAATGACAGCTTCTGACAAAATGAAAGGAAGTATCTTGTTCAGATCTGCACTTAAAACAATCCAGGGGGCTATTAGTATTCATCCCACATGATCCGGATGGAGTAATAGCGCCTCTATGAATAAAATTAAAATAAGGGAGCTTACACTTAGCAAGAGAGAGAGCTGCACGGGAGTCTGGACAACATTACAATTGTTAATGATGACTGAAGATGCACTCAAGTAGTTGGACGATCAGTGAAAGCTGCCAGAGAGACCCCCAAGGAAGACGGGTGTAGGTTGTGAAGCATCTCCAATGCCAGGCATACTTGGATCCTCCTCTGGGTGGGCTTCGGGCTTCGGGGAGGTTGGGGAAGAGGGAAATAAGATGACTCAAAACTTGTCTCCAGCATTTAATTTCAAAGCAAAAGAGGGCCTGAATCTTGGAAGCCATCTGCTCTGGAAACCCTGTTGGTTAATCCACCTGAGGAGGGTGAGAGTGAAGAGAGATACTCTGTGCATGCTCATAGGATTTCCTCCCACAGGCAACTGATAGCTCCCATTTTGCTGGGGATGTAAATCTGCTTCAGGTCTTACTCTTAATGCTAAAGGAGCTCTCCGTTGTTCTGCAGACAGAGTTCAGCACCCGGGAGAGCTCCTTTAAATAATGTGCCTCTGTTTAGAAATGGAAGAAAGTCAGAAAACAACATTAATAATGTGAAGCACAACTTGGAATTAATGTGATACCAGTAGCATATTTACCTGCAATTAGTTGGGGGGGGGAGGGAGGGAGGAGAAGCAAAATTGCAACAAAGCTATATTTCCAGAGTAATGCAAGAAGCAGGAGGGAGGGAGGTCTGCTGTTAATCCCAAAAGAGTAGACCCATTGAATCAATTCCTTTTACTTACATATTGACTCACCATTCAGCAATTGATCCAACTCATCTTTTCTAGTTAAGTACAAGCATTAGGATCAAGGCTGTTGCTTTATTGATGTTTTCAAATTAATGGCAAAGGTTAACTTTTAGAGCTATTTTGACAATACTTTTTCAAATTTTATGTCATTTTCTCTAATCAGTTCCTAAATCCCCATCCCACCTGCAACCAATGCCAACCAATGCCATGAAAGTAATGAAAAGGCAACAAAGAACACAGCAAATAATGCAACAAGTTACTTTTTTTAACAGCAAGTAACAATAATGGATTGTTGTTGGTAATGGATAATGGTAGAAGTTTTTTAAAAAAAAAATATTGTAAATTTTTAAAATGATTTTATCTGTGCCCTCCTTGAGTCCCTTTCTGGGAGTAAGGCAGCATATAAATGAAATAAATAAATAAATTACTATCTGTTTGGCTACTATACCAGTTGTATTTTTCTTAGAGCTGGAGGATCTAAAGATGGTAATACTGTTAAAGTTAAAGTTAAGGCTGGATTTTTTGCAATGTGTTCTACCTTAGGCTATCTTTGTACTAAGTAAGGAAACTTCAGTTAGTTTCAATTAGCCAGATTACTTACTGGAGCATCAAGGCGTGATCATATGTTTTTATCTTTTTATTGCTTTAATTGGCTTTCATTTGTTTATCATGTTGGGAACCCTTGTGGGCTGGGAGGCAATACAGGGATACTTTAAATATAAATAAATAAATAAATTGCAGAACTTAAAGCACAAATTGTCAGAAAGTGTAAGATATTAAAAGACAAAAGCAGTCACCAAAGCAGAAGAGAATCACACAGCCACTTTCAATGAGCTTGTTCTTTTAAAAATAAATAAACAGATGCTTAGTTGCATCATGAAGAACAGATTACGGAGAAAGCCAGATGGAGGAACCGACATCCTTGCGATGGGTGGCTAAGCAGCCAAGGTCAATACCATTCTTAACCAGTTTCGAATTTTAGGATGGAGTTCATTAACTGCAGGAGATCGTTGTAGTGATAGCCTTACTCCTTGGGTCAATGGCATTGAAAAGGCTGCCCAGCTTGGCTTAAAGCAGGCATTGGATTCCAATCACTTCTACTCCATCCAAGAGCCCTAGATCATCAGTTCAGTTCTGGCTGAAAGTCATGAGAGTATGTCAAGTGAGGGATAGCAGTATAGGGAAGTCCACTGGTTCGATTAAGCAATGAAGACTCTGAAGACTACAAAAGAGAGGATACTTTTATTTTCCATCCACTTGAAGGTTGGAACACTGGCCCAAGAAGTGGACAGATAATAAAAGTATCCTCTCTTTTGTAGTCTTCAGAATCTTTGTTGCTTAAGAACTTTGGTCTTCCAGGTGTTTTGGAATTCAACTCCCAGAAGTCAAAAGCATCTGGAGGACAAAAGTTTGGGAACCAATGGCCTAGCCTTGACTATAAGTCCCAAGTAGAGGAGACCCATCGTATCAGTTGGTTTTACTAAAGTATTGACTCACTACTCCACGGTTGGTTCAGTGAGTTCACTCTCATTGGAACTAGCTTGTGGGATTCAGATCTCAGTGGGTCTAACTGCCCTATAGTGCAAAAAATGGGTTGTATTATGTGTAATATATGTTTCTGCTATAGGTATCCCTGGACCACCATCTCTCCATGGCTACTTCTTCATAAACATTAATGTTTCCCACATAATATTTTTTCACAATAATTATGTACATTGTTAACACCCCTGTGCTGTGATGGAGGAGATAAGAATCCACAGCAACCATTTTTTCATTAAAATGTACTGTATAGAAACTAAAAATAAATAAATAAAATTCATACATACATGTAACAAGATAAATAAAACATAACAAAATGCACAAAAACAGTGGAGGAGGTAATAGGGTGACTCTACACTACATTGCCATTTCTTTGGCAGTTTTCTACCCAAACTGGTAGCAACTGGTCCATTGTCGATTGCTTCCTCAAGGTTTGTAAGGCATCGTTGGGAGGTTTACACCAACACACATCATCATCATCTTTATTATGGTCATAGACCAACACAGGTTTAAAACATCTCCTCAGTATTCAAAACGAACAGCAGTACATACAGCGAAAGAGAGAGTGTTAGGATAGCATTTCATATTTCACATCCCCAGGTTTAGATCTCTTGCTATATCCCCAGAGCAAGCCTTTTTATGAAAAAAGGCATAGCCTACAGGAGATATATTGCATGATCCTGTATCGTATTTCTTTGATTAATTTGTTGTTGAAGATGGTGGAAATGGATGACCCTCACAGACTTAGGGCCTTTGCAGACTGCCAGAAATAGTGCAAATTGAGTCCACTTTAACTGCCCTGGCTCAGTGCTAGGGAATCATGGGAATTGTATTTTTTTCTGAGCCATTGAGCCTTCTCTGTCAGAGAGCTCTGGTGCCACAATAAACTACAGTTCCCATGATTCCCTAGCATTGAGTCAGGGCAGTTAAAGTGGACTCAATTTGCACTATTTCTGGCAGTCTGCAAAGGCCCTAAGTTTGTGGGTCAAGTTGGGGTTAATCAATAGGATCCAGCTGTGGTTGTTGTTGTGATGAAGATGATGGGGATGGTGACAAAAGGAGGAGGAGGAGGAGGAGGATCCCATCTACTTCTTCCTAGAACAATGGTCATGGCTGAGCCTACTGAGAAAGGCAAGATCCTGCTCCTTTCCTCGTCTTCTCAGTAGTTAATTGAATGCAAACTGTGTTTGTACCTTGAACTGAGTTTGCAGCAATTGAAGCAAGTTGAGGACAAAGGAGAAAGTGGGAGGAAAGAGAAACTGGGACATTTTAGAAAGTGCTGGAAAAGTGGGGTGTGCAGAAGAAGATTCATCTGGAGAACATATAAGAAATGCATGGTGTTCCACAAATTCCAAAACTCCTCTCTTCTGGAAATCTCTCCAAGACATTTTGTTAGCCACGCAAATCATTTTCGGCGCCCGATGCAGAATCCTGCTGTGCCTACCCTCCAATAATGGATTCTCTCTTTCTCCCTCTCTCAGACATACACAAACATCCTTTTGGTTTCCTGGCTGGTGTGAGAAATGAGGCAGGAATTGTGAGGAAATGAGGCTGATGTTTTTGTTTGTCTAACAATAGCAATCCTTGCTCTTGAGGAGAGTGTTTTTGCTAAATGCCTCTTGCTCAAGCGAGTGGCAAAATGTGACAACGTAATGGCACTGGGATGTCTGTCAAGGAGTCTGGCTTCCAACAAGGAGAAAAATGAAAATGAAAAACACAGGTCTTTCTAGCTGGAGAGTATTGTTTGTGTATAGAAAATAAGTGTCCGAAAGAAGGCTCTCTTGTTGACAGAGAAATTTAATCTTCTGACATGAAGGGTCTTTGGAGTCCATCCCACACAACAAATATATTTGTAAGGGGAGAAAGGTATAAGCATCACTTCTTGCAGAGATGAAGATGGAGAGCGTTTCCTATTTGCAAATAATAATAATAAGAAAAATAGGACTATGCCTCGGGGGGGGGGGGGGAGGATGCCACATTTTGAAAGAATACAATTTGGGATGCTGTCACAACTTGCAAGAACATAATTTCCTTTGCTGTTCCTGTTATTGCTGTTGTTGTTGCTATTGATATTGTTGTGTGCTTTCAAGGCATTTCTGACATATGGTGAACCTAAGGCAAGCCTATCATGGGGTTTTCTTGGCATGATTTGTTCAGAGGAGAATCACCTTGCACTTGAAAGGAGGCCACATCTAAACAAAAATTCCCTGCTATTGTTTCTGAGCTCCATCTACGGAGGCCTCTTCTGTCTGTTTTCCTCATCCTTTATGCTCATTCCCATCTTCTGGTGGAAGTTCACCATAGAAACATGCTGAAAGACCTAGGAATGCCTATATATATATATATATATATATATATATATATATATAGGTCATGTATACAGGAGCAGCAGAGGTGGTATCAAATGCTGTCATCCATGAATAATCAAATTTGAAAATGCTTAGCTTCCAAATGTCAAGGGACAACTGTATATAAAAATTAATACATTTTTGTTTTGCACAAGAAACAGTATTTCCTGCACAGGAACTGGCATTTTCTGTGCAGAATATAATTCTCCTGTGCAGAAATATTATTATTTTCTGCACAGAAAAGGCTCTTCTCTGCTCTGGATATGGTGTTTTCTGCACAATGCAACCATATGTGAATTTTGCACAGAATAAGAAGTCCTGAACTGTAAAGGCTTTTACCATTTTTAAATATTTTCATATATTCTTTCCATCCTTACTGGCAAATGAACACACATGTAAAGCCAATGGGTCTAATGTGTTAGGGACAAACTGTTGTATTTAGGCCATCTGATCTTATTGTGTTTATTTTTAGATGATGCAGTTTGATTTGATACAGAGGAGTGGGGTGAGATTTTTAAAAGAAAGAAGAAAGCCCAGAATTTGAAATCTTCTCTTTGCCATTTCCTTCCTCACTTTCTGTCTTAGTGACAGAAGCCAAACCTTTTACAGATCTGAGCCTATTACTCAACACTACTAATTTTTTGTAGGTAAAAAAGGACAAAGAAATAAGACGTAGCAAACCCATCATCTTTCTAATTTGGCAATTCAGGGATAGCCATTCTGAATTCTCTCAGAGACCATTCAGGCAGCCCCTTACTTAAATAAGAACAGAACGTGACCATCTTAATGGCATTATTAATCCTCGTCACTTTGCCAGATGGTGAAATAATCGTTTGAGTTTTGCTTTTTAAGGCTGCTATCCAAGAAGCTTGTGCGAAAGTAGAAAAGCATGCTCCATTTCCACCATTCTTCTTTCTCTTTTTATGTCTTTAAAACCAGACATTGGGGAGGACAGAAAATGAGGTTCTACTTGTACTTGGGTGATTTTTATAAACAAAATGGCATGTGAAGGTTTCTCTGCAAGGACTCTTAAAATATAGGTTAGAACCAGGTGGACATCTTAGCAATTGGCTATGCTTTGAGGATGCCATGGGAGACTCATAAACATTTTGTGTGCTCTGAAAGACCTGGTCAGGACTCAAAGGTATATTGACAATGTTTGAGCATGTTTCTGGAGACGTTGCCTTGAAGGACAACTTGTTGCTAAAAATGGAGCAATTAACATGTGGCAAAACAGGGTGTGGATGCTCATAGTGTTGAATCATAGAATCATGGAAACATAGAGTTGGAAGAGACCCCAAGGGTCATCCAAGCCAACGCCATTCTGCCATGCAGGAATACACAATCAAAGCATCCCCCGACTGATGGCCATCCAGCCTCTGTTTAAAGACCTCCAAAGAAGGAGACTCCACCACTTTCAAAGGAAGCATCTCCAACTGTCAAACAGCCCTTGCCATTGGGAAGTTCTTCATAGTGTTTAGATGGAATCTCTTTTCCTGTAGCTTGCATCCATTGCTCTGTGTCCTAGTCTTTGGAGCAGCAGAAAACAAGCTTGCTCCATCCTCACTATGACATCCCTTCAAATATTTAAACAGGGCTATCTTAACCTTCTCTTCTCCAGGTTAAATACACCCAGCTCCCTAAATCTCTCTTCATAAGGCATGGTTTCCAGACCCTTACCATTATGGTTTCCTTCCTCTAGACACGCTTGATGATAGAGGAAAACGTGAGTTTGAAAAAAATAATTCTGTCACCATGGAAAACCTTACCTCTACTTCTGACTGGAAAGATCTGCAGGAAGATGGTAAACATATCCAGTCCTCCATGCAATAAAGTCAGCATTCTTGATTGTATGGAAGATGTTCTGTCTTGCACATTCCTATGCAATAGGAATCCTGGTCATTCATGTCACACTCTCCCTGCTTGAGAGTGCAACGTGTTACACTTTCCTATTAGGCCTTTAGTCAATTTGAAGGAATAAGCAGATAGATGAGATAGATCCTATCGATGCCCCTCTCCTCCAGGTTTGTAATTTGGAAGGCCTGGAGAGGTATTAAATGATCCCTGATTGGCCAAGATAACCCAATGACCAAGCACTGCATCCTTTTTAAATCAGTTTTGTTCACGGATACATCAAAATACTGATGTCAATACAAAGCCAAAGTTGATAGGCAGGACAATGTTGTGAAATCATCACATTCAACACAACACAATGGATTGGTTAGGATTCCTTGATGGAGAAGGAAGGAGAAGAAGAAAGGTGAAAGAAGAGGTGGTCAAAGAATTGGTGGAGGTGGAGTTGTCTAAACAAAAAAAGTTGCCTTTTGAGGAAGATGTTGCTTTTAAGGAAAGTGAATAACCTCACCTTTAAGATTTGTTCTTAGGATTTTTTCACCATTTTATTCTGTTTCAGTGTAAAAATGGGGGGGGGGGGTGAGGGGCAGGAAGAAGTCACATAGCATCTTTAAGATGAGCCAGTTTATTCCAGCAAAAGTTTTAGTGGATTGCAGAGCCTACTTCTTCAGTTGCATTGTGTGCAACCTCTGTCAGAAAACATTTATATACACATAGGTGTTTGTGTGTGTGAGACGTGTAACAGAAATGTAAAAGGTATAGAAAGATGATGGGTTAACAAGTGGAGGACTGAATGGGGCCATTAAGAGTTTTTCAAAGGACAGAAGTGGGTGACAAGGACATCCAAGGATATAGAAATGATAAACAAATGAGTGACAGAAATAATTCTTTGCCCTGCAGATGGATGAGGCCCTTCAGATTTTATTGGACTGCAGTTTCCAGCATCTCCAGCCAGCAAAGCCAATGGAAAGGGATGCTGGGAATTGGAGTTCAGCAACATCTGGAGGGACACATATTTTGCACCCCTATTTTATGCCAAGTGAAAGGACAGAGTCTATTCTATTGTTGTAGACCTGAATATAGTCCCAGCTAGACTAGATGGGATTTTAACTATGAGTTTTTTTAATAAATATTTTTATTGATAATTCTTAGTTACAGAAAAAAGAGTAAAGAACATTTACATATAGGATTCACAGATGAGTTGACCTGCCATTCAGCAGTTGATTCATTGGGTCTACACCAGTCTGAACTAAGTAACAGTATTCAGGTTATATTCAGTTGGAGGTGGCTGTATAAATCATGTTTATTTAATAATTAACATGCTTATATCTCTAGATCTCAGGATAGCATACAATAAAAGCAGCTTTTGAATGATGAGGAAAACAGACAAAAAGCATATTAAGCAATTTAACAAATTAAAATCAAGAAATTTAACAGAAACTAATTTAACACCATATACATGCACAGATTTGGGTGAAATCAACCATGCTTCAAAGGCCTTAGTAAACAACAGCAACAACAACAGCAATGTGTTTTTACTTGGCACCAAAATGATGCCAGTATTGGCATCTGTAAGAAACTAGAAAACAAATTTGTCGGAAACCATTGCCCAAGATTTGTTCAGGTGGGTGACATTACTTCTAGTCCCCTGAGCCTATTAATTTTCACATGCCGAGAATGGCAAGAAGATATAAAGAAGGAACAGCCCTTCGCACTTGCAATCTTGGGCTGTGAAATTTCTATTTTGCCCTTTATAGGCACTCTCTTAATAAAGCTGCAATTTCCCAAACATTCACTTCCAATTAAATGTCACAGATCCCAGAGATACTTACTCAAGAGTCAATGAGTTTAGGCTTGGGGCCACCAGTATTCTGTGGTCAAGAGCTTTCTCCTGATGCCTCCAAACCACTTTTCATGCTTTTTGCTTTCCTACCTGGGAGCAAGAGAGAATGGCAGGAAGACACATTAACTGGAGTGCGCGCCTCTGGCATGCTCAGATGAACCACAGACCATGAAGCGCAATTGTCTCTGGGTAAAAGAGAAATAAAAGCAGCAGGTGATATTGTGATTAAGCCCAGGGCAGGAGAAAACTGAGGAGAAAAGAAAGCACCTGGCAAAGGAGTCTGCCAGGGACTCATTGCAGAATGAGGACAAAGTGCCTGGGAAGCAGAAAAATGTGTGGGTCTTGTCAACACGGATGCCTCGCTCTCTCTCTTTTTCCCCATTTACAGTTATGCCTTCATCATATTCATTTATTAAAGTTGGCAGCTACTGTAAATGCTGCTCTTAAGTGCTGGCTTTTGCAACCTCAGAGAACGCCTAGTATCAGCAGAATTATAGGGCATCCCCAATTATTTCCTTGCAACTTAGCAGGAGAAGCCCAAGGGGGAGAAAGATTAGAATTTCAAGGCTTGGAAGCATGTAGGCAGCTAAAAGGGACCAAAGTGGATTCTAGTTACTTCCCAAAGACTGCAAAGTATACAAGTTTGCTGCTCAAGAATGGATAGGTGACAATTTATACAGTGGCCACATTCACAAATATGGGATTTTCCAGCTCATTCAGGCAAAAGATAGCTACCTTTATCCTCTTCCCTCTTCCATCTCTCATGAAGTGTGGGAAGGTTACTTTTTTTGAATACAACTCCCCAATCCCCCCAGTGAGGAAACTGTAATCCTAGAAGTAACTTTTCCAAGCTCTGGTCCTGAGGTAGGGATATGTTGTGTTAAATTGCTCATTTTGATAAGAGAGAATGAATAATTGAATCCATTTTCTTCACATTGCCAGATGCCTTCAAAAAAACATGCAGTTTCCAAAGAGATCATGCATGGAGAGGAAGTCTCTAGCACGGTGGGGGAGATCCTTTTGGATCCTTTGGAAGGAGAAAGCCATAGATCTAGAAGTTTGAAGCCTTCCATATCCTTGACTGCTTTCCAAAACACATTCTTGTCCCATGAGATATTGGGAGGGTAGAGGGAAGGCAACTAAGTATCTGGAGGCTATAGACTTTCATGGCCCCTTTCTGGCTCTCCCATGCCCACTTGCTATCCAACAGGTGAATCTGTTCAAGGAAGGACTGAGAAAAGGTCTTGAAAAGCTACCATATTTCCTCAAATGACAGTAAAAAGAAATATGCTGAGGAGAACCAGAAATAATCAGGGCCAGTTTCCTTGCACCTTCTGAAACCCTTTGCCTCTCTCTGATGGAATTCTCTGAGAAAGATGATATGGATGGACCTAAGTCAGAGACTTAAGCTTCAGCATCTAGACATTATCATGTCTGTGTTTCTACCTGATGAGCATGTTAAGCTTATATATCTATGAAAGCTTATTTTTTTAAAAAAAGCCTAAAAAGGGTACCAAAGAGCCTGCTCATTTCCCATGCAAATATGCTGAAATTCCAATAGTTAGGATGCTTAAGTGGAATGTTGATGTTAACTTGGGCTGCCTGGTTTAGCCACCATCATGAATTGGGCACCCAGATGACCAGAAGTTGAGAAAGGAGATCCCAGACAGAATTCAGAATTAGTGACTAGTGGTAAGGACCCTTCATCCTTCAGTCTAAGAGATATGAGTAGGGAACCATGCCTGTTCCCAACATCTTCCTTCAGTTCAGGATTGTGGAAGTAGAATTGTGCCTGTCGTGCTATTGTCCCTGCAAATGTACATCCACAGCTGATGTATATCTTCTCTTTCTGAGATTGACAGTAGCACACCTTCATTTCTTCCTTCACTTGCTCTTTCTGTTGTCCATTTGTTGGTGCATTCAGTTGCACAATGTTGACATTTGATGCAAGGGTTGCACCACATAATGTACATGCAAGCCCATGTGCAGAGATTTGCACTATGCAGGATCTCAATGAACAAACAAATGTTTAAAATTTGCATATAGAAGAGACCTTTTCTCTCTCTGCTGTAGAATAAGCAAGTTCCCTGAGAAGGTTCCTGTGCCTTTGTATGCCAGGAAGACTTATTTAGTGAGAAAAAGAGGAAAGGCAATTTTAGAACTGATAGAGGAGTCTAAGAGACTCTGGAGTCCTGCTACAGGGCACTAAGAAGTACAGCAACCTTCTGTATCATCATAATCATGATAAAGTTACTAAGAACAGACTCCAATGGAAGAGGCACAGTGAATGGGTAGCCAAGACTCTGCAGACCTCTTTGAAATAATCAGCCAGTTAGATCTGACCAAGGACTGAGCTTTTGGGCAATGGTATTAGGGTTGCCATAAGTCAGAAACAACCTGAAAGAACACAACAACAACAACAAACTAGGGAGGGTGGAGGGGAAGAGGGGAATCCTCCTTGTTAGCAATCCCACAACTGGACATAAATGATTTGCCTTTCAAGGAAGAAAGACATTGACCCCATCTTCTCTGGCATGGCAAAAAAGACATGCAGTTAAAAAACTGAAGGATTGCATCTTAGTGTTGTTGTTTTTTAATTAACACAAAAATGTGTCATCATAAAAGCAGAAGCTCCAAACTGTGGCTCTCAGTTACCCGAAAACCAGATTTATGGCCTTGATGTGAAGTGGTTAGGAAAGACATTTAAAAACAATTAGGCTCTAGGAGAGACGGATTCAAGCAGCTCCGACGGCACTCATTATGCTGAAGAACTGGGAAAAATAAGGCCATTAGGCCCCACCAGATAACTAGGTTATTTGTACTTTTTTGGGGAGAAATGATTAGTTTCTTTTAATAATGCTTCCTGCCAGCCGTGGGAGAAGGTGGGGATGCAGGGCTTCCCACCACGCTATCTGGCACATGGAACGCACGCCAAGCCATTGATGAAGGATTCTCCCATGTGACCCATCCAATCTGATTTTAATGTTTCATGATGCTATCAAAATGAATAAAAGGCAATTACGCCTTTCCTTCAGTGCGACGTCAGACACAGCTGCCCATTAAGGAACCAGTGGGAAGATGGAGGAGTTGCTGGCTGGACAGGGGAGGATGGCACATGCAGTCCTCTCTTCAGCTGCATCATCTGCTTGGTGGAGCTTGTGGGCACACCATTTGCAGGAAACTCCATAATCCATCAGAAAGTCAATCTTTCTGGCTTAACAAGCCATGTCGCTGCTAGAGTTGAATGTGCCTCTTCATTCACTGGAGACCTATGGCTGGGTCTTCAAATGGGATGGAGGGAATACATATTAAGATGTATGTCCTTGCTAAGAAATGGATTTCACCCGTGTTTTGCCTGTGAACACCATCACCACCACAGGGACATTGGGTGGGCTCCTAATTCACCACTTAGAACTTCTCCAAAATTAAATGTGGTCCTTTGGGTTAAAGAGGTTTGACATCCTTGTGTCAAACAATATTGGGCTGGACAGACTAATGACCTGACTTGATCCTGGGAATGGAAGGAGAAGGAGAAGGAGATGGAGAAGAATATGGAGGAGGAGGAGGAGGAGGAGGAGGAGGAGGAAGAAGAAGAAGAAGAAGAAGAAGAAGAAGAAGAAGAAGAAGAAAAGAAATTATTTCTTACCTTACCTTACCTGACCCTCACCAAGGTGGGGTATGACATAGATTAAAACACACAAAGCCATTAAAACACATAGGTTAAAAAATATACATAGGACATATTAAAATTATCCAACATACAGTTTAAAATATACTAATTTAGGACTAATTTAAACTTAAACCAATTTAGCTTAAAATCAACTAGGTAGACCTATTTAGATAGGTAGGCAGCAGTCTCTTGCAGTCCAGCCATTTCTGTCCCTTGAAAATTCCTGGAATGGTATATTGGACCCTTTTCAAGCAAGAGAAAACAGTGCCACTTGCTGCCAGTTAGTTTCCAAGCAAAGTACAAAGTGTTGGCTGTTACCTTTAAAGCCCTACATGGTGCACTAAATCTTATTCCACTTTTCAGGTCCCTGAGTCAATGTCTGCTGAAAATGCACACTACTTCTTGCAAAGTAAATGAGAAGTAAGTGTGTGAGAGAGAGAAAGAGAGAAAGAGAGAAAGGTGGTTGAATGGGGCAATAAGGGTGATATTGCTTTCTGGGAGAAGCTGCTCAGCATGGCATCCATCGTCCCACTTTGCATCTTAAGTGCCTGCGTCACAGCTTGGCCCAACACTCAAATGTGATGCATTGTGTCTGCTGTGCTTATTGACTGCTCTCAGCCACAGATTGATTCAGGAGCTGTTATTCGGTATTATATCAATGGGCCTTTTAGCAAGGCCTCTGTGATGGGAGACAGCAATGGGGAAGCCTGGAAGGGGAAAGCAGGGGGAGTGAAGGGCATTATTTCTCCTTCAATCCCATTGGGTTTTCTTCTTCTTCTTCTTTTCTAAAGAAAAAGAAATATAATCACTATAGGAATGGAATTTTTAAAAAAGAGTGTTTTAAAACAGCATTAATATCCTGGCTTAAACTTAAAAGCACCGAGAAAATTTAGAAGAAGGAGGAATCGGTCTCCCACATTCCAAGCAGCCATCTCTTTTAAACACTCAAGGTATTGTCATGTATATTGGAACCAACATGCAATTATTTCCACCACGATCCTTAGTAAAACATGGTAATCAACCATTTAAACTGCCCTGGTTCAATGCTAGGGAATTCTAGGAACTGTAGTTTTGTGAGATATTTAAGCTTCTCTGTCAGAGACATGGAAGAGGGAGGAGTGAAAATAGGAGGAAGAAATGTCAACAATCTGAGATATACAGATGACACCATAGTACTAGCAGAAAACTTTTCAGAGCTGGAACACCTGCTAAGGAAGATCAAGGAAGAAAGGGCAAAGGCAGGCTTAATGATGAACATGAAGAAAACAAAAATAATGACCACAGAGAACTTACACACATTCAAACTAGACAATGAAGAAATAGAAATAGTTAAAGAATTTGCATACCTGGGATCGAACATTAATAGAAATGGGGACTGCAGTCAGGAAATCAGAAGAAGACTAAGAATGGAGACAGTGGCTATGAAAGAACTAGAAAAGATCCTAAAATGCAAAGACATACAACTCAGCACAAAAGTCAGAATCATGCAAGCCATCGTATTCCCTATTATTCCCATGGATGGATGTGAGAGCTGGACAGCCAAGAAAGAAGAGAGGAAGAAAACCAATGCATTTGAGAGAATATGTTTCTGGAGAAGAGTGTGGAGGATCCATGGACAGCCAAAAGGATAAACAAATGGCTCCTAGAGCAGATCAAGGCAGAGATATCCCTAGAACCAAGCTGACAAGACTTAGACTGTTGTGAAGCCATGAATCATTAGAAAAGACAGTAATGTTAGGAAAAGTGGAGGGAAGGAGAAAGAGAGGAAAGCCACATGCCAGATGGATGGACTCTATTAAAGAGACTGCAAATAAGTGTTTGAAGGAGCTGGGCAGAGCATTGGAGGACAGCGGGGTCTGGAGAGGTCTCATCCAGAGGGTCATTGCCATGGGTTGAGACCAATGCAAAGGCAGTTAACAACAACAACAACAAATCAGAGAGCTCGTGTCCCACAATAAATTACAGTCTAGCACTGAGCCAGGGCAGTTAAAGCAGTCTCAAATTGGATTCTTTCTGAAGTATGTGTTTGGACCATAGTCCAACATTTAAACCACTTTTTAAAGATGGAAATATATTATTATTATTATTATTATTATTCATTCATTCATTCCCAGGTTGAGGGGAAAATAGGCTCCCTGACAGCTAGGACAGCCCACTGGGAAAAATAATAGACTGGCAAGAATTTTGCCCAATCTTCTCCCAGTATTGTGTTGTGTGGTCTACCATGCAAAACTATTGTGTTGCATTGTGCCATGCAAGATATCAGCTATCATTACCCAGCTGGCAGAGTTTTGCATTTCTATCGCTATTCTCACATACGTCTGTCCCTGGACTCTCCACTCCCTGCATCTGAGGAAGTAGGCTCAAGTCAATGAAAGTTCATGCTACCAACTTCTTTTCTTCCAGTTAGTCTTAAAGGTGCTCCAAGATCCCTTTGCGTACCCTTTCAGTAAAGCAAGCCTGCATGCATTTTTTTTCAATGAAAGAAATCCCAGTTTTTCTTTCTCACAAGTTGAGGTATCATATGTGGACCTCTGTAGCTTCCATGTTAGTAGGACAATGACTTCACTTTGGATTTTAGTTGAGCCTCCAAAGGGTTGAGCCTTATCCCTAGAATAAGTTCAGCACCCTGGATAGGTCCTTTAATATTTGCTCTGAAGTTTGCAATGGATTCCCTGTTGTGGAGCCACAGGACACTAGGGAAATAGTCTTCTGTTTTCCTAAAAGTGTGGTCTGACTTAACAAGGCAGTCCCAATATCTTTGCATGGAGAGAGAAAGAGAGATAGACCCCAGCCCAGTTTCACTTTTCAGGCGTAGCTCATCTGTATCCACTAAGAGCGAATGTTATGCGAATCAAGTCCAGACTGAATGGGGCCAAATCCTGAATCACCCTTCCTAAGCATCATAATTCTGCTGTGCTTCAACAAGGGACGTTTCTTTGTTCCTCCAACCTTTCTGACGAGGGACAGGGGAAGCTATTGTAGAATTTCATGCCTCTAATAGTTGAGGAATGACACTTTATGGCCACGAGGGATGGCAGCCAAAGTGCCTGGAACCATTTCAGCGTCAATCACCTTTCTCAGCACTATCTCCTCCGCATAGTGTGGAGGTAAATATTTCAGCAGGGAAAAATTACTTTGTAAATTGCAAAAAATAAATCCATGCAGAATGACCCAATAAATAGTAATTGTAGCATCCTGGCATTTCCACTGGCATCTGAAATGGTTTTGGGGTTTTTTGGAGTCAAGACCTAAGCCAAACTTTGTACATGTAAGAAGAAAAAAGGGATTCCATTAAAACTTTACTGCTAATTCCTGATCAAATGTCTATCTGGGAAAGTCCAGGTGTTTGGGTGGGAGGAAGGAGAGAAGAAAGAGGTACAGAAATACTTGAAACCAGAGCAAGAGGTTGGTATTTTTGCAAGAGAGAATACAATGGCCCTTTGCTATCTGCTAGAGTTTGGTTCCAGGACACACACACACACACACACACACACACGTGGATAACAAATCCATGGAGGATCAAGTCCCATTAAATACAATGGCATAGTGAAATACTGTCCTTTATAGAAAATGGCACAATCAAGATTTGCTTTTTTTGGAGTATTTTCAAGCCATGGATGCGGAGGTCTGGCTGTATATGGAGATAGACTGCTCACTGGCAATCTACCCCCAATGTAGAGGAAAGTTACCAGTTTTGGGGCTACAACACCCAGAATCCCCAGCCAGCATGGCGCTGTAGGCCAAAAAGGTAAATTTCCTGAGCTTTGCTGCTGTCCAATTCAAAATGTGCTCAGGATGTCCTATAAAATGGCAGAGAGACAAAGTATAAAGACAAGACATGGTGGCATCTTGAGGAAAGGTGGGGCTGTTGGTGGCCTGCATCCCAAACTAGACTTGGAGCAGGAAAGCAGCCGATGCTTTCTTGCAACCATGGCCTTGGAGCATATGTTCTTCAGCCAAGAGGCTTCAAGGCCATAAGCTGGGCTTCCTCTGGTTTAAAGTTTCATCCAGGATGGGGACTTCCACCTGACAGCTGGCAGAAGGACCTTCTTTCCTGACAGGGAAAAACAATCAGATGGCCACATTCCTGGACTATTATCGTCATTGTTGTGGTTATTGTTGCTAGAAGGAGGCTTGCGATTTAAAACAAGGAGAGCTAAAAAGTGGGCATTTAAAAGGAATGAAACAATTCACAGTGTTAAAACAATTTAAGCATACACTTTAAAAGATAAAAAAGCAATTTAAAAGATAAAAAGCAATTAAAGACAGTTTCATTTAAAACAAAAGAGCACCCTCTTACAAGCCCTTTCTTTTAAAATAAAATAAAATAAAATAAACTAGAATAAAAAAGGTCTCTGCATGCTGATGGAAGACATAGCAAAGAGGGAGACATTTTGGCTTCCTTGGGAAGAGATTTCCAGAGTCCAGATGGGACCACCAAGAAGATCCTGTCTCACATCACCATGACTGTGAAGGTGATGGGACTGACTGAGAGACGGACCTTTCCTGAGAATCTCAGGCTTGTATGGGGAAATACCTTCTACCAGGTAGCCTGGATCTAAGCCATACAAAAATATTTCTGCTTGGCCTGGTCAATCCAGAGGATTCATCATATGTCTGGCCAATTGATTTCAGGAGAGTATCTTTTCTATGCATCTTTCTTGTTGTGCTTCACAAGGGTACTGGGTGCACATGGTTATACACTCCTAGATCACTCCATCTGTGAGTCACAAATATTCCTTAGCAGTGGTGGCTGATGGATTTCATGTCACTAGGGTGGTGTATCCACTTTGGATTTAAAGGAGTTGCCCTAGGTGCTGAAACGTCTTTAAAGGAGCTGTCGCTGGTTCTGACTACCAGCTTCAAAATAGATTCAGCACCTTAGATAGATCCTATAAATGCTAGGATGGACATGGTAAACACCAACCACTGTCACCAAAGACCCTTGCAATTGTCTATCAACTAGGCTACTTCTCAGTCTAGCCAAGGACTCTAACCTAGAGGATACAGCTTCCTGTTCTAGGACAAACACCAGTCTCCCCAAAATAAGGCAGCTCAGGGTCTGCCCCACAGTATTTATGGTTAAGAGGAAAACATCAGAACCCCATATAAGGCTTCATCTCTTTCATATCACCCAAGGCCAGAATTCAAGAGACTGGAACCCTGGAGCACTCCCAGTATCTGGGGACATTTTAGGCATATGCATGAGCTGTCTCAATGAATGGATGGCTTTGTTTGTAGTGGTTTAAGCACTGGACTATGACACTGGAGACCACAGTTCAATTCTCTGCTTGGCCATGTAAGCCCATTGGGTGACCATGGGCAAATCACACTCTATTTGCATCAGGAATGCCTTTGGAAATGCAGATCTGAAAAGGCTAGAGAGCCAGTATGGTGTAGTGGGGTGACTGTTGGACTAGGACTCTAGGAGACCAGGGTTCAAATCTTCACTCAGCCATGGAAAGTCCTTGGGTCACACTCTCTCAGCCTAAAAGGATGGCAATGGTAAACCCCTCTAAATTAATCTTGCCAAGAAAACTCCATGATAAGTTTGCCTTAGGGTTACCATAAGTTGGAAACAACTTGAAGGCACACAACAACAAAAAAGAGCTATCCTAATGGATGACTGACTTTGTGCTATGATGGACAAGACTTGCCACTGCTCAGATGAATTTTCCTGAGGTCCAGAGTCACTCTTTCAGGATGGAGGTGCTGAAATAGTTAGGTTGACTGGTAAATGCTTCCAACTCCCGAGGGAGGCAAGAAGGAGAAGGGTCAACAATGAACCCCTTCCCAGAACCATGACAGTATAAAAAGCTTGGGTAGGTGTCTATGTATGTGCTTGGTACCTAGAAATGCATGCTGGCTGCTAGCTGTAATGGTACTGCAGCATTTTGTTCCAACTGAACTTTTGATTATCTGCCCTTCTATGCTGGTTCATGTAGGGCAGCTCTTCTTTTATATCAGTTTCCCTTCTTTTGGCTTTAAGGAGATTTGGGGGATGTCACAGAGGGAAAGGGAGGATGGAGAGAGGAGGTGAGAAATGGCAGTATGGGCTGCTGTCCTACTGCTTGCTTTTCCACCATCATTCCCATAATTGCCTGTCCACATCATAAACGCCGCTGAGTGTCTTTGAATTGCAGCTATAATAAATACAACCAGACCCAATGAGAGGCTGTAAACATTCTATTACCAATTCCTGCTTTTTGAAAAAACAAACAAACCACCAACTACAACAACTATGATAGGGTCAGTTTACTAATATAAATAGAGAGGCCAATCCAGGAAATGCAGAGGGAAGAGATGAAGCTGTGTGTTTGTGTAAGTGTAAGTGCATGCATGCCTTCAAGTCACCTGTTGACTTATAGCAACCCCATGAATTTCACAGAGTTTTCTGAGGCAAGGAATACTTAGAGGTGGTTTTGCCAGTTTATTTCCTCCGAAATAGAGCCTACAGGACCTGATATTGGTTGGTGGTGTCCCATTGAAAGACTAACCAAGGCTGGCCCATCTTAGCTTCCAAGATCAGACAGGATCTGGTGCCTTTAGAGTATTTAGATCCTGTGGTATATCATGTTTGTATAAACCTTTAAGTTGTCTGTTGACTTATGGCAAACTCTATGAATTCCACAGGGTTTTCTTAGGCAAGGGAGACTCAGAGGTGTTTTTGCCAGTTCCTTCCTCTGAAATAGTCTACAAATACTTAACATATCTTAAAGAGTGCACAACAAGATGTGAAAGAGTTACATTTGTGAGAAACTCTGCTCCTCCAGATGCGAATGGAATATGTCCATTGCAGAGTGGCCAAAAAAAGTAGAACTGAAAAGTAGAACTGAAATGCATGACATAAATGGTGTTCTGGCTGAGGATTGCATCAAATTTGCAAATGGCAGTAGCATGTTTCCCCCTTTGCTTCTGTCTCCCAGGAAAATGCTCCTTTCATGGTGGCTGTTGTGCCACATCCATGAACACTGAACAGATTTGCCTTTCCCTCTGCAATTACTGCTCCTTTAATGCACACATCTGTGTACCGTACGTGAAATCTGTTAATGAAAACTTAGCTAACAGACCGAGAGGAAGAGACCAAGTTCTGGTGAATGGAGCAATGACAGCCTGAGGTTCCACTTGCAAAGGAGCTGTAAGATGTTGGCTCCATTCCTCCGA
Source organism: Phrynosoma blainvillii (assembly GCA_026167975.1). NCBI lineage: Eukaryota > Metazoa > Chordata > Lepidosauria > Squamata > Phrynosomatidae > Phrynosoma > Phrynosoma blainvillii. The sequence goes on from JANUYF010000006.1 coordinate 33,604,391, forward strand.
GACAGGGCTGGCCTTTCCACCTATTTGGGTCTCCTTCTCCTTCTTATTCTTCCTTCATATTCCACTGATTGACTCACCCCAGGTGCCTCTACTCACAGAATGGGAACTTGGCATTTGTTTGCTCCTTCAGTGGGGCTGTGAATTGCCACATTTGTACCACAGGAAGCAGAAAACTAGTTTAACATCTCATTTATTTCATAGATGAGAAAGTAATTCCCTTCTGAATGGTTGTCCTGAACCAACAATTCAGATAGGAGGGAATTTACTGTGTCTGCCAGAGAACAGTCAGTGCATTGCTGAAGTGCCAGCACAGAACAGAAATATCTTCTTTTCATCCCTCCCTCCCGTTAGCTTGAAGTGAAAAGCCATTAAATATGATTAAGGTTAAGAGATTGCTAAAATTACAAACAGCCGCCATTCAATTATTTTTGCTCTATAAAATGCAACACAGATTGGTGTTATTCCTCCGGAATGTGTTTTTAGGAAAATAACATCACACAACTAATGTGGTTTGGTATAGCCAGCCAGAGAGGAGATCTTTCTTTTAATACAAAGCTAAAAGCTTCATAATTTAACATGCAAGTTCATAACTTAACATCAGTGAGGCCCTACGCAACAAAAGAGAGGGTTCAAGAATGAAGGAAATGGGGAAAGGACCTGGAATTGATAATCGTCCCACCTAATATCCTGGAAAGTGGTTGGAAATGTAGTGAGTCCATCAAATTTATCACCCACTAAAAGAAATGACAAGAGAGGAGAATATAGCAATTTGACACAACACGTTTCTTCTTCTTTTTCTTTTTTAAAGGAAGGTAAATTACTTGATTTTCCCCCCCATGCTTATTCAACATGACCACAGCTGCGGTGGTAGGATTTATTGGACTACAGCACATTGTGATAAAACAAAATTCACAGAGTTAATAAACTAGGAAAGAAAAAAGAGAGACAGAGAGCTGAAGTGGAGGAAAGTCTGTGCCAAGCTCATATACTTTCATGGGAGGGTACAAGCCATTTGGAACATGGCTGGTGCATTCTTTATTGCATCTCTGCTTATGTTTAATGTGCTGCAAGTGCCGATGCTGTGTACCGAACAGCCTAATGGCACTCAAAACGCATTTCCTGATAGTTTTGTTCCAAAAACTAAGACAGACTTGGAAGTTCAGGGTATGAAAAAGGAATAATCTCAGTATGGATTTACTACTGCCAAGAGACTTGTGGTTATTATGGTTAATAAAATATGAAGAATTGTATTATTTCTGCACAGAAAACAGCGGAAGCCTCCTGTCTCTAGCGATGGAGCTCTAAGCTGTTTCCATAAACCAGCAGGAGAAGAGTTAAGTTCAGAGCACCCCACTGCCATGGATTGATCACAAGAAGGTGAGACAGAATTAATGCCAATTAAATTTGGGAGTGAAGGCTTCCCAAGCAAGGATGATTGGAAGAGACCTAGCTTCTCCTGCCTGAAGCCTAGAAGCCTCAAGTTTGAGTGCACCTGTGGGTAGAAGGAACTTATGGAAACATTAGTCCCCAAGTTAATTACAGCCATTGATTTTATTGTAAACTGCCTCTGAGATTCCAATGTATAGAGAGGAAGGAAGGAAGGAAGGGAATGTGATGTCAGTCCTGTTAGTCATCTTGCCTTTTTTGCTTCAAAATCCCTTCCTTGGGTCATTTACATGAGCCTCAAGGTGATTCCCATGTGAGTTGGTGGATGTGTCATTCTATGGGTTTGCCATAAATGTGACTAGACTCACTATCAAAACTTAACAGGAACATCCAGACACAGTAATAAAAAAGAAGTTTATTAGAAGTTTATTAATACACACTTAGCTCAAACATTAACCCCTGAACTATTTAATAATTCACAGCTTCCCAAAATCCTACTCTTCTTTACGTCTATGCCATCTTTATTGCACCATCATAAAGGAAGGAAGGAAGGAAGGAAGGAAGGAAGGAAGGAAGGAAGGAAGGACTAGAGAAATAAGTTGCTCTCAACCAGCAGATTTTGAGTTACATCCTACTTATTAGTCCCCCAAAATCCATTGAATTTACCTACATGTTGACTCACCATTCAGCAATTGATTCAATGCCCTACTCTACTCACTTCATCCCATTCGCTTTCCCTAAATCCAGCAATTCCTGAAACAATCTCATCCTTCTCTTTTCCTTTCCATTTTAGGAAGAGGCTCCAGTACAGAAAGTGTTAAATTCAAAATCTGTTGCAGCACTAAAAAAAAAATCTTTAAAAGAAATGTTCTGTAGATGTGAGGAGCTGAGGCAATATTAAATGTGGATTTGATATGAATTCCATTCATCACAACAATGCGGGGAGGAGATAGCTCTGGTAACCCCACCGTGCTGCTGGATCACACCACCTTAAATGCACACCACCAGCCTTATCCTCTTTTCCTTCCCTAAAAACATCATCAGGATTAACAATGTTTAACATGAATTAGAGAATCACCTGTGGCAATCTCCATGCCTTCTCATTAAATGAAATGGATATTCTGATTCTAACCTGGGGTGGCCAGTTGTTTCCACAAAGCTACTCTAGGCTTTATCCCAGAATTGAAAGGAGCTAGCTTAACAAAGTGCTGAAGCTTATCTCCAAAATAGGTTGAGTGCCTTGGACAGCGCCTTTCAAGCCAGAAAATGTGGATTCAAGAGTGGATTCACTGACCCACTGACAAGTAAGCCACTGGCTGGCCACCCTATAACCATGGAATCCATGTCCACACAGACATGTACATTCCCTTGGACATGCAGTTGTACTTTTCTGGCTGTGGCATAATGGACAAACTCAGTTCATGGGTGCATAAGTGGAGCAATCATTTCACAGGCAGTTGTCATTCTTGGATGGTGTGTAACACTTTGTCAATGCCATCAGTGTACCTTTTCATTCACTGGGATTGAAGAACCAGCTAGTGCACATTCCCTGTTGCACAATGGGATGATAAGCAAGTACACTGAAGGATATGCTAGTGGTTGTGCAACATCCTTTTTCAGCAGAAGTGTGGGGTAGACAACCACTGTGCTACCATGGAAGTGAAGATTTACATTTTGTTATTGTACTGTGCCATCAAGTTGGCTTTGACCTATGGCATCCCTACGAACAAGAGACTGCCAAGACACCCTGTTATGAATAGCACTGCTAAGGTCTCACAGACCCAGGGCTGTGGCTTCCACAACTGAATCAATCCACCTGTAATGTGGTCTCCCTGTTTGTTTGTTTTTTTCTGCCTTCAACTTTACCTACTATTATAGTCTTTTCCCCCCCAGGAAATCATGTTGTGTGGTGTAACGGCTTGAGTGTTATATTAGGACACTGGAAGACCAGAGTTCAAATCCACACTTGGCCAGGGAAACCTACTGGTTGACCTTGGAGAAGTCTTGCCCTCTCAGCCTCAGAGGAAGGCAATGGCAAACCTCCTCTGACTAAATCTTTCCAAGGAAACCCTGTAATACATTCATCCTAGGGTAGCCATAAATCAGAAACTACTTGAAGACCAGCCACAACGATACGTCATCCCATGAGGTGTTCAAAACAGCCTTGGTTTAGACATTTTGGCTTCTAGTGAGAGTCTTGATTTGTTCTTGGACCCATGTATTCCTCTATTTGGCAATCTATGTTACCCCAATGTAGGATTTTGGCTCATGGATCCCTGGCCAGACTGCTGTTACTTCCACACATGTATTTTTCCTTACATGTGTGTATGTCCTTATGAATGTGGATGTCCAACAGAGTTTCATATTCCCTTCCTTCCTCTACACTATCCAACCCAGAGATTATTACAAGAGGCAAAAGGAATGGAGAGGGGGGAATCTAAGTAAAGTATATTTATGTTCTCTGGAGAATCTAAAAAAAGAAACCCTGTTCTTACCCTTACTCACATCCAAGGTATACAAAAGAGAGGTTGATTCCTTATCTGGAAAAAAATTTTAGGTGCATGAGCAAATTAAAAGCAGGGCTTCCATATGAGGAAGAATATGCAACTTTCACCACTCCTCTATAAAGGAACAATGGATTACTTTAATTTACAAAGAAAACTGTTTTGCAAAGGCTGGGCAGGAGATGCATCTTCATTTCTCCTCTTATTTGTGAATTAGGAGCTTTTGTCAACAGCTGCAAAGGAAATCACAACTCCCAGATTTACTTTCTGAGCCATTTCCACCAGCAGCTTTTACCTCTCCTCCCTCCTGACAGTCTCAGTGGGGGGGAATGGACTTTGAAAGAACAAAATCCAGTTGGTTTGCGTTGGATGTCTTCTAATGGTGTGCATGCACATAAGTGTGGCTTACACGTGCATATGTCTCCTTTTAGGAGAAAGATTTTATTATCTAGCTTTTTGCTCCATGTCCAAAACTTTCCTCCTCTGCCACAGCTATCAGTCCCCAGAAGGATCCACTGCTGGATAAAATCCACTTGTGAGCATACTCCTATTTCCTTTCTCTCCCAAGCTGAGATCAGCCAGTTCATCAGTGCCTGAATTGCCAGTCTTGGATCTCCAAGAGCATGCCCAAGCTATGAGCCCAATCTTTTAACCATCCATAATAGGTTTCGTCTGCAATCCTAGGCTGGCTTTCTTGATGACCAACAGAACTTCTGTCAGGTCTGGACTGAGTCTCAAATTTATTCACATACCCCAACCTCTCATGTCATCCAGTCAATGGTTCCAGGCTTCTGCATCCTCCTTGGCATGAGCTGTGAAATCACAGCAGGAAGCATTGCAGGGAGACTCAGCCTCAGGACCCTAAGTCACCTCTCTTAACAGTTTCACGGAGATGCTAAAAAGCATAGAAGATTATAATGCGTCTTGCAAAACCTCACAAGCTAATACCCAGTCGTTCCAGCTCTACCTTCTGGAAATATTCAGCCAAAATCAATCAAAACCACCCATGAACTTGTCCTCAAGTTTCCTATAAGCCAAGCAACCCAGAATGATGCCACAAACACCAAAGAGAGATCCAGCAGGACCCAGCCAGATGTTGGTTATCCATCAAGCTATCCAAGACTGTTCTTTCCCCATAATCATCCCTGAATAAAGCCTAACTCTAACCCTAAACCCAGAGAGCAAGCATGATGTAGTGGTTTGAGTGCAGAGTTGTAACTCTAGAGACCAGGTTTCAAATCCATATTCAACCATAGAAACTCACTGGGTGACCTCAGGCAAGTCACACACTCTCAGCCTCAGCAGGCAGTAATAGGGTCGCCTTAGGTCACCATAAGTTGGAAAAGACTTCAGGGCACACAACAGCAACAACAACTCTGAACCCCGGACTGGAATGGAGCTACATAAAGAAGTGCACATGTTCTCTGAGATCACTAACAAAGCTCATTGTTTTCTAGCAGCTTCTGCTCAGGATATCCCTTCCAGACACACAATTTTCTGGACAAACTGAGTCAGGCTTTGCATACCAAGTACATCCTGAGCTTGCAGCCCAGGTTCTGCAATGCTTATCTTGCATTCTCTGTCAGGAGTGCTTGAGTTGTATGTTCCTGAATAGCAGAGGGGTGAACTAGATGTCCCTTGGTGTCTCTTCTGAGATTCTATGATTCTATAAAAAGCTATATTGCAAATCTATCCTCATTAAGTTTAACTTTGAAGCAGCAAAACAAAATCAAAAGTGTGTGTGTGCATGCGTGCACACACACACATACACACAGAAAGATGAACAAATTAGCCTAATTTGTGCTGCTTGCCTTCTGGTGGCAAAAGGGCCATTGGGGAAGGACTTTGAATATGTAAACACTGCAAAGGGAGCTAGTGGGCAGGAGGAAGGCTTTCATGTCTGTCAGCTCTGCTCCCTCCAGTTAGCAACTCATAACTCACAACACACACAGAGAGAGAGAGAGAGAGAGACATACCCAGGGCGTTTGAATACTTAAGCATCTCTTTGCAAAGTGTTTATAACTTTTGCATGAAGGTTTCATCAGAGAACACAGCAGCCCCACTCTCCTGGGAAACAGACTGATCTGGAAAGAGACAACTTCCCTTTTACTTTTATTGGGGAAGATTCATCAACAGAGAAAAAGATCATTTATATTCCTTGAGGGAGAACGAGTCCTGCTTGGCCTCATCCAGGCTTTTGCAGCCTTTAATGATATTTGTCCATCAGGCCAGACATCTGTGGAGGAACCAAAGGGGAGCGGGATGCTGTAATAACAATGTGATAATATTCTGCGGAAGGCCGTTTCAGACTCAATCCAGGGTGAAATTTGGTTTTGGAAATTCTCTTCTGCAAAATTTGATTTGAAATCAACCTCCCCCCTCTCCTCCTATTTCTCTGGTCTAATCTGCACTGCAGAAATGATGCCATTTGACACTGCTTTAATTGCCATGACTCAGTGCTATGGAATTTGTAGTTTGTCATGGCACCACCAGAGTTCCTAGTTAAAGAAGGCTAAATATCTCACAAAACTGCAAATCCCAGCATTGAGCCATGGCGATTAAAGTGGTGTCAAATTGGATTATTCCTGCAGTGCAGATTAGACCTCTGAATCATCTTCCAGTTAAGAAAATAAGAAGAGTTTTTCTGGGTCATACCAAAAGTCTACCTAATTCAGCATTGCGCACTCATAATGGCAACTCAAGCCATTTGTCCATAGGAAAGCCACAAGCTGGTGGCCAGGTCAAGACTACCCAGGGGTGACCCTACCAAGGAGGACAAAATAAAGGCATTTCCCCCCCCCATGAGAATTCTCTCCCACCCCATAAAATTTTCCTCCTAGTCCACACATTTCTAGCATTGCAAAGAGGGAGACATAAAAAACCATTCATACCTCAAACTCTTCTGTCTGATGGCTTTGCATTCTCTTGGTAACTTTGCCTGCCTCTTTTCTTTGGATGCTTAAACTTTCTTGATCAGCTGAAATTTTAACTTATTCAGTGTTAGAAATCAGAGGGTTGAGAGACAATTTCATCAGGGACAGGCTTCCTATCTAAGGGGGGCAATGACCAAATGTTGCCCTCCCAAGTAGCCAGACCTCTGCAATTAGTCCTGAGATTTCAGGGCCAAAAGTCAAAACCTAGAGAAGAGTCCTTGTGATGTCAACACAAGGTGGAGAATGGCAATGATATCAGCCTATAGTAATTTAAGCATCAAAGCCAGTGTGGTGCAGTGGTTTGAGCGTAAGACTGCAACCCTGAAGACTAAGGTTTGATTCCCTGATCAGCCATAGAAACCCACTGGATGATCTTGGGCTAGTCACACACTCTCAGCCCCAGAAAACTCAGTGACAGGTTTGCCTTAGGGACCCTAAACTTGAAAACTGGTAACATTATTAGTTATTGCTTGTGAGATAGAAATTTGCAAAGATTGTCCCTAGTTCATCTGCACTGCATTGAGAGAAGACTTCTGAAGCAAAGAGCCTCCTCTGCTTTGTGCATTGTATATTTTGTGCACATTGGTTGGCCAATAAAGGTGTGGCCAACATGGCTACCCCTCAATATAGGTCTTCTGCCTTGAAAAATCTTCTTGAAATGGAACACCCAGAAGATGGTTAGGTTTCCTTGTTTTTCCCATGTGCACCCAACTCCCTGGACAAGACACCTCTCTCCTTTGCAAAGGTGAGACCTTCAACTAAGGGGGGTTGCAGACTGCCAGAAATAGTGTGAATTCAGTCCACTTTTAGGGTTAGGGTTAGTGCTAGGGAATCATGGGAACTGTTATTTTTCTGAGACATTGAGCCTTCTCTGTCAGACAACTCTGATGCCACAATAAAATACAGTTTCCATGGTTCCCTAACTCTAACTCTAACCCTAAAAGTGGACTGAATTCACACTATTTCTGGCAGTCTGCAACCCCCCTAAGACAGAAGTGTTCCATTTTGCTCCTCACTTCATCCATTCCTTGCATGCAGTATCTCCCAGGGTAACCATCGCCATGAAAGCCGCCATGCAAGATCCACTCCGTTTTCCAAAGAGAGAGGTCCAAAGTGACAAGTCTCACCGGGGCCGATAGGTTCAGGGTCAGCTAGTTTCTCACAGGGGGGAAGAAGGGCAATAAAGATGTGCAAATTCTATCACTTGAAAAAAAAATACAAGGGGGAAAAAGTAATTTGATGACAGTGTGATGTCCACGCTTTTATCCAGCCGACGTATCCGCTCAGCCTGCCTGGTCCTCCTCCGATTTATCCCAGGGCCTCGCAGGCTTACGGGAAAAGCCATTACCACAGGATTAGAGTTCAGTTTGATTCTCATCAAAGGCTCTGGTCACTGCGTATTTGCTTAACACCAGACCTTTCAGGCCCCATCAAATTTAACAAGCCTTGACAGATTTGGGATTAAACACAAAATGCCAGACAAATCCACACTTTCATCGAAGGCTCCTGTGAATGCAGCCGGATAGGCTGGGTTTCTGAACAAGCAAAAATAAAATAAAATAAAATAAGTGAGAACAAAGCTAAAATTAGTTCCCATGCGCACCTCGGATGGGGAGGGGAGGAGTTGTCACCTCAAAGCCAAGCACCGATTTGACTGTGAAAAGCTGTAAAGCATACATACTTGGCGCTCCCCTTCCCCATAAGGTTGGGGGTCTCACTGGGCCCTTTGGCCATCCTTTTCAATCCCATCACCCTCCAATCCATTTTGCAGAAGCATATATGAAATGGCACCTGATAGTGTGAATTTCGGAGACATCGCACCAGCAAAATGCAGAGACTGGAGAAGCTACTTTGGAGTAGAAGGGGACTGCAACTCTCAGACAACCCTAAGCAGCCCTAAGCCAAACCGATCACAGGGTTTTCTTGGCAAACTTTGGTCAGAAGTGGGTTGCCATCCCAGCCTTCCTTTGAGCCTGAGAGAGTGTTGCTTGCTCAAGGTCACCCAATGGGTTTCCATGGCTGAGCATGATTTGAAGTCTGGTCACTCAGCGTTCTAGGTCAACACTCAAATCACTAGACCACAATGCCTCTTAAGATTTATTCAGAGGTTTCCCACTGCCTTCCTCTGAGGATGAGTGTGACTTGCCAAAGGTCAACCAGAAGGTTTCTGTAGATGAGCAGGGATTTTAAGCCTTGATCTCAGAGTCCAAATCCAACCCTCAAATCATTGCTGGGTCTACAGATTAGACCCATTGAATCAATTGTTAAATCATGAATCAACAAATGGGTAAGTCCTACTGATTCATTGGGTGTATTCTAGTTAGACCGACAATAGGATTGAAGGGCCAACAGTCCTGGTGATGAGTTCAAGAGTAAGAATAGGCTGGCTCAAAATTTCTCCACTGAGGGCTTTTGCTTAAATTATAGGTGAAAGCCAGGATGATTCTACTTTAGAGATAGGGAGAAATCAACCAAAGTGGTGTTTTCACACTTTCTGAGATTTTTGGTGTGGAAAAGCATGCCTTGTTTGGAGGGATTCCTGGCTCTAAGGAGGGTGCAGAACTGGGATGCATTTTGACCCAATGGCCATCTGTCAGGAATGGTTTGATTGTGTATTCCTGCAGGGGTCTCTTCCAATTCTATGATTCCATGATTCCAGTCGAATCCCTTGCCATGCAGGATTACACAGCTAAAACACTCCTGAGAGATGCCCATCCAAATTTTGTTCAAAGATCTCCAAAGAAGGAGAGTCCATTACCCTCTAAGATAGTCTTGAACACCTCTTACAGTAAAAAAAAAAGTTCTTCCTAATGTTTAGGTGGAATCTCTTTTCTTGTACATTGAATGCATTGGCTCATGTTCTAGTCTGTGAAGCAGCAGAAAACAAGCTTGTTCCATCTTCTACATGACAACCCTTCAGTTATTTACATATGGCTATTATATCACCTCTCAATCTTCTCTTCTCCAAGTTAATCATAGCCAGCTCCTGAAGTTTATCCTGGAAGGACTTTAGTTTCCAGTCCATTTACCATCTGCTTGATGTCTTCTGGACACATTCCAGATCTCCAATATCTTTCTTAAATTGGGGTGCCCAGAATGGGACAAAGTGTTCCTGGTGAGATTTGACCATACTAGAAAAGAGTGGTATTAGCATATCCCTCCATCTGGACATGATACTCCTATGGATGCAACAAAAAATCTGGCCATTGTATCATAGCTTGTGGTATCAGAACTTGTGTTGAGCTTGTGGATCATTGAAACCCCCAGAGCGAAGGGAAATTTTCCCTCCAGGGGAAGTTCAAAGATGACATTGATTTTAAAATCTAATCCCTTAATTGGTTAAAAAGCCAGACTATTCAATCAATGAAGACTTTGGGAACACCTGAACTCTCTGTTTCCTCCAAACAAGAGCCTACTACATGGACAAAGGAGACAAACTAGGTGGCCTAATGTGGAGACTGCCCAGCCAGCGATAAAAGCCAACCTTGCAGTTTCCACCGAACTCTTTTGTCAGTTTCCACTTCCTTGGCTCTGGCTGTAGATCTTGCTTAGGTTTCCTCCTCCTCCTCCCAGGGATGAGCCCTTCTGCATCTCAGTAGGAGCCATGATTTACCTGGGCAGCTCATCCTGAGCTACTGAGGAAGGAGCAAAATTAATGGCAGCACTTCATCTAGTTCTCTCTCATCTCCTTCTTCCTCTTGGGAAACTCAGCATTCAGTCCACCCATCTTTCCAGGGAGAGGAGGAGAGAAAAGGGCTTAAACACAAAGAGATGAAATTGGAGGAGGCTAATAAATCTGCTTCCTACTCTGACTGGGTAACTCAGGCTCTTTTTGTAGCATGTGCATGAAACATAGAGCATCAGACCAATTGCACTCCTTGGAAAGGAGCCAAAGGACTCTATGAAATCACACACACACACACACAACCTTGCAGCAGGCCAAGGCATTGAAGCACCAGCTTCGCACACTCATGTGTTCACCAAGGTGTCATAAACAAGGGATGAGTCTGCCAGAGGAAGAGGCTGAGAGAGAGAGAGAGAGAGAGAGAGAGAGAGGGAATTGATGGGGATGACTCAATGGAGTGATTCAGCTGAGCAGATGGGAGGTGAGACTGTGTTCAAGAAAATTGCAAGGGGAGATGTGTCTGACTGTAAAACAAAATCCAAAGCTCATGTTGCTGTGATGGCTTTATGGGGCCAACCCAAAGGTACAAAATTCATCACATAGAATCATAGAATCATAAGAGTTGGAAGAGACCACAAGGGCATCCAATCCAACTCCATTCTGCCATGCAGGAACTCACAACCAAAGCACCCCCGGCTGATAGCCGGCTGATGGCCATCCAGCCTCTGTTTAAAGACCTTCAAAGAAGAAGACCACACCACAATTTCTGAGGGAGTGTGTTGCACTGTTGAACAACTCTCACTGTCAGGAAGTTCCTCCTAATGTTTAGGTGGAATCTCTTTTCCTATAGATTGCATCAATTGTTTCATGTCCTGTTCTCTGCAGCAGCAAGAAACAACCTTGCTCCATCCTCAACACCCCTCCAAATACTTAAACAGGGCTATCATATCACCTCTTAATCTTCTGTTCTCCAGGCTAAAAATACCCAGCTTCCTAAGCCGCTCCTCATAGGGCTTGATAATTTTCAGCACTTCTACCATTTTGGTCACCCTCCTCTGGACACACTCATTTCTCAATATCCTCTTGAATTGTGGTGTCTAGAACTGGACACAGGATTATTCCAGGTGAGGCCTGACCAAAGCAGAATAGAGTGGCACTATTACTTCCCTTGATCGAGACACTATATTTCTATTGATGCAGTCTAGAATTGCATTGGCCTTTTTGGCTGTCGCATCACACTGTTGAATCATGTTCAACTTGTGGTCCACTAGGACTCCTAGATCCCTTTCATATGTCATCTTGTTAAGCCAAGTGTCCCCCATCCTATATCTATGCATTTCATTTTTTTCTGCCTATGTGCATTACCTTACATTTCTCCCTATTAACACAACACCTTCTGAACCTCATAGTTTTTCTTTATCAGTCAAATATAGTTTGTAAAAGTATGCAAAGAAAGTAAAATGATGGAAATGGAGTGACAGCAGGTGTATCCATCTTAGAAAATGATACCACTTTGATTCCACTTTAACTGCTACGGCTCCCTCTTGCAATTTGGACTTTCAGCAACCAGCCGATAGAAGGATCAGGCACCCCCTTAGATTTCCTAGGACTCTTCCAGGGGTCTGGGAGAATCAATCTTCTTCCTGGGGTCAACTGTAGGAACATAGCTGAATGCTTCCTGGCCAGCCATTGTCTTGCCTTCATCATTAGTGGGAGGATTCTGGCACCACATTGGTAAGCGAGGAAAGGAGGGAGAGGAGATGTAGCGATGCTTGGCAGAGTCTTATGCTCCAACAGTGCAATTTGGGACCCAGGTTAGAATGAGAGAGTGGTTTAATGGGGCTGGGTTATGAAATTTCTCCCATAAAAATCTGTTCATCTCACCAACCCACTTTGGGTTTCCTTGGCATCTCTCAGACATTCCACCTGTGAAAGCGGAAAGACAAAATTAACTTCAAAGCTCTCTTTAGGCAAAGCGCTGAGTTGAAACCACAGGGAGGTTCAGATTAAGCATCACACAAAGCTGCTGAGCATCAGAAGAGGCTGCCTGGAATGGGCCTCTCTCTCTCTTTCTCTGCTCCCTGGAAGCAGAGGAAATGCCTAAAGTTTGATATATATACAGATTGATTGGGATGATTCACAGCAAGGTATTAGGGCTCCCCGCTGAGAACTTTGCCATCTGTTTTGATCAAGGAGAACACACACGCCAAGCCGATGACTGTAATGAAATTTGGAATCGATTCCAGGGTCCAGGTCAAAGCTTGGAAAAGTTGCTTTCTGGACCACAATGATGAAATCCTTGCAGTGACGCACACTGCCATCACCAGGAGTTATACAAGTGTAAGTACTTTTTATAACATTGTATAGGACATTGGACAAAACAGTTTTTCCCTAGGCTGCACAATAATAGCCAGGCAGTGCTCAGGAGCAACTCTACCTCTTGAGCCAAATGGCCAATGACTGGTCACTGGGGCTTCTGGGAAAGTTCCCTCTGCACCCAAATGTGTTGGTAGTAGCCACCAGCTTCCTAGATTTCTGCACTAGTATCCTGGCAGAACTTTACATTCTACCAATGTCAAAGTCAACCTTGGCCCAAATACTAGAACCTAGCAGCCAGTATGAGCCACTGGAATTTCAGTCCCCTTGCCATGGAAAGTAACTTTGTGAAACATTGTTGGATACCTTACAGGTCTATCTGGAGATCCTTCTATGGCAAGCCACAAAGTTTTTAGGCCAACAATACAGTGGCCCCTTGGTATCTGCTGGGGTTTGGATCCAGGATTCCCTATGGATACCAAAATCCATGGATACTCAAGTCCCATTAAATACAACGGGGTGGATGATGATGATGATGATGATGATGATGATGATTGAAGTGGACCCTTGGCATCTGCTGAGGTTTGGTTCCAAGACACACACACACACACACACACACACACGTGGATGGCAAAATCCATGGATGCTCAAGTCCCATTAAATACAATGGGATAGTTAAATGGTATCCCTAATATAAAATGGCAAAAACTAGATTTATCTTTTGGAATTGATATATTTTTAAAATATTTTCTGGCCATGGATGGTTTTCTCCATGGATAAGAAATCCATGGATACAGAGGGCCAACTGTATTAATCACTTGGCATATTAATTTCTGACTCTTGGCTTGTTCTCTGCTACCAGGTTTTGACCCTGATCCTTCAAACTTCTGGATGCTGTTCAAAGTCTGGATAATTGTCCATGTCTTTTCAGTCTACAGTCAGTCTTGCCCTGTAAAGTTTGTATTCAAGGCCAAGATAATCTTTGATGGTGATGCAACTGTGGAGTAACTCCACAGGACAGTGAGGGAAGCAAGGGTTGAGATCCTAAATCAAGCAAGCAGAGCATAATGATCCACCGGCACAATTGGGGAATGGAGAAGAAATGCATTGGAGGGATTCTTATTAGGAGGGGCAACGACCTCAATTTATCTGCCCCATATCTACATTCCTGTCCAGACTGAACTCAAGGAGGCAGAGGAGGAAGAGGAGGATTGGGACTGTTGTCCCCCCTTTCTCCCATCAAATATTGATTAGCTCCCTGTTCATTCAGCCAATGCACCAGTGCATGTCATGTGCACAAAGGCTCAATCCTAGGAACAGGAAGAATATTCATGGGGCTTCTGGACCTCAAAGAGAAGTTGCTGAGAAAACCTGGCAAGAAACCTCCAAGCGCATCAACAGTTGTAGCCTCCAGCATGAGAATGAAAACAAAAGTTGTTTTCATGGATTTCCCACTAATGCATGCAAAAATTCTGCTTCCATGCAAAACTACTATCTTTTCTCTTTGAAAAGCAAACCATATGCATACACATGCCAGCACAAAAGGATTGGTGGATTCATGAAAAGGAAGCAAACAGCCACTTGATGCTTCTAATTTTTTTAAAAAATCCCACACATCAAGGCAGCAGCTAACATAGTTTAGCAATGCAGTTTGTGCAATTTACACCATTTTGTGCAAAAAAAAAATTCTCCCAAATGTGAAAACTCTCCCAAAACGTACAAAAAATAACTTGCCTGGTTCACAGATGAGAGAGGAAACTATTGCCATTCCTTTCCCTTGCTCAGGAGAATGAGGCAAGCGTGAAAGTGAATCCCTGCTGTCAAGAGGTAGGGATGAGGGCAATGTCTCTCTCTCCCCAATGCCCCCTGCCACCAGAGCACCCATGAATTTTCAGTGTGTGTAAAAGGCTAACAAGATTCCATTCCAACAGAATTCAATTTTTGCTCAAAGCCAGTTCCACGCTGGCAGTTCCCTGACATACGCAACAGGCACCCCAACTGAGAGCTCCCAGCTCCAGATGCAGATATAAGTTATGATTTATAGGTGAAATTATTTCTCACCTGGAAATCATCTTGAATCCTGCTAAGAAGTCATTGTCAGATACAAAGCTGCACTCAGGCACACAACCACCCACTCTCTAGGCCCAGCGAGAGATGGATGCCGGCTGTACAGAGTCACTGTCTGCCCAGGGATGGCCATCTCAGACCAATATAATACTGTTTATATTCATGACTACATCCCAGTTTTGGAGAAAAGAAGGCTCCAGCTCAAGACAATTGAAATTGCATAAGATAAAACAGTGGTTTGAGCATTAGACTCTGGAGAGCAGGTTTCGAATCCCCGCTCGGCCATGAAAACCCACTGAGTGACCTTGGGCAAGTCACACTCTCTCAGTCTCAGAGGATAGTAATGGCAAACTCCCTCTGAAGAAACTTGCCAAGAAAATCCTGTGATAGGTTCACCTTGGGATGACCAGAAGTCAGAAATGACTTGAAGACACACATCACACACACACACACACAAGATAAAACAATTATATGAAACAACGCATAATATCATCCGACAATAAATTGGGGAAATGTGGGCAATGTTTTTGAAGTCAAGGGCAGCTGACCATGGGTTGTATGCTCATAGTAGCTTGGGCAGAGCCAAAGTCACAAGGGTTGAGGAATAACATTGGCAGAATTAGAGCCAGGTCTAACAGAAAGTTGGGTTCAGCCCTTCCTTCATCCTATTTCTCTTGGACACACATATTACCCATCTGTTCACACATACACATTCACTAACCATTAATCCATTGTTTTATACTCTCTTCCATTCACACAAAGGCTAGATAAGCTATCCTTAAGGAGGACCCTTGGGTCCGAAGTCATCCTCAAATGAGGAGGGAATGGGTGAAAAGATACTGAGAAACCAGCCCAAATGAGGCTGATGGAGAGGCTCTTATCAGTAATGACTCAGGGAGGGAGGAATATAGTAAACTCTGGGTCCCCCAAATCTAAGTGGTTAGCCACAACTAGAGTAGACCTGCTGAATCACTGAAACAGATAGGAGCGTTATTTTGACACATTCCCATTCATTCAGTGAGTCTCACTCTTGTTGGGCCTAGCAACTGGATTTAGGCATGGGTGCCTGCAAGAACATCATGGAAATGCATTGAGGGATTCAGCCATTTTGAACAGCTGGTGTGAGAAATTAACAATAAAGACACACACACACACACTTCCCAGCTGGAATGCCTTCTTCTCCTGATACTGCCTTGAATACCTTGTAGATCTGTGATCAATGTGAACAATCTCTCCATTTATACAGATAATCCTGCCATGCCATCATTAAGCTGTTAGTTGCTATAAATGACCTGGTGATAAGTTTTCAGGTGAGAAGAAGAATCATGCCCACTGAGTCTCTGTGAATTCCATCATATTGTAACTGCTCTGGAAAGGGCCTATCGCACCAGGGAGAGTAATGGAATAGCAATGATATTAGGAACCATTGATGGGTTTTCCTCGTCAATGAAAAGGTGCACTACAGAAAGAAACAAAATGCAGAACACTAACAGGATAGACATGATGTTGTGTGATAAGTAATGGCCAATACACTATCTTGCTTTAATTCTGATAAAGTCTTCCATTGCACAAGGGGACAATAAGCAAGCACCTCAACAGATATGCCATTGATGACACAACATTGGGATCCATCTGAAAGGTGATGTCGCTCAACTACCATGTCAATTTGTGCTATACAAGCACAATATAGTCCTCAGCCTGAGGCCACCTTAAGACTGTTCCAACCCAGGTCCTCTTGGACCTGAAGCAAATTTATTTATAGAGAGATGGGCTCAGTTCTGCAAGTGGAGCCATGGCAGATGTACACAGGGAAGGAGAGGCAATTAACACCTTGTGTACATTAAACACAGCTGCTTTTCCTACTGTATGTAGGCTACCACCATGGAGAGATGTTCCTGCAAGAAACATTTGGCAAGCAAACAACATCACACTCTCCCCCAAATCCCTGATCATTCCTGGACAAATATATGTAACATCTTCTACCTTCAACACTTTGGAGCCTGAGAGGCTTCAGCCCTTTGAAAGGAAAGGGATTTGGAAGAAGGGGGGGAACAGAAAGTGTGTATGTGTGAGAGAGAGTGTGTACGTGTGTGTGCAGTGTGTGATGTTTTATGCATGCATCTGTTATGCTAAAATAACCATCCCTCCCAGCTAGGCCCACCTGCTGCCTTTTTCAATTTCAAGTATTTCTAAGTAGCAATCAAAATCAGTTTAATTTGTTCTTTATCTAGGAAAAAACCATTGTAGAAGAAAAATGTGACCATTATGATACATCAGGGAAAAATACAAGCCCTTTATTTCCAAGTCCTCTGTATTCTATCAGATCATGGAGTCGTCATTATGCCAGTTGTATTTAATGTTACTCATATGAAGAAAGCTGTCTTTAATCACCCCCAATCTTTTCTCTCTCTCTTTCTCTCATACAACTCTCTCTCATTCACACACACACACACACACACACTTTTATTTCCCTCCCTCTTGCAATCTCCACCCAAGATAGTAATGTCTTCTATCTTTCTTGCACAGAGATATATACATACAATGCCTGTGTTATGAATCTGTTATGGGCATCTGAAAGACAGATTTGAACACTTCTGGCACAAGAGAGCCAACGATTGCTTGCACTCATTCACACATCAGCTGCTATGTGTGAGGATATAGTTTATTGGGTGAGATGAAAGTGGGGTGAAAATTAGCACCAGGCATTCAACACCACCCAAAAACTTCTTGAAGGAGACCTTTTAAAAAAGTGAAAATGCTGGACAAACTTTGGCTTCTGTTGTCAACAGAGCCATGCAAGAGGGGCCTCAGCCAAGAATTCTGGTTAGCATGAAAACGTTCCCTTTGATAACCTTTAATAAGTTCGGCAAATGAGCAGTCAATAGGCGGAGGGCTGGTTAGAGGTGCATGATCAACAGATAGCAAGGAGAGAGAAAGAGAAGGTCCATTTCAGCTCAATTGATGATGATTTCCTTCCAAGATGAAAGGGCCTTCCTGGGAGGAGGGAAACCTTGAAGCTGCCCTTTGGAGCACATTCCTGGGATGTAATTAATTGGTCAGCAGGAGGATTCCTTCTCTACCAAAGCACTGCTAATTAACAGAGATACACGGATGAACTTGGAGAGGTTGTTTTAAAAAAAATACCCAATGACATGACTCACCCTGTGGAACTGGAAGAAACCAATGCAGAAGAATCAACCAGATGGTGACCCCATCCCAGGATCTGAGCAGATTGTGGTAGATACAGCTGATAAGGATGTTGAAGAAGATGGGTCTCCATTTCAGCTGAAATTGGAGGACACCAAGGAGACTCCCTGATCCTTTGCAGCACATGGACAGTAACAAATAAACACCTTTTGCAGAAGATTCAATGAGAGAAACACTGAGCAATTAACCACTTGGCATCACAAGGTCAGGCAGCTATAAATGTCCCTGTTGCTTCAGCATTAGAAGGCTTGTTCTACCAGGCTTTCAGTACTCTTTGGATGGGCTCATGTATTTATTTTGGATTCTTGATCTCTGGACTGGCCTAAGATTTGTATGTCTTTGTCTTTTGCTTACCATGATTTCTGGATTCTTGTGACGGATTCTGGAACAGCTCAGACCTTGCCACTGCAATCCCCCTTCAACTCCAGTGAACTCCTTGATTACTTGTGTATGAACTGGGGTACATCTACATTGTAGAAATAATAATGCTCTCTATTAGAAGAAAGGAAGGAAAGTCCCCTTTACATACATTCTCCCAGCTGAACATTTTTTGTCTGATATAGAACATCCACATTTTGTTTAAGGCTGCAGATACAAAGATGAGCAAGAGGTGCCATTATACATGGGTACACGTGGCCTCATGTAACATATGCATGGTATACACATGGATGCATATGCACCTTTGGTTGTGCATTTGGTTGCACACGTGTCTGTATGTTCATTTGTGCAATGTGGGCAATCAACACTAGGGTTGCATAGCACACTCGATGCATAACTCTGCACATAGAGATTTAAACCACCCAGCTTTGATGTTGTATCTTGTCTCTAATAATCTAAGATATTGTTGTGACACCAAGTGCCTCATTTGAGGAAGATCACTAAGACAGGAGTGAGGATGAGTGCAGCAGCACAGAACTCTTGTATTAATAAAGAACAGCCACTGTCTGAGAAAGAAGAAAAGGAGTAATTTTATTATTATTTAATAAAGTGGAGTTTGCTGAGATCTCTTGGCAGGCAGGACAGGCATCAGCCACTGCAGATAGCTGAAGAAGAGCTCCTGACCTCTGGCCCCGGATTAGTGTTTAATGATCCACATCTTGTGTATAGTTCTTTTAATCTCACAAAGCTGTTCTCACAGCTCCCTGAGATGACCATAAGATTGTGTGTTCTGTAAGGAAGAAAAGCCTCATGTTAGGGGTGGCAACCATATTTATTTTTCTTGAAGGGAGGGGACTGCCTTCCCATGGTTTCTCTAATTTCCTTACTTCTTTTCATTCACATGAGCCTCACTCAAAGACCCATAGTCTTGTTTGTTTGGCAACTACACTGAAAAAGGTATTTGCCAAACTTTCTTGTCATTGTTCAGATCAATTCCAACTTCTTCCAAGAAAACCCTAGAAGATTTTTTTTTTATTCCAAGATTTATTTTGAGCAGGTTTGCCATTGTCCTCTTCTTCTTAGGTTGACCTACGCAATATCACCCAAATGACTGTGTCTTCCTGCATGGCTGGATGGCCCTTGGAGCCTCTTCCAGCTCTGTGATTGTATGATTCTTAGAGAGTAGAAGACAGAAATAATGTATAGTTTCTCTCTCTTTTTCCCCCCTCTCATGAAAGCCATTTTGAGTGCTCGAAGCAGGAAAACAAAACTGATGCCCAGCACGGATCCCTCTGAGACCTCCACCTGGCAGGACATTGCAAACACTGCATCTGTAACTGATAATCTGAACAGCCCCTGCGGCCATTTCGGCTACAGCAGCCCCACTGAGAATGCAAAAAACTCATCTGCTGCCCAGGCTTTACCAGAGTGCTCCCAGCTCTCTCTGACGCAGCAGCTTCAGTGGCAGGAAAGGTGACATGGAAACACAGGCTGTCACCTTCTCACAGTCAATGGCCACAAGCTCCCTGGGATGCACCATTTTCAGTGGTGAGCCTGCCAACCCATCGCCTAAGGAGAGAGAAAAAGAGGGGTGTGAGGAAGGAAAGAAGGCATTGCTATAAACGAACAAGGCATGCCATTACTGTTGGAGTTGCTACCTCAGGAGCAACCCAGGCCCTGAGATTTCAGAGTCAAAGGATAAGACCTAGAGTGTCCCCTTAAGATGTCACAGAAGGTGGGCCTTGGCAGTGCCATGAAGTATGATGCCTTCAGCATCAGCT
Organism: Phrynosoma blainvillii; assembly: GCA_026167975.1. Taxonomy (NCBI): domain Eukaryota; kingdom Metazoa; phylum Chordata; class Lepidosauria; order Squamata; family Phrynosomatidae; genus Phrynosoma; species Phrynosoma blainvillii. The sequence goes on from JANUYF010000006.1 coordinate 33,624,588, forward strand.
GTAGCTGCTCAGAGCAAGTCAAAATAAAAACAAGGTCTGGCATTCTTTACTGCAGTTACAAATTCACAACCTAGATTGACAGATCTGTAACTGTTCTGTATTCACTAAGACTATATAGCCTTACTATAAATGCAAATGTCCCCATGCACCTGAAGAGCCAGTAGTGAGATCAAGCAAAGGAGGTCTGTTTAGGAGGAAGATGTTTCCAATCCCCAGTAAGCAAGGCTGGGACAATCAGAAGGAGGATGCCTGTTGCAAGTCCCTGTCACAGCCTCACTTGCTGGTGGGAGGAGGTTGGAAACATCTTGCATCTTGACCCCAACCCCTTTGACCAGTCCGGCTGCTGGCTCTTAAGGTGGATTCTGCAGTCTCAGGCTTAGTTACATACGTAACTAAGTCGTCAGTGTAGAATATCAGTGCCTGTCTGACAAATGAGAGTTTATTGCAAATTAATTACCTAATTGCAAATTAAATTTCCCAAATTCTACTGTGAATAGGAAAAACACACTTTTCCCTACTATGGTTTTGAACACCTTTGCAAAGTACTTGCAAGAACACATGGGAGTTCCAAGCCAAAAAAATAAATTAAAACAGTGTCCAAGTCCTACATTCAGCACTCCATATCCATAGATTTTTTTTTTTAAAAAAAATCCAGGGATTCAACCATCCACGGCTTGAAAATATTTAAAAATATATAAATTACAAACAACAACAACAACAACACTCCACCTTGATTTTGCCATTTTATATAAGAGATACCATTTTGCTAAGCCATTGTATTTAATGTGACTTCAGTATCCATGGATTTTGTATCCGCAGGAGGTCCTGGAACCAAACCCAAGCAGATACCAAAGGATCATTGTACTTTAAGTGAAAATAGTCTACAATAGCTGTCCCAAAACTACTTGAAGCAATGGAGGAAAAATGAGCAGGGCAAGGATCCACAGTATAACATATGTGCAATTTTCAAGGCAATGCTTTAGACTGAGATTCTACCCCTTCACCCTGAGTTCTGGAGAAAGAGGATATCTGGGACCCCTGAAGGCAATGCACATCTCTTCTTGTGTATATTTTCCCCCACTTCTTTACCTTCATTGTCAGGAGAAACACTCAACGTGACACATAAGAAAAAGCAAAATCATACACCGGATGCTTGCATGTACTATTTGTACAGCATTCAATATCAGTCAGCTTCACCACTTTTACACACACACACACACACACACACACACACACACCTTCTTGGATAACCTTTCCAAGAAGGCCACTGTATAGTACTCCCTGCATATTCTCCAGGTCCTGCTTAATATTTAAGAGGGAGAAAGGGGATGGGGCAGGAAAGATATGAAATCAGCTCAAACTGCATTGCTAATAGAGTACCCTTTATTTTTCTATTCTCCTCTTCTTTTCAAACAGGAGGGAAGGGAGAAACCGAACTATAGACGGGAAAGATAAGCGAGCGACAGATAATGAGGTACGGGAATGATGGGACGATAGAGGCAAGCAGTGAATAGAGAAGGGGAGGTGACTGGTGCATCTGACCTTTGGAAAGTGGGGGGGGGGAGGAGGAGTCTTTTGGGGGTAAAAGAGGAGAGATTTAATTCAGCTCTCTGGCTTTCAAATACCAGCACAATCGCTGGGGAATGCATGATATTTTTATAACATTTTCCCATTCCCATCAGCACCTTTCATCCTGAAGAATCTCAAGGGGCTTGTCAGAAAGGACTGCTCCAATTTTCTGCTAGAGCATGTCTCTCTGTGCTTTCCTCCATTATGGGTATTCAAAGCAGTAGAGGCTGATGACTTCTTTGCCAGCAGGGGCATTGAATCTGCTCTGAGTTTCACTCCAAACTCAAAAAAGCTGTTTGAGGGGTGCTGGCTATTTGGGGGAAATGTGTTTCAGCACTTTGAAGAGGTCCTTTGGAGAATAGGGTTCTCCTGAGGCAGCTCCTATGGAGAATGGGGTCTTAGAGCCTTGGATAGGTCTTTTGGACAGTGGTGTTTTGGCACCCTGGACAGCTCCTTTGAAGATGGTTTTTTTGGCACTTTGAACAGCTCCTTTAAAGAATGGGGCTTTAGCACTTTAGGCAGCTCCTTGGAGAATATTTTTGGCACCTTGGACAGTTCCTTTGGAGAACAGCACCTTGGCCAATTCCTTTGGAGAATATGGTTTCAGCACCTTAGACAGCTCCTTTAGAGAATATGGTTTTGGCAACTTCGGAAGCTTCTTAGAAAAAGTTTGGGCACTTTGAACAGCTCCTCTGAACAATGTTTTTTGGCATCTTGGACAGCTCCTTTGGAGAATAGGATTCCAGCACCTTGGGCAGTTCCTTTGGAGAATGAGGTTTCAGAACCCTGGACAGCTCCTTTGGAAATGGGGTTTTGGCACTTTGAACAGCTTTTTTTTTTTTTAGAATGATGTTTCAGCACCTTAGACAGCTTATTGGAGAATTGTTTTGGTACCTTGGACAGTTCCTTTTGGAGAATCAGGTTTCAGCACCCTGGACAGTTCCTTTGGAAAATAGAGGCCCTCTGCCTTGGACAGCTCCTTTGGAGAATGAGAATTTGGCATTTTAGATAGCTCCATTGGAGAATGGATTTTTGGCACCTTGGACAGGCGGCTCCCTTGATGTTCTTGACCTGCAACATCCAGCATTTCTCAACAGTGGATATGCTATATGCCTATAGGGAGTTGCAGTCCAGAAATATATGGAGGGTGAAATGATTCCTATCATAGTATAAAGCAAGCTGTGATTGTTAAAAGGCTCAATGTATTTCAGCCTCTGTATGAGGCCATATTTAGGGGTTACTCCCACAACATCATGGCCATTTACTGGCCAGTGGCTAGCAGAGGGCAGTAGAGAAGTGTCCAACTGTGTTCTTATAGTTGGACGCACAACAACAAGGCATCCTTTGCAAGACTAACTTTAAGGTTGTTCATCAGTTTTGCTTTCTTCTTTGTTGCCTTTGTTGCCTACAGCTGGACAACCCAGCTTTCTGAGATGGGGTCTATGTATCCCTTTACCCCACTGGCACCTACATCCCAAGACAACCTCCCTTGTTTTGAGCTCAGAAGAGTGTCTTCCATCACAAAAGAATTAGTAGCCGTGGGCTAACCAAATGCATTCAGCAGAGAACTGACCATCCATTAGACTCTGCAGTCTGTAATCAAGGGTTGGATAAGTCTGTGGCTTAAGCATCTAATCTGCTGGGAACCTTCCAAGGCGTCCTTTTCAGAGACAGTTATCATATTCTCATTTCCATAAATAAAAATTAAACAAGCCCTTAATGAACTCCATGCATAGTAATCACCTCCAGCTGAAGGTTTGGAGGAGATGTGATTGTAGCCAAACCATGTTTGATTAGACTGGCTTTACAAATAATAGTCATATGAATAAAACCATGGAAAGAGAGGAAAACACATGCAAAATTCTATTATTTTAGAAGGAAGAAAAGAATCAGAGGAACATCTCCCTTTGCCCTTTGTGCGTGCCTCTTCCCTGCGACTTCTGCTGCATTTGTATAGTGTCATTAGACAACAAATGTAGTTCTGGCTTCTTTGGGAAAAGGAAATCACAATAGCACAGAGTGCTGTTCTTTTCCTACCCTTGTCCAGCATGGCTTCAGGATAACAGGTTTGAGTCTTTTTACCCATCTGTCTAAGAAGAACTCCTTGGGAAAGTGAGAGACTCGTTAAAACTCCCTCCTCCAGAGTCCAGGCTGAGAATCTGAAGCTGTTATATAACATGGAAGTGTTGGGAACCAAAGTGCCTCAAAACTTTACACTTGAGCTGTCTGGTGTAACCAATTAAAGAAGGGTTTATTTTTAACTGCCTGGCAGGTCACAGCTTCAGAAAATATGGTCTGGAAATGGTGGGTATTTTTGTGTGTGTGTTTGTGTGGGGTATTTGAAGCTAAGCAGGGTCAGCCTTGGTTGGCATTGGATGGGACAGCATCAACAAAGACCAGATCCTAGAAGCTAGATTTCAGAAGAAGAGACTGGCAAGACCATCTCTGAGTATTCCTCTGTCTTTCACCTATTCCACTACTAATATTGCCACATTACTACAATCACCATTAATTTTAGTATTTTCAATCATATCTTGTGGAAATTATATCGCTGGGATGGAGGTTATTGAAGAATTATTCGTGTAATTGCACTAGAGCAGTGCTTCCCAAACTTGGTCATCTAATTGTTTAATATTTTTTTAAGGGGTGCGATGGTTGGGTTTGGGATTGCTTTTATTGCATTGCATTTTATGTTGGAAGCTGCCCCGATTGCTATCAGAGGGGCGGGGTATAAATACATTTTATCATTATCATTATCATTAGAAGTGTTTTGGACATCAACTCCCAGAAGCCCCACCAGTTTGTCCAACAGTCCAGAATTCTGGGAGTTGCAGTTTCAAACATCTTGAGAACCAAAGTTTGGGAAACACTGCACTAGAGGAAGCACAGTGGACATCTATCTATCTATTGCAGGATTTCAATATTCTACTACAGGAACATTTACTTATCTCCAGGACAGAAGTGTTTACAATAGTGGTAAACGCCTTTTCTGGTCTTCATTGTTGATGATTTATATGTCTATAGTATACTTTATTCCATCCATACAACAGTTTGGAATACATAGTTTTCTAGGGTACTTTTCACTGTATATCAATGTGCTTGTTAGTATTACTACAATGTGGCTATTTACATAATATTATGGTTATCTTTGATAATTGTTGAGTTTTGGTTTTATTCCTGTGGGTTATTTTCATAATAAGGCATAATTACCACTGTTAGATTCTCCTCGACTATTTTGGCAGTACTCACATCCAAAGCACCTGAACCTGTCTGATCTGGAAACTAAGCAAGGCCAGCCCTGGTTGGTACTTGGATGGGAGACAGCCAACAAATACCAGGAGCTGTAGACTATATTAGAGAGGAAAGAACTGGCAAAACCATCTCTGAGGATTCCTTGACTTCCCTCAGTCTGGACACTGTCCTCCTCCTTGCAGCCTAGAATTGCAATGCTTTGCAGTGTCTCTCTGCATAAAATTTTTGCAACACATAAATCACCCTTCACATAAATCTCAGAACTTTAAAAAATAAAACTGCGCATGAAAATAGTTAAATTTCAGCTTCCTTCCAGAGCTAAGTACCAGTATTTTGTACGGAGGGTATGAGGAGGAGAAGGACACCCCCAAAGGGGGGAAAGGTCAACAAATGGCTAATAAATTCCTAACAAAAGGTTCCTAGGGAGCAAGTGGCCAAGTCCCACAGAGTCAACCTCAGCAGGTCTCCTGCTCAGCAGCCTTGCAAAAGAGACAGTTGCTGTAGCAACGCAGGTAGCATTTTTAAGTTGGCAGGTGGCTTATTCTTTGCCCTTGTCTTGTTTGGCAGCAATTAGCCACGGAAACAAGCTCATTCCTTACAGTCCTCCTTGCTTTGCCTGATCAGTTTATTCGCACTGTTTTCCAAACCAGAACAGAGTCCAAACTGCACCCCACATTTCTCTACATTGCTACTCTGCAGCTGAGCATGCACTCGCATGGGATACAGCATGAGAGCGAGTTTGGACACATAAGAAATGCCCCCTTTCTGTTCTGATTGACAATAATACCAGTCTGCCCAGTAAGACTCAAGTGGCATCTGCATCTGTGGGGGTAGTGAACCTCATATTTTATTCCAAATTTTCAAGGAGTTCCTAAAGGTGCTCAACCTATTAAGGGTGCACCTCAGATTCTTCATTAAAATTCAAACTTAAAACCTGGAGCGTATTTGCCATCCCGTAGCTAACACATCTTAGCCAAAAATTTCATGATTTCTGCTCTCAGCGAAGTAGCTTTTATGGGATTCACTACAAGAGACTCCAAAGCCACCATCATCTAGGTTGCAGAGTTAGTCCAACAACAAGCAATTGTATTGCTTCAGCACAGAGCCATAACAAACAAGTGAAAATGCTGTTGTTGTAGTTGTTGTGTGCCTCCAAGTCATTTTTTACTTATGGTGACCCTAAGGTGAACCTATCATAGCGTTTTCTTAGCAGCTTTCTTCAGAGGGGGATTGCCATTGCTATTCTCTGAGGCCGAGAGAGTGTGATTGCCCAAGGTCACCCATTGGGTTTCGTGATTGAGCAGAGATTTAGACTCTGGTCTCCAGAGTCACAGTCCAACACTCAAACCACTACACCATGTTGGCTCAGGGAAAAGCATTAGAATAGAATAAAACATTGATGGCAAACCTTTTAGAGACCAAGTACCCAAACTACAACCCAAAACCCACTTATTTATCACAAAGTGCTGCATCCCTTTGGCTTTCTAGTAATGAACTCTGGTGAACTCTGTGCTGGAGCAATGGCGCGCATGCCAACAGAGTGGCCTCTGAGTGCCGCCTCTGGCACACGTGCCATAGGTTTACCACCACTGAAATAATACATAATAAAAAGGCCATAGTAGGTTGCAGTAGAAGACTTGGGGCCTTTGCAGACTGCCAGAAATAGTGCACATTAAATTGAGGCACTGCCCTGGCTCAGTGCTAGGGAGTCATGGGAATTGTATTTTTTTCTGGGACATTGAGCCTTCTCTGTCAGAGAGCTCTGGTGCCACAATAAAATACAGTTCCCATGATTCCCTAGCACTGAGCCAGGGCAGTGCCTCAATTTAATGTGCACTATTTCTAGCAGTCTGCAAAGGCAAGGAAATTATGAAGGTGATATAAAGTGTTCCTCACTAGATGTTGACCAAAGTGGCATAATTCCACATTACACCTCCACATGTCACCAGCGGGATGCCAGCCATTCATTCTCCATTCCTTTACTTCTCTTCTGTTCTGATCTGCTCTTTGCAGTATTGAATTTTAACAGTTTCATGACTGAAACAGCTAATCTGTCATTCAACATGGCTGCATGTTGGACCGTATCTCAGGCGGCCCCATGGAACCTCCCAGTGGGACTGCCTTAGGTAAAAGCAAACATTCAAAAGCAAAATGGAACCTGGCCAACATATAATAAGGCCATAGATGTTCAGAGGGAGCCCATTGTGTGAGATTAGAAAGACCAAAAAAGTAATCAACTTCCTCCATTGTGTTTTATCACCCCTAGAGCTACTTGGCAATTTTACTGGAATGGAAGGTTGATACAAATCCATCCTAGGCTAAACATCTTGAAGTTTCCATATAGTACCTGAAGCAGAGAAGGTCTCCTAGGAGGAAAAAAAAAAAAAAGAGGGCCTGCCTTTCTATAATTCTTCCGACTTCCCATCTCGTCCACTCCTCTAGTTTAATGGTGCCGACAAGCTTCCCCTTTTGATACAGAACCTTGTTATTCATACAAATGATGAACAAGTAATTACAGAGACGATTCCCAAGACAAACCTGCACTGAGTGTGTCTGGACAAAAGCACCACTAATTCAATACATCCTGAAAGGTGATGATTGGACAGGTCCGAGCAGCTATCAAGAGAGAGCTATTTTTGAGACTTTTTTTGGTTCTATTTTCAAACCAGACTAACAATGCCATAAAAGCAGTTGTCAAGCCAGCTGGAAATGTCAGTATATTAAGGACATTTGCTGGAGACGAGTGGCAACCAAACATGGTATGATATGTACCTGAGATAATATTACACTTGAATCCCTGGGGCTTTTGTGGTCTAGTGATAAGAACAATTGAGGTGGAGGGGAAGAGAGGGAGAGGTGGGCCAAGCAAACACCATGGATCTATGTCACATTCTTCATGGAAAACAGTCATCTTGGCTAAGATCATACATGTGAAATGTGTAGCATAAACTCCCCATTGTAATTTCCATGTTGGTCATGCCACACAGCCTTTGTGTTGAATGGCAGTGCTCTGCAACGGTATGCCCACCTGGATGTCCAGTTCAGTGCACCATCAAATGTACCACTCATGGGCATCTTCATATATTATGGCACCCACATGTGCAAGTCTGCTGCCCCTCTGAACAAATTCTACCAAGAAAAACCCATGACAGGGTCACCCATAAGTCGGACTCAACTTGAAGGCAAATAACAACAACCACTCTGTTAAGCAAATCCAATATCATAACCTAAACTTACTATCTTGTAACTGTTTGGTATTAAGTTTAGCTTATGACATTGGATTTGCCTAACAGTTGTTGTTGTTGTTGTTGTGTGCCTTCAAGTTGAATCCGACTTATGGTGACCCTAAGGTATCATGAGGTTTTTGTGGTAGAATTTGTTCAGAGGGGCAGCAGAGTTGCACATGTGGGTGCCATGGTACATGCAGATGCCCATGAGTTGCACATTTAGTGGTGCACTAAATTGGACATCCAGGTGGGCTTTCAGTTGCAGAGCATTGCCATTCAACACTAAAACTGTGTGGCATGACCAATATGGAATTTACAACAGGGAGTTTCTACTACACATCTCACATGTATGATCTCAGCCAAAATGATTGTTTTCCAAGAAGGATGGGACATAGATTTTAAATCATGGCACGATTGTCATCACCATAAATGTCTCCAAACCCATGTTAAAAGCCAGGTAGCCACAATGAGAGGTGGGGTTCAGCAACATTGGGAAGTAGGGCACGTCTAGCCCCCTCCCACCAGCAAGCCACAGTGCAACAGGCAGTTGCAATGGGACCCTTGGAGAGTGGCGGAATCAAACAGAGGATGGATGGCTGTCTGTTGGGGGTGCTTGGAATGTGTATTCCTGCATGGCAGGGAGTTGGACTGGATGGCCATTGGGGGTCCCTTCCAAATCTATGATTCTATGGTCCTGTCTCTGCTTGTCACACTGCCACCTGCTGGCAGGAGGGGGCTGATGCATCATCCAAAAGCACCCTGCTCACCAGCCCCACAGAGCTCCATCCTAAAGTACAGCTGCAGGATTTCAAGGTGGGTTTGGGGGGAGGGTCAGATTGAGAGACTATGTGTCTCATGCAGGAACTCATCAAGATGGGTTTTGCACAGAAGTCATATGTTTCTGTGCACAGAAAAATCCTCCAGAATACTTGGGAATAACCAGATCCAAGAAGGAACCTACATGCAAGTCTCACTGTTATATTATTCTTCCATAAATGGTTTGCTAACTCTTCCGAAGCCCAATTTGTGTCTTGAAAATGAATACTAGAGAATATCCTTTCCATCCTTAAACTAGGGTTGACTCATTGACTCAGTTGTTGGCTGCTGAGAGAATACTGAAGTAAATAGCCACGATTCAATGGGTCTGCTCTAGCTGTGACAAACAATAGGGTTCAGATCCTCCCCCACAGATAATAAAGTTGAGCAATTCCCCCCATTCCATTGACAAAAGCTCAAATATAAAAGGACTCTAAAGAAGTCACTGACATCAGAGAGTCTAGAAGTAGATATTATTATTCCATTGTAAACCCTCCTGATCTCTCTCTCATTCTCCCTAGCAAAAGGTTGCAAACAAACCACAGAGATTACTCACTCCCAGCAGCAATAAAGTCCTCTCTCTTTTATATTGCTTTATTTGCCCCTTGCTTCCAGATGTCATAATTCCAGCCTCGTTCATGCTAAAATAGTAATAGAATTGAAATAAGACTTGCAACTGATCAAGTGTTTCCCTTCTGTAGTAATAACACAGGGCAGTTACATTCCATCTGTCCAGAGACTGATGCGGTTCCAATTGGGATGGTTAAATTAAAATGTATATCTAACAAAGCACACTTTAGATTTTTAAATAACGAAATTAAAAACGAGGGAAACATCTGCTTGCACAAAGCAGTCAGAGCCGTCTGAGATCGGGCGGGTGCAGAGATGGCAAAACAGATGAATCCTCACATCATTCTCCACTCACTGCTATTCATGCATTGAAACATCACATCATCTTAAGCCTTCTTCCAAAAGCTTTGTAGTTCTCAAAGTCCCCCCAAGCTGCTCAAGGTAGAACGGCAAATCCCATCCCTCTCCTGTTCCCAAATCATGGTGCATAGCTGCCCTTGGGTCCAACCCAGTTACCATTGCCATATGAGGCAGAAAATCCCACATGCTTCACTCTCTCTTTCCATCTTCTTGCCAGTAAAAACAAAGAAACATAATGTTAATAATAAACTAATGACACACAGTTCGCTGACGTTTGATGACATTCCCCACCCCAAATCTGCTTGCAGCATCTGGTGACTCGGAGTTGTTTTGTGGCTAATTTTATAGAAGGATATTTGAAAAATCTAGGCCCCAACAGGAGGACCCAAAATCAGATTGGAACATGAACTGACACAATGTTTGAATGTGCAATAAAATATTTCATGGGTTTGCTTCCTGCGCTGCCTAATTCCAGGTAATTCAGTTTTAAGCAGCAGTATCCTTAGTGTCATAAACCTGCCGAGAGAAGGAAAACTCTTCAGTTTCTCTGAAAAGAACTACCCAACTCTAGCGATATAATTCTTCACTAATTGTCCTCTCAAAGGAAGCAATGAGTAATTCTAGCAATTTCCTTTCTGCTCCAAGAAAGTTTTCAGAACTGCACAGTTTTCAAAGACTATTCACAGCTCAGGACTTTGAACAAAATTTGCATTGTGTGTGAGGTTTTTTGCAAAAAACAAAACACTAGCAATTTCTAGCACCAATATATATATATATATATATATATATATATATATATATATATATATATTCCTATACAGAAATATTATTGTCTGCACAGAAAATGTTGTCTCAAGAACAGAAAACTCTGTTTGCTATGCAACAATAAATGCAAATTTTGCATAGAACAAGTCCTGAATTGCAAAGATTCTCATCAGTCCAGGATTTTTTTTTTTATCAGAGTTTCTCAGCACTTGAGAAACACATTTTTGCAAACATTTTCCAAATATTTTTGAATATTTCTCCCATCCCTATCCAATTTAAAGTCTTAGGAACCTGTTTCGGGTCATAACATCCAGCATTTTGGATAGTTCCTTTAAATGAAGCAATAAAATGGAGACTGGATTTACAGCACCCTTGATGTGGAAAGTTCTGTGTGTCCCTGACTGTATGAGTGTTGTTTCTCTGAAAATGTCCTTTGAGATACAGGTTCTCTCTCCTGGGTATCTGATTTAGAGGAGCATGGTTGCCACCTTAAAACAGTATCTGGTATTTGCTTTACCTGCGCATGAATAAACAAAGCAAATGCTGCAAACATAGTAGAGGTTTCCAATGCTTTCTTCATCCACAGAGCATGCACCAAAGCCAAGTCATACTGCTGTCCCTGGCACTCCCAACTGCTCACGGTTTGACCATTATGCCAGAGAAAATATACTTGGAGCTGTCATTTCAGAAAGTAACTTTTCCAAGTTCTGCCAACTTCCTGCTGGACGCCTGTGCAAGATAATGGAAATTCACATTATCTACCTCTTGCAATATGTGCAAGAAGCTAGGAGGATGGAGTTTCTCTTCCTCCCAACCTCCATTTGGTTCCCTGCCATTGCTGCTTGCCCAAACTAGTTTGCTAAACCCATTTAACATCCGAAAAGGACTGCTGGCTGTGGAGAGTGAGAAGGGACCAGTCGCCACTGGTGGCTTCGATCTGTCGAGTGCATTTTCACAGCTCAGATTATAGGAGTCGCTTTCCCAGCGAAGGCAGCCAAGGCAGCAGCAGCAACGCATAGGAATTGATGTAGAAAGTGTGAGATCTCCAGGGGAAGGTGTGGAACTCACTGGCTTTTACAATGTTGGGACATGTTCCTTCTCCTGGCACAGCAAGTGGTGCTTTGTACGTGCTCTGTTGCAGATGTGCGGGGGGATGCAAGGAGTAGGACAGAGACAGAGAGACCCCAAACCTTGAAAAACAACCCCACTGGTTCGAGCATGGGACTATAACTGCATAGACTGGGGGACGAATGCCCACTCAACAATGGAGACTCTATTTGCCATGCAATAATAAGTGCAAATTTTGCATAGAACAAGTCCTGAATTGCGAAGATTCTCATTACTCTAGGATTCTTTTCATCAAAATTTCTCAGCATTCAAGAAACACATTTTTCTGGGTAACCTTAGGCAAGTCACAGTCTCAGGGGAAGGCAAAGGCGACCCACCTCTGAACAAATCTTGCCAAGAAAACTCCATGATAAGATCACTTTAGGGTCTTTATGAATGAACTTCCTCTATGAAAGAACTAGAAAAGATCCTAAAATGCAAAGATATACAACTGAACACAAAAGTTAGAATCGTACAAGCCACTGTATTCCCTATTCCAATGTATGGATGTGAGAGCTGGACCGTCAAGATAAGAAGAAAATCCATGCATTTTAGAGAACGTGTTTCTGGAGAAGATGCTGAGGATCCCATGGATGGCCATAAAGACAAACAAATGGGTCCTAGGACAGATCCAGCTGGAAATCTCCCTGGAAGAAGTCAAGATGACCAAACTGAGGCTGTAGTATTTTGCTCACATCATGAGAAGAAAGGACTTATTAGAAAAAACAATTATTCTGGGAAAGGTGGAGGGAAACCGAAAGAGAGGAAGACCGCATGCTAGATGGATGGACTCTATTAAGGAGATCATGGATATGAGTTTACAAGACCTAAGCAGAGCAGTGGAGGACAGGGAGTCTTGGAGATGTCTCATCCATAGGGTTGCCATGGGTCGAGATCGACTCAAGGGCAGTTTACAACAAAGGGTCTTCATAAATCAGAAACTACTTGGAGGCACACAACAACAGCAACACCCCCCCCCTTGAAGCTCTGATAATAAAAGGCAATCTACAAATACTAGGTATTTGGGGGGGGGGGATAGTGAAAACACTGCCATAGTCCCATTGAGAGGTTGCCATCAATGGAGAGGGAGTTCCTAGGCTATTTCCACCCTGAGCCCAGACTGGTTTGCAGATTCCACATCAGCCATAAGTGCCAACACACACCGCAGGCTGTAGCTGCCACTTGGGCTTCCATTGACAGTGATGGATTGGATGTAGAGGTGGGATGCAATCCCCTCCAGAACATGTCAAACACAATCTCCTTGCCTACCAAGACAGCCCCCAGTTTGTTGGAATTACACTTCAATCAAACCTTCCTAGTGCTCCCAATTATTTGGTATTATTTTTAAAAACCATGCAGTCTTTAGAAGCAAAACCAATTTGTGCTGTTTTTGAAATATTCCCCCTTGCTCTAATGGATTTCTATTTCCCCCCAATAATTTCACTAACTCTGCATTTCGCTACCCATAGTTACACAAAAGGCACAAGTTCTGTTCTTTTCCTTTTTTTAAAAAAAATAATAAGAAGAAGAAGATACTTTTTAAAAAGAAGGTACACTTACATTTAATTAAAAATATCTGCATCAGAGTAAGATTAATTAATTCTCCATCCACCCCAGAGTCCTTTCTTTGTGTTAGCTTAAATGAGGTTTTAAATGTTGTTTCTCCTCGTTGTATCTCCAGACAACACTTCAGAAGGTACTGTAAGAGAGAGATTCATTTAGTCACAAAAGGAAATCAACTCCGCCAGCCTCGGGTTTTTGGGGTGCGCCAAGAAAGAGAAAGACCTGGGAGCCTGAATGACTCCTTTGCATTGGTCCTTGCAGAGGAAGATGTTTTTGGAGAAAAAGACTATTTCTAAGGAGGTATGTCAAAGGGAGGTGACAATAGATGATGTTTTAGACCTAATTGAAAAATTACAAATTAACAAGTCACTGGGGCCAGATGGCATGCAACCAAGAGTTCTTAAATAACTCAGATGTGAAACAGTTGATCTTCTAATCTGAGATTTATAGAGAGAGATAGCTATATAGATATATAGATGCCAGCTTGCCAATAGCACCAGACTGTTTCTGTGATTATTAAATGGTAGCATATTGGAGCACCCATTTTTGAGAAGGGATCCCAAAGAATTACACTATCACATACCCAATAATTTAAGATAAATGTGAAAGAAAGCCAAAATTCCTAAGTAGAAAGAAAAAGTCTTATGCTTAGGAATTTTGGTTTTCTTTCACATTTATCTTAAATTATTGGGTCTGTGATAGTGTAATTCTTTGGGATCCCTTCTCAAAAATGGGTGCTTCAATATGCTACCTTTTAATAATCGAGGAAACAGTCTGCCAAATGAGACTCAGCATGGCTTCTGGGAGAAAATGATTCGCCCCGCCAAGCATTTGAAATGTTTTGATTTGAGAATATTGATAAACACATTGACAATGGGTAGCCAGCAAATACTGGGGCCAAGAAACAGCATCCGAATTGTTTTGTGTAAATCTCGACATGTGGTGTTATGTATTGATAGGGCTACACAACCCGTGTGTTCAGTGGTAAATTGAATGTGCAGTTGAATGTCCACCTTAATGCATATTCACCTGGACATTTCATGCTGATCCATGTGCACAAGCATCTGCATGGACAATAACATGTCTTCAATCTTGTACTGAATATGGCCATGCCAAATAATTCTGTCGGTGATGTTATACAGACATAAAACACCGACGGGATTCCACTTTAGGACTTTCAAAGGGCTTTTGGCAAAGTCCCTCATTAAAATGTCCTGAGTAAATTTAGTAGGCATGGGATAAGGGGATGATGGACTAGTAGACTATGAAGTGGAGAAAGTGGCTTAGGGACAAAAAGAAAAAAATAATGATATTGTAGCTTACTAAACATCAGTATTGCTATTTGTAATATTTAGCATGTGGTGTAGCAGTTTGAGCATTGGACTATGACTCTGGAAACCAGGGTTTGAATCCTGGCTCAGCCATGTAAAGCCACTGGGTGGCCTTGGGCAAGCCACACTATCTCAGCCTCAGAGGATAGCAATGGCAAACCCCCTCTGAAGACACTTGCCAAGTAAACCCCATCATAGGATCATCTTAGGGTTGTCATAAGTCAGAAATGACTTGAAGGCACACAACAGTATTGTGTGCTATTGGGAAGCTAAGCCAGTGTTGTATAATGGTTTGAGTGTTGGACTAAGACTCTACAAAACCAAGTTTCGAATTCCCCACTTAGCCCTTGAAACTCACTGGGTGACCTTGGGCAAGACACCTTCTCTCAACCTCAGAGGAAAGCAATGGCAAGCCTTCTCTGCCAAAAAGGCCTTGCCAAGAAAACCTGGTGTTAAGCTCACCATACTTCAGAGTCAACTTGAAAGAACATAACAACAACAAAAACCTTCTTACAATAATCTACGAAGAGAAGTGAGCAGTGAGGTGGTGATTTAGAATGGAGAAATCTAAAAGATATGAGAGATAACAGATAAATGATATAATAGGCAAAGATAAGTAGGTTGATAGGTGTGTTATTTATAAAAGTATGTGTAGAGTGTGGTTGGTAACTGTATGTTTGTGTTTGTGTGGGTATTTTAAAATTGTACTTCTCTTGAAATTTAATAAAATATTAATTTTTAAAAAAGATAGAAATCCAAAATGAGCTGCAGGGACCACAAAAAAGAGCTCTTCAAACCGGGTCGATCAGGAACAAAAAGGGAAATGCCATTCCTGTATGTGAGTACAGGATGATGTACAATGGGATCAATACCTAACGTATGCAGACATACCAAATCCGATGACAGGTTAGGAAATCAGTGATCAGGTCTCTGATCACTGATTCTGAGTATTTCTTTTCGGGTTGTACAAATCATTTATCTGTTACTAAACAACCCATGAATCCTCTCCACAGTTCCCCCCAGAGAAAAAGAGCTAGGATACGAAAGCAATTAATTTTGTAGTCTTCATTTCCCTGTCTCCCTGGACACTGAATGGTTCTGAGAAGGAGTTGGAGTAGATGGAGGTGTTGAATTCCTCCATCCACCTCAAGCAAAAAATGTTATAAAAATAGGCATAACTTTCAATTGCACCTGGGTATGTCACCAACAGGATGGCAGTCAAAGTTTTAATGCCACATGGAGTTATGCATGAATTGTGCTACACATCCTTGTCGGTCAGTCATAATTTATTACAGTCTATAGACCCAAAATCTAGACACTCAATCAAGGTATACAGGTTCAGTCAAGATATACACATTCCCAAAATTCAAAAATATAGCCATGTTTCTCTGTAGAATCAGAGATGTAGAGAGGTCTTGTAGCACCTTTGAGACTAACAGGAAAAAAAAGAAGTTGGCAATATAAGCTTTCTTAGACATAAAAAAAAGAAGGTCTGATCTTCCATTCATCTTACTTAATGACAGATAGATTTTGGCTTGCTGGATCTGATTGTAAAGACTACACATCCTTGTGCTGAATGGCAATGCACCTTTGAGACTCACTGAAAGAAAGAAATTGGCAGCATGAGCTTTCCTAGACTTAAGTCTACTTCCTCAGATGCATTTGGTTTTTCTGCTTAGATGCATTTGGTCCAAATGCATATGAGGAAATAGACTGAAGTCTAGGAAAGCCCATGCTGCCAACTTCTTTCTTTCAGTGAGTCTCAAAGGTGCTACAAGCTCTCTCTCTGTTCTCAAAATATATACATTCCCCACAATAAAAATCCCCACAATAAAACTTCCCACAGTAAAACAAGAAGAAAGGAAGTTGCTAAATATAACTCTAATTCTAACTCTTACTGTCCCTTTATACATAATTGGTTCTGACCCTAGCTGCCTCAGAGAGAAATTTGGCAACTACAAGAGTGACATTTGGGCATTTATCTTCCAGCAGGAATTTTACATAAAAAAGGTCTGATCTTCCATTCATCTTACTTAATGACAGATAGATTTTGGCTTGTCGCATCTGATTATAAAGACTACACATCCTTGTGTGAATGGCAATGCAACACAAGTCAACAAAGGCCCTATTTATTAGTGCAGTCAAATGCACATGCACAATCCACATTGACTTGCAATTGGCATGCATACCCATGTGCAATGCACTTGCATGCACAGCTCCATTTCCACAACCTTGAAGTGGATGTGGACTCTCTGTTTTGGACAGAAATGTCCAACTGCTTCTGTAGGAGAACTCACACAAGTGAAAGGAGACATGAACAGGATTCCAGTTATCATCAGCTGCAGAGCTTTGAGAAAATCCCTCTTTCTCTACTACAGCTGCCTACTCAACATGGATTCAGCCTTGCTGGCTGGGGATTTCTAGAACTGACCATCTTTTTTTTAAATACCTTTCCTGAGCTCTGAGACTGTATCTGCACTGCAGAAATAATCCAGTTTGACACCACTTTAACTGCCATGGCTGAATGCTATGGAATTCTTGGAACGGTAGTTTTGTGAGACATTTAGCCTTCTCTGTCAGAGAACTCTGGTGCCACAATAAAGCACAGATTTCAGGATTCCCTAGCACTGAGCCATGACATTTAAAGTGGTATCAAACTGGATTATTTTTCCAGTGTGGATGCAGTCAAAGAGAGCCAGCATGGTGTGGTGGTTTGAGCACAGGACTATGACTTTAGAGACCATGATTCAAATCCCTGTTCAGTCATAGAAACCTATTGGGTGTTCTTGGACAAGTCACGCTAAAAGGAAACCTCTTGAAATAAATCTTGCCAAGAAAACTCCACCTTAAGATCATGATAAGTCAGAGTCAACTTGAAGGCACATAACAACAGAACATGGGAAGACCCATGTGCTGGCTAAAGGGTTGTCTTGAATTGTTTCCCATGAAAACAATTGCATCACACTTTGATGCATGCCACAAAGCAAAGGAGGGAGAGACAGTCATGTCTGTTGAGTCTTGTGTGATTTTGTCAGAAGGCTGCCCCAAATGGCCACCTGGTTTCTTCCAGGCCGATGAGACAAGAGGTCCCTCTAAGGCTCAGCATCATTTGTGCCTCTCCTACTCTGCTCCTCCCTGATCCACCCAACATTTCCATCTCTATGTGAGCACCAGCCTCCTGCAGCAAAAGATTAATTGATAGGGGATCCAGAGACTTCTCCTCCAGAACAATGGGCCTTTTAGTGAGTACTAATAGGATGCCAATTAGGCTATTTGCATTTTCAGCCAGCAGATGAAGCCTCAAGGAGATTCCCCCAAGGTGGATGATTGGGGGTAATCTTGCTTGCAAGGAAAGGGCAAGGAAAGCTCCTCCTGCTCCTTGCTGACTTAACCTCAAAGCACATGGGAAGCCTGACATAGACACAGCAGGAGATTTCACCTGCCAAAAATAAGAAATAAGAGAGAGAGAGAGAGAGAGGAAGAAGAGGAGGAATGGCTAAGGTTTAATCTGCATTGCGTACATAATGCAGTTTGACACTGCATTAACTACCATGGCTCCATCCTATGGAATCCTGGGATGTGTAGTTTGCTGTGGCACCAGAGTTCTCTGACAGAGAAGGCTAAATAGCTCACAAAACTACAGTTCCCAGGATTCCATAGCATTGAGCCATGGACGTTAAAGTGGTGTCAAACTGGATTATTTCTGCATTGCAGGTTTGACCTGAGACCCCTGAACTAAGTGGAGGTTATATTATTGTCATTGTTGTAGTAGTCATGATCATCATCATCATCATCATCATCATCAATCATTACTATCATCATTATAATTTCATTGCTATCAATGGCCAACCATTGATGCATATGCATAACTTTATGATGCATAACTTTATGGTGATGGGGATACATCTCGGACATGATACACAAGACTGCTAGTGAGTTGCAGCAATGCACAACTGTCTCCTCTTCTTCATCTGGACTGCCTCCTTCCTCCTCACCACTAAGACCACCATCAATGTCAGCCCATCCAGGGACTTGAACACTCCATTCAAAAAAGGTTTCACATGGAGAACCAAGTGCTAGAGAATTGCCTCTGAAGTCCCGTCCAAAAAGAAACATGCATGAACAAGCCACAGTTAGAGACAGAAATGTCACCAATGGGATGCTACCCTTCTCATGCCACTTACCTCTCCAGCTGGAACAACAAGAAGCAGGAAGCAATCTAAGTGATAAGAAGGGTGAAGCAAAGCTTAAGCATAGCAATCTATACAAAGATCTGGGGAGCAGAAATACCAGGGGATACCTGTTTGTCTATTTACACAACCGCCATGCCACCACTTGATTCAGCTTATTTGCTACAGTGCTGGTGCTTTGATGTCCAAAATGGAGAAGATCTTCTTGAGGAGGGAGGCATAACTCAATAAAAGATCATCTGTTTTGTTTGCAGGAGGTCCCAGGTCAGTCCTCACCATCTTCCAATTGACCTGAGGAATACTTCTACCTAAGAACTGCTGTTGACAGTACCAAGCCAGGTGGACCAATGGTCTGACCTAGTATCAAGTAGCCTACAATGTTCCTAGAAAAAGGGATCCATGGTTTAGGTGCAGTCTGGGCGTCAGGTACGCATGTCAATGGATGTTCCACCACAAGACAGGCATTGGTTTCATTGCTGGACTCCATGATCTCTCTGTGAAACAAGACTTCTGACCCAAAAACTCCACATCTGCCTTCTGTTCCATCCTGATTACTTAACCTCAGCAAAACAGGAAATTGGTTGGAAAGGGATTTCAGGAGAGAGATGGAAATGCAACTGTATTTAAGAGGCACAATAAAAATACATCAAGCTTACAATAAACTTTGCCATAAAAATGGCTGGAGAGGCTGGTGTTTCATTTACCGCGAAGCCAGAATAACTACCTAGAACAAAGTGTCTCTTCTCATCACTATGTAGATTTCCTGACCATTTCTGTCTCCGTAGCAGAAAGGAAAAATTTCTGAAATGGCCAAAAATGCTAGTTTCTTGGAGGGTTGATTCAAGTTGGAGCCAAGTGTCCATGAAGTAAGGTCAGGCCTGGGATGAGGAAGTCATGCTCAAACCACATGAAATCCTCCCTACACACTACACACCACACACACACACACAAACACACACTGCTGGTCCCAGCACACTCAAGAGATGTGTCCTCATCCTCTGAAGGACACACTGAGGATGCATCACCCTTAAAGATGCCCATCTAGAAGAAATCATTGAAGTGGAGTGGGCATGCACTGAGGTTTGGAGAACAGTTTCCAGATTCTCCAGAACCTCAGGATAGGGTTGCCAGACAAAAGAAGCTCCTGTCCCTTTGTGTAGACAAGCAGCACCTGCTGAAATTCTTCTGCACACCATTGAAGGTCCACTTTCTTCTTATATGCAATACAGGTATTCCTCCACCAAACTATGTCCTTACTGCATAGAATATTTTTGCAATCCTCTCCATTTTGATTCTTATTCTTATTCTTATTACTATTACTATTATCTTGCCCACAGCCAAGCTCCTATCATTTTCATCAGGCTATCCACCCCATGCACATTCATTTTTACCACATTTTTAGGTAAAAGACAGCCTGCTCCTCCAGCACTTCTTTTCTGTTCTGGCATGACTCAAGAGAGCCAGACTGACCTTTCCTTGCCCAATCCTGACCTGCAGAAGCTGACCGCTGCACCCGCCTTGCTCTCATCCCTAAGGGCCAACACTTTTAAACTTTCACATTTGCCATCCAGCTTCCCACCAGCGAATGAGATCTCACCAGCAATTCCTGTGACAAATCCTTATCAAAAATGCCCGTGGCAAGTCCGTGGTGACTTTGTTCCATCTTATTAGCTCAGCACAGATTAGCTTTTGGCTGCACTTAGCCTGTTTATACAGATTTCTGATAAATGTTTTGACTGATTTTCCTGACTCCGGGAAGACACACAGAGAAACTCTCCTACTCTTCCAAGGATGCAATTACACTGAAAGGCATGAAATATTCATAACCAACACTGCCCCTCTCGGTTGTGTTGCCTTCAAGAAATCCACCTTAGCCACACTCCTGAGGGGCAGAGCTTAGGAAAGTTATTCCTCCTCCCTTTTTTGTTACAGGGACAACTGCTGTACTAAAATGCTAATGGCCTGAGCTGTTGCACTGTGCAACTTTGTGAGATTTTGGCCATGTCTACATAGATGAATTACTCTTAGTTCCCCCTAGGCTCACTGTGTCCTGCTTACACGATGCAGAGCCAAAATCCTGAATTGGGTCAGGAATGTCTTCATGCACCTGCACCAATTTGGGTCCTCTTCCCACACCCCAAACTGAAATAACTCACCATTTGTTGCAGGTTTTTGTGTGTGTGTGTGTGTTTTCAGCAACAATGGCTTCTACCTTTTCACTTGTGGTCCCTGTATGTTGCCCAGTGCTACCGCTGTGGATGCAAGTTGTGTTGAGGTCAAAACAAGGTTCCCAGCATCAATAGCATCACTGAATGCCTTGTTCCGACCTCAGCATTGGTACTAAGCGATAAATAGAGACTATGTGGAAAGACAACTGTCCATCATTTTGGGGGAAGAGAGCTGAAATACACCAAATAAGGGGGGAATTGGGGACCAGAATACTCTGGGGTCAGGTCAGAGTATTCTGGCAAGTGTAGACAATCCCATTGTTTTGACTGGCCTCAACCCAGAATCACATTAACAGAACTTATACTGCTTTGATAAGGCCTCACCTGCAATACTGCATCCAGTTCTGAACAACACAATTCAAGAAGGATGTTGAGAAGCTGGAGCATGTCCAGAGGAAGGAAACCAAAATGGTGAAGTGTCTGGAAACTATCAAGCCCTATGAGAAGCGGATGAGGGAAATAGGTAGGTTTAGCCTGTAAAAGAGAAGGTTAAGAGATGACATGGTAGCCATGTTTAAATATTTGAAGAGATGTCATATTGAGTATGGAACAAGCTTGTTTTCTGCTGCTCCAGAGAACAGGAGATGGAGCAATGGATTCAAACCACAGGAAAAGAGATTCCATCTCAACTTTAGGGAGAACCTTCTGATGGTCAGAGCTGTTTGACAGTGGAAGATGCTACCCCAGATTCCAGGGCAGGATACTATCCATATTCTTTTGAAACAAAGCTGAAGACTCAACCAACAACCGCAAAAAGAACTCGACATGACACTACAATAAGATCTCTACTTAAGAGAGAAGCGGAAAAGGAGATTCGCTGATTAGAGTTCTTAGCATGTGACAAGCGAGTTTGTTGGACAGGTAAATTAAAACTCCCCAAGGAGTTGTTCATTAACTACTAGGAATGTTTGGATGTGGAAGTCACACAGCTAAATAATTTATTTCTTTATTGCACTTTCCAAATTTAGAAGCAAGCAACATCCTGTAATTTGAAAGAGGTGCCTCTGTACCACACTAGAAAGTGATCGGCTCTGCAAGTTGGAGATTAAACAAACCATGTTAATTGAATTGTTCATTAGTGACAGTTATAGCCTTGGTTTCCTGAGGTGAGCTCCAGACGTGACTTTCCTCTGCCCCACTTTATCCTCCCAATGCCCCCGTGAAGTTGGCCAAGACTGAGAGAGAGTGAGTGACTGCATCAGGGTCACCCAAATTTCTCATCTCAGGAGGGACTCAAACCCTGACCGCCTCAGTTCCCAGCTCAGCACCCTCAGCACCACACTGCATTGGCTCTCCACTTTTCCTTGTATATACACAATTCCCAAAATGCATCCATGCACACCTGTTGCCTCACAAGAAGAAATAGTTGACCCACAACATAAGTATAGGGCTTGCAGTTTCAATATTCTCCAAAGTTGTAGGGATAATTTGAAAAGGAAGAGGAAAACCACATCACAGGTGGATTGACTCTATAACAGAAGCCATAATCCAGGATTGAAGAGGACTGTTAACAACAGGAGGCTCTTTGAAATCTCTCATTTAGAGGACCATCATAAACCAAAGCTGACTTGGTGGCACTTAATGACAAAAGCATCAACTGCTCATATATTGCCTCACAATAAGTTGGATTCTCCTTCTCTAGAGGCCTTTAAACTGAGAATGTATGGCCAAATTTTGGGAGACCTTTAGTTGTGCAATCCCACACAGTTAGGGTTAGACTACATGGCCTTTGAGGTCCCTTCCAGATCCATGCTTCCATCATTCTAGTTGTCTTAATAGTTTCAGAAGCATTAAGCCATGCATTTATTCCATGGGCCAGCTGTTTGTTCTTTCCCTCCTGCCCTTTCCTCCCAACACATTTAGTTTGGGAGGGGAGAGAAGCCTACTTTTTTGTTTCTGCCCATCAACATTTGTCCAGGCGACAGCCATACAAATCAAAACTCTGAAGGCTAATAGCAGGAAGATAAATCTGGCAGGGACTAAATGGCTGCGTGAAAGGCAAACACTGGCAAATGTTCCTCCTGGATCTGAGCAGGACAAGAAGATTGCAATCCGAGGCTGTTGTTGAGGGGGTCAGGGTAGAATGCATCTCCATTTTGCATAATTTTGCCTGTCATGGAGAGATGAGAGGACAATTTGGAGGCTGGAAGGCTTGAATCCTTCAGCCAAGGAGAGGCGGTGTGTGTGTTTGGGTGTGTTAATGTGTGTGTGTGTGTGTGTGTGAGAGAGAGAGAGAGAGAGAGAGAGAGAGAGAGAGAGAGAGAGAGAGAGAGAATGAGGGATGGGGCAACAAACCAGGCAAGGGCAAAGTTACAACCAGCATAATTACTAGCTCAGGACTAGTCTACATATAAGTGTATTATGTGCACTGCTGTGGAGTTTTACACATTCACATTGATGGTTAATTATCTTCACTTTCCTGTGCAAATTTGCATCTGTTTGCATCTATTCACCCTCCTTTTGACAAAAATGTGCAGCCATCCGAATCCATGCAAAGGAGACAGACAGACAGACAGACATGCAATAATGTGCATTTCTGTATATTTCCTCTGATGTTCCGGTAAAAACCGCAGAGCCTCTTTCATCA
Organism: Phrynosoma blainvillii; assembly: GCA_026167975.1. Classification (NCBI taxonomy): domain Eukaryota; kingdom Metazoa; phylum Chordata; class Lepidosauria; order Squamata; family Phrynosomatidae; genus Phrynosoma; species Phrynosoma blainvillii. The sequence goes on from JANUYF010000006.1 coordinate 33,648,153, forward strand.
GAGTTTAAGGAGTTTTGGAGGGCCCTCTCCAAAAAAGCCCAAACTCCTGTGAATTGTGTGAGGCCTTGATCGCATTCTACTTGTCTGGAATGAGGAGTATTTTCATTGTGTAGAATAGTCCTCAGCTAACTCACTGCATTTATGCATGCTCTATTCCAACAAAACAACAGCATTCAAGAGACAATTCTCAACTACGGAATGGACGACAACCACAACAGCAACTGCTTCAGCAGCTGCATTAGTGACAGGCCACATTCCAAAACTGCATTTATGGGTGTGTGTGACAGCAACAACAACAACAACAACTGTTTTAGCTGCTCCATTAGTGACAACCCTCATTCCAAAAGTTTCATTTGGAGTGGACAACAACAACAACAACAATCACAACCACAACAACAATTGTTTCAGCTGCTGCATTAGCAACCACCCTCATTCCAAAATTTGCATTTATGGAATGGATGATAACAACAACCACAACAGGAACTGTTTCAGCTGCCGCATTAGTGACAACCCTCATTCCAAAATTTGCATTTATGGGGTGGGCCACAACAACAACCATAACAGCAACAGTTTCAGCTGCTGTATTAGTGACAACCCTCCTTCCAAAACCCAGGAAAGTGACTAGAGTGTGCAGGAATATCCTCTCTTCCCTTCTGCACCCACAGTCGAACAACAAGACCTGCAACCCTCCTGCCCTGCTGATTGACACAGTCTGAGCAAGTAACTTGCCAAAGGCAAGAAGGAGGCCTTGGGAGGTGGCCTGGCCGACCTTGGTAATGAAAACATCAAATGGGTCTGTTGAATAAGTAAAGAATTGAGTGTCCACTGCAATTCCCTTGGCTGGCTCTTCATTTCCCTACCTATTATTGTGTGTTTGCTAAGGAAGCCCAGAGGCTCCAGAGCCACGAATCAGCTCTTGTCAGAGACCAGTGCCACAAAGATTTTGTCTTATATTCCCCCAGCACCTAAATGGGCTTTGCTTTGGGTCCCTCCTGTTCTTCTAACTGCTAAGCAACACTGTCTACTTATGGAAAGCACAAATTGGGTTGGTGTTACCTGATGCAGAAACTCATGGCGTGACACACACCCCATTGACCTCCTTCTCCTATTCCACACCATACAGAAAACTTTGTAAAGTTTTTGTATGAATGCTACTCATCAATTGTAATTCCCCCATATCGCTGAATGCAATGGCAATTTGTTGTTGTTGTTGTTGTGTGCCTTCAAGTCATTAACAACTTATGGTGACCCTAATGGTTGTGACATAAACAACTAGCAAAATTAAAACTACAGCTTTAAATTACAGTATCATAGGCACAGACTAAAATGTATTTACATGTACAGTTTCATGTGGTTAAAGTGAAAATTTCGTAAGATGTGATGTTTTTAAAGAAAAATTTAAAAGAATTTAAAAAAATTAAATTAAAATTTTAATTAAAAATAAATTTTAAAATATATTTTAACAAGAGCTGGGTCCTCTCTTTTCTCCTACCAGTGAGCCTTGTCCCACCATATCTTTGGTGTTTTAAAGGGATTCAGGGGAACAGAATAACCCATTTCTGTCCCAAAGTAGATGTTTGCTGAGCAGTGGTGTCACCAGTCACTTGAAAATGCTTGGGATGGGGAGAATATTGGAAAGTATTTTAAAAATGGTTAAAAAAACAAAAAAACAAAACATGTTTCTTGAGAGTTGGAAAATTGTGACAAGAAGAATCCTGGGTTGATAAAAATCTTTGCAGTTTAAGATCTGTTCTCTGCAACATTCATACGTAAGTGTTTTGTACAGAAAACAGATTTTTTTCCTGTGGAGAAAGTAATATTTCTGTGCAGAAACATTACTTTCTGGAAAAAAGTAATGCTGTTCATTGTACAGAAAATGTTTTTTTTCTTCTGTGAAAAACAATGGCATGTGAATTTTGTACAGAATAAGCCCTTGGCTGCGAATACGCTTCAAAAGCCATGTGTGTTTTCAAAGACTTTCTTCCAGCAAGAAGAAAATATTTAAAATGACTCATTGCTCTCTTTGAGAAGAAAATTAGCGAAGAATTACCACATCTTTAGGAGATAACAAATAAGATCTGCTGCACTGAAAGGCCTGGTGGTCTCTTGGAAGACCCTGGAATCTCATTGCAGACTCTGCAGCCCAGATTTTGCACAGTGAACATCTGACACCCAAAAGGAGAAACCAAAAGTTCCTCCAAGAGGGAATGTACACAAAGGATTACCGGGGAAACAGGCTAAAGGGAAACCAAGGGAACCTTTTGTGAACCTGTAAATATGAAAGCAGTTGGAAGTGGAAAGGCCTGAAGGAATCCCCAAATGGCGGAGGGAAGAAAGCGGAGAGGGAGACATGAAAGGAGGTGGAAGACATGAGGAGGTGCAAACTGATGGGGATGGGTGGGTTTATTGCTATTCTTGTTGGCCACCATATTGAGTGATTCTGGCCACAGCTGTTGTCAGGGGAGGCAGATGAGAAAGATGCTTGCATCTGGGAAGGTGGTGTTTCCTCAGGGACACCATTTGAGCTGAGTGAGGGGAAGGAGGGGATGGAGAGAGCTTGTGATCAAATATTCCTTTTTACTGCCGACAGCTTTCGTGCATATATATATATATATATATATATATTCTCTGTGCTTGTTTCATGTCTCCTCGAGTCCAGTTGGCTCCTGTGCCAGGCAGGCTTGGCAGCCTTAAAGCTGGAGCTCTGAGGAATTGGGAGAGAATCAGCAAAAACAGTGATGGTGCCATCTGGTAGAGCAAAGGGAGGCCAGGAGACTGGGACAAACTGGACTGGAAATGAGGAGGGGAATGAGAGGCAGGAAGGCCTTGAGCTTTATTTGGGGCAGGTGACTGGGCTTTTGTGGAGGTTGGCAACATGGCCAGGTCCTGCATAAGACTACAGAGACAATATTCTCACTGCTGGGGTTATCCATGACCACAGTCATACTTCCTGATCTGAAAGCCTCACCATTTGGGTCTGGTCAGGAACTTCCTCCTAATGTTGAGGTGGAATCTCTTTTCCTGTAGCTTGCATCCATTGTTCTGGGTCCTATTCTCTGGAGCAGCAGAAAACAAGCTTCCTCCATCCTCAATATGACAACCTTTAAAATATTTAAACATGGCTATCATGTCACCCCTTAACCACTTCTTCACCACACTAAACCTACCAAGCTCCCTAAGTCTTTCCTCAGATGATTTTATGGTTTCCAGGCATAGACATTCCTCCTAATGTTGAAGTGGAATCTCTTTTCCTGTAGCTTGCATCCATTGTTCTGGGTCCTATACTCTGGAGCAGCAGAAAACAAGCGTGCTCCATCCTCAATATGACACCCCTTTAAATACTGAAACAGGGCTATCATGTCCACTCTTAACCTTCTCTTCTCCAGGCTAAACCCAGCTCCCTAATCTGCTTCTTGGAGGGCTTTAAGGTCTCCAGACTTTTCATCCTTTTGGTTGCCCCTCCACTGGATATGCTCCAGCTTGTCCATCCCCTTCTTGAATTGTGGTAATGAAGATCTGGACATCACATTTAATAGAACCCCAACAATTTTTCATCCTGGAACATATCCTGCCTTGAGGCTGGATCCCATAAGTCAAGGATAGGCAACCTTTCCCCTTTAAGGGCCAAGGGACTTCAGCTCCCAGAATCCCAGGAGCTATTGGCCAACATGGGACTATTGGCCAACATGGCTGAGGCTTCTGGGAGCTGAAGTCCCTCGGCCCTTAAAGGGTAAAGGTTGCCTACCCCTGCCATAAGTACTTGTGCCTGTTACCACATGAAGTATCTACACTAACCTCCTCCATGCAATGGCCATGCTGGCTGGGGATGATGGGGATTGCAGGGCAGCATATCTGGAGGGGGACCCAATGTGGGAAGGCTGATCCACACTATAAACAGAGGACTTGCAAGGGGAATGACTGTCTATCAGGCTACATGAGAGTTGATGTTTTATTACCAAAAACCTTGGTAATTTTGCACGCCTGGCAAAGTAACGCTAACGGTGAGTGACATACCAGGGAGGAAAGGAAACCTCTTCCGAGAACCAGCTGCAACAGACAGGCCTGGAACCAGCCATACATCTTCCTGACAAAAGCCAAAGGTTGACTTCCTTTTTTTAGAAAGAAAAATATATCTTACTGGAATCTGCAGCAACATGTGAGGGGGAAAAGAGAAGAATGTCTGTCTCCCTGATAACCCTTTTTATTTATTTTACAGGCTTTTAGCTTATTGCTTTCATATTGAAGAAAAGGGAACCGTTTCTATTTCTTGCAAGTATGGTGCCCTGGTAGGAACCTTATCCATCACATAAACAGAATGGCCTATTTTGATGTTACTCTTGTCTAAAGTAGATCCATTGAATCAATAGGATTTACCTATGTGTTGATCCGCCCTCCAAGAATTGGTTCAATGGGTCCACGCTACTTGGGACAAATCCAAGTGTCCCTCTGTGTGTTTGGTGCATGTATGCACAGCGTTGTATTTGTTATTGTTATGTGCCTTCGAGTTGACTCTGATGTCTGGTCATGCTGCTTTTTTTAAACCATTTTAAAAAAAATGCAAACATTTTAAGAATATTTTCTGGTGCATTTAAAACATTATTGTATAATTAGTTTTGTTGGCCCACCCTTTTTGTTTCTGAGACCCCCTCCTCTCCAATTTGGCATTTTGACTTGAAACTTGGCACTGGATGACAATCAAAAACATTGTCAAATTTTGAGGCATATACCACGAATTCCTGGTGAGTTATAGCTAGCACTTCCTCTTCCCTGTTTGAGATTTTGACTAGAAACTTGGCACTGTATCTTGGATGACAATCGAAAGCCTTCTGTTGAATTATGAAGTGTCTAGCATGATGGCTACCACAAATAGACAGACATGCAGACAGACAGTCTCCTTGATTATTACAGACAAAGGCAAGGGACCTCTTCCATCCCAAGGTGCACCTTTCATTTCATAGAGGGTCTCCAGGAATGTGTTCCAGTGGTGGGTTGGACCAAAGGCCAAAGCAGGCCAGAATGACCAGCATATTTTATTTTAAAACTCTTCCTGCCAGAAAGTCTGTCTTAAGGAGAGGCATTTCCATGTTTTAGAACTGGAGAGTGGGGTGGGAATGTAGGAAACACTAACATATGGTATTGTAGAGAAGAGGGCAGAAAACAAATCCAAATATTAAAATAGAGGTAATTAAAACATAAAACAAAAACCCACCCACACACACAATTGAAGACGCATCTATAAAGCAAATACTGTATGATCGCTATCTCTGTGGGGAATACATTCCCAGACTTGGATGGAAACACGAAACCACAAATAATAGTGAACCCAGCTTCCTCCAGAGGCATACCATAGAACTGAGCTGGAGGGCCTAGAGAATGCCTAGAGAAAGCATATGTTTTGAGACATGGGTAAGTGAAACCACAGCTACCAGTCCTGTAGATATGGAGGTTGTAACATGCCCTCATATTTAAAAGTCCCCTCCTTATGTCCCAGTCAGTTGCCAAAAGCTCAGCTGAATACAAGGGTCTTCATGTGCTGGTGGAAGATGGACACGGAGGGAGGTAGTGGCTCCAAAACATGAGCCAAAACCTAACATGGATTCATAGATCCATTGACATGGTGGTGTCAAATCCATCATATTAGAGGACATTTACTATGATCACGGAGCAGGCAGGAAGAGGAAGGACACAAACAAGGCCTCCAAAAGTGGCCAATGGTTCCATGACTTTGGGCAGTGAGCGACTCCATCTTGGATTCTACCAGAGCAACTCCTGGCTTTATAGGAGCTTTCCATGGTGCTGAACCTGATGTAGGAACCTTCCTGCTTGAGCTCCCTGTTTGCAGAACAATCTGTCCCTTCAAAGCCTTGCCTGCTCCCAAGTCCTGGATTTCCTTTCCTAGGTAAGGAGGATGCCCTGTTATATTTCTATACAGAAGGGCTACCAAACAAAAGTTCTTACAAAACTCTATGGAAGACTAGAGGGGCAAAGAAGAAACAGGGAGAGCCAGAACCAGGTAATAGGAGAGAAAACTATCCCTGGTGGAGCACCTCCAAGCCAATTGTCGCAAATTGTGACTGAAGCACCACAAAAACCTATTAGGCTGCTGTCAGGCTCTCCTCTTGATATCTGAGGAGTTATCTAAGATCTGCGCTTCAGACGTGGCATTCATTCCTGATTTCTTTCAATGACACATCTGACTTGCACATGAAAAATTATGGCCTGCCTTTTAAGTCTTTTCCTTTTTTTAAAAAAATATAGAAAACATGCCAAAAGTCAAAGCAACATTTATCACTAATTGCACAATTACTTCATGTGGCATCAAGAGATGGAAGCCTTGACTTCTTGCAATATCAAGTTTGCAGAAAAGTCAAGGCAGTAATTATGTGAGGCAAAATCATTTAGTAAATTAAAGTAATTCCTCACTAGACACGGTTAAGATTCCATGGATTCTATTACTAGCATAATAAAATAATTGCACAATTAGGAGCAAATTACTTATTCTTTTAGAAGTGCTCAGCTTACTGCAAACAATGTATTTTAAATCAAAGATCATATGCTTCCATTTAATGAGACCTAGCGGTATCCTTCTGTACCATCGTCCCAGGGGAAAAAACTCCAGCAAATAGCAGAAAGCAGCATGGAGGTCACCCATTAAAAATTGTTGCTGGGCATGTGCCCATTAGTTTTTGTTCAGGGGCATGTCTGTATATTAATTTTAACATTCTGTCATATCTCCTTCCCTACCTTCAAAGTCAGTACAGCTGAAATCTGTGCAGTTGGCTCTTTGCATGTAGTCAAGTCCATAGTTAAAAAGTTTCCTTTTTTTGCATAAGCATGGTAATGAATTCCCATCACGACCACACAACATCTGGGTTGCTCACATGTCAGCTGTTAACCCTTCTATAATGATAGTGGCATAGTGGTTTAAGCATTGGACTGTGACCTTCAAGACCAGGGTTCGAATCCTGGCTCAGCCATGAAACTCACTGGGTGACCTTGGGCAAGTCACATGCTCTCAGTCTCAGAAGAAGGCAACGACAAACCTACTCTGACCAAATCTTGCCAAGAAAACCCCACGATAGGCTTTCATTGGTGTTGCCATGTTGGAAATGACTTGAAGGCACACAACAACAACAACAACAACAACAACAACAACAACATTAGAACCTCAGAAAACACACCTTTCTTCTTTTAAAAATGTTTTTGGTAGTGGTGGTTTCACAACTATCATGTGTTACTGACTGAGGTTTCGAATCATCAGATTCTATCCAATAATCTAGGAATCAGTCTGGAATTGTTGGACAACATGGCATGTTCCAAGCAATGTCTCTTTTTGTGCAGTTACAATCCTATATATCATCTTGGTTTCACAATCTACAAGGTTTTACTGGCTGGAGTTTTGGACCATCAATGATTTAGATTCTGGCTAAGGATCTAGGAATCATCAGATAATCCCAAAAATCTAAGAATCATTGGATAATTCCTAGAATCTAGGAATCATCAGATAATTCCAAGAATGTAGGAATTGTCAGATAATTCCAATAATCTTGGAATCATGAGATGATTTCAATAATCTAGGAATTGTCAGAAAAATTCCAAAAAAAATCATTGCATAATTTCAGTCATCTAGGAACCATTGGATAATGTGTCTGTTTCCAAGCAGTGCCATTTTTTTTTTTTTTTGCAATCATGCTTTCATGCTCCTATCTATGGTGATTTAATTCAAACAACTGCAGGGTTCCAACCCCTACTTTCAATGGGTGCTCACCATCTTTTTTTAAAGCCAGGCTTGCATTGTGTGGCATCCTTCTAGCCCAACAGGCTCCCTGCAAGGCCTGTTGTCAGCTTTGTAGCAGGGATGTTTGTTTTCCCCTCCAAACAGCGCAAAACAGATAGCGTAAGCAGAGCGAAACTGCCAGAGGAAAAGAAACATTTGTTCACTTGGGAAGCAAGCCACAGTGTCCTGGCAAGGGCTCAGAGCTCCACCGCCCCGGCAAGGTAAACTAGCCTTAGCAAGAAAAGGCTGGCAAAGGCACCAAGGAGAGTGGTGATGTGAGTGAGCAACAAAAGTCCATAAATAGGTTGCAAAATGTTCTCTCATGCTACTCACAAATGGTAGAGTTCTCTGTGCCAAGCACTGGATTCTTAGGGCAACCGTTTGCATGCCGAAATTCAGCTCTGGTCTGTGGAGCTGTAGAAAGTGAGAGGAGGTTATTATTATTATTATTATTATTATTACCCCACCTCTCTGTTAAAAAACAATCGGGATGGCTTACAACAGTTAAAATTACATCAAATTACAAGTTGAAAACCCCCAAACCCCACCCTCCCCATTAAAAAAGTATTAAACTAGACATCCATAAAATCTACAAAAATCTTTAAAATGACATAGGATATATTAAACCAAGCAACAGGCAAGCCAAAGACTAAGAGAAGATGAGAGGCACAAGATGATCGTGTTTGTTTGCATTCCCTTTAAGATACTTGGCTGGACATTTTTTTTTTTAAAGACCCCTCTTTTTTGAGCTGGGTTGGGAAGGGTTGAGGCATTGTATTGACTTGCCTCTGCAAGCTGTAGATTGTGAATGCATCCACATCTGAAAAGGAGCAAGAGCATTGTGTAGAAGAGAGGTGACTACACCTCCTGCCCATTGCTATAGACTCTAGCCAGCCTTAGAGCTATGAAGGCAGGCTAAGAAAAAGGGGAATGAAATAGAAAGTGGCCACCACTGAAGCACAGCACAAGGACTGGAAAGTTGCAATGAGATATACAAAGGAACAGGCTGTGCATTGCTGGACCTCATTGGAAGGAGAGGCAGATAAGTTTTAAATGTTGCCAGTACTGTGTGCATGTGTAAGAGATATTGCACAGCACTGGTTAACACAGATATAGAAGTCCCCTTTGGGTGCATGTGTGTCCTCACAGCCGACAGCTTGTGAATTCAAGAACAGTGAGAAGAATTAGGAGATCTCCCATTCATCCACCCATTTGAGTGGCAAGGGTGACACTGCATGGAACAAAGACATCACATTCAAAGCAGGGTGTTGTATGTTGCACACTACTCACTGCCAACATTGCTCTCATGACAGCCCTTCTCACTGTTTGGGCACTGCAGTCAAGCACCCTCGCACGGCTTCCCCACTGATTTGCCCAACAACCCATTGGATGTAGATCAAACCTGCAATTACATCCCTCACAGAGGCATGATCTGAGTAGCAATGGGCCTCCTCAGAAGATGGAGACTCCACTTGTCCTTGGCTCAGGAACGAAAGCGATGCAAAGTGCATAAAGCACCTCAGCTATTGGCTGGTGTTCTGCTTTGTCCTCTCGGCTACTTCTGTCCCCACCAGTCCTGCTGTAATTGTGGTTCAGAGATAGGTCCAGCATTAGCAGCTGCTCTCAGGTGTCTGTAGCTTTGGCTGGTCCCAAAACTAATTCCTGCCCTGGGCCCATTGATTCACACAGGGAAGGAGGGTGTGCTGCTACGCCTTTTCCCCATAATGCCATGGACAGAATGTCCCAGCAGGGTCCAGGGAGGAAGGGGAACAACACTGATGGAGGAGATGTCCCATAAAGTGCTGGGCTGAGGGCCTCCAAATCTGGAGCCATGGCTGGTGAGAAGTTCCTGAACACTATGGCGCTATGGTAGTAGCTTAGCTCAGAAATGCTGTGGCTTCCCTTTTATGTCTCTGATGTTCCATGAGCCTTCAGACTGGACAATGAATATATGAAAAACTACAAAAGATGTACCTATTTGGCTTAAGCCAGGAATTGACAAAGTGTTGCCTATTTGCTTCCCGAGTCCCCTCAAATGCTCCCAAGCACTCCTTGCCATGGGTTCTGTAGGGGCATTTTCCCCATGCCCCCCAGCCATTTTAGGCCTTTTTTTTTTTCCAAAATAGAAAGTGAATCATAAGTGACTTCTGATCACTTCCTATTGATTAAAAAAAATGAGCTCTTGGAGGAGGCAAAACAAGGGCATTTGGGGGCAGAACACTTTTTGGATCTTCTGGCAAGGGCTGTGGCTCTTGATGGCCCTCCTGGACCTCCTAGTCTCTGTCAGTTGCCCACTCTGGTTTAATCAATCTTACCGCTGGAAACTCTGTAGGAAGCCAAAGGAAAGGGCACATATTATCATGACTCAATCCAGTTTTCTCATGCTTTGGTCATAAGAAAGCCTGTTGGAGAGCCCTTGGATGTGAAGAGGCTACTAGTGGGTTTGCAAGTGGGTCACAGGGTATGCCCTCGAGAGCACAACCTGTGTGGCACATTGGCCTGGCCCAATGTTTGGTTGCCCAATGTTACCCTGGCCCAATGTTGGGCATTGTGGTTGCACCCAACAATCCCACCAGTGACCACTCACTCCGTCACATGGGAAGAGCACTAATAGGAGGCAACCTTCCTTTCAGAGGACCCTGGAGAAAGTATCCAGGAATTCAACACAGCTGAATGTCACTCGGTAATCTTCTAGAGCAACGGCTTTTTAAAGGCAGGAGAAAGCAAAATTCCAAGAAGTAATCTCTTTCTCTCGCTCTCAATTTTTCTCACTGCCCATTTCTCTGTCCCTCCTTTTGCAATCTTTTAAGGTGCTTTAATGGAATGAAATAACACCGTTGGAGGTCATCCAAAGAAGATACATTGCAAGCAGATTGAGGTACAAAAGGTTTTGTTGGTTCTAGCCTGGCAGCCACATAAACTGCATCCGTTTCTAAAAAAAAATATCTGTGCTTAAAAAACAAAACAAAGCCCTGTTTACTTTCGCAGAAGGATGTGGGTCAAATTTGAATAGCATCAATAGAATACACTCAGGCTCTTGTGGTTTCAGGGAAAAGACACACCTCCATGCAGTTTCTCTGCCAAGCTCAGAAAAACATCCAGATGAGAGGTAATTTCTTATCCAGCTATTTTTCCCAACCTGCTTATTGTTACATGTTTGGGCATTACACAGATATGAGGCTCCTGTCTATTTAATCCCAGAAACAATATCTAAATTGCCAGCAGAACCTCCCCACATCCCCAAAGTATGCATAGCCATTAAAAAAAAAAGATATTGCACGGTTACACAATGCAATGCCTCATTCATAACATGCAATGCAAAGAGCTCACATGGGGTGACTCTTCATTTAAAACCTAGAATGGATTCACTGGTCCATTGATGGGGATCTCCAGCTGCCCCATCAGTCTTGCAAGCATACAGTGAGAAAACAAACACAAGCCATGACAAAGGAGGAAAAGAGCCCACATGTCAAGTTGAAAGGTCATTCCTTGATAAGCCTCCAAAATCCTTCACACTGGCCAGTCACAGACAGGATATGAAGGTAACCACCAGTTCCCCAGCAGAAAATAGTACCTGTTTCTATTTAATTATTAGATTTATATATCCCTCCTTTCTCCTAGAATGAGATTCAAAGCAGCAAGTATTGGACCGCTTTCCAAATACAGAGGATCTATCTTGCTATCTTGAACAATTATTATTGCACTGTCTTTCCTTTTCAACGATTTCCTTCCCTAATTCTTTAAAACAAAACATGGGGGGAGAGAAAGGCAAGCCAAAACAAACCTTCACCTCATTCTTGAACCTCAGGTGCAGGTGAGGGGAGGAAAGGAAAGATGCCCACCCAAAGACTCCGCGTCCCCTTCTTAGTTTTGAATATTTTGGCTGCCACTAAAGGCAGCCTTTTAAGTCTCTCCCAACATCAGCTCTGGAAGATTGAAATATCAATTACAGATCAATTTTCTCCTTAAGTAAACACTAATGCAGGATAAACAGTATTAGGAGATGCAATCGTAACATTGCTGACTTCAGGACAGACTGCCTGCTGCTCGCAGCAAGTTTAAGCCTGGAGATTAATTAACCTGAGAAGATATCACTTAAGGAAGATTTAAGGCTATCAGGTTGGGAATATGAAGTAAGGAGGCACTGTGCATGTTAAGGAGGAGGAAGGCAGCTTGCAGGAAGGAGCAAGATGCTTTGATTTCTCCCCCCACAGTTAAGGCTCTTGTTTTCCCCATCACCGATTTTGCAAACCTTTAAAGATTAGGCTACGAAATGGGGGCAAAGACTACTTGCATAGCTAAGCCATTGTAAAACCATCGGGGAGCAGAATAATTCTGCCCCATGATTAGAGAAATGATGGAAATGTGAAACAGCTTCCAGTTCCATGATGTCACTTTGACGCCAGCTGGTTCTTGGCCAAGGTAAGATCCAGCTTCTGCTATTGGTATCAGTTCACTCCCTCACTTAGACACAATTCTTGGCAATTTTTGGTGTCTGTGGGTTGCAAGGATTTTGCCTTCCAAGTGGGAGTTGACTCAGGCTCTGATCAGTCCGGGCAGATGGGCACAACCCAAAACATGGCCACCTTTGGGCTAGAAGATGGGTACATGTGGTTGGAAATCCACAACTACTATGCAAGAAATGGACGGATACATCACACAGCAACTAAGGCATGACAAAGGAGGAAAATGCCCTAGATGTCATGTTAAAGGATATTTCCTGGATAAGTCACCCAAATCCACTGAGACCAAACTCCTTCTGCCCCACAGTGGTCCATCAAAGGTAATGTAATGCATGCCATCGGTTTTTGCCCTATTCACAATGGCCTAATTCTGTCAGTGGCCAAGACTGTACATTGAGGAGGTGGAACATGACTTTCCTCCCATGGAATTAGGCTGACTTGTTAGTAAGTGTGATTTTGTGCAGCAGAATGTACAACCAAGTATCTGTGTGAATCTACACAGATACAAGACACAATGCATATCTGCATGCACAAAGGTGAAGTGCATACACAAATCCCCATTCAGCCATGAAATCTCCTGAGAGGCCTTGGGAAAGTCACATTTTATCAACCACAAAGTACTATAGACAATAATAGACTTGCAGGCATGTAACAACGACAATGCATCTTTTACTGCTAGATTGATAGGGCTAGCCAGAATGTGAACAATGTTTGCAGAAATTATAGAACTGTTGAATTGAAAAGGAACCCAAGAATGGCCCTTGGGTTCCATTTTAATTCAACAATTCTATAATCCCCTGCTGGTAAAGAAAATTACAGCAGAAGCACGCTCGAGAGGTGGCCATCTGGCCTCTGTTTCAATACCTTCAACAAAATAGAGCCCATCATGAAGTCAAGTCCACTGTCAAACAGTTCTAGTCATTAGGAAGGATCTATAGTTAGAATCTCCTTTGCGGCAACTGGAAGCCATCGGTTGGGGTCTTACCCTCTGGAAGATCAGCAGAAAATAAGCCCACTTCATTTCCCACCTGACACTCCTTCAGATGTTTGAAGTTGGCCATTATATCATCTCCCATTCTTCCGTTCTCTAGGCTAACCATGCCCAGGTCCTTCAACTGTATCTCACAGGAGTTGGTTTCCAGACATCTTCCTATGTCTGTGAAGATATGGCCTGAGTGGAAATTACCTTTACTTTTAGGAAGCTCCAGACCAGAAGAAATGTGAAATTGGATCCAGGAAGCCCTATCAAGACTTCCATACAGGTGGGCAAAAAGGAGTGAGAGCGAGCAGAAGTTGGCTCAGGAAGCTGATTCATCTGGGGGAAGTAGTTTTAGCAAAAATAAGGGTCCAGAGTTGGCTCAGTCAGCCATTTTCTGAGAGGTTCAGTCAGGCTGGGAACCAGTGGGGTGTAGTGGTTTAAGCACTAGACAATGACTTTGGAGATATGGTTGGACTCCTAGCTCAGCCACGGAAACCCAATGGCAAACCCCCTCTGAACAAATCTTGCCTAGAAAAAAATGCTTCACTTTAGGGTTGCCATATGTGGGAAAGGAGAGAAAGGCACACAGCAACAACAGTCAGGCTACTCTGGATAAAAATAAACACTTCTAGATATCAGCCTGTTTCTGCTTCCATTAGCCAGAGGCTGCTGGCAGTAAGAAAAGATAAATCTAAGAATGCCTGCGGCCAGACTGGTCAATGGGTCAGGGCAGAGGGACAATTCCAGTGGGATTGAAAGTCCAGCTTCCCCTCCCGTTCAGTTTACAACTTGACATTAAAAGAGATTACAAAGAGTCGCTTGCCTTTGCTGCAGCTGTTTTTGTTGTTTTGTAGGGGAAAACGTCAAGGAGAGCAGTGCTCCCGAGGAGAGCATTAAGTCCCAGATTTCTCCAAGGAATTGAACCAGTTTCTATTGAGCAAGGCTTCCCTCTTCTGGCTTTAGAAGGACGGTGAACGATGGCACCAATTAGAGGCCGCACATCACCTTAGGGCCACCTGCCAATGTACTGGGAAATGTCATCAGCCCCAAAAACAATAGTGGAAAACTAATAACTCCATTGCCTGCCCTTGAGGAAACAGGTTTCCTTTTATCTTCTCTCCAAATAAGGCAAGAAAACCACCGAGCTTCAGAGAGAGAATCTCCCCTAACAGCTACATCGGAAGAGCATTTCTTCACAAATAATTTAGCAGGAGGAGAAGCTTTTTTTTAAATAAAAAAATTAGAACACTGTGCGCTTGAGCAAGGAAGAACTCTGATTTCAAGCCCATTGAGTGCTGGAAGAAGGTTCACGTTGGACTGAAGCCTTCAGCTAAAGGACAGATGCATCGGGGCTGGACTGCCATGGCTGAGCTGGAAGGGGTGCAACCTTTGGCAAGGGCTGGATTAAGATCCTTGGGCCATTCAGGCAACAAGGGCACCTCTGGGCAGGTGAAATCTCCACTTTGGAGCACTGGCTCCTGGAGCAGCAGCCTTGGCGTTGCTAGTTCAAGAAGAACCCTCCTTTGAGCCAGGGTCCATCCTTTTCAGGCCAGAAGGAGAAGGTTGTGTTGGTCATTGCCCCTGGTTGTATCCCGAGGCTAGTGTCTTAGTGGAAGGGAGTAGAGAGATCTTTGAGACTAATTGAAATAAAGAACTTGGCAGCATGAGCTTTTGTAGAAAGGGAGCCCAAGACAACTAGCCCATCTCTCCATGTGCTCTTCAGTGGGAAGATCAGGCCAAGGGGGTAATAAATGAAAGCCCGTATCGTCCCATATGAGCCGGCCTGAGCCTTACGATATTTGAGGGCTTTCTCTCCTTTGCATCACCCTCTGAGGCTGGCAGGTGGGGGACAAGGGACAGAGACTTCTTGGTGGCTCTCTTCAGTTGTCAAGCCTTCAGCCTTGGCTGACCAGGGGGAGTGACGCTTAACTGAGGGTGCCGTTTCAATGCCCATTGTGTTCCAATTGTCTTAAAAGTTTAATGTTGTAAGAATAAGTGTTTTAATTGAGGGTACTACTTAATGCTTTTGGAAACTTCATACTGTCTTAACTGCTCTGTTTTAATCTATGCCAGAAGCCATTTTGAATCCCATTCAGGAGAAAAGCAGGATATTAATTAATTTCTACCATTGCTGGGAGGGTACAGGGAAAGACATCAACTCACAGGCTTTCCCACACACACCCCCCATGGCATTATAGGAGAATCTGCACACAAAGAGTGTGTATATATATGAGTGCCCCAATCAACAGCAGCATGCCCCCTCCACCAAGGTATTGAGTATGTCTTCCAGTTGTGCCATTGATAATCCAGCCTTGATCACTGGGGATAACAGTCCCACACTTATCCAGCTCATCCACAATGTTACAATTTGGAAGGGTTTAAGATGAGAAGACAGCCAGTGAGGACTAGCAGTAGGAGTGTTGGACCAGCCAGGTCTCTGGGAGACTGGGACCCTTAATTGATCACTGGAAACCCACTAGATGACTTTGGGCAAGTCATCCTCTCTCAGCCTCAGAGGCAATGGTAGCAAACCTCTAAGTACATCTCACCACTGAGAACCAGTCTGATTTAGAGGTTTGAGACTTGGGCCAGGACTCTGGCAAAGCAGAGTTCAGATCCCCATTCAACCATGGAAAGCCACTGGGTGACTTTGAGAAAGTCATTCTCTCAGCCTCAGAGGCAATGGTAGTAAATATATCCTTTTACTGAGAATTAGTGTGACGTTAAGAGGTTTGAGGCTTGGACCAGGACTCTGGAAGAGCAGGGACCCCCATTCAACCCTACTAGGGTGATGTTGGGCAAGTCAATCTCTCTCAGCTTAAGAGGAAGGCAATGGTAAACTCTCTGAATCAGTCTTGCCAAGAAAACTCTATGATAGGGTTGCTGTAAATCAGTCAACATGAAGGCCTGTAACAACAACAGTCCATGCTCTGCAGGCATGTGGTGTGTGCATTTGTGTGTATGCTTTGGACTAAGAATGAAACCCACAAAGAATCACGTGGTACCTCTAAGAGTGACCAATTTATTCTAGCATGAGCAAACATGGACAATACTCAGAAAGCCTGTATCACCAATATGCCTCTTTATCTACCACAGGTTGTATCTGTATCCAACCTATGGTGCCTAGCCTGTGATGGTAATGAGCAGTTGTGGACCAGTTAGCCCGCCACAATGAGGCGGCCATGTAAGGCTGATGGTAGACCTCACAAAACCATTTGCTATCAGAAGATCGGTTTAGGATACTCCAAAACTCATGTGCACTTGGAGCAGGGATACTGGTGAAGGTCTTCACCATACAGGTTTCTCTGGGTTTCTTTGGAAGGAGACATGGAAGAACCCACAGCAGATACAAGACAGCCGGCACCATCTGCAACGACTCCATTTTGGATGACACCATGGGGGCCCAAGAGTGAGAATCGAGACAGGGAATTACATTTTGTAACATTAATTTCTTTTATTAAGAAGACAGATAACTTTATAGTACTTCTTTTTTTTTCTTCTTTGTAAAAATGATATACATGAACCAATACAAAATGTGAATGGGAAAAGATGGATATACGTTTTCTTACACTGCAACATCATCCATGGACATCTTAAACAGAATCGGCCTAAAAGGAGGGAGGGAGGAACAGGGAAGAAAAAAGAAAATATGGGGAAAACAAAGAAGAAAAAAAGGGGAGTAAAGAACAAGCTTATTTGGCATCAATTATGCACCCTTCGTTTTCCTTTTCAACGTTTATTCTTTTCTTTTTTGCTGTTGTTTTGCCTTTAAAGAAAAAAAGAACTCAAAACCATAAAACCGCAAGAAACAAGTTTGTTCTTTCTCCGCTCTTAAAACAAAATAAACTCCTTTTGCAATCTAAACCTGTACAAATCAATACCTAACAATACATTTCAAACAGCGCACTGTATACTTTGCAGAAACAAAAAAAGAATAAGTTCCTTTAGACTTCGTACACAACTAAAAGCCATTAAAATTTTCCTGTCGTGGTTGCTTGTCGAGTTCTCACGTCAAGACGTGTGGGGCCAAAGTTTTTGCAATCTACCTGAGACGGAACACACCAATCAAAACACATGAACCTGAGACATGTCAAACATTATTAAAGTCAAAGTTACATTATCGGGAACACCGCACTACTGTACACTTCTCGAAACAAAGATGAGCTGCTCAGGAAAACAGGATGTCGGTTTGGGTGAGCGATGCGTAGAAAAAAGACCCCCCAAAAAGCCTCCTTCCCCACCCCACCACCCGTCTCGCCATCTTGCCATCGCTGCCATCCGCACGCCCTTCAGCCGTAGATGGTCCGAGGCTGAGACACCAGAGTTGTCTTTTGCAAAACTTTTCTGAACCAAAAAACAGGGGTGGTTGGGAAGGCCAACAGGATTTTTCATGGTTTCAAAGGTGGGATTGGGGAGGAAAGGGAAGTCTTGTCACTTTTCCTTGCCCCCCCCCCCCCCCGGAAAAAAAGGATAAAGGCAGCATCTAAAACCGTTCTGCCAATAATTTAAAAAATAAATATATTTTAAAAGCCTTTTTTCCTAAAAAAATAAGTAAAATGAACAGATGCTGACGTTTAGAGATTATAGTTTCCCCTGCCCCCAAAGTCAACGTACCAGTAATTCTTTGCAAGTACCTAACATGACAAGCCATAAAAATGGCCATTCCAAAACCTTAATCCCTTTACTAAGTGCTTCTGGGCAAATCAGCCAACGGGAACTCTTTCTCCAAAGTCTTATCGTAATTCCAGTCTACAGAGGGACCCCCACATTTTCAGGGTTGGGGACACAGGACCCCCCATGAAAGTGAAGCAAGCACAAATAAGAAAAGATCTCTCTAGGGATCTCTAAGTCCTCCAGCGTAACTCTGTGCCCAGCATCTAGCAGAGGTTGATCATAGAATTGCACTGGAGGACCTAAAAATGCCCAGAGAAGTGTTTTCTCTCGGAATCTCTAAGTCTTCCAGTGTGACTCTATGGCCAACCTCTGGTAGAAGCTGATCATAGAATCATGCTGGAGGGCCTACAAATGTCTAGGGAAGTGTTTTCTCTAGGAACTTTCAGAATCTATCAAATATTGCACTGCCAACTATATTTCAAGTTGTCATGGTGGGGTATTGAGAAATGTTTTCAATTAGCATTAATCGTATCTCAGATTAACCTCATTGACTACAATACTACCACTCTCTAGCACAACTCTATGGTCAACTTCTGGTAGAGCTGCGCTGGAGGACTTAAGAGATCCCTAGAGAGAACACAGTAATCAAAACCACAAATAATCAAATTCGCAAAAGTTAAACCCTGCATATGTGGAGGGCCAACTGTACTTTATCTGTCTGAAAATCAGAAAGGTGGGGTTTCTACCCTAATTTTAAAGAGGGGGAGGCTCACTGTTCTTCCCCAGGAAGGAAAAAATGGGGACCGGCACCATCTACTATGGGGTCTGCTCCCAAGGCCTCTGATGTCAACTGAGTTTTAGTTTTAGCTCCTTGGTGCAAGAATGGAGTCACTTATGGGGAAGATGGCTCTCAAAGCTGAAGGAAGAGGCACAGATTGTGCTCAGCAGGAAAAAGATTCAGAGAAATGGAAATAAAACCAAGCAACTGCTCACATGCGCACACAGAGAGTTCTGAGTTTGGATTAAGCAACTGGAAAGCTCCATGCGGTTTCCTCCACTTCTGCTCTGACCTTTCCGGAGCAGAGACACAGGGCAGTCCAGCATGAAAACAAGCCTGGCTTTTCTCCTCTTCCCCTCCTGCCTTTTGTCAAGCCAAATACGAAAGCATGAAAAGTTTCACACCGTCCCTGGCTGGATTTCTCAGCATGACAAATACCTGTAAAGTACAGTATTCTTACAGGCTACAATCAGAGTGCCTCTCACTAGGACCTCTTTAACTAAGTACAAGAAAAATAAAAATAGAAAAGGGGGGAGTGGGTAGAGAAGGCGGCAAACCAAGGGGGGGGGGAGAGAGAGAGAAAAATAAATTATTAAGAAGAAGAAGAACAATAACACTGGAGAAAAAGAAAGATGTTGGCCGATTCACGTTCTTTTCACATCACAAAGATATTTTTTTTTTGTTTCGTTTTTATTTCTAGCAAATTACAGCAATGTGAGGCCGGTTGGGAACCGTTGATGAGATTGTTTGGAACAGAGATAATTAAGAGCAGGACATCATCTTTGCTCCATCCCTTTCTTCCCTTCCTGTGACAACTCAAATTTGATGCCTCTGCCCAAAAAGGACCAGTCCCAATCTGTCATGGCAGTTGAGGACAAGAACCGGGTTCAAGGTGGCTCCCATTTCCTGGCTCCCATCCGGAAAAGGCGAGTTGGTCTGATAACGAAATAAAAGCGAACTTGGCTCTCTGGGGCAGGACTGGAAGGTGCGTGTACTTTGCTCTCAGGTGATTTCAGCACACTTCTGCGTCTCAGTGAAAAGCAATATGTGGGACCCCAAATTTTCCCCAAATCCAGCCCACTTTTTCATCTTTGCTGCTCTGGGAAAAACCTGGGCAGCTGCAACCCATTGTCCTGAAAAAGTTCCTTCTTCAAAGCTTTTGTGACAAGGGAGTAGAATGGATTTATGATTACACTGAATTTCCAACGATGAAATCTAAGGTGTGCTGGTTCTCCTCTGATGACACAGTTTTCAAACAACGACAACAAAACAAAACAAAAAACAACCCAGGAGGGTTTATTATTTTTTAAAAAAGAAGATAAAACATTGGAGAGAAAAATAAAATCAAAAGTTGGGGCAGGGAGGGAAAGGGTGAAAAAGAAAAGAAATCTTATTTTTTCAAGGAATCCCAGCAGGCAGGCAATTTCCAAGAGAGGTGAAGAAGGGGTGGGAATAGGGGGGATTAAAACCGTTTGCTCTCCACGTCTTCCCCTTCCCTCCCCTCCAACGAAAGAAGAAATAAAAGAAGGCACGGAATTTTCTGCAAATGATGGGGACTAAATGAAATCCAAGTTGGACTTGGGCAGAGAATTTCTAAACCCCAAGAAAAGGGAGGTGTCGAATAGCCGCATGTACTTTACGGAGAACACTTTTTTACACGGGGTGGGGAAGGGGGACTTTCCTTGATTCTGCCCCCGCCACACACACACTTTGCCAGCTGTTTGTTTCCAAAAGGAAAATAAACCACATTGGAAAGGGAAAAATAAAGAAACAAAAGCAAGGTGGGGCAGGGAAGAAGAGAGACAGGAAGAGACAAAATTAAAAGAGCCATAAGCTGGTAGCAACTTCCAACATCACTGTCTTTTTTTTTTTTAATCTTCTATGCGCGAACCGTCACAGTCCGCGATGGGGTGCCTCATGGAAACCGAAAGAGAGGGAGCTAGATGAAGTACTCTTTCTTCTCTTCGGAGTTGTTCTGTCCCCCCTCAGCATTGATGATTGCTGTGTCTGCGTCGGCCGCATCGTCAGCTCCTTTGGCTTCATGGGTGAAGTAGGTACCTGGGGGGCACAAAATGCCAGAAGAAAATGTGATTCCCTGGGGGGACTCTACCAACTCACCCACCAACCTACCAACCAACCCAACCACTGACTAACTGACGAACCAACCAAGCAACTAATCAAAGGAGCCTCCATTTCGGGAACAGGTGGCCCCAGCCAACACTAAACTAACAGGCTACTGGGGAAAGGGGGACTGGTGGTATCACCAGCAATGAGGATACTGTGAGATAAGCAACCTTGAGATTATGCTCCCCACAATCACAGAGCAAGAGTTAGTGGCATAGTAGTTAGAGTGCTTGGCTTAGCCCAAAAAGTGAGATATAAAGAGAGAGAATTTCTGAGCCACCAAACACCTCTTCCTATATATGCCTGCCTAAGAACTGAGCTCTCTTCATTTGCTGGAGGGGCTCTCCTCCATACCTCCCATTATTGTGGGAGGATGTGGGAGCAGGGCCTTTTCTGCTGTGGCATCCCAGTTATGGGAATACTCCTTCCTGTCAGCAGCCCAACTAGTGAACACTGGTGTGCCATGTGACTGCCACTGTGGCAACTGAGACAAGGATGGGCAACTGCATGGGGAATTGGACCATTTTTTTCCCTCCCCGCCTCACAGACGCACCACAGCAAGTCCAAATACCCCCGTTTCCTTGTGTAGTCCCTCTCAAGATGGCAACAAGAAGTAGTGCTGCACCACTGTCTGCCACAATTTTGAGAGGGACTTCAGAAAAGACATTTGGGAGCAATATGAGGTCCTAGGGTGATTGTGTGGGCTCAGACAGAGGTATTTTCATGTGTTTAATGCATCTGATGAAGCAAATATTGGCTGGGGAAAGTGCAAGGTCTTTTATTTGTTTAAAAAATAGGTTTTTGGGATCACAAAAGTGTGTGCCTGCAAAGCGCATGACAATCTGGGAGTTGGCTCTTTAGTATTTCTTGAGACTGTGTTCCCAAGATCTTCAAAAATGTTAATTTACCATTGGTGAAATTCATCTTTCCAACCTGAGAAATCTAATCTATATTCCTTATGTTATGTAATGAGTTTTAATATACTTAAATATACTGCATACTGTGTGTTTGTATGTTTATATTGTTATTTTATTGTATAATGTATAATTTTATTGTACTATTGTATAATGATCTACTATTTTTAGAATTGTCACGTTTAACTGCTTACTGCCTCATGTTCTGTTGACTGCAATAAAGGCATTGGCTGATGGATTGATTGAGCATTACAAATGTGCTACACAGGAGAACTGGAAAATATATGGAGTGAGCACTTATTGAGGACTAAAAAGAAAGTGGGAAGAAAAGGGAGACAATTTGCAAAAATCCTCAGCCCCTATGAGGCATCCCCCTATCTCTGCAAACATTCAATAGAGCGTCTACAAAACAGGTCAACATCTTTTCTCATCATAGTGAGGGCAATGCTTAAAGTCCTGGGGAATACCTCTGAATCCCTACCCTTCACCTTCCACCCAGTTTTTTCTTGGCAAAATATAGCATGACCCTGTTGCCAGACCACTTACCTTTGTGTCTTGCAAAGTATCGACCCAGAATGATAAGGAGGCAGAGCATCGCAAAGACTACGACGGCGACAACGCCACCAATCACGGCGTGGTCCACAGCGGTGATAGCGCTTTCCTCACCTGCCCGGGAATCTGCCACAATCAGAAAACAACTGGTGTTACCAACCACAGCAACGATGGCTTTGCATTCCTGGATTAACCCTCTGTCTTGGGATTTTGTTTGCATTTTGTACAGGGGCCTCGATGTGAAGGGGAAGGGAGCAAAAACAGGCATATCCAGGTGAGTTGCATTCAGGAAGGAGAATAGGAAGCCTTTGGCTTCTGTTGAACTGGTCTACTGGCTAGATCACCAAGGGATCCTGTGGAGCACCATGCTGGAAGTGAAGAAAGCATTAACTTGCTTTTTTTAGGAAACAGGGCTAGAGAGGACTTTCCCTGACTGCCTGTCTTGTTTCTCTCTCTATGCTCCTTGATCAGAGGTCACTTCCTCTCCCCTCATCCCTTCTCTCCCAGAAAGTCAAGTAAGAGGTTTTACAACCCTGTTCTTTCTTCTTCCAGCTCCATCTTCAAGAAGAAGACTTCCATGAGGATGTCTCCCCCACATACATGCAAGCACAAGAGTCAGCTCTAGAGACCTTTCTACTAAGTTTAGGTATTTTTCTGTTGACTATCTACTTTCCTGTTTTAGATGGATTTCTTTGCAGCAATAAAGCAACTCTTGCTTTTAAAAAACCTTACCAGAGGATCCTGTTTGATACCAGAAGGTCAGATGCATTGGGGCATGCTGCATAATAAATACAGTTGTCCCTCCATTTTCGTGGACTTCGAGCCCGCTGTCTCACTTTTCGCGACTGGCAAGCAGGGAGGGATATAATGGAGCACATGGGAGTGCACACCCATTCAAGCCAATGGGGCTTGAATGTTTGCGGTTTTTCATTTTCGCGGGGGGGAGAGGGTTCCGGAACAGATCCCCCACAAAAATGGAGGGGCGACTGTACTAATAAATTCCTACACAGCAGCAGCAGTGTTACTAAGGGCAATGGTGCAAATCAGGATGCACAAAGAGAGGGAAAGGGAAGCACATGGAAGATGGGGCATAGGATTGCTTTGAAATGAAGAAGAACCCTTCCACACCAGCGTTCCCCATATTTTACTGAGCTGTCGTAATGAATGAAAGCCCATTCCAAAGGTGGCGATAGGTGGCTTCCATGTCAGCAGGTTGATGAATCCATCTTTGGTTTAAACTGAACTGTTGAAGGATGCTGAATGTTGAGCCTTGGCCAGCAAAATAGGTTCAGCACCCTGGAGAACTCCTTGAGGCTTGGCTCTAAAGCAATGTTATCTAGATGTTTTGCACTTCAACACCCAGAAGCCCTAGCCAGTTTGGCCAACAATCAGGATTTCTGAGAGCTGAAGTCCAAAACATCTGGAAGACCAAAATTTGGGAAACACTGTTCTAAAGCCTATAGTGGATTTGCCACCCTCCTGATGATGGAAGCTACCCAACGCCATTGCCCTCAAATAGTTGTTTGCATGATTGGATACATTCAGAAAACTGGAACAACAAGAGGATCCTCTTTTCAAACTGTTAATTCGAGAAGGAGACAATCACAAAAGGCTAGCTCCACAATTTCCACAAGTGTTTAAATCCCTCCCAGTTCTGAGACATGGAAGAGCCAGAAGAGCATTTGATAGTAGACATAAAATCCTTACCAAATAAAGATAGTAAGTGATAATTGTACACTGCTTCATTTTTATTTATTTAACCACTTGCTGGGCAATTACTTTGCTTTCATGACTAGCTCCCTCCCCCCCTCCTTCCTGATGGGTTGTCTTTCTGTTTGGAAAGCTATGGCTTGTTTGGCTGGGGAGAAACTCTGAAATGCACCCGGAATGAGCTATGGCTGTGTAAAATTAATGTATAGCAATGTAAACAATTTTAATTTAAGAACGTGGCTGCAACAGTCCTTGCTGCAACTCTAATGGCAACCGAGATTTATAATGCAGTAAAAAAACAATTATTCTCTCGTTGATTAATACATTAACATTTTGGAATGGAAGCTAAACCATTGTCACAGGTCTCCTCCCCCCCTTTTTTATTGAGTTCAGCCGTGACACCTCCATTAAAATGATTTACCGGCCATCTCTTACAATTTAAGCACAGCAGCAACAGAAACGGTAAAATTCTTTTAACTTTACATGATTTGTGAAGTCATATGTGAAGGATTTACCATTTAAATCTTTCACTACAAGAAGCACACAGCCGATAAATCTGTCCCACCCATCCGAACCCCCCGAACCCCCCTGCGGCTGCCTGGACTCCAAAGAGGAATGTGTTTCACTAGGAAGAGCGAGTGTGCAAATTTCAAGTCAATTTTTTAAGAAAGATTTATCTCAGCCTTTCTCCAAAGAACAGAGCCAATCTCTGAAGCCTCCACCTCTAATAATATTTGAAGTTTATCGATCAAGTGTACAGATCCGTGACAGCTAAAGGTAATGGTGCTTTTGGGAGGTGAGACCTGATACAATGCTTTCAGCCAGGTCCTGGGGATTTATGCTTTCTATTGATATTTCCAATTCTGTTCCAAGATTAAGTGCCAAAGCATGTCAGTAAATAACCCATGACCAAGACTGTTGTAAAGTGCAGTTTAATTAAAACCAGTTTCAATTAAGAGGAGAGACTTTCAGAGGGTTCCCTGACACAGTCGCAAACTGGAGTGGCGGAGGCCTAGGTTCATACTGGAGCACAGAGAAGTGGATTCAGGTCAGCGGCAATCCTAGCAAATTCTACAGCTGCAAAACCTCCACAAGATCGGCTAAGGAGAAATGAGGACGTGCAACCAGCCAAGAAATGCTTGTGTCACCCAAGAGGAAAAAATGGAAACGCAGGAACTGCCCGGCTTGGAGCAAGAAGAAAATTCTCTTTGGTAGGGTCACCTATACGCTCAGTCTGCATCTTGGATTCCCCTAACAGCTAAATAAAATGGTACGGGGATCATCTCCCATGTTATTTATCCACAAGACATTTAAATAGGTATATGAGACACTCCATGGAGACACTGTAAAGGCATTATCAAGGCAGGTGTATCATGGTCTGGGAGACCATGGTCTGGGAGACCTCCTGGAAAAACAAAAGGGCAGGCATGTTCTGGCAGGTATCTCTGAATACATCAACGATTAGCAAGAGGGAAATGCTCTTAGGTATCTCCTGCTTCATGAAGGCCCGGTTTGTTCAACAGAAGGAAGGGTTAAAGAGAAAGCAAGCTGTAGGAAAAGAGCTCTTCAATCTAAGATATGCAACTCATCTTGCCTCACAGGTGCCGTACTCAAGCGCTTCAGATCCAAGGACAAAAAGGCTTCTTCTTGGTGGGGGAGCTGAACTTATTTCAGAGAAAGCTACAGCATGGATATTTACATGAGAAAGTAAAAAAAAAAAAAATGTCCCACCATTTAAAATGGCTTTATTGAGTTGCTTAGTTGACAATCCCATCCTCAGCATCACAAGAAGGATCCTCAGGCCAGGTCATTGCCTTATCTCCATTGAGATGCCCTTGCTGTTTTGTCTTCTCGAGCTACCACAGAATGATGTGTGTTTGTGTCTGTGACGGAAATGCTGCCATATCTTAAGATCTGGAGGTTCGTCCTTCACCAATCTCTTTATGTATACTTGCAGTTGTTGGAGGAAGAAGTTGGCATTGTCAAATTCCACTGGAAGAAGATGGGCTTCCATGAAAATGGATGGGAGCAAAAAGCACATCAGCCAAATCCCATGTCCCTGACTGGCTACCCAAAATGCTACTGGGTTTTTCTATGGGTCTCCCTGCCCTAAGACATTGGATACCATCTTCTTCTGCCATTGCTTCTGCCTCTTGTAGATTCAATGGAGTCTCTAAAGAGGTGGAAGTACTGATAGAAATAGAATACTATAGAACGTATGGAAGGATGGCTTACAGCAACACTTTCTTTAGCAATGTCAGTGGAAAACACGGTGTATCTCTTTGCATCATGTGCACAGAGACAGGCAAAGACTGCACATTCTTTTCAGCCAACATGGCCCACAATGGATGGACACAAAAATGGCAGAAACAAAGGGCAACAGACCCTCAATTGATATACACCTGGCACAGCTGAAGCAACACTTCCTGGCATTCAACTAATTTTCGCCAGCTGAGCATCTGGCCCACAACATAACCAACTGAAATATTGTGTCAATGTCACTGACTTGCCAAGCTCTACAATGGCTGTTGTTTAGCTGGCGACCAAACCAACAGCATCGTCTCCTTGTTCGCTTGCTCTTCCCAAAGAAGCCCATGCAATGCCGATCGTGTGAAGTGTATGGTCGGGCAAGTTTATTAAATGCCATCTTGTCCGCTGGGATCTGCACTCACATTCTTCTTAATTATTTCTATGAAAACAGAAGCTTTGCAGAGTGCCTGGACTGAGTTTATTTCATTTTGTGCATGGTTAAGTATCCCATCTTTGCGCATACATGTTAATTAAAAATTAACTACAGTGCGCAGAGGATGCTCCGTGCCTGCAAACCAATGAGTACGGCACCTGCGAGGCGAGTCAAGAATGTCTTCCTGCCTTAAAGGATAATAGGCTCACGCTGCTACCGAGATCTCAAAATAAGCGGAGCTACAAACCCACCTGCAAACGTGGGAAGGAACGGCTGCTGCTCTTCATCAACTTAAAACCCATGGTGAGGAGCAGCTGGACTCCTCACTTCTGCAAGGCATCCTCTTGGGTGACTTCCTATAGAATAATACTGAAACACCAGTCCTCCTACCCACACCCTTTGTGGCTTTACATTGCCTTGGCTCTCTCTTCCACTGAACACCGGAGGACCTACAAATGTGTTTTCTCTTGGTTCTCCAGCATGACTTTCTGGCAGATGCTGACCATAAAGTCATGCTGGAGGACCTAGCGATTCGAAGAAAGAACATATTAATTAAATTATGTGGAGGGCTGATTGACACTTGTAACCCGTTCTTTCTGAAAAAAAAAAAAAATCACAGTTCATTTGGGAACCGGAGCCTGAAATGTGAAGGATGGGTCTTACAGTAGCAGCAATAGGCATCTCTACAACTGCTGTGCCTTTGGTTAGTTGTCCATTTTTAGGAAGAAAGAGAAACAGCCTCAGAAACATTTAATGCTTCTGATTTATGTTTTGCTGCTATTTCTAACAGGCGGGGATGCAAAGACTGGATATAACTTCTTAAAATCAAGTGATTTCTGAAAATAAATAACTCTTTTTTTCCTTAAAAAAGCAACCCACTGTGGAACCAGCTGGTAGTCCCTGGCTGGGGTGCAATCATGGATCCAGAGTGTCTCTATTTTTAGATGCTACTGGAAGCAAATCATTTTTTTATTATTATTTTTATTTCAGAGTGTCACAAGATATTAGATCAGGCATTTTCACTTCTTTATGCAACACTTTTCCCTTTGAAGTCTTCTAAGTACTAAAAAAAATAGCACTCCTAACTGAAAGAGAGACTTATCTGCTTATTGAACAGGCATTTTTAAAAAGAAGTTGCAATCCACACAACTTGCTGTCCAGCTGCCTTCCCCAGAAATGCTCTGGACGACGTGCCGAGAAGCACAAAGTGGATGCAACACCCAGGCTTCTCTCAACAGACTCACCTCCCAAGTTGCACAAATTGAGGGCTCATGGTTTGCGGTGAATAGTTATTTTTAAAAGAAAAATAACCCAATGGGGGAGGGAGATGCACCTATCAGAATTTAGAGCTACTCAACTGCTTCTTAAGTAGTGGAGGCATTAAGATATGCAAAAGACAGTCGACTGTCGATTGATGCCAATCAAAATTTATTTGCGGAGCTAAGAAAACAGTGGCAGAAGGAAACAAAATAAATAAATAAATAAATAAATAAATACACACCATAATACCTGTGCTTTTTTTGTTTGTTTTTGAAACAAACATTTGACCTGAAAAATAGATGTCAGCTGAAAATGGTAGTCCCATTTAACATTCTCTCTTTAAGTTAAAGAGGGACCGGGAAAGGGGGAAGAGCCCCCATTTACAGTACTGAAGAGGGACACGGCTCTATGGCAGGCACTGACAAAACGCCACATTATTTGCTAATCCTAATGTGTTATTCTTCCTTAAGATTTGCTTTTCTCAGCACCAATTCAATTACAGATGCTACAAATCCTTCTGACATTTAATTCCCTCTTGTCAGACAGAGCAGTAAACGTATGTACATGTGCCGGGTTTCCATTAAGATGTTAATATACATTGGGAGGAACATTGGCATTTCCTTCAAGGAGCCTCCAGGAAAGTGGGCAAAAGGAGAGGAAGGCAGCTGGGATGAGGAGGAGGAAGAAGAGGAAGAGAAGGAGGAAGCAGGGCAATCTCAAAACTTGGATGGCCAGTAATAGAGACCCTCTGCTTCTATTACTAGGAGGCTGTTGAGAGGAGGAGGGAACTTTGTCATGGAGGCTTGCAACCATGGAGGAGGGGGGGAGATTTGGATAAAAGGAGGAGATCAGCAGTTGCCTGAAGCCCACATACCCTCCTCTACTATAACTGGAAGGCACCAGTACCAATGGTACTGAGCACCATCCCAGCAGCAAAGAGGACCATCTTGCCTGGCAACCTAACCCAGCCTCACTCAAGAGGTGATTTTGCCATTTCCTTCCTCCACAAGTCCAGAAGAAGTCCATGCCACTGCTTCTGAAATATATCCCAGACAGCTTTCCAACCCTCCTCCCCTTAACTATCATGTTGATCTAAGTTACCATACTGTATGTGACTTAGGGAATAAATGGTCCAAGCTTTGAGGTGAAAGGAGGAAATAAATCCTCCAGAGGTCCATGGTGCGTAGAGAACAATCCTGATCGTCTATGGAGTATTAACTGTGGGGGCATTCATGTTTTTCACTGTGAAAAGCAGGTCCTTAACCCTTGGTCCCTGCACAAGCTTTCTTTATGTTCTCCTGAAGCACAAAAAATAAGATGGAAGTCCATAAAAACAGCCTGTTGACAAGAAACAGAAACAGGCTGTCTTTGAAGACCATAGAGCCAGTGATTCTCAACCTTTGGCCCTCCTGACATTTTGACCTTCAGCTTCCAACATTCCTCCCCACTGGCTGAATTCTTGACCACTGAACATGCTGGCTGCAGTTTTTGGGAGTCCAAAACATCTGGATGAACAAAGGTTGAGAACCACTCTGGTAAATACTCTAAACAAAGGCCCCAGAACTCATCTGGTCTTGAAAGCTAGGCATAGACATCTCTAGTTAGCACTTGGATGGAAGACCACCAGGAAATCCTAGGTATTGTAGACTTTACTTCAGAGGAAGAAACAGACAAAACCACCTCTGAGTCTTCCTTACTTAAGAAAACTCTAGAAAATTCATGGGGTCGACAGGTGACTTGAAGTCACATACACACAAACACACTTTGCTGCCCGACTGCTAGCCATGGTCCTGAATTCAAATGAGAGACTCTTGGGGCTGTCCAAAGTCCTGAACTGGATCTTTCTCAGAGTTGCTCCAGGGAACTCCCCAGAACAAGAACAGCTATTCTGAATAACCTTTCCCCTTGTGCCGGGTGCTGTGTGTGGGGTATATTTCAGAGGAAGGAACTGGCAAAACCCTCACTCAGTCTTCCTTGCCTAAGAAACCTTATGAACAATTTATAGGATTGTCTTACTTCAATAGGCAACTTAAGGAACATGCATACATATACATATTGAAGTTTGGCACTGGGCATAAGATTTACTTCTGTATTGCCCATTGTGGTGCAATGATTTGCGTGTTGGACTATGAATCTGGAGACTAAGGTTCAATTCCCAGCTCAGCTATGAAACCCAGTGGGTAACTCTGGGCAAGTCACACTCTCTCAGCCTCAGAGGAAGGCAAAGGTAAATGTCCTCTGAACAAAAAACTTGCCAAGAACAGCCCATGAGACGTTTGCCTTTGGTTTGCCATAAGTCAAAAACAACTTGAAGGCACACAACAACAACAACAACAACAAATTGCCCATCATCTTGGCATCAAAGTTGTTGCTATGGATTTGTTTGTTTTATATGTAACTTTTGTGAGCCGCCTTGATTGCCTAAAGGCAAAAGGCGGGATACAATATTATTATTATTATTATTATTATTATTATTATTATTATTATTATGGCAGGACGGGAAGGGTCGAGGAGGCCAAGAATGACATTCTAAGTGTCTCCATTTTCCCTTTTCAACTGAAGGCATACAGACGAAACACAGCTTCCCAATGAAAGTGGGAGAGGGCATTTTTCCCGGGGTTGGGTAGCAGGACAATCATGAAAAGGCTTCTCCTGAGGCTCAGCAGGTGGGTCAAAGCCTTTTCTCAACCCTACTTCTCATAGCTAGGAGGTCTTTCAGCCCTGTTTCTTCCTTGTGGTTTGCTAGGGCTCTGGAAGCATGGTGCACAATACATTACAGTATATGTTTTTAATACCTGAGGCGCAATGTAAGCAAAGTATTTAAGGAGCCCTGGATACAGGATGCTTTATTGCAATGATTTAACACATTTGTTCCACAGGGTCTTGTTTCTGCCTTGTTTAACCTTTTTTTCCCTGGGAAGGTGGATAAGTTATAGAGACCAAGATCTGTTTCGGGGGAAAGGGAGGGCTTGCTAAACTGATCAGCCTGAGGTTTCTCTCAGGCACATTCCTGCTATAAAAGCAAAGGTCTGATAGATCTCTTTTGGGCAGGCTCAGCATAGCTGTTAATTTGGACACATTTAGATTTAAGGCTCCTTCCTACAGAAGTTTTAACAGCTCCTCCATTTCTAAAGGGACATGAATTTTTAAAACTAGGATGATTCAACCACACACACACATACGGGAGCATCTGTAAATGTTTTGCTTTATGTTGCTGTGTGATAGATCTTGAGGCATCAAAGCTGAGAAGGTAATTTTGTTTTAAAATTTGTTAAGAGTGGCCCTGAAACTTTTGGCACAGAGGAATCATTCCTATGCAATGGCCTCTTCTTTCCTTCCTTCCTTCCTTCCTTCCTTCCTTTCTTTCTCCTCTCCTCTTTTTCCATTGCCACAAGCATTGGCTAGAAATCTTGGAACTGGTCTACAAACTGGAAGGACCAATGCTATGCTTGAAGTCTGACCAAGGGAATCTGTCTTTGACCGATCCTTCTGCCTTCTTTGCAAAGCCTGCTGTGAATACTCTGGTTGGAAACTTGCTAGTGCAGTTCTTGTGTGTCTTCAAGTCGCTTCCAACTTATAGTGGACCTAAGGGGACTCCATCACAGGGTCTTCTTGGCAAGATTGGTCAGAGCAGGTGAGCTACCATTGCTTTCCTCTTAGAAAATATGACTTGCCCAAGGTCACCCAATCAGTTTCCATGGCTGAGCAGGGATTCGAATCCTGATTGAGAGTCATGCTCCAATGCTCAAACTGTTACACCACAATGGCCCTTGTTGGTATCAGTTTGCTGGTAGGAAGAGAAAAGTTGTGGGCACAGTGGCTGTGAAGGAATGCAGATGCTGGAGAAAAAGGCGTCAAACCTTCAAGGAAGTGTTTTCTCTTGGTCCTACCACCATCACCAGCATGTGTGGTGAGGTCTTGGAAGAGGACCTTCTCGGTGGTTGCCCCCAAGCTGTGGAAATCCCACTCATGGGATGTCTACTTGGCCCCCTCTTTGCTCTCTTTCTACCAGCAAGCAAAGACTTTTTAAAAAATGTAGGACAGTCCTTGGCTCTTAACTCATGTGGCATATGGGGTTTAAATAGGAGTAGGTTGTGCTTTTATCTTTTTCTATTACAGTTGGCCCTCTGTTTTTGTGGTGGATCTGTTCCGGACCCCCCACCCCACCCCATGAAAACAGAGATTCGGTAATATTCAAACCCTAAAGGCTCGAATGGGTCGCACCCCCATGGGCGCACACGGTGACGTGCCCCATTGATTTTAATGGAGGTCCCCCTCCGTGAATATGCAAAACTGCAGACTTTGAGTCCGCAAGAAGAGAGGGGCGACTGTGTGTTTTCAATAGTTTTCACTTTCTGCTTTCAACAGAATTTTACAAAACAACAAACTTCTAAGATTTTAGCTACACTTGGTTTTAATTTGTTGTAAGCCTTCATGGGTCCTGTGCCAGGAGAAAGGAGGAATGCAAATAAAATAATGTAAGATAAAATAAGATAATATAAATTTATCCAGTGCCGGTGGTCATGGCAACACAGACCTCATTCAATCAGCACAAAACGTCAGAGGGATGCAGCCAGAGTCGCTATGCTGAGCACAAGAGACTTTTGACACAACGCAAGTGTGGAAGAGCTCTGAACGGCCCCCCAGATGTGTAAATTTGATTGACTACATAAGGGATCCTCATTCAAAGTGGGTACAAGACTTCTAAGGGCAATCATCATTTCATTTCAAAACACAGGCTGTGTTTATATTCTCCGTAATCATGCAGAAAGATCGAAATTGAGACCCACAAGCACCAGGAACAGATAATATTGTTCATTACCCCAGTTTAGCATTAAGTGCGCGGCACCTATGGTAATTTATCGATGGGCTGTTTAAAGCTGGTGTTAACCTGTTTGTCTTGTATTATAATTGAATCTGGTCTCTAATTTAAGCGAGCAAAATTCAAGAAGTTCATCCTTCCTCAATCAATAAGTTCCCCTTCAGTGACCCATTTCGAGATAGCTTCATAAAAAATAACGTATTTTGTTTTAATAAATTTAATCACTATGACAGGTGCTCAATTTTTATTGGCTGCTCCCTTCTCCAGACATCTCTGTGCCTGAGAACAAAGCCACGCTTACAATCAATAGTAATTGATTCATCAGCATCCCCCATGAACAAAGGTGCTAATCAGTTTTTGATTAGTTAATCAAACTACATGGAAGAGCTACACAGGTCCGCTTTGATTGCAATGGGCTCTACAACTCAGGTGTCTGGAGTTAAACCTTAAGAATGGGATCAGCCCAGTGGAAGAGAGGGGAATAAATGCAACCAGATTGTCTCAATTGTGTACAAATGATAGCTTGTGTCATATTACCAGATAAATGGTAGTAAGGAATGAGAGCAGAGCTGTGGCTTTAATGCCCTTCTCTATTGGTCTTCACCCAAATTGCAACCAGGGGCCACAATCGTTCCAATGAATGGAAGCAATGCCAAGAAGGTGGCCACGCATTTGGGGCAATCCCTGTCCACCACATGGCAGGGTCCTGCTGGATTTTCTTCTATGCAACAGCCTGCCAACATTTTGAATAGTTCAGTGTTGCAGAAGAGAGTTTAAACCCAGCATGGCAGCACGAAGCCGAAATCAGCGAGGACTTGCTGTGTCCAATTGCTTGTGGGAATAAGGGGCAAGGGAGAGAAACGAGATTATGAGTCTTCCAAATGGCTTTGATGGACCATGAAAGTAATTCATGAGCAAATCATCATGCCAATAAAATCTAGATTTGTAGCCTGGTGTCACATAATGGATACGCGGTCTCTTCGGTTTGTGACTGGGTGTGACCCCAACTGCAATTTCATACAGCCCAAAGAGACCCAGCTCACAGGGGCTGGCGTCATGCTGCGTATATCGGTAGAAAGTGGCAGCCATTATTATTTCTTCTTCTGTTTTGGTAACAGCATAAACTGCTCCCCTCTCGATGCACTACACTTCTCTTATTTGGAAAAAGGGACACATTTCGCTCAGTATAGAGATGGAGCAAACAGACAGACCAAGCAACAATGCCTCCAGAACCGTAACAGGAACTGCAAGGGCCATCTATTCGAACCTTTTACCATGAGGAAATACACAAGTAGAGCAATCCTAAGAGATGGCCATCCAACCTTTGCTTAAAGACCCCCAAAGAAAGAGCCCACCACCCTTCTAGGTAGATTATCCAAGCCACCCATCATCCCTTCATGCATAGGACCTGCTGGAGCCAAATAGAGAGAACCCTTGAAATATCTGCTTCTTTTACCTGGGTCAATAATTTCATGACATACTTGGGGCCCTCTCACACTACACAAATACAGCAGATTAGCCAAGTTCCCATTAGAAAAGATACCTCAAACACTGTGTGTGTAGGGGGGGACTGTAGAAAGCAAATTGCATTTGGGTTCTAATCCCCACTGGCTATGGAGCACACCGGTTAGAGGTTCTGAACAAAGCACCAGCCAACCTCACAAGGTTGTTGGGAAAGTAAAATGGGAAAATTCCCATAAAGCACTCAACCATCATTTAAGTGCATGTGTATTTATGTATGTGTGAGGCAGGATACACCATAATTAATGGTTTTTACAATGGAGAGGCCTACAATGTGATTCCCCCCGCCCCCCCCAGCCTGTGATCAATCTGCTGTGGAAAAAATCAACAAGAAACAAAACCACATTTGGTGTTACAATTAATTTACAGACTGGCACGCCATGATAATAATTGCCCTCTCCTTTCTTCTCCCAGCGCCACCCGACAATCCAGTCCCAGGCAATCCAGATGGAGCACGAAGTGGCAGGTGAGACATCTTCCTTTCCTCAAAGTCAAATCTAACACTCTTTACAAGTGTGACAGAATTTCAACTGAATCATCTTCTAATTAGGACTTCCTATTTCTAGCAACTGAGCTTTCACCAGCTACTAGACAACCTGTAATATAAGTCTCTCATGCTCTGCTCTTCTCGCCTCCTCCTCCTCCTCCTCCTCCTCCTCCTCCTTCTTCTCTCAATCCCCCCAAAACCCTTGAAAGCTGGGAAATTCATTCATGCCACCGTCTGGTGGGCAAAGAGAAGGAGAAGCCCACCTCTGGGTTGGGTCAATTGGGATGTTGCCACGTAGCCCTTGGCATAATGTTGGACACAGCAAACCACAAACCAAAAGACAAACCAGCCAGGATGCAAAGAAGGAAGGGGGAGAAGCCAACCCACAGACAAAACCACAAAACGTTTAGCTTAACCTAAAGACTCGCCCTTACCTGAGAGATCTCCATAGTCCAGTTCTTCAGCAGAATTTGGCAACTGAGTAATGCCTTACAAGTAAAAAACAAACTCATTTTTCTCTGTGTTCCTCAAGGGACGAGAAAACAAAACACTTAAGAACAGAGGGTGAATTGCTCAGGAAGAATTGGAAATAAAACAAAATAAAAAGCCAGTTTCTTGCTCTCCGACAAAAGCCTGCGCTCCAAATTAGCTTGCAAATGAGGCCTTCCCATCGCTTAATATACTTTATTTTGTTTTGTTTTTTTGGTGGGGAAGGGTGTTTGTTTTGCCTCTTTAAAAGCAACCAACAGGCTTAGCAGAAATATTTTTTTGGTCGGCACCACTGAAAACACACAAAAACATGAAGGTGGACATTCGAAACCATTCATTCGCCACGGCATGCAACTCTCCCCTTGCATGGATTGTTGGACATTGACGAAATAGAGCCCCCTCTTTAGGTGACAATTCCACTTAGGACTTCACATACATATATTTAAGAAGTAAGAAACAATTCCAGATTTTGGTGCAGAATGCAAATCCTTTTGCCAATGCCAGCTAAGACATCAGTGCAGAGCTATTTTGGACCATGCTTTTCAAAACTACGGCAACAGTAGTAGGAGATTGCAATAATAATAATAATAATAATAATAATAATAATAATAATAATAATAATAAATTCAGGGTTGGGGAACTCAGAACCATTCTGAGACTTCTCAAGTGATCTGTTTCAGGAAAGTCATCTCAAAGCTGATAAGGCAAGGATACTTTCTTGTTAGCAAAATACAAAGCTGTATCACTTCCACAGCTGCTGTTTCCCTGCTTGTTTCAAAATGATTTTGTGGGTGCGTGCAATTTATTCTGAGGGTTTGTATGGATGCAATTCATTTTCAGATTCCTCGGCCAAAGGCTATGGGCAGCGCATAAGAGAAAAAGGTGATGGGAGCTGGTTGAACTGAGAATCAAATGGGATGCCACAGACAAGTTCCCACTGCCTTTTCTCCTGAAGGCACAGCATTTGTTTTTAATCCCAAAAGAAGAAAAGCCCCACAGAAGCATGGGCATAGGCTGCTCAACTTCCCTCCTTCCTCCAAATTGCAAATCCCACTGGAGGCTAATAGGCATGCCCTCCTTAATTTTCTGAATGCTGTGCAACGTCTTGTTTAGCCCTAACGGATTTTGCTCTCTTCCTAACAATTGGTTGCCAAAACAAGAGCTACCTGATACCAGGAGCGTCCCTGCTGTATACAACACAGAGCAGTCCGTCAGCCAATTGCTCAGATGTAAAATTGCAAGCTGATTCTTGCACAGGGTGGTGCTGGTTTCTTCTAAAGACAATGAAGCTGTAGTTGCATAATGGCTCAGT
This sequence comes from Phrynosoma blainvillii, assembly GCA_026167975.1. Classification (NCBI taxonomy): domain Eukaryota; kingdom Metazoa; phylum Chordata; class Lepidosauria; order Squamata; family Phrynosomatidae; genus Phrynosoma; species Phrynosoma blainvillii. The sequence goes on from JANUYF010000006.1 coordinate 33,684,638, forward strand.
TCAAGCTGATCAAGGGATGACTAAAAATGCATCTAGGCAAGGAAAGGCTTGAGCGGATGGGTGTCGCAATCCAGCAGCTTCTGGAGGGCCGTAGATAGATCACCTGTGGCTTAGTGGGAATAACTCTCCCAACCCTTAGAAACCCAGCTGGAACCTAGGTCTTGCCCTAAGAAGTCATGCTCACAGCATAAAGGTGTCCCATCAACCAGGAATTGCTATGAAAACAGGAGTCCAACTCCCAGGTTTTTAGCATATCTACGTAATTCTTGAGAGCCAACACAGTGTAGTGGCTTCAACACTGGATTACGACTCTGGAGACTAGGGTTTGGTTTGAAGCCCTGCTTGGACATAAAAACCCATTGTTTGACCTTGGGCAAGTCACACTCTCTCAGCCTCAGAGGAAATCAAAGGCAAACCCCCTTTGAACAGATCTTGCCAAGAAACCTTGTGGTAAGTCTACCTTTTGACCACCATAACTCAGAAACAACTTGAAGGCGCACAACACCAGCAAAAATAATTATTTGCGTCATCATAACCTGCAGAGCATCTTGTATCTTCTGGATCAGCCCTATGCCTATTCATTACAATTGCAATTAATAAAACAATTAGCAAAAGCAGAATGGCCACAGAGCACAAATCCACCATCCTAGTAAAGCTAGACTGGAATCCTCCTTGCTATCTTTCTGCAAGGAAGTAAAAACCCTTTTTCTATTCTGGCTGGCCTTTGAGAATAGATTTGCCAGGAGAAACATGTAGAATGGTTGTCATTTTTCAAAATCTCTCAACGTTATGATGGTTTAGGTGCATCATTTTAAACTTCTGCCTGATGTTAATGTTTAACTATGTTTGCTTTAACTGTCATGAGCTGCCTTGAGTCCCAAAGTAGGAAAGAGGAGGGATGATGGTGATGATCTCCTCCTTCTTGTCTCTTCTCCTCTCTGAGAAATGTCTCAGTGAAACATATATTGCAAAAGGTAGACTTGCACCCACCTCTGCAGCAGCTTTTCGTATGAGGTTAATGGGAAGAGTTGCTTGCGAGGATTGTACCCAAAGCATAGATGATCCAGAGACGAATTTGGATCTAGGAAAGCTTGCCATGGATGTGAGTGGTAGAGGACTGGGAATCAGGAATTTTCCAGATCTCTCCTCTTGGTTCTGGTTTGTGCTTGCATTGCAAAGTTGTGCATTGACTGTGCAGCTGGCTTATTGTCGCAAAAGCCCAACAGAATCTCCTGATCAAATTATATACCAAAGAAAGAAACCTTTCTCTCATTGTGACAATACCAGCAACCTCTGAACCCACTAGAGCCATTCAGAAAACTGCATCGGTGGACTCATTTGTGGGCCTTTTGAGAAAGTGACTTCTTAAAAACATCCTCTGGAAAGGCCTATTTTTATCTCCGGTGAGTGGCTTCTTTTCTGAGAATTTTTCTTTCGCTTTAAGGGCAAACCCCACCACCACCGTCACCACTTTGTTTTCTTAAAAGTAAAAAGGTCAATGCTGCATTTTTTATGAAGCAAAGGGTCTTTTATTTCCTCCCCCTCCATCCCCAACCATAGGAAGTAGAACATTTCAAAACTATTTCTCTCCTATCAGCACTTGGGAGCCTTAAAAATGTCAGTGAACAGCGCAAGAAATAGCCAGGAAAGGCATCCTAAAACATGCCACAAATTATGTCTTGGGTTTTCTTATTACATTTTTCATTTGACTATTAAAAGGCTTTATTCTTCATTTTTGATTAGAAAGCACACATTTCCCTGCAAATTTTTCAGAATAAATGAGAATTAACTTTCCAAATGCACACAATTGTTTTGTCACTTGGAATTAAAGAAGTTAAAATCAATTGGGTACGAACGGGGGACTCTCTGAATGCATGCGTCGGAATGAATATTATTCTCCTTCCCTTCGCCAGACATGCATTTGCACAACACCATTATGCCTTGCTTCCTAAATTGATTTCCAGAGAAGCATCCAATCTCTCTCTCTTTTAAAAATCAGAATTAATTTCAGACAATATCATTCTGAAACTTCCAGAGGCCTCGCTATGTTGTACTCTGTTGCAGCAAAACAACAGCAACCAAGAGCCTTGAAGCACAAACCGCTTATGCCAAATAAAACTTGTCAGTTTCATAGACGCTACATGGCTCTTTTGTGGTTGATTCTGAGATATGTCTGGTGTTAAAGAGGTGGAGGACTAAGATTATTGTCTCCCCCTCCACTCCTTTCCTATCTATTCCAGCTTGAAAGGCCTTTACTTCCAAATAGGAAATGACTCTGTGTTTGGAGGGGGGAAAAAAAGGATGTTTCTAGGTCTTCTGTGAGTCTGTGCCTTCAAGTCATTCGTCGACTTATGGCGACCCCATAAATTTTGTAGCATTTTCTTAGGCAAGGAATCCTCAGGGGTAGTTATGCCAGTTCCTTCCTCTGAAATAGAGCCTACAGCACCTGGGGTTTGTTGGTGGTCTCCCATCCCTGCACTAACCATGGCTGACCCTGCTGAGCTTCCAAGATTAGCCAGAATCTGGGGCATTTAGGTCTCTCCTGGTCATTGACTTATACTGATTCTATTAATTTCACAGGGTTTCCTTAGGCAAGGAATATCCTGAGGTGGTTTTTGTCCATTCCTTCTTCTGAAATACAGCCTACGGTACCTAGGATTCATTGGTGGTCTCCCATCCAAGTACTATCTAGGGCTGGCCCTGTTTAGCTTTCAAGATCAGATAAGGTTTGGTGCCTTTAGGGTATTTAGCCCCTGTATTATGGGATGTATTATACAGCCTACAGATTGACTGTATAATAATAGTGGTCTGCTATTTTATTGCTTCTGTCCATCAGCTCATAACTGTATTAACTGGGTTTGGTCAGCAAGCGTTTTGCCAATGTTATTGATTGTAAAATGGGGTCTTGATATTTAAATAAACAAATGACACAAAAAGTAGACTATGTCTAAATGTAAAACTATGGCTATGACCAGACTCAATCCTGCTTCCAGTAGACCTATTGAAAGCAATGCAACAGCTTGGCAGTATTAAGTCCCACTGACTCTAAACTTGACTGTATTAACTAGGTTTGGATCCAACCCTCTTCCAGCTACTGGCGCTGCTTGCTTTCCATTCTACTACAATTTTATTTCTCATTAATTGCTTTGCTTGTCGATGTGTCCCTTCAAGTCTTTTCCGATCCATGACCACCCCAAGGTGAACTTATCATGGGGTTTCATTGGCAAGCTTTGTTCAGAGGGAAATTTGCCTCGGAGGACGAGAGGGTGTGACTTGCCCAACTGCTACCTTTCAGTTATCTGGTTGCATAACTCTCTTGGTCTCTTTGCTGAAGGTCATTTATTTATTTATTTTCTAACCTGCCACTCCTGTTCAAAGGCCTGCCTGCTTCCTTGCCCAAAATCTCCTTTATCAGCTTTGAGGATGACAGCGATTTCCCATCTCTCCCTTGCTGCTGACCGAAGATTCCTCGACAGACACATTTTGTTCCCAAATTTAAATAATATGATGGTTGAAATCCAATCTCCAGACTGAAATGCTGTTGAAAAGCTGGTCCTGCAGGGATGCTCCTGCAGGTGGTCCATTGTATCCCTACACCTGAAGACTTAGTTGGTGGGTTTCCTTTGAAATGTTGGAAACAGCATGAAATCAACCCACCTCTGTGCGCATAGAGATACTGTCCAATATTCAAGACTTGGGAATGCATTTTAGAAGCGGTACGCATTTTTGGTTTAGAAAAGGAGGCAGGGATTGTGATCCTAGAGCTGTTGGGAACCAGGATTAGGGGCTCACACCAACCTATTTCATGAAACAAAATGGAGGTCCCAAAGGATTTGGCCATATGAAACATGGGCACTACAACTCCGCAGAGAATGTCTCTTGGGAGTTATGCCAAAGTACCATTCTTCGGGCATTTACACATGGCATCTCACTAAGAATTATGTAAGGGAGTAGGTTAATTCCCTGTTTCTCCCAACTGCATTACTGAAGTGTGTTTTTCAATTTAAAATGGTTTCCCTTCTGCTTCCTCCAGAGATGCAACTATGGAACAGGGGCCAAAATGGGGGCACTGCCACCCCAAAAGGAATCCTGCACTTCCCCCTGAAAGTTTCCTTCAGTGTCCAAATGTCTAGCATTGCAGTAACTTTGAAACTTATGTCGAGAATTTAGAAATAACATTTATTAGATCTCCAAAGAAATGGGGCCGGTGAACTGAAGACAACAAATGGAAGACAACAAATGGGACAAGGGAAGGTGAAGGCAACAAATGGAGGAGTTCTAGGTGCAAATCATTTTCAGTGTCTCACTCTGCAATGCCAGACATTTTCTTTGCCTAAAGAGAAACTTCATTGGAGAGGGCAGCATTATTATTTGGGGTCCATGTCCTCATCCCCCCCCCCCTTTATTATATCCCCCTGGCTTCTTCTCAAACCAGTGGGTTGCAAGGATGGAGAAGTGCACTGTTGTTATTCCCAGCCAAGCAGACAACGGGAGGCAGGGTAAACATTTTGGAAAGGCTTAGCCATTTTGCAAAGATCAATCCAATTCTTTGGGAAAAGGTGGTGTGCAGCAACTGCTGGGCCTACCTCTCCATCCCATAGACATAGAGCTACCCCACTTCTTCTGCTCATCTAGGGAAACAAGAAGTTTTCCAAAAGGTGCCCATCCGGGATGAATGTGAACAGAGGGAAGCTGGTGCTAAAAAGCCCTGACGTGCAGCCAAAGCACAAGCCTCAGCCATGAACATGCTGTTATTAGAAGTCTGAAAATGACTGCAGAAGAGTGCGAGGAAGGGCAGGCGGAGAGAAGCACATAGTTTAATCCCAATGTTTTAAGGTTTCAACTCCCAATACAGTTGAACGCCCGTTTTTCCATGTGCCCATGCATAGCTGCTCCAAGACATGGTGGGCAGCTACTCAAGTTTTGCATGCACCCAAGCTCATTGTCATCATCATCATCATCATCATCATCATCATCATCATCATCATCATCACCATCATCCTTTTTTTAACCCCCCTCCCCTTTTTTCTTAAGGATGCCCTCCCTGAATAATGACAATGATAATTCAGGGAGTGCTCAAGACCCTCTTTCAATCTGAAGATACAGCCCAAGTCCTCAAACATGGTTCTTGGCACTTTGGCAATGGCTGCAATTTGGGAATTATAGGGTTTTTTGTTTTGGAGGAAATCCACCTGGTTTGCCCAGGTTGACCATGCCCCCTCCCCATGCATTTCTCACCCTTCACAGACATGCTTCCTCTCGCTTGGACATTGTTCAGAACAATATGGCCAACACACAAGAAATGTCCAGTCAACTTCATACACACTTTGACAATGCAAGCCTGGAAAGAAACCATGGAACCATAAGGGCTCATAAGGAACCAGCTTCATTTTCTTTCTTTCTTTCTTTCTTTTTAAGGCAGAAATCACATTGCAAATAACTTCACCTCACACACCCAGCAATTCAAAGGCTCGAGCCAGCAAGTTAGTGGACACCTGGTTATATATATCTAGGTGATTTTCAAAGCACTGCAAAAGTTGACATTTCTGCTTGGTTCTAGTAACAGCTCCAATTTCTCCCCCTTAAAAAGATGCCCTTTCTATTTTACTTTGGATACATCAATGCTACCTAACCTGTGGGGCAAGGATACCTCTAAAACTGGGTTGGGGGGGGGGGAAATGTTTACTATCTAAAGCTTCAGAAAAGAACAGCACCAATTTTGTTCATGGGCATCAGTTGGCGTTCAAGTCATCTCTCTAGCAGTTTCATTGAAACCAAGGAAGACTTGCTTCCAAGTGGCTCAAAATCAGTCTGAGCTATAGGCCTTCATTTTATCTATTTTAATCTTTGTAATATTCAAGTATCAAAGAGAAAACTGAATTCTTCTCCCAAGACAAGAACAACGAAAACATCTAATGCAATTACCCTGATATTGTGAAGTTTTACCAATGTAGGTGATTTTTCACTTCCACTGCAAAATTCCTCTTCCCAAATTTCTTAAACTTAACTGTAACACTTTTCTCCCTTGTGCTTTTGGATGTTTTTATCACTAATGGGTGGTACCACAAAATCCCATTGGTATGGAAAGTCATAAAGAAGTGGGGAAGTCTTAAACACCATTTTGTTTAAAGAAGTCTGGTCATTATATAAGGAGCTGCACCACATTGGCTTCTCTAGGCCAGGAGAGAACTTAAACAGAAGCCATTGGTTTATTTAGTATGGTACTGCCAAAATCTAGTTCTTGAGCCTGAGTCTAATCTAAGTTGTAGCTTCACATGTGCAACGTATGTGACTGACCACTTGCAAAGTTTAACACTGGACAAAAGTTGTCCACACTAAGATTTGTGGAATATGTTGGACAGTTATCCCATCCTTACTCTTCCTTTCAGCAATAACAGGGAATTAATTTTCAATGATGAATGGAGCACTGGATTACTAATTCTTACATCTGAATTTGGGAGGAGGTATCTTTCAGATGGTATATCAGGCCCAAATTGAAAGCATTTCAGAGCTTCAACACTTCAGGAATTATCAAAAAGTTAGGAAACCTAATTGTGGTGGCCAAATTCCTGATCCTGTGGCAACCAAGAAATGTTAATCATTTCAAAGCATCTCCAACTGCAGGACCTTCCATTCTACACTTCTTCAAACTGCATAAATGCCCACTAAAGGGAATCCTCAACAATTTTGTAAACATGTTATGTTTCATTCATCTCCAAGATTTTGGTATTGTTTGTGCAATGGGATTTTCTTCTAAATTTGATCCATTTACAATGGGTTCTCCTATATCCATCTGTTTAAAATGTACTTATCTATGGCAAGTAGAATCACCAGATGAAAATGATCAGAACTCGGAGAAGCTATTTTATGAACTACAATTCCCAGAATCTCCAAGTCAGCATGACTGTTGGCTATGCTGGTTGAGGGATTCTGGGAAGTGTGGTCCACAAAATCTGAGTTTTCCAGGCTATGACACCCAGGACCTCAAATGCATACTCTTGAGGTTGATTTGTCATCCCTACTTCCTTTGACCTTATCCAACACATTCAATGGAACATGAGGATTGAAAAAGGAGTGATGGAAATGATAAGACCTGAAATGCAGATGATGGAGAAGAGGTTGAGCCAAAGGTGCAAGGATATTTGGATTTCATGCTGTTAAAACTCTTCTGGGAACCACTGTACATGGCCAGAGAAAACCCTAAATGGAAGTTGCTACAACAGTCCTGCTGTCCTTTGCAGTTCCTTGCCTCCGTAGCAACAGTCCTTCCATGGATTATGACCGTCTGTGCTTGAAATATTGCACTGTGCATGCACTGGGTATGCTAAGAAATAATCCCAAAGCTGGTGTTGGCAAAAGAAAACCTGGCAGTATCTGTATTAGTAGAAAATCTGCCGGGAGAGAGGCTAAAGTAAGGAGATGTCAAAAAAAGCAATGGTCCAAAAGACATCCAGATGTTCTGAGCTCTTGTAGAACTTGGCCTCTCTCTTTTGGAGCCACCTTAGGATTATCTGCAAATTGGGCATGAAGCATGAAGGTTAACAATCATAGGCTGGAATCATGTTAGTTACTCTCAGCTGTTGTAGGTTCATCAAATTAACTGCTGGGTTATGCATCAAAACAAAGGTGAATCAAGTTGATTCAGTGGGTCTACTCTAGTCAGGACTAACAACAGGATTTAAGCCATTATGGGAAGACATCAGGCAGAAAAGGGAGTATTTCCTGAGGTTGATGAAATATATTTGAGACGTTACTCTGGGGATGAACCCATGTTTTGTTTGCAGAAGGTCTAAGACTGGAGAGGATCACAGGTAGCAAGAACCACCTCTGCCAGTCGGGGAGGGCAGCACTGGACTAGACAAACCAGTGAGTGACTAGTGAGTGACCCGTGTAGAATACTACTGATTAAATATTTTGCTGAACCAGCTTGGGGATGTTTAAGGAAGAATTCTTACACCAGAAAAGTGGGTGTCATTTAGGGCCACCAGTCCTGGAAGATTCTCCAAGACTTGTGCCTTTGAAGCAACTAGGGTACATTTGTTTAAATAATAAAAAATAGGGAGGTATACATTAACATAATCATGCTCAGGTTATTCCCCCCCGGCACCTGCATACTGCAGTCATTTCTTCAATATTTTATCAACATGTTTGCTAGCCTGAGATGCTGGATCACGCTCTGAAAAACTGGCAGGAGGCAAAGCTGTCAAGCTGTTTTGCTGCTGCGACACCAACAGAGATGGATGAGTGGGGTTATCTTCCTCATCTGTTCTGACCATGGCCAAGGGGTGTGTTGCTTTGAGTGTGACTTTTGCTGCCTGCTAGTGAAAGGCTGACTGGTGACCTATGACGCCAGAGATCCCTCTGTGCCGATGTCTCCAAAGACCAGAGTCTGGTGCCCTTTTTGCATATTTGAGAGATTTCACTGCAAATGTGTTGCTCTGAGCGTGTTACGCTTCTGAGAATGATTTCTGTGCAAGCTGCTTAAATTGTGCAGACTGCCTAGCAAGACTATGTTCTTCTTGCATGGCCTTTGAAGGATCAGAAACCTCATCTGGGTTATTTGCATCCTTTTAACCACTCGGCCGGTCCTTCTGTGCTTGCTGTGTGTTGCATCCAAGCCACTGCTTTGAAAGCCATGCTTCCGCACAGCGTTCGCCCTGACTGGCAGCAACTGGGACTGCTAAAATCCAGCCATGTTTCTTCTACACCTGCTCTTTTTGCTAGGTTTGGAGGAAGTCCACCAGGTGCATTACCAAGGGGTTGCAGGATTCAGAACAGAAATGAGAAGGCGAGGCATCCTTTCAAAGCTGTGGCTTACAGAGTGGATCGGTCCACTTGAAATGTGGTTCTGCCCAATTTTTTTGCCTTCCCTTCTCCTCCCACCTCTGCATTTTTCACCCCTTCCCAACCCTTCCATGGTTTCCTCCCAAGGCTTGCTTTGCCGCTCAGCGCGGCTGAGAGAGAAGATAAAACAGGAATGCAATACCAACCGTGAACTGCCGGTTCTGTCTCCGCCGTTGTGTCTACACACGGGAACAGAGGTTTGGAGGAAAGGAAGAGACAGGAGGGACAGCATGCAAAAAAAGGGAAATGGAAAAAAATGGAACAGATAATATATGAGCAAGCTTTCAAAGAACATTGCGTGACAAGCAATAATAAAATGAAAGGCAAAAAGCATTTGAAGTGAGTTGCACTGTTTTAAAGAGACATGCCTTGAGCTTAAAAGCTGTGAGCCTGGAGGGGGGGAAACCGAGAGGAGGGGAAGGGGAACCCTGTTTGCTTTAGCCCTGGAGATTTCGCCAACAGTGATGTTTTCGGGGGGTCAAGAGTTAAGGGGACATGCAAAGTGGGGAGGAAACACCAGAGTGGCCTAGGAAAAGGGCTCACCGGGACAGGAAAAGGGCTCCAGACTATGAAAGCAGAGGGAAGTCCCAGAGAAGCTTTCATCCATTCAAACATTGCCTTTGCCAAATGCGCCTCCTCCTTGGTGCTTGGCTGCCTTGGTTCCCCAGCTCCGTTTCCCCTCTTCCCCATGCGGAGGACACCGGGGGATGTCACACGGCATTCTGCATCCACGTCTGCATCCTGGGAAATGCCCACGATGGGTCGATTCAGGGATGGATGCCCCCAATGTTGCTGCATTCACAGTGTAAAGCAGGTTTGCGGGGGGAACGATGCCTTGCCTTTGGCAAGCCATGCAGAGGGTGTCAAGAAAGACAGACAGACAGAAAGACAAGGACACTCCACCTTTGCAAAAAACGGAAGCCCTGCTCTCGGCAAATAAAATAAAATAAAATAAAATAAAATAAAAATCCTCATTTCTAGCGATAGCTTTGTGTTGGGTCGATTCCAAAGAGCTTTTCACGCGTTCCCTGTTGCTAGGAATGTGGCTGGCAAAAGAGAACAGCATGGCTGCTCTGGTGATTTTTACAGTCCTTTTATTCAGCAATAAATTAAGGGTGTAAGCCACAAGGCAGGGAAAGTCTAGTGCTAATGGGCTGCTAAACCTACTCCCACCTTGGGGCTGGGATTTGTCTTATTATGGTGCAGAGGATGGAAAGTGGTCCTCACAGTTGGCTCTGCTCTCTGCATCCTGCATCTGGCCAGCAGAGGAGATGTCCTTTACCATCTTCCTGAACCTTGGACTTGCAGCCCTCATCTTGCCCCAGGCGTGGGCAGAGGTCACTCCCAAAAAGAATATCTGAAGGCACCTTGGACGTCTGTTAGGGCTCTGCCTGGCTTTAGGTACACTTTGGTCATGCCACCCAGATTTACCATGCAGACCAGCTCAGCTTTCTCCTGTTTAGACAACCATGTCAGAATTTTGGAAACTTGGAGTTATCACACTAGGCACTGGACATACATCTGCCATCCCATTTCTATACCAGTAGACTATGATGGTCTACAGCTGTATGCAGTCAGGGTTGGTGTACAGCAAGGGTGAGCAAAGAACAATATGCCAGGGCTGTTTGTGTGGCATCTACCCAGAGGTCAATATATATGATTCCTCAAAACACCTCTAGCAGGTATAGGTGGCATTGTTTGGCCATGTATCAGTTCCTTAGGACATTTTAGGTCTGGGGAAACCTTTTTAAAAACACGAAGTGATCCATAGGTTATTTCCTGTTGCAAAAATGGCCTCTCCTGGACCTAAAATGGCCACAGCCCTCCAAAGTTTGAATGGGGGCTAATGTGGCCCCGAAACCCCCAACAGCTGCCTGCTCTTCTCTGGCATACAGGTTGCAACAAAGCAACTGTTTTGGAGCCATTTTGCTGGGAAGGAGGCATGGAGTTTCTGCAGAACCAGAGACCTCAAAGGAAGGTTTGAGTGGTCTGGATTTGGTTCAGCACAGGCAATGTTTCAATGAACAAAAGCATACCTGAACACAAGGCTCCGGAACAGACAACCCAGTTAACAAACTATCCTAGAACTTGAGCTTTACTGTAACTGAAGACTGGTCCATGGAGGAATTTCTCCATACTGCCCTTTGAATCCAGAGACGGCCAAACATCCCACTTAATAGGAAGGAAGGGGAGGTTTTCTTTTTGAGGTTGAACAAAGGAGAGTGTACACTTAATTTTCCAGACCAAGGGGCAAGACAAGTAAATACATGTATGTTACCCACACAGGGGGGGAAAACACCCAATACTTACGGACCGACACATTTAAAAATATTGAATAGGGGGAGCCTGGCACAACACAAACAGGCACTTTTATCAAGATTTTTTTCCCCAGCAGCATCCACCTCTGGCATGTCTTATCTTCTGTTTCAACACAGACAAGCTTCCTATTTGCAAACTGGTCAGGTGCATCCAGTGTTTGCTCCTATGCTGGGAGCTTTGGCAGAGTTACAGCACTAAAAGTGCCCAAAAGTAGTGAAAGAAAAACCGAGGCCTGCGAATAGATAGCCTCATTTTAATATGTTCACCACATATGTGTATCGCGGGGCTAGAGAGCATTATTAAACCGACTGGGTGTTGCATTGACTCCTGAAATTTCAACTGATCTGGGTTCTCTGTTTGAGGTGGGGTAGGGAAGGGAAAGTTGTGCACGCTTCCATTTTGGAAATGAAACTCTGCTGGCAGAACCACTTCTGTTCGTATGCTGGAAAAAGAGGATTAGTCAAGGAACATTGTTCTGGTTGCACAGTGCAGCTCGCTTTTCCCATTCAGGGACAGAGATCAGCAAGTAACGGACAAACAAACAAAACGAAATGCAAGCAGTTAAGGGCAAACAAATATTCAGTGTCAAACAACATCATGTTGGCTGCAGCTGGAATGGTAAAGTTATGATTAGCAGATGGGCTGGATGGTCAACGGCCAGAAACAGAGCAGTTACGGGTTAAGAGCTGCACGACCTCAAAGTCCAGCTCAGTCTCTACTACCATCCTCCTCAAGGGCTTCGTGGTTTAGCCATGGCACTTGTGGACATGAGTGAGGGTTTTGGAGGGGTGGCAAGTTGGGTTGTGGGTTTTGTATTTTTGTTTTTGGTAGAAAACATTTTAAGGCACTTTTACAGTGATGCCCTGGAAAAAATGGCTTCATTTTTCAAAGGCAGACAACAAAAGGTACACTTGGAAGAATGACCTCCCTGCAACCAAATTATGCAAAGAGGATCAACATGCACCCACATTTCTAAAGACTCCAAGAAACAGGTTTTTTTGCTTAAGAAAAATGATCTACCTGAAATGCTGGAGTTCATGGATGTTTCATCAATGACAGGGGAGACCAAGAAGGAAAAAGGAAAGAAGATGGTGCTGGGGGGAAGTATAAGTCTGTTCTATAACACTATCAGCACAAGATGATATAAAAACACATAATGACCCAATGCTTCCTGATGCTATTTAGCACCACTAAATAAAATCTGTTGGGTGTGAAAGTGAACACCAGTGTTCCAGCCGTCCTTTCCACTCAATACTCTGGCCCAGATCAATATTTCCACCTGACAAAGGCACTTAATACTCGCAGGTTCAATACATTGTCTCCATCAGGGTATGAAACATGAAGATGCTACTGATGGGATGAAGGCAAGGGAGTCTGGCACTGTCCCTGACTTTGGACGCTGTTCATTTAAGAGTTGGGTGCTTAACCCCTGTTGTAACTGCTCTGGCATAGGAAGTAGCAAGAGGAAAAATGCTCCAGGGATTTTCCAGGACAGCCTTCCCAAGGACCTTGGCTTCCAAGAATCCTTCTGGAGGCCTGCCCTTCAAGATACATCCTGCATGGAAGCATCAGCCTTCTTCTCCTGAGAAGGGAACCCACATTGCTTTACTTTCCTTTGCAGCTGCTGGGTGACCTGGATAGAAGTGCAACTGCTAACTTAATAGAGACCGCTGTGCTCCCCTAGTGCACCAACATAATTCTGGCCTAAATCAATAAATCAATACACATGCATGCATATGTGTGTTGCACATACACACACACACATACATATGGATATACAACCTACATCCTGCAAGACAGCTGGGCAACATTCGGTTGAAACAGTGGCATGCAAACCCCTCCGTGGCACCTTCTAATCTGTTCAGATGGCTCCTCTCCAACTTAAAATTGTTTGTTGAGTGCGACAGACTGGGGTTTTAAAAAAACTAATCCCTCAAATTAGTACACAGTCTCTAACAAAATGGTCTCCATAAATGAAAACAAAAATCCAAGGACAAAATTAAAACAAACCAACCTGCCCCCCAGCCCCAAAAACCTAATTTTGCTTTGCAAACTTAAGCCCTTGCAACTGGCTCCTGTCACCCACAAAAACTAAGAAATCAACTGTTATTCTTTGGAGAAATAGTTTTGCCCTTAGTGCCAATTCTCTTTGCCCATGGGTCACCTACCTGAGATGGTGGCACAAGGCAGTCCGGTCAAGCCATTCATCATAAGCACAGGAAAAAGAAACTGGGTCATTTGGCATGGAAGAGTCCTCATTTGGGGCTGAACTGTTTAGCCCAACACCCAAATCCAAATACAACTGGGATGCTCAGGAGCAGTGCATGGGGGTGGGCAGGCTGCATGTCAAAACTTTTATGGGTTTCAAAAAGCAAAACATAGTTGAAATCTTGTATTTTGACCCCCTCTGACCTAATCTCCCGCTATCTGCATTACATTTCAATTAAAATGGACAAGGACACAATTTGCAAAACAAAGAGAGAATGGAAAGAGAGATGTAAAAGTTGGATATAAAGAGAAGGAGGGCTCATTCTCTGGCCTTCAAAGCCACTCTAGAAGGAAAGGTGGCAGAGGACTTGATTTCTGCATTGCCAGGAACGCACTTCGCAAAGCGGCAATTCTGAGAGCTGCGGTCTGCTTGCACTACACCCACGAGATCGCTTCATTTGCAGACCAGATGTTTCACAAAAATAATCAGGGTCCGTTTAGTAGTTTTGTGTAGCATGGAAAATTATTTTTTGAAGCGTGGCACCGCATATTGGGCTGAGATTTAATGCTTCACTCCACACAGCTCTTCATTCAGGCCTTCTGGGCTCTCGAAACGCTCCTGGCAGAAGCCAGAAACACACCTGGAGACTGGCGTTACAGAAAACAGAAAGTGACTTTCATCGAGGGTCAGGGGATTTCTCCCAGAATGTCTGTTTTGCAATGTGATAAGCTGGAGTTACACAAGAGGAGGGCAATCTTGTTTTCTCACCAGGTCCTGATGAGTTGCTGAATGAATGGTTTGGGAAGGGCATGTGGGTCAGGTGAGCCAGTCCAGCGTACCTGTGGTGCTAAAAGGGGTCCCAGGAGTTTACATGGGCCCAGTAGCGCTTGTAGAGCAAGTTGGCCAACAAGCAATTTAAACTGGACACCCCTTTTTATGACTGTCCAGGAAGAAAAGACAAAAACATGTCAGGGAAAGTCTTCAGACCAATAAAGACCATTGATTGACTGATTGAAAGGCCTCCTAACTATTAGCTTCCCTGTTATCTCAGCATCTTTCCCTTCAGTTCAAGACTTTCCCTTCTAGTGTGGTTGAGGTTAGTACATCTTCAGATTCCCTGACCATCAAGCCAAAACACACTCTGGGCAGTCAATGACTGAGCATAGCAAAACCTAAGTTCCTTGTAAGTTATTTCTTTCTAGTTGTAGAGGCTCTCGCCTCCTCCCTTCCTCCTTTTTAATGTGGCCACAGTGGATGAAAATGTCAGGAGAGCGCGACGTCAACTCTAAATTAACTTGACATTTTCCCAGGGACACAAGGAAGCCTCCACAGAAAGCCAAGATGATACAATAAATAATTCGTGGGGACCGAAGGTTAGAGGGAGTAAATCCTTTGGCACTGGTCTATGATGCGATCCTGGCCACCTGACACCTGCCTTGGAGATGAGTGTAGGCCACAGTTATGACATAGAAAGGCGGCTATGTATTTATTGCAACAAGGATCAGAGATTGTTGCTTCTGGCATTCCTAAAAGGGTGATGGCAGGGGGAGAAAAGGGGGAAAAAGAGACGAGTTCCTCCAGGGAGAACCCTGGACATTTAAGCCCATTTAATGCTCGTAGGGCAGACATGCTCAAAGAGAATCTCAAACCTATTTATCCTTCCCTGATGATGAAACAAGCTTTTGAATCAACATGTCTAATAGAAGAGCGTGTTCCGGAGCAAGATCTTGTTACAGCTAACAGGATTCTCCTCTCCTCTGCTGTTGATAATTGAAAGAGCTCAATCGAAGGGTGGCTTTTCTTAAGCAGCGTGAGGATGTTTTGGCCTCCAATAAGCCTTGGCTCAATATTCATGGGGCCCAGGGACTTGTTGTAGATGGAATGGAGCGTTCTCAATGGTCTGGCACTCATCTGATTTGAAAGACACCCAGATTTCTCTTGGAGGGTCTTTAGTGAAATGTCCCAATTCTATCTATCCCGAAGATCAGGATCTCTCCCAGCATCCTGTTTGCCACTGTGCCCAAACTGGCACTTCCAAAAAAGCCTGCAAGGTACGGGCAAGAAGGCAAAAAACTTGGCTCTTTCTGCTCAACAACTTGTATTCGGCGGCACTTGGACTCTAAACCATGTTGCCATATTGACACCATTGGACTCTATCTATAAGACTTCCTCAAACAACTTTGGCCACAGCAAGAGGGGCATTCTAGATGCAAGAAAAACAATTAAGGAGCTTTCTGACACTCTGGATAGTCCTACTATAAGAATTTGCTAAACTTCCCCCTTTAAAAGAGATCTAAGCCAGTGGCAGTGAATTCTATGCACTAAATGTGCATGAGGTAAAATTGTACTCCGCTGTGTCTGGATCTACTACTTACTGCAGTTCAAAGGATCTCTGAAGGATCTTTTCCCCCTTGAATTCAAAGACAAGGTCCACCATGACCTATATCCTAATTTTCTTGCTGCCTTCATATTGCTCCACCTCACTTTGAAAGCTTGTGTTAGAAAACAGTTGTAATGTTGTCTTAGAGAAAGGCAACATGTGGAGATAAAATGTTGAGGCTCTGGGATGAAAGTTTTGAAGAGATGATGAGAATGCTTCTGATGACTCTAGAGTCCCTGGTGCTGAAGACCTATTAGGACTGCAAAGCCAGGCAGGATCCAATTTGTCAATGGTAACATGAAGGACTCTTTGCAAAGATGCTGAAGATGTCCTTCCTTCCATTAGCATGGAAACCAAGAGACAAGCAAGACCCAGCTGCAGGGAAGGCTGCAAGTCTCTGCAATACACCCAAATAATTACTGGTGTACTTGAGCAAAAGAAAAATCGGTTCATTGCCTAAAGAGGGGGGAGATATGGGAAGGAGCTAAATGTATACAAGCAGATACACACATACACAATTGTCATGGGCCCCCAAAGAGAAGAAGGGCTTTATTTTTTAAACATAAATATTAAGGACTTTTTAATTATCTCCAAGGAAATAACAGCTGTCCAAACGGAGTATTCCAAGAGAAAACCCCAGGGGCAATTTAAATGATGCAGCATGCTCCGCCATATCGCAGTGTACATCTTAATGAACAAAGCTAGAAGGACATTTTGTAGGGATATAAAAGGGCATTTTCTGAGGAAGGGGGCTAGGAGAGGGGCAACTTGCTGGCAGTAGTGCTGGCATGGCCAAGGGAGGCTGGGATACCAGCATAGATGGCAGGGAGGTCCCTTAGCCGATCCATCCTTTGGCATCTCTCATCGGGGCAATTTGTGGTAGTGGAGGTGCGCCCAGAGAACCATGACAAAAGACCACTCTTAGGGTGCTTTCACATGGCACAATCACAGCACTGCATTTCCGCTTTAGCTGCCATGGCTGTGGAACTGTGGGATTTATAGTTTGACAAGGCAGTAGAGCTGCTCCCTGGTTAAGAAGTCTAAATGCCTCCTTCGCTAAACTACAAAAACCAGCTTTCCATAGGATGGAACCGTGCCAGCCAAAGTGGAATCACAAAACTGTACTTCTGTAGCGTCTAAGGGCCATTAAATTCAACATGGAAAAACCAGCACTTTGAAAATTCACTTTTTTGAAGGCTGATTCATGAAATCGTTGACATTTTGTGAAACACAGTCCCATTGCCTGAAATGCTTTTCCAAACTGTGGGGAAACTAACTGCTTCATTTCACATTTCAGGTGTTTCTGGGGTTGGAATGAACCAGGGTTAAGCCTGAAGAAATGTGTCTAAGGTTAAGAAGTAGGCGCTTCCGTTGTAGGATGAATGATGGGTCAAGAGACCACAGTTTTCTGCCTTTGGGAGCTATAGCAAGGGCCTGCTGGAGATCTCTGAGCCATGGACTGAAAAAGACACAAGACAGGACCCTTGATGTTGATTTTTGGGTGATCCTCAAGCCTCCTTGGACTGCCCCTATCTTTCTAACCCTCCAAAATGGTCAATTACTTGTCCTGGAAGCCATCTTACAAATGAGTTGGAAGACAGACCCCTCTGCCCAAAACACATAGTGTTGAACATTTAAGGCCTTCCAGTTTCCTTGTTTCTGGGCATTACTGGCAGCCCTTGTGCCCCCCAGAGACAAAAAAATTGGCCCCTGACCCACAAAAATTACCAATTTTTGTTCTAAACCACCCCTTGTCCATCTTAATGGGAAAAGTGATAAACTTCACTGAAGTTAGCCATGGGACTCAAAAGCTGAGCTTAAAATGGAATCTGAATTTGGGTCTCCCATCCAGATTCCCATCCACTGGGTCTTACGGCCCTCTTTTCTAAATAATAATAATAATAATAATAATAATAATAATAATAATCTTTCCCTTTTCTTTTTTAAGCACAGCAAAAAGCAGGTGGCTCCCTGGGAATTGGAGGGGGGGGGAGGTTAAGAAGAACAACAGAAATGATCTGTTACCCCTTCAGGCTTTTAGGGAAGCATTTTTCCTTGTGCCGACTGCATAAAACGTTGGTAATTATGCTAATTTCATTTGGAGAATGGTTTTCAGTTACACAAACCTTTATCATGGAAGGAAGAAAATACATTCCTGGAGTTTTATACTGACATTTAATCACTGGTGTTTGGCTGCTGAAGCTTTTAAGGCTAATGGGTGGCTCTAAAGCACTACAGAAGGCAGCGAGAGAACGGAAATTCATTTCTGTGCCCATTTGTCAGGCAGTAATATACAAGGCAAATCTAAGCGGGCGCCCCAGTCTCCGGCACAAAAAAGGAGATGGGAGACGACAATCCCTTCTCTAACCTTTCCTCTGTTTGAAGAGAGAAAGAGAGACTAAGTTAAATTCCACGTGGGGAGGTATCGAGCCTTCAGGATAAGATAAATACATACACAGCTTGTCTGCTAAGACACAGCAACGCGCCAAGATCCCATCCATCAAAAAAGGGGATTTGACAAAGTTGTTCCAGTAGCAATCTCAGCTTAACTACGCCTCAGTGCCAGATCGTTTGTTACTGGCAATGGCCTTGGGAGCCAAAGGGATGGGTGTGCAAAAGAGCTGGCAGATGGGTGGCACATGAGGATGGGATACCCTCTGGGGAAAAGGCAGGGGGTTCGGGAAGGGGGACCCTCCAGGACGGTCTGTCACTGATCTTGCAAAAATGTAACTTCATTGCAACCTCTGCATCAACTCAGACTGAAAGCAATCTCAATATCTGTGGTTGCCATCAGGAGATTGAATTGCAAACCACCACCACCTATGGTTCCTCATTGCATGGTCATAAGCTTTGGCTGAAACAGCAATAATAAGACACCCCCAATTCAACAAAGACATCATTTCGATGACTTACCTGAGCTCCTGGGACCACTGCAATGAAAGGGTCTTGGCTAGAATAACATTAGGGCCCTCTGCAGCTCACTCATAGGAAACCCTTTAACTGAATGATAGGTATTGACAATGCCTTTAAGTGATTGGCAAGGCCTCTTCAACTAACTAGGCAGCATATATTTTTTTTCAAAACGAATATACACTTGTCCCTCCACATTTGCAGCTTTGACTTTTGCAGATTTGATTATTCACGGATTTTATGAATATGTTCTCTCTAGGAATATCTAGGTCCTCCAGCGCAACTCTGTGGCCAACTTTAACCAACAGTCGCATTGAAGGACCTAGAGATTCCTAGAGAGAACACTTTGCTAGGCATCTGCAGCTCCTCCAGCTCAATTCTATGGCCAATGTCTGGCAGATGTTGGCCACAAAGCTGCACTGAAGGACCTAGAGATTCCTAGAGAGGTGTTCTCTCAGGTAAAAAACATAGTGTTTTTGTTATTTGCAGTTTTTCCACATTCATGGGGGTCCTGTGCCCCTAACCCTAGCAAATGAGGAGGGAGGAGTGTACATATTTAAAAACAAATGCTTATTAAAAGCATAGCATGGGGCAAGCAGTGAATTTAAGAGGCAGCCTTCGTTCTCTCTTTACAAAGGGAGCGCTTAATGCTAAGTGGTGCCTGCAAAGATACATGCATGGATCAAATACTGAAGAATTACTGCATCCTGCTACAAAAAAGAAAAAAAAGGAGGGAAATCACTTATGATGTACTGTACTTACTTGCAAATTTATACATAACCAATTGACTAAAACATAGGAGATGATTAGATAGACAGACAGCCATGCAGACAAGGCTAAGGGGGAACCTGAGAATATGGGACTGTCGTTTTCATGAAGATACAGAAAGCACGACATTCTCCAGAAGACTCTTACAGTGCAAAGGGACTTGTTGGTCTCCTGGTTGTGGCTGCAGGTAAAAGACAGAGGGATGTGGAAAGAAAAGGAGGAGACGGAGGGCACACAACCTGTTGTGAGGAAGATTACCGCTTGTCAGCAACCTTTCCTGCAACAAAATTAAGCTGGGGAAGGGGGGTTAGACTGTTGATATTGAAAAACAGGAATGTTCTTCCTCTAAAAAACATAAAAATAAATAGACATACACACACAAACTGAGTTAGAAGCACCCTGAGGGAGACCTAGTGAAACTAAAACCCACAGAATCAGCACAGAAGAGGCATAAAGAAAAAACCTGATTAAATTAGGAAGGGACAGCAACAAGGACCAAAGCAAACAGAGAGGAAGAGGAGAGGGATGGATCAAGTTCTTGGGCAGCAAGGCGGGTGTCATGCTCAATTTATATGTGTATAAATGACCCCTTATCCTCAATCCCTCTCTCTCAACCTCACCAGAAAAACCATGCGGCTGGGTGAGGTTTCATTCCCTCTTTTTCCCTACATAAGGAACAGAATCCCTCCCCACAATCCCATTGTCTTCCTTTCCTCTTAGCTTCTCATGCTCCAAGATCAAAGAGCCATTGGACTTATTGGCCAACTCCCACTTGGGTGACAATCCCAATTTTAATACACAAAGGGCACCCTATCGCCTCTTCTCCTCTTGGAACTGAGACCTTCCCTTTGGTTCAGTGGGGAAGATATAGGAGAGTGGATGTCTTAGGTGACGCACACCACTAAGGGCAGCAATACAGCCAAACAGCCCTACAAGGAAGGCCATCATCTCCTGGGGCTCAGGGGCAAAAAGGGAGTCATGGTCAGAAAACCTATGGAGGGAGAGGGGAAAGGGCAGTATCTGCTGGACTTAATCCCCTCTCACACTGCCACCCCTCCTTTTTGTGTTTGGTTTCCCTTTTGACTGGTAAAGCAACACTTAAGTTGATGGCCCTATATACATAAATGGTAGTATTACAGTGGCTCCGTAGTATCCACTGGGGTTTGGTTCCAGGATCTTTTGTGGATACCAAAATCCATGGATGCTCAAGTCTCATTAAAGACAATAGGTTATTATTATTATTATTATTATTATTATTATTATTATTATTACAGTGGCCCCTTGGTATCCACTGGAGTTTGGTTCCTGGACCCCTGTGGATAACAAAATCCATGGATGCTCAAGTCCCATTAAATACAACGGGGTGGTAATAATAACAATAATAATAATAATAATAATAATAATAATAATTTCTATCGTGCCCCTCTGCAGTGCAATCCGGGTGGCTTACAACAATTAAAGCTATAATAAAATACATACAACACCAATAAATAATAATAATAATAATAATAATAATAATAATAATTACAATGGGCCCCTTTGTTATCCACTGGGGTTTGGTTCCAGGATCTTTTGTGGATACCAAAATCCATGGATGCTCAAGTCCCATTAAAGACAATGGATTATTATTATTATTATTATTATTATTATTATTATTACAGGGGGCCCTTGGTATCCGCTGGGATTTGGTTCCAGGATCTTTTGTGGATACAAAATCCATGGATGCTCAAGTTCCATTAAAGACAATGGATTATTATTATTATTATTATTATTATTATTATTACAGGGGGCCCTTGGTATCCGCTGGGGTTTGGTTCCAGGATCTTTTGTGGATACAAAATCCATGGATGCTCAAGTCCCATTAAAGACAATGGATTATTATTATTATTATTATTATTATTATTATTACAGGGGGCCCTTGGTATCTGCTGGGGTTTGGTTCCAGGACCCTCTGTGGATACCAAAATCCATGGATGATCAAGTCTCATTAAATACAATGGCATAGTAAAATGGTGTCCCTTATATAAAATGGCAAAATCAAGGTTTGCATTTTGGAACTTACCGTACATATTTTTGGATTCATGGATACTTGAATCCGTGGATAAAAAATTTGTCAATATGGAGGGCCAACTGTAATAATGATAAGAGAGCTTTGAGGAGGGGGCAGGAGGGAAAGAGTAGCTGCTCTGTACATCTGCTAGGGATTGTAAAGCAACATCCTTCCCACATCTGTGCTTTTTGGGAGCCAGAAACCTTGCTGTGATAATAGCTCCAAGCCCTGCATACTGTCTGTATCTGGGACATGAGAATGGGAATAATAATCCAGAAGTCCCTGCTCCTCAAGGTGTTCCAAGTGACCCTCCAGTCTTCCCATATCTGGGACTGTCCTCTGTTTGGTAGGGCAGGTGTGGATGTTAATTTGGGGTCTGTCTCCACAAAGCACCAGAAACCACATGGAAGAGGTAGAATCCAAAGGTATAGCCGTGTTAGTCTGTAGAATCAGTACGTACGTAGAGATCTTGTAGCACCTTTGAGACTCGCTGAAAGAAATAAATTGGCAGCACGAGTCTACGAAAGCTCATGCTGCCAATTTATTTCTTTCCATTCGTTTCAAAGGTGCAGCAAGATCTCTGTACACGGAAGAGATATTAGAAACTGGGATGGCGTGCCCATCCAGTAATACTGCTTTCGGAGTAAACCAGACAGGCGCTCCCGAGAACAAGGCACAGGGACCTGGAGACATTCTGATTTCCTAAGATCCTGGAAGGAGAAAAATGCAACGAGGCGAAAAGCTAGGCAGCACAATGGGAAGCGATTGTTAAGGCACACTGGAAAGAAAAGTTTTTTGTTATTTGCACAGATCATTAATTCCAAATATCAGAAGAAAAGCAAAGCAAAAGAGCATTGAGTCCAAGGACAGGAACCAAAAAAACCAAGGTGCAAAAGACGCCGTCAAAGCAGCGAATGTTGACCACCATGTTTTCAGCAAAGTAGGGGGGATCATAACCAGGATCACAGGTTGCTTTGGAAGAAAGAGTAGCACTTTCCAGCTCCCGTACCGGGTTCAAGTTGGCACCCCTTCTTAACCAAAAGGAAAAAACAACAACAACGGTGGGGCAGGAAGGAGAGAAGGCTGTCAATGGAAGCAACCAGGGGATGGAGATGACAATGGAGGATGGATTTGGTGACTGGTTATCAGTGGAGGAAGAAAGTTATCGGAGAAGGCAATGAGCTCATGATAAAAGAAGGGAAGGTTGTGGAGTTTATGGGAGGCACTTTGGCTCAGGAGGGGGATTTGGAAGTTGGGGAAAGGGATTTAACATTCAGAGGGACCTAGTTTTAGAAAGCATCACAAAAAGAAGTGTTGTCGTGGCTTGAGGTTGAAGGACATTGAGGTAGCTTACGGTAATAGAAAACCAAAACGTGTCTTTGGTATGAATGAAAAAAGAGCCACAGATACACCCCTGGAGGTCCAAAAGGAAGATTTGGCACCTTTAAAGGAAGCAATTTGAACTGAAGCTGCATCCCAGTTGGGGAAGTGTCACTTATGGATGGACTTTAATGGATTAAAGTGGCTTTTTAAAAAAGCAAGTAGAGATCTGAGCATCTCCATTAGAGGAAACCAACTCAGTGGTAGGCAATGGAAGAGTATTTGCCGTTGTTGGTTCCCCGACTGAAAAATGGGTTTCTTAACACTTAGGAAGCCTACTTAAAGGCAGCAACACAAAGGTGAAAATTCTGCATTTTTTGCCTGGTATTGCACACCCTGAAGTGTTTTGGGGAATTATTTTGTGTAGAAATGCATGAGGTATGTTTTTGCAAAAATGAGGTTTTGCAGAAACCCCACCTTTTTCACATGAAAAAAAAGTTTCTAGAAACCCACGTAGGGATTTTGTGCAAAATTAATCTTTATCATACAAAGCCCAACAATTTTGTACCAACTCCCTTGCACAATCCCTCTAGAAACAGCTTTTTCTTCATGCAAAAATTGCATTTCTAGCACGAACTTTTTTTCAACGCAAAAAACCACACCACCACTGTTATGTGAAGCACACATAACTTTTGGTACAAAAACCCATGGATATCTGCAAACTGCAGGGGTGGGAGTGAGTAAAAAACACATTTTTTGCACAAAAGCCCACATCTGTCATGCAAAAACCCCCGAAACAAAACCATGTCTGTTTCTGCCTAGAATAATTTCCCAAAGTGTTCAAAAAAGTGTGAATATCAGGCATGAATTGAAGAGTAATATGGGGTGGGGGTGGGGGGAAATAACAACTACAGAAATTATTCATTCTCATAAGTGGGGCCAAAATAGTTGAATATTTACTTTCCTACAAGTTAGTGGTAGGGGCAACCTTGCTGGGATTAGCACCCTTGACCCCTTCCGGTCACATCACGTTGTTGGCGAAACAGAAAGACAAAAGAAATCAAGAAGAAATGGGATAAATGGGTTGGGATTTCCTCCCTTTTCTGCCTGTGCTTTTCCTCCCTCTCCCGCCACCCCATTTATACATAAAAATCAACACACATTTAGGTCTTTACTCTGTGGTTTATGCAAGTTACCATACCTGTGGCAGTGGTGGTGGTAGTGGTGGTGGTGGTAGGGATGGTAGTGATGGTGGTTGTTGTGGGTGGAGGGAGAGTTGTGGGGGGATCTAGATAAAAATATAAAACACAACAAAAAGAAACAGAAAATAAAATAAGCAAATTAAAAGACATGAGCAGGTTGGCAAAAACTGGTCAATAAATGAACCGAGAAGCAAAACAAAGGGGTGGTGGTTATATGCCCCAGCTTCAATTTTAGATTTTGGAGGAGGAGGAGAAGGCTAAGCCGAAATCTGGGTCTGGAATCTCAGCCATTCTAGAATTTATGGAGCTTGAACGATGTCCAGCCATGAATCCTCCCCATCCCACAAAGACAGAGGACATAGAGACGTAGCGTAAAAATTAGTCAGAGATGCAAGCGCGTGGGATGGAATAGGAAAAGCCTGCAAGGAAAAATAAAGATAAAGATAAAATCTCCCCAAAACAAACAAGCAAACAAGCTGCAAGTGGTTTTCTTTTTTTCCTATGGCGAGGAGGACAGTTTGCAACATATAAGGACCACAATAGTGCTTTGTCTTCCTTGGGGCTTTTTTTTAAAAAACCCAATAATAATACATATAAATCTGAAAAATTAGGGGCTGGGAGGGACCCTGCTGTGCTTAATAGGCTAAATATCAACAGCAGATGAGTACGTTTCTCCCCTTTTTCCCGCCGCCTTTCTCCAGAACAGTTAACTTCATTATTCTCCCCTCCATCAATACATCCCAGCAGGATATAAAACTACTTCTAAGCCAGTAATAAATACAAAAGGGAACGAGAATGTCACGACTAAATATCAAGTTGGATGCATGGAAGATTTTAGTGAGATTTCTTTTAAAATAAAGTCAATGTCTTTGTGACTTATAAATATTAATGTTCTGCCAGGGCTCAGACATTTTGCTCCGGTTTAATATATCACGTCCCCCTAACGGCCTCAACAGATAAAGATGAAGGGATTGCTCTTTTTCTCCTCCCTTCTTTTTTGGGGGTGGTGGTGGTGGTAAATAAATAAAATAAATAAATAATACGAAGGACTAGAAGATGCTTGACCTGCAAAAGGCAACAGCAAACAATCTTAAGGAGCATCAAATATGTATAAAGAACAGACAGCACCACAAATTTATACCAAAAAAGGAAAAGGACGTTATTAGGGGTAGAGAGAAGAAGAAATATGGGAAGGAAATGCTCTCCCTCATTCTCCCCCCCTCCCCAAAATATATCAGTGCCCAAAATGATCAAACTGAATGTGTAAAGTAGAGCACCAGACTTTGAACTCAGGAATGAATCTGCAATAATGGAGCATGAAACGTTTCGGAGGCTTTTGATTTTAAATTTTATCTCGAGCATGTCAAACTTCTCATCACTGACACATCTGCTACTCTTTTATCTCGAAGTGAGCTCTCAGATTTCCTAATTAATACCTCCAAACTTTAATTATGTGCTTCACCTTTATTGTGTTTGGCACAACTTCCTTGGGAGATGGGAGCCATCACCTGGGTGCGCAGCATTTCCCAGGGAACGGCGAAGTTTTGCAGATGCACCTGCGGCGTCTGCACCAACTGGAGGGCTCCGGATGAAGGCTAACCCCACGGAGGATTCTGGGTTATCAGCTTGGCATGCCTTTAATAGTCAAAATGGAACTAACTATTGCAAGCAGGGGAAGGAGGAGGAGGAGGAGGAGGAGGAGGAGGAGGAGTTGTCAACTGAGTCCAGCACTCTCTTTTAGAACCACTTGCAGGCACAAAAAGTTTGCACAACAGTGAGTAAGAATTCAGTGCTTGGAAAGGTTCCTTCTGTGGAAGACTTGCCAGGCAAATCCGAAAAGGTAATTTTTGAACTGTTGTGCAGGAAAGCAACTTTTTCCGAGCGCTGCCTGATCAAAGCAGCAGCCCAGATAGCTCCGCTAGATTCCTCCTGGGAACTCAACAGCACGGCATGAAAACAGGGGTCACTGCCCTATTTGACTCTGGGACTGGATTTTGCTATCAGCTTTTTCTTCTAACTTATGGGATACCCAGAGCATCACCATATTAATGGACGGAAGCATGGTTTTATTTCAGTGAAATACAGTGGGGAGGCTTCTTCTGTGAGGAAGGAAAGGTGTATTTTATGCACTATTGCTGCAACTGCTCCCTCTAAGGTTAGGGGCCAGGATCCAGCTGGGAAGATTGACTGGTGATAGATCCAAAGCAAAAGGATTCCCTTGGCCCCATTCGCCTATGAGGATGTGCCCAACTGGATCCTGGCCAGAGCTTGAAGCACATAGATAGGCAACTGCTCTAGGAATAGAGAGCTCCAAGATCCCAAGAGACTATTATTATTATTAGAATGCAACCCTCCAAGATCCCAGGAGATCTTGGAGGGTTGCATCCTAATAATAATTTGTCCCCAAGCATCCTGTAGGACATGCGGGGGACATCTTTGCCAGGAACTAACTGGAAGTCATTTCCTATCCACTTCTTATTGAAAGAAAAAGGCCTCTCCTGGACCTAAAATGTCCGGGGGGGGGGGGGGGGCAAAAATAAGTGGTGAACATGCCCCTCAGAATATCTGGGGGCGATTTTTTGATACTGGGGGATGCATGTCGTTTGTGGGCCATGCTTTGTGAGCTTTTGACCTGCAGTTATTTTGAGAGTGTGTGTGCTCCTACCAGCAGGTAGTGGTCCTTCATTCTTTCCACCCCAACCCCATTTCAATGATCTTTCTCTCATACTCTGCTTTCTCTGATACTCTGCATCAGGGAATACACTGATGTCCTAGGTTTAACTTGGGAGGTCTGAAGCCTGTGCATTAATGTGAGACCAGGAAGGTTTTAATATGCTTTTCAGATGGTGACGTCAGTTGAGTAACACGTAAAAGGGGCATGAACGTCTCCAAAGGAAATGTCTTTGGGTGGGATTCCTAGAGGCCCTCTCAGCAGACAGAGATTATCTACGTAGTCCTGACTGTCATTTGTGTCTCCCTGTTTCTTGGGTGTTTCCTATAAATTCGACACTCAACAATGATGAAAGAGAATCTTGAATTTTTAGTCTACGCTGTGACAGGCTTCAAAGACTTGAATATAAGTGAAGGCATGGTTTGGGCAGGTGAGTAAGTAAGGAAAAAGCTCTATATTTGGCAGAAATGTGCAAGTAAAGAGAGGGTCTCGCAAATCCAGTCTCCAAGCGGAAGTTGCAACCAACTTGTTTTGTGCTTTTGGCCCCAGGAAGGGAATCTAATATGTCACTCTCTGATTTGATGCCTGCACCCAAATACCAAAGATGGAATGCAGTGGTTGCTGAGGCACAATAACCATTGGCACAGCGCAACAAAATGGGATACTGCGCTGGGTGAGAAATGCAGATCGGAGAGCGGCATCAACCACTATACGTGGCACAATAAGACCAGGTGGGTGATGGGGAGCTAGATTGGAAAGATACCAATGGGAACATCTCAGCCATTCGGTATTTCGAAGCCTTAACACTAGTTGTGAGATTTCACATCACCCCCTAAAGTTTTCCTAACCAGAATCCTGCAAAACGGAGGGGATGTGAGAAAGCAATGTTCTGGAAAACAGCTGGCTCTCCAATTTCTGATGTCTGGCTTAATCTGTCCTCTCTGCCTGCTTCCATCATCTACCGACTGGAAATGCTGTCATTTCAACACCAGAGTCTTCCCAAGGTTTGGAGGGGGGAAAGGTTCTGTAAGGTAGTTCTTAGGAGAAAAACACATTTCATTTTTCTTTCTTTTAGCAGACTGGGCTGAGGCTGTTTATGCCACAACTTTGGAAGAAATATTAGCGAGGTGGGAACAACAGCAAGACTAAAAATAGAAGTAAAGCAGGTACATGCATCGCAGCACGTCCAAGAAGATAATGTAGCAAATGTTGAAGGGTGACTGAAGATAGGTAGGTAGGTTTTCCCCCCTTCCAGATTATGCACTGAGTTGCCTTATCTGCATGTGTCTCTTAAGATATTTAATTCACTAAAGAGAAGGGGGGAGAACCAAACCTACACTTTTCCTTTGGGTGTTACCGTAAGGGAATTGACAGAATACAAATGGTGGGGATATGAGCGAAGCTGCCAAACGATGACTTCAGGAAGCTTATCTCTCCACCTACAGACAGAGGTTTCTGACCCCCATTGCATCTGACAGCCTCTCTGGCTTCCCAAACAAGCCCTCTGTGACAATGTGGGGCAGGAGCTGCCTACCTGATGTGGGAAGAAAACCGACTCTGCATCAGGTGGGGGAAAGGCAAGACACTTCTTTCCATTGAATTATCTTCAGTTTTCCTCTTTTCATCCATGCAAAAGGCCGTGCTGGGACCCCTTGCAGCCTGTAGCCCTGAACCCAAGGCCACTTAAGTCTCATTCTCCCCTGTAGTCCCACAACTAGCCCCCTTCCCCAACAGTTTTATGAAAAGATGCCCGGAAGGAGTGCGTGATTCATCTCACGTACCGTATACGTAAAGTATGTAATCGGAAAAGGAGGTCCCCACTTCGTTTGAAGCCTCGCAGCGGTAGGTGCCGTTGTCGCTTTTGTTCAGACTCTCGATGTGGAGGTTTGATCCTGACACTATAATGTGTTGCGGCATCTCATCGTCTACTCTTAACCACGTCACATCTATAGGCCTGAGGAGGAGACCATGGGGTGGTGGGGAGATGGGAGGAAAGAGAGAAATAGATTACTAACCCTTTCAGAAGTCAAGCCACAGTTACACAAATCCCTCCAACATGAAGGACCAAATTCAAATCTAACTGATGGTCAATGTGGTTGGTGCCTGCATGCTTTGACTTTGCTTAAAAGACTTGTACCCAAGGTTGGAAAGATAAGCATTCAATAGTCGGAAGGTCTTACTGTTTTAGCTATGCATGAATTTATTTATTTAGTCATTCTATATCTGAAGGTCTCAGAGCTGTGTATCATAAAATCTGTTTGGAACAATTTGGAACAATAAGATATAGTTTTTAAAAGACTAAAAGCATATTAAACACTTTTTAAACACTTACTACATGGCGCTTTAAAACCAATAAGTAAAGAGATCTTGTAGCACCTTTCAGACGAACGTTGCTACAAGATCTCTTTACATACTGATTTTACAGACTAACATGGCTATACCTTTGAATTTTACCACTTTAAAACTAGTTAAAACACTTTAAAGTAAGCCACATTTTGACCTGGCGGTGGAAAGACACCAGCATTGGCATCAATTGGGCTTCTAAAGGGAGGGTATCCCATAACCAGGGTGCCGTGGCAGAGAAGACCCTGCTCTCCTGTCCTCCTACAATGGATTGCCAGTGTATTTTATTGATGCTAGCTTTAAAAAAATGTATTTTGGAAATATGGCAACTTGTACTAATGTATACACCTAGCCCATGTATCTTCAGTATCTTCTGTACTTTCCCTTCCTTCCCTCTGCCACCATTTTCTTTCTCCCCTTCTTTCTTTGTAATCATATTTTGAAAACCCAATAAAATGGGGAAAATGTATCTAAGCACAGTAATAAAGAATCCAGCCCAGACAGTGGGGGCCAACTCAATTTGAAAGCTGCAATATGTGATCCTTAACACAGACAAAATGAAAGAAAATGCACCGCACATGGGAAGAAAGGGTACAATGTTTGAAAATCAGAAACATAGCCACTATTGCAGCTATGCAATTCCATCCCTTTTCCTTGGGAAGAAATCCTACTCAGTACAAGAGAGATCACTGTCCAGTAAGCGTGCATTAGGACTGCAACCTTGGATTTAAATTCATGGTGAAAGGTGATGGGAAGAAGAGGGTGTTTTGTGTGTTTGTGTCAGGGGGAGGGCGGGGAGAGGGAAAGAAAACCTTCTATAACGGAAAAGGTCAAAACGGGAGGTTATCGATCAGAAGCGTCTACGGTAGGGCAAATTCATTAAGAGGGACTGCAGAAAGGGAGGCTCAGGAGCAAAGGAGGAAAACAACATTGGCTGGAAAAGAAGAATTAAAGCTGAGCAAAGCTGGCAGTGCGGGAAACCACACGGGCTGCATTCCTAACACAAGAGGCTTGCGGGTCCTCCTGTGCCAAGAGGGTTTTACCGGACAATTCACATCCAAAGAGGCGTTGCAACGTTTGGAAGAGATAAGATGCACCCAGT
The DNA here is from genome assembly GCA_026167975.1 of Phrynosoma blainvillii. Lineage (NCBI taxonomy): Eukaryota > Metazoa > Chordata > Lepidosauria > Squamata > Phrynosomatidae > Phrynosoma > Phrynosoma blainvillii. The sequence goes on from JANUYF010000006.1 coordinate 33,714,756, forward strand.
TGTTCAGAAATTCCACATCAGGGGAACAGTAACCCAGGGGTATAGCAGACAACTTTTGCAACCGAAAGCCTTTTAGCATTTCCAAATTTAGGGATCGAAGGGGCTTGTGGTGATGGTGGGGAACAAAAGGAGAGACTTTCCTTAAATCAGTATTGGTGGGGAAGAGCTGCATTGCCTAGAATTTCGCCTGTGGCATTTTTTTTAGAGAGATAACATTTTCCAGCATATTTTTGCTTTTTATCAGCAATCCAGTTGCAATCAAATTTCCTTTGGGCCCTTGATATCTCTGCAGCCGCAACATCTGCTTCTGTCACCAAAGAGTTCAGACCTGCTGAGTAAATGGGGGGTGGGATTCAGCGGAGAAGGGAGCAGCCCCTGTTTCCGAGGCCTTGATATTCACACAAGAAGCAACACAAGACCAAAAGAGACCAAGACTGGTTGGGAGATGCTGCCAAGAACTGCACGTGTGCAAGGAAGCAGGATGCCCGGATGTAGCAGGCCAGAAGTGAGACCTGGCTGGTGGAGTCATTAAAAGTAATTATCTCCATTTTCTAGTAAAGAAGTCAGGCCCAAGACACATCTACTTCATTAACTGAGGTATTGTTGTGCCTTCAAGTCATTTCTGACTTATAGCCACCCTAAGGCTATCAAGGGGTTTTCTTGGCAAGTGTTGTTCAAAAGAGGTTTGCCATTGCTTTCCCCTGGGGCTGAGAGAAGGTGACTTGCCCAAGGTCACCCAGTGGGGTTTACGGAAAAGCTGAGGATTGAACCCTGGTCTCCAGAGTTGTAGTCCAACACTCAGACTGCTATGCCACACTGGTGATGTTAATAGGTATACCTGTACTATACAGTTATCCCTCCAAATGCACAGCTTTGGAACTCGCGGTTTCGATTATCTGTAAGGCCACCGCCACTCCCTCCCTCCCGCGCGCTCCTTTCCATCCCCTTCTTCCTTACCTCCTTCTTTCCCCATTCTTCTTCTTTTCCCCCCTCCTCCTTGCCACTGCCTGCCTGTCTCCCTCCCTTGCTTCCTATCTTGTGGCAGCTGGCGCAGCCATTTCCTAGCCACACTGGCCTTCTTTTGGCTGCACCGGCCTTGCGGCAGCTTGCACAACCATTTCCTAGCCGCACTGGCCTTCCCGGGGGTAAGAAGCAGGGGAGGAGGGGAAGAAGAAGGTGCTGCCATTGGGGACAATGGGACTTGAATATTCACAAAATTTCAAATCTGCGGGGGCTCCCAGAACGTATCCCCTGCGAATTTGGAGGGACGACAGTATATCACATAAATACAGTAACGGCATTTTACCGTATTTTTTCTAGCAAACAGAGCAACTTCATATTTTAAAACAAAAGTCCATATTATCATAGAAACCCAGTCCAGGTTCCAGTTTCTGGGATGTTTATGGGCTTCCACTTACTCTGGTTTCCCCTTCACTTGGCACAGAAGGTCAAGGAGGTCTCCTTCTCTCGTAAGTGGCTGCGCTGGGGAATTCTGCAACACTTGGACTTCAGGCTTATCTGTACAACAAACACACAAAACAAACAATGAGAGACAGAGAAAGAATGCAAGCGGTAAGAGCGTCCTGTAGGGGGGAAAATGCGACCCAACAGATTCTTCATTGGCTTGTGTTTCTCCAAAATGGATCCTGAAATGAAAGCCCGCAACCGAGGCCTCTTCACCTTCCTGCCCCTCTCTGTTGCACCCTCCTCATCAGTAAATTATCCTGCCATTTCAAACTCTTCTGCCCTTCCTCCTCAAATTAAGTTGACTAATAACTTCCAAAGCCTAACATGCCGATAAGGCCTCCGCACACCAAGGGCAGCAGCCCCCACTGTTTCTTGCAAAATGAAATTTTGTTAAATTGAAGTTTATCTCTGGACTCACTCGAGCTAACGGAAACTCATTTGCCTTCATGCTGAGGTGAAACGGCAGATTTGTGGCATTCAGAATTGATACATTTTATCATGTATCATATTTTATGGGCTGACAATACTTTGTGCCGTGGCATATTAATACGCTAGGCTCCGGTGGGAGCTTTGAGGAAGGAATGGCACAAGGCCGCCTTTTGTTTGAACAAAGGAAAGGAGGCTTCCGCTAGCACCGGAGGAATCTTGCAAATCCCCAAAACATAAACACACCAAGGGATTAGTGTTTTTTAACACTCAGGTAGGGGACCTGGAAATCCTTCCGGAGGACCTGTAGGAACAAGAGCTGAAGCCCGTCATCACGGAGTCCATTGCCTTCAACCATTGCACATGCAAGGTATCATGCCATCAAAACAAAACACTTTCCGATCAAGACAATCCATGGAGGTGTTCCATTTTCACTGTCAAACAACTCTAATGAACCGACGATAACAACCTCTTAGGATGGCTATAGATAAATACCCAAAGTTCAAAGACATAGTCAGTCTGGAATATCAGAATGCGAAGGGATCTTGTAGCACCTTTGAGACTAACTGAGAGAAAGAAATTGGTAGCATGAGGTTTCATAGACTGAATGCATGCATCTGATGAAGTAGATCAAGTAACATGAGCTTTCACAGACTAAGTCTATATGCATCTGATGAAGTAGACCAAGTCTACGAAAGCTTATGGTTACAAACCGCTTTAACAGAATCATAGAGTTGGAAGAGGCCACAGGGTCTATCCAGTCCAACCCCATTTTGCCATATAGGAAGACACAATTCAAGAACTCCAGTTCATCCAACCTCTGTTTAAAGAAGGAGACTCTATCACTCTCCAAGGTAGCAACATATTCCACTGTCAAACAGTTCTTACTGACTCTCAGTTAGTCTCAAAGGTGCTACAAGATCCCTTTGCAAAATAAACACAGAGGTATTTTTTCTTCTGTAAAAGAAGAATGGCTTCAGATTTTAGCATCTCTTGCCATCCTAGGATATAAAATGAGGCAAGCAACAGACATTTACGCATGAACACTCTGAAACAAGGAGCACCTTATAGTTAGGTTTGTGGGAACAGGGGTATACTGATGAATACTGGGGCACAAGGAATATCTCATAACTAAGTTTGAGGAATGTGTGGGCTACCTACAAAACCAGAGAACCCAATTTTTGTGCCTTTGAGGGAGACAAGTGCAAGTTGGAAGGGGTCCTGATGGTTTTGCAAGCCCCACAGGTAAAGAAGTGCTGGCCTAGAAGAAAAAACACTTGGTGGATGTGCCCCATGTTTATGGGTCTAGACATAAAACTGTCTATTTGGGATTTCTGCTTCGCATAGGAACCTGTCTCTTTGGCAAGTCACACATGAAGAGAAAAACACAAATCTGTACTTTCACACAATGCTTCATTTAAAAACAAAATGGTAGCCAGTTATTCTGTAAAAGAATATTAAGAAGATCTTAAGCAGCAAATATCGCAGAATCTAGAGAAAAGGTTAATTAATAAAAAAAAAATGGGGAAAAGAGAGCATGACGGAGCTCACTTGGAATTTGATGGAGATGTATCTACGTTTAGACAGACAGCCTGGCATATACAGATATATGCATATTTACTTTCATTTCAAATACAAAAGCATTTTTGTGCAGGTAATGTGAGACGGCACATTTAATCATCTTCTTTCCCAGGGCAAAGAGAAGGTCTGCTCTTTGCCCGCTGCCGGGAGATAAAGAGTAAGCATGTTGCCTTGACCACATAAAACTTTACATGTTCTCCATGTCAGAATATTAGGTGATGAATGCCTTTCTTTCCTCCCTCCACCTCAAGTGTTGTAACCTGCATTTGAATTTCATGAGGCAAGGAAAAGTCAACTCTCCCTCCTTTTCCCTCTTCAACAAGAATGTCATCCTGGTCTCAGTGCTGTTGCAAAGGATGGGGGAAAGGAAAAGGGGCAAGAAAACAATATTATTCATGAAGTTCAAGAAGTCTACAATACGCACACAAACAAAAGGAATACATAGGTAAGTTCAGCCCAACTGTACATGTCAACAGAGGAGGCAAATATAAGGGAAAACTGGAGAAGGAAGATAAGGCTAAATGCAATTAGATATAAGTTAGTCTTTAAGCATGCTCCAAAAAGAAGAGAATCAATTAAATGGATATCACTTGGTAACCGGTTTAATAGATAATGGATGCCACTACCCAAATATGATACAGAGGATGAGGTTTAATGAGAAACAAAGAGGAAAAAAAAGAGATGAAGGCTGAGGAGGAAAATGACAGAGAAATCAAAAATGAAAGGAGCTGGGGGGAAAATAACAGAATCTTAAATGGAATGGCAAAAAGGTAGTTTAGTGAAGAGAAATCAAAAGCAGAGAAACAGGATCCCATTTGCATGCATAATGCAAATCTAGGAACAAGACGCTTAAATTGGGAATAGGCAAGATTAAGTAAAAGCATGACAATACTATTTTATGGAATGATAATATTTTGTGCCATGGCAGAACCAACAGAAATACTGAATTGTAGCAATATTTGATAACCTCACCATCACCTACAAAACAAAACAAAAGTGATTCACTAATGATGAAATTTCAGAAGGAAGGAGAAGAAGGAACAAAAATAATGATTTCTAGCTTGAAAAGAGAAATATTCACTTCATCAATAGAAAAACAAAACAACAAAAAAAAAAGGGGGGGGGAAGCAAACAGAAGAATCCAGAACAGGGAGGAAAAACCAAGAAATTTTGTCCTTGAAAGATTGAGCTTTAAAGAAATGAGCAGACAGCTGTGAAGGAATGGCAAGACAAGATCAAAGATTAAAAAATAAAGAACCCAGATCAGAGACTGCAAAGCATAACTGAATATCATCAGCTGAAACACAATAATTTATATGAAAGGACTGGAGAACATAACAGAATGAAAGAGAAAGAAAAGAAAAAGTGAAAGGTCTGACACAAACTTGAGGATCTCCAATTGAAGAAATGAAAAAGGAACCACTAACCGACACACAAAAAGAGGAAACAGAGAACTATGAAAACCAGGTTTGAGCTCCACAGAACTGAAAATAGAGGACACATCAAGAAGGAAATGCTGCCACTCCTTTTTAGACACACAAAAACTATAGTTTATTGCATTTTTTTTCCTTTATAGAAAGGCCTAAAGGGAATGAGATTCCCTGACTTTTGATTTCAAGTCCTTTCTGACATATTAGACAGCCATTTATGAAGGTCTTCAGTGGTCATTATTTTTGTTTTCTTTATGTTCAGCATTAAGCAACCATGAGACAATTTGGCATAGGGTAAGGCTCAAAGCGTGAAGATCCTCACTAGTCCATGATTCTTTTTGTCGGTGTTTCTTGACACCTGAGAAACACATTTTAGACCATTCCCCAAATATTTTCAAATGTGTTTTCCTTTTCCAACCCTACGTTTCACACACCTACAAACTCTCGCCAATCTGGCTTTGGACCCAGCTGGACCAGGGGTGATGTGTGAGAGCTGATGACACACCATGGGACAAAATGTCAGCTGCTGGCCTGCTCTGAAGGTTTTTGGCTGCTGTAGGAAATCTTCCCATCCCCAATAGTCCCTCACGGATCTATGTATCCCCCCTCCGCTGGATAATGAGCTCTCTCTCTTTTATGAGCAAGTTGCCTGCTTGCTTCCCTGAAATGGCGCCATTTGTAATTCATGCAGTGCTGTAAAGTGGCACAACTCAAGAGAAGATTGGCACACTAATGCCCCATTGAAATCAGTGAAACTGGAAAGAAAACCTCGAATCGCCTTCCACTCTTGCTGATTTCTAAAGAACTTAAGTGGACCTTGCTTCCTGGGTGCAAAGGGAGCCTTGCTTGCAACCGGATGCCGTGCCCAACACTTTCTTCTCCGCAGTGTTCAGGAGCCGGGCCAAAGAGCCACTTAGCCGTGAGAGTTCAGAAATTCATTTGGAAATGAGGACTCTGTTGCTCATGGAATACAGCCATGGCTAAACCTCTCTGTCACGGAAGCTGGGCTGGCTACGCTTTCAGAGAAAGGTCCCAGGCCAGCGTTTGCAACAGGAACCTGATGCTCCAAAGTGATATCCATAGCTCTTGTTCATTTATCAGTGTGGCTGCACCAAGGTGGCAACCCACAGAATCAATATTTGTGTATGGACATTTGCATCAGATATAACTTGGATTATACAGCTTGAGTCTCCCTTATCCAAAATGCACAGGACCAGAAGTGATTTGGATTTCAGGTTTTGGAATATTTGCACAAACTGTATATACTCATGTATAAGTCTAGAAATTTTAGTCAAAAAATTGACCCAAAAAACCTGAGTCAACTTATCCATGGGTCAATGTAAGTACTGTACTTTAACTCTGATATGTATATATATATATATATATATATATATATATATATATATATATCAACCATCCCTTGGTGAAAGGCCAAAGAGTAATCTGTCCCGGAAGCACTGACTTCCCAGTCTAGCTTTTAGTATGAGCACAAACAATCATTCCACCTGGAATTGTGTATGTTCTTTGGCATTGTTTCCTTTGCTTCATCCTTTACATCCATTGTTACATGTCCCTAAATTTTACCCCCAATTTATCCACGGCTCATATCAAAATCCATAATTTTGGCCCCCAAACCTGCCCTGGACTTATACCTGAGGTCGACTTATAGTTGAGTATATATGGTACTTAATGAAATATCTTGGAGATGGGACTCAAGTCTAAACACAAAATTTATGTTTCATATACATCCTAGACACATAGCCCAAAGGTAGCTTTATACATATTTTTAAACAATTTTGTGCATGAAGCAAAGTCTGTGTACAATGAACCCTCAGAAAGCAAAGGTGTCACTATCTCAGCCACCCATGAACAAAGGTTTGGATTTTGGAGTATTTTGGATTTCAGAATTCCAGATAAGGGAGGCTCAACCTATAAATGTTGGTATAAATCTGGAGTGGGCCGCTATCCAGGGTCATTATACATTGGGGGTGGGCTGCCTCCTTGTGTCTGCTACCCAATATTTTTTTTTTTGAATTCTACATTTTTTAAAAATGGCCCCACGGGGATATGTAGGGTACACATTTTTGTCCTGTTTTTTCACCTCCTTGACCTGATATAGTTACTTCCAGGTTTGTTTTTGGGTTGGGGGAAGGTCCACCCTTGGTCTAAAATGGTTGAAGGGGGCATGCAGGGGCATTTGGATATATATATATTTATATATATTTTTCAGGGGAGAGGCACCCTTAGTGCCCCATCTTTTGTATCCTCAACCCGTGTTGTCTATGATGGTGGTGGGACCAAGAGAAAGCTTTTGCCCGAGGGTCTTAAAAATTGGGCATGGTTGCAATCCAGAGATAAGATCTTTCTGGACCAAAGTGTAGTCTTCCCCTCCAGATGCCATTGTATACCTTTTGAATTGCAATCTATACCAAATTCTGGACACGGAAAAATCCTGTAACTGGAAGAGCACTGAGCTGGGGCAAGGAGAAAACAGAAAAACATTTCACCAGTCTTACAATCCAGCTAATGGAGGAAACAGAGACAGTCGGAAGGTTAGGAAGCGCCGTGTTTGTTTTGCCCAATGGTGCTGTTGTTGATATTCTTCTCTAACAGAATGACAAGCACTGAAGACAGAAAGCACAGCTTTGTTGGGAGATGCAGGGTTCGTTTTCCATCTCCTTTTTTCATTGGAGAGCCTTGTTAAAACAGCCTGCAAGGGGGCCGTGAAGCCTGCAGCCGCTTGCCACCAATTAGATGTTGCATTAACAGTTTGCAGCAGAAAAGAAGAGCCGGCAAGGAAAAGCCCTGCACCAAGCAACCTGTTGTGATCCATCCCAGTCCTCCTAAAAAAGGATTGTTTCCCTTTTTATTCCTAAACACAAAGCTTGGTGCTTTTTCTGTGTTACAGGGAAGAAGAAGAATAGAGGCCTCCCAGCTCAGGCTGGGGTGCAATTATTTCCCATTTCAAACCATTTAGACTATACATTTTGCAGGGAGGCTGGCAGTGATGCTTGCAAGACCGGGCTTGGCGCTACTCTATACCCTTCCTTCGTTTGCGGCAACGTTCCTCCGAGAAAGCCTTATTAATGAGCTCGCAAACGAGCACCCAACTGGGAAATGTCACAAACAAGAGAGGCTAATGCTCCAGAAAATCAAATAACTGAACACTCGGCTGATCGTGGTGCCTTTCATATTTACAATAATACCAATAATAATATCGGGGGGTGGTGGTGGTAAAAAAAAAACCTCCTTTAAATCGCATATTCTGAAAGGGTCAACACCTCACTGAACAAAACAACTCATTTATTTATGTTCAGAAATCTCCAGATGATAAATTATATTGATGTTAATCACTTCACTGCATACTATTGCAATTAATATTTGCACTCATCAGAAACAGGCGGGTTTTTAAAGCACAAAGCGCCTGCATATGGCTGGGCTCTTTCCTCTCCATTTTTCTCTCTTTCTCTTCTCCCCCTCCTTTTGTAAACATAATTGGGCACCAGGAATTCTCTTGGTAAGCACAACAAACAGAGGTTACCGCCGTTTCCCTGGGTATATATTTTTATAAACACGCGTGTAGACATTATAAATATCTGTGTTCCGTTAATTATGATTTAATTCTGCATTACTTCTCCTGTGGCTTGAAGAACTGGAGCTGCCTATCAGCCTTCCTCTCAGAATTACGCCACAAAGAAAGGAGATGAAAACAATCCAAAGCAAGCGATGGAGGGCTTCTCCTTCCTTTCCTTTCCTTTCCTTTCCTTTCCTTTCCTTTCCTTTCCTTTCCTTTCCTTCCTTCTACATAAAAGCATGCAGGGTTGAATACCCCCCCCCCTCCTCCTTCTCTGCTCATTTACTTCAAGCCCTTAATGATGCCTTAATGTGTTTTGATGCTCCATTTCACTTTTTAAAAATCATATTTACCCATAGCCTCCTTCTCAGACCACATGGGATGCTGTGAATTTGAGTGTGTTTGTGTGTGTAGTCCCCTGCATTGGCCATACTGACCTAAACTGACCTCCCCAACAACACAATGCCCCAGTCAGATCTCAGTGGACTGAGTGGTGACCGTCACTCAAGCATAAAGGAAACCACCATGATGTGTCCTTAAAGTTGATGTGCATCAACTTGAGCTTTGCTCCTGAAATTATTACTAAGATACTCCTTTTCATGCTATGTTACAATTGTTGACGGAGGCGTATTTATACTGTCTGGAATTTGGCTGATGTCATACACATATGTAGGTTTCCTTATACGTGTGCTTGTGCTTTTCCGGCCATTGTGCAATGGCCTCCTTGTATCTGCAACCCAGTATTTTTTGAATTCTATTTTTTTTAAAAATGGTCTCATTGGGGTATGTAGGGTATACATTTTTGTCCTGTTTTTTCACCTCCCTGACCTGATCCTAGTTACTTCCAGGTTCCAATCCATAGTTGTGTGAGTTCCAGAAAGGTAAAGTATTTCACACACAGTTATGCATTCTTGGATGGTGCATAACTCTTCATCAGTATCTTTCATGGCCCACTTGATTCAATGAGATTGCAAAAAGAGCCACTGCAGAAAGAGCTATTTCTCCCATTTTGGGAGAAAGGCAAGATATACATCCAATAAATAAATAGTGCATTTCCAAATTGTATTGTGTCTCAATAATCAGGTTTACTGGCAGATACACAACCAGCTGCACAACGGGTACATTCACCAGAAGGGTGGAGCAGTATACAACCATTGTATAACTTGCATGAGCATAGATTTAATCTACACAAGCATGATACAAGACCTCAATATATGTGTGTGTATATATGTGTGTGTCTTTGGCAGCACAGCTCCAGATGTAATTTTCATCATTAGAAAGCATCATCAGTTCAGGGCCACATGCGACCTCTCAGAATCCAGAATCCCTGCACTGATATTTTTCTGGACAAAAGATAAGACAAATTGTGCCCCTGGAAGCCTCCTTGCAAAACAAGGGTACCTTTTCAACAGGTTGAAAGGTGTTACTTTTGACACCAGAAGTGGACCTGGTCCACTTCTGGTGTCATTTTTTGTTTCATTTTTTGGTTGTCCACATGTGCCTCTTTATGGAGGGTCTCTGGGCTTAACAATGGTCTCCAGACCTGCTGCATTTGCCCACCCTTGATCTAGTGCTTCCTCATATAAGAATGTGTGAAAGATAATCTTGTGTAGGAGGATTTAGCTAAATTTCTGGAGATATATATTTAAAAAATTCCTCCTATTTCACTATACTGCTACCCAGCAGGGCTCAGCGATACAGCCGATAAAACCGCTCGACAAACAAGTTTCTCAAAGTTCTTGCTCATGGTGAAGCCGATAGGAATAAAATAAAATCCATAATTTCATTTGAGCTGGTAGCATGAAAAGTAAGTTTAAATGAAATGTTCATAAAACCTTAAGTTAAATAGGTCAAACTTGTCAGGCTGCGATCTCGCACGCTGGCTTCCAACAAAGTGAATTCGTACAGCGGGAGGCTGACTTCTAATGGAATTACTGACAGGCCTAGAACAATAGCTGCCGCAGGTCTGTGGATGAAATCTCCTCTTACAAACACGGCAATTACCATATTCAAGGGGGCTCTGTGAGGTGCAAAGCTCAGTCGTCTAAATCAAGGTTTACTGTACCAATTTAAAAAGCTCCCCTTCCTTCCCCTCTCCCCCCCCCCAAGAGTGGGTGCATGAGTTGGAGAGTCCCCTAATGACTTCCAGAAGAATGGGCACTGAAAATTCAAGGCAAAACTATTGGGAAGAAGAAATATAATCCTTGCTTGTTAGTCAGAATGTCTCTTCTTTCTTGCTTAGTCATTGCCCTCACCATAATTTTACTCTGATGCCTAGAATTTCCACCGCATGAATTGGTGCACAACAGATATCCCAAAGGTCTCAGCTGGCAGCAAAATTAAGAAAAGCAATGCATTTGAGAGAATGTGGGGCTGGAGAAGAGTGCTGAGGATCCCATGGACAGACAGCCAAAAGGACCAACAAAGGGGTCCTAGAGCAGATCAATCCGGAAACCTCCCTGGAAGAAGCCAAGATGACCAAACTGAGGCTGTCGTACTTTGGACACATCATGAAAAGGCATGAATTGTTGGAAAAGACAATAATGTTAGGACAGGCAGAGGGAAGGAGGAAGAGAGGAAGACCACGTGCCAGATGGAGGGACTCAGAGGTCATAGGTATTAATTCATGGGTTGCAGGAATTAAGCAGAACAGGGGAGGACAGAGGGCCTTGGAGATGTCGCATCCATAGGGCCACCATGAGTCGAGATCAACTCGAGGGCAGTTAACAACAACAAAGTCAAGCACCCACCACCTCTATTTGTTCATTCTACTGTTTTCCATAGCTATGGAACATTCAAGGGGCGGCATGCTTTGAGCCAAAGATCCATGCATCATTGCACACAACATGTGCTGGAAGGGCTTGGCTCTCTTTGACCCACCGCATGAAGGCATCTGTCCTGTGGCTTCAAAGGCTGGCCAGTTGTTTTGAGCAGATGCAAGTTGTTGCTGTTTGCCTCCAAGTTGTTTCCGACTTATGGTGACTGTAAGGTGAGTCGATCATGGGGTTTTCCTAGCAAATTTATTTGGAGGGAGGGTGTTGCCTTTGCCTCCCTCTGAGGCTGAGAGAGTATGACTTGCCCAAGATCCCCCAAAGGGTTTCCATGGCTATGTGGGGATTCGAAACCTGGTCACACAGCATTCTTGTACAACACCCCAACCAGTACACCTCACTGGTTATTAAAAATATGGCCTTCTTCCTCTTTCCATGCATCCCACAAGCTTCTGCTTAATGTCAACGAACAGGCCATTTATCCCAGTTTCAGAACAGCAATGGTTTGCTCAACCCCAAAATTGACCCCTTTGTTCTAACAGGTCTATTAACTGTTGGTCCATTTCCACCAAATGCATCTGAGGAAGTAGGCTTTAAACTAGAAAAGCTCATGCTGCCAACTTCTTTCTTTCAGTTAGTCTCAAAAGTACTACAAGATCTCTCTACATACTGGTCCATTTCCAGGTACAATTTAAAGCATTAGTTATGAATTATAAAGCCCTTATAAAGTTTGGATCCAGGCTATCTAAAAGCCCATGACTTCTCATTTGGGCCTGGCCAACCTCTAAGATCTTCAGAGGTGGTACTTCATTTGGTCCGACCATCCTCCCAAGCCTATTTGGTGGTAACATAGAAGAAAACATCAGAGAGGACATTCTCCATGGATGTTCCTGCAATCTGGAAGTCCTTTCCCAAGGAGGCGAGCCTCATTTTCTCTTTGCTCTCCTTTCATTTGTCAAGTGAAGACCTTTATATTCCAGCAGGTCTTTGGGAACTGGCCATTTCATATGCACTGGGTTCTATACTATGTCTAATCTATGCTCTTAAATTCATGTTTTATACCTCCTCTGAACAAATCTTGCCAAGAAAACCCCACCTTAGGGTCACCCTAAGTCAAAAAACAGCACATGGTTTTAATTCTACAGAGAGGTTAATACTATTACAATCTTAATTTTATGCCTGTTTTAGTTATATGTGATTTTACTTGTGCGTCTTTTTATTCTATAAGCTGCCTTGGGTCCCACTTTTTGGGTGGGTTGGGAAATGGGGTAGAAACAAAGAGATTGAGGGATTTATTTACTGGATTTATATCTGGCTTGTCTCCCAAAATGGGATTCATGGATTAATGAATTAATGGATTGATTAACTGAGTGCCAACCTCTTGCAAGATGTAATCTCACCTTCTCATTCTTGAAGGGGAGAAGGGAATAGATGAGCCTGAGACATTCGCTTGTAGCCATGCGTCATTTTAAAAGAATTGGTCCCATAACATTGTCCCTGTTTCAAGAAATGACTTCAGCATTCTCTTGAAAGCTTTCAAGGGGAGGTGGAACAAGGAGACCTCGAAAATGCAAGCCTAACTTAGCAGGTTGCCATTCCAGGAGGCTTCCTCCAGCTCAGCTCCCTTCCCACCACCCGCTCTTCTACAAATGTTAACATGTGTCTGAATATTCAGGACTTTGAGCAAACAATAATTAGCTCGCTGCCTTGAAAAAGCTCTGTAGATAATTTGAATTTTGCCTACTAATACCTTCTCTTTTATTACCGGGCACTTCCTGCTGAATTCTATCTCAAACTAAGTACACCAAAGTGACAAAACCACTTGCTGTGACTGCGCATTCATTGGCGCAGCTCTCTGAATCACAGAGGCAGGTGCTGGAAAGGGAAAGCTTGGGCCAGGTCGTGACAGATAACATTCGGGGCCTGTCAAGCTCCTTTCCCTCAAAAACTGCCTCTTTTCCTGTCTTCTCCATGAGGGCAAATTTGGGAACATTGCCAACATCAAGACGTTCTCCACCTAGGGCTGCCTGGCTGTGACAGAGCAGTCAGCCTCCATGTACAAAGTTAGGTTCGGGAGGGCTACACTTTTGATTTGATAGCTGCTCTCTGGGTCCAGAAAGCTTATTGAGAGAATGCCGTAATGAGGACTGATTTTGCAAGTCTTGTTTCTTGGAAAGACTTGGTGTGGAGTCTAGGGCCGTTCTCCTCTGGACAACCAGGCAGCGGAGAAGTGGACTGTGCTTCTCTCTGTGTACCTTTGTGGCACTGGGGTACCAAGGGGAGGCAGCGGTCACCCACATTGCAAAGTTAAAGAGTTCCAGTTACTGGGAGAAAGGAAGAGAATATGTAGCTCCAGGATCACACTGTCCCCAACACATGGAAGTGACAGATCACTTTCTTACAAAATGATTTTGGGTGCAGGCCACTGGGAAGTTCTTCTGCACAGCTATCATTAGAACAAAAAGGAACTTAATTCTCTTGTGTGGTGTCCATTTGCTTCAAGGACCTATACAGATGTAGATAGATGTAGATGCCTTAATACCCCAAAGACACCAGATCCCATCTGATCTTGCAAGCTAAGCAGGGTCAGCCCAGGTTAGTACTTGGAGGAGTAAACACTAATGAATGCCAGGTGCTGTAGGTGATATTTCAGAGGAAGGAACTGGCAAAACCACCTCTGAGGATTCCTTGTGTAAAAAAACCCAATGACGTTCATGGGGTCACCATAAGCCAACATGTGACTTGAAGGCATAGACATAGACACAGATATAGATACAATCCCAAAGCTGTGCAGAGTCAGTGCAGAATGACCAAGGGGGAGAGACAATTACTATGTGCATGCCATGATCTGGGCACCAGTAATACTTAGGAGAATACGTATCGATTTACAGTTGCCCCTCTGTTTTTATGGGGGATCTGTTCCAGACACCCCACCCTCCCCCCCACCCCGTGAAAATGGAAGAATGCCAATATTCAAGCCCTATTGGCTTGAATGGTGGTGCATACTTGCGGGCATCCATGGGCATGTGGTGTAGGCACGTGCCCCATTTTAATCCCCTCCACTTGCCCCCCTGTATGTGTGTGCACAGTGTAAGTTTTACACTTGTATAATTGAGTGATGGTTTTGTTATTCTCCACCTCTGTTGAATCTCAACATATTGCATATCCATGAACATCCTTGCTGTTTCCACATTACCAGTGAACGTTCACAAATCAAGTGGTACATTGAAGGCACTGGTGAGTAGTTATGCATAATTTGAGAATGCAGTTCCCACATGTGCAAAAGTTTGACTTGTGGGACTCTGCTGATGCAACTGTGAACTGAATGGTGATGTTATGCCATGGACAAAAATATACAACCATATACACAAGGGAGTATGTTTGTGTAAAATGCCAGCAAAATGGCCACCAAAACCTGACTCATCTTAGCCCAAGTTTTCCAACACCCTAAACTGGGGGGTTTGCTGTTGGTAAAGAACTGGGAGCCAAAGTGGCCCAGTCAATCCACCATTAGATCACTAGTAACTTTCTATCCAGTTGTGTGTTATGGCTCAGATCTCTCTCCCACTTGGCTAGCCTTAACACTTTGCTCCTGGTAAAAACTGAGAATCAAACTGGCCAAGTCAATCCATTGGTAGATTACTAGGTACCTCCAAGCCATCTGTGTGTTTGGGTCAGAGCTGGCTTTCACCTTAGTAGCCTTGCCAAACTCAAAACCTGTCAGCTGAGGTTACCACTTCAGTTGTAAAACCTGCTCACTTCTCTGACCAGGCTTCCATACCAACAAACAGGTAGCGCTGCAACGTTTCAGGAAATTCTATTTTTACTTCCAGGTTGGGCTTTCTTTTCCACCTTTGTGTACATATGTGCATCCCTGTTTGCATCTGTCTGTGGTTAAGCTTTTTGATCAGACCTCACAAAGGTGCTAATGTATTATTAAAGCTAATGGAGCTCTACAAGAAATGTTAATGGACATTAAGTTTGCATAAATGAATTACACATTAGCACAGTGGCAAGACAGCTACAATCTGCCAATTTGGGTAGTAGCTGATGGTTTTTGTTTTCCCATTATAGGGACATTATTTCCCCAATACTTCCAGGCGATATGAAAATTGTAAGCAGAATGCTCATAATGGAACAACATAATGAAGTAGAAGAAATAAATTAATACGGGGGTGGGGAGGCGGTTCTTTGTGTAATGTTATGGTCGAGCTGTATATACAAAAGATATTCTGAATCCTCTCCTGATCGCCCGGCTTCCTTTCTGCTCCTTTTGTGAAAAGGAAGAGCTGCAGGAAGAAGAGCTTTGTTTTCTTTGCTACAGGTCCATTGTCCAACTAAAAATACCTGGCACTGTGTGGAGTGAAAGCCAGCTCTATCCACGTCCATGGGCATTCCTGCCACAGACCCAAGCTATCTCAAATGCCATGATTCTGGCCAGCATTTCAATAGAAGCAGCAAGGAAGCAAAGATTCAGCCCCTGCCCCAAATGCCTCAAGGTGCTCTGAATGGCCAGCCCTCCTCCAGTCCTCTTTCGGCTTGGAGCCAAAAGAGCAGAAGCTTAAGGATAAAACTAGCAAGCTAGCCAGTGTGATTTGAAATAAGTTATATAAACAATGTTTGTATTACATGATGATACATATCCTAAAGGCACCAGATCCCATCTGATCTTGGAAGCTAAGCAGGGTCAACACTGGCTTCTCCTGGAATGGGAGACTGCCAACGAATCCCAGGTGATGGAGGGTGTATTTCAGAGGAAGGAATTGGCAAAACCACTTCTGAGTCTTCCTTGGTAAAACAAAACAAAACCGCCCTATGAAAAGTTCATGGGGCTGCCATAAGTAGACAGGTACTCAAAGGTGCAAACACACAGCTTTATGAGCATTTAGAACCTCTTCCTATAAACCAACAAATATGTGCCTTCAAATTGCCTGACACTCTATGGTGAACCCACGAATTTCATTGGGTTTTCCAAGGCAAGGAATATTCAGAGGTGGTTGGTCACTGCCTTCCTCTGAATATAGCTTACACAGCACTTTATATATTCCCTGGTAGTCTCCTTCCATATAATACCCAAACCTCAAAATATGTCTTGTGCTGGTTTAAAAATGTAAAAATAATCATGCAGGGGGAGAAAAGTGAAGTTAGAGCCAAAGGTTATTCACTTGCTTATTTGAGAGAGTACAGAGAGGGTCCAAGCAGAGAGAAAGGTCAGATCCTTACCCCTCAAAAATGAGCCAGGCAAGCAATGGGAACAAAAGCAGCAAAAGAAGGCAGGAATATTTATTTTCTCTGTTTGCAGCCACAAAATATCTCCCTTTGAGACCTGGGTCTGGAAACCAAGTCCCAGTTTACGAGGATAACTGTCCATTCGCTGTACCACAGGATTACCTAAAATACCATATGCTCCCAGTGACTACTTCTATGACCCTGAAAGGTGATGACTGCAGCAGAAAGGAGGTCTGTGGGCTTTTTTTGGCTTTGGTTTGCCCCATCCAGGAACAGACACTGCTCCCACTTCCTGCTCTGGTGCCATGTAATGCTTGAAAAAGCAAACAGTCATGGCCAGGCCCAGGCCAACAGGCTAAGGCACAACTAAATTTGGGGCTTTGAGCCTCACAGCTTATCATCTTAGGCTCAAGTCAACAGTAGGGCTTTGGAGATCAGAAAGGGTGTTGAAATGTGCTTCAGTTACTACATGCTGCCCTGATTTGCAAGTCTCCAAAGTTTGTGAAAGCAAACATAACAAATGCCAATCCACAAAGTCAACATGCCTTCAGGGAACTACGTACAGTTGGCCCAAGAACTGAGAATGAGAAACTAGCTTCTGCGGCCAATTCAACCGCAAAACCAGCAGAAAAATTCTTTAAGCAACACTCAGTATTTTAGAATCCCAAATGTAACAGAATGAGATGAAAACCAAATGCAATGTATGTAAGGGAGGAAAAAAAGTACCCACATAATTGCTTAATGAACGGCTCTGAACTTTTTCCAGCTCTTATAGGGTAGATGGATTGAATAGGGGAGATGATTCTGGTACTCACACATTACATCTAGGTAGTACTTGGTCTGCAAGTCTTTGACGGCAGGGTGGTCTACCTGACAGATGACCGGAACCCCGTCATCTTCTCGCTTGACCTTCAGAGAAAGCTGGCTGGTCACTGTGTACATGTCTGACCACTGCTCCACTTCTGTTTTGCCTGCTGAAAAGAGGAAAACAGGGAAGCAAGAAAGCAAGTAAATGGAAAATGACTGGACTAGTGCCATCCAAGGCCTGTCCTGTACCATCCTCACTTGTATATGATTTACCTCTGAGGCACACATTACTGCTTGTATACCAAGTTACATCTAGGGGCTTTGCTCCATTTAACATGCCTCATCTAAACTTTTTGTGAACTTTTGCAATTCTTTTTTCCCCCCAATGACTATGAAGATGCCTCCAAAACATGTACGGATGCTTACTTCTACCCAAAATCTTATTGAATCAAACCTTTTTGTGCAATGGATCTTGATGTAACCACAGCTGCTCATGCAGTGAGGTACCCTGGACCTAACTCAAAAAGTGGAAGTTTCATTTTCTGAAGGTAATAAGAAACACAAACACACACGAAGCTGAAACTGGTGAGCATCCAATGAAATCCACAGAAGAAACTGAAGATACATCTCAAAATGCCCCAAAGTTGGCTGTTTTGTTAATTAAAACTCTCAATGTGTCGCATCCTGTGTTAAGGCCCTCTTTAGAAGGCTATTTAGAAACAAAGCTGAGAAATTTCTGAAGAAGGAACATTTACTGGAAAAAACTGGAACGTGTCTGGCTTTGTTACTAACCGCACAATCATCAACACTACATAAAGTGACAAGGTCATGCAAAAATACAAAGATAAAACACTCCTGACAGATGCCCATCCAACCAATTTTGAAAGACCTCCAAAGGAGGAGAGTCTACTTTCTATCAAGGCAGTCCATTCCAGGGTTGAATACCTCTTAGTTCTTTGGATGTTTAGATAGGATCTTGAGATGTGTCTCCAGTTTCTTTTGTGGATTACCATCCACAAAAGGTGATCCCATTCCAGTAGTGTCCAATAGGCTCTCGACCTTCATAACCTCCAAAGATCCCAATGTGAGCCATTTGAGTATCCTGATGGTCTGGGTGAACGAAGGACCTGCTCTTCTTGGCTGAGGGCAACCATTCCTGCCTAGCAGTCTTGACCAAGTGGCCACTGAGGCACCTGGTTTTCATAGAGAAAATGTGCGTAAGGACATGGAAGGGAGCAAAAGGGAAATGTGTGCTCTAAGGGACACCAACAGCTTTGCAACACTTGGCCAAGGTTTATTTCAAGCAAAGCACAGGAACAAGAATGGCTTGAGCTCGTACCCTTAAGTTGGCTTCCAGATGCAAAGGGAAAGCGGAGTCCACCTCTGCCGCATGTTACTACACATAAAACGTACAGCGTTTGGCAGCGAGGATTAGGAATTCCAGGATGCCTTCCAAACACTTAAGTCAATGGAGCCAGAAATCCTCCACCCTCTTTCTCCGATGCCATTGCCAAAAGCCATCATCAATAATTAAGTGGGAAAGTGACTCCGTGGATTTACAGAATTAAAAGTAGTAATTAAAATATTTCAACAGTGGTACTGCTGAAGACCAGCAAACTACAGCGGCAGTGGGCTGGAAGAGAAGCCTCCTTGGGGGACTTCCTGCCAAAAAGAAGCCGCCAGGAAGGCAAAGGGGAATGAAGAAGAGGATGAAATGGATGGAGGGGAGGGAAAGGAGGAGAAGCCCAGCACAATTCAGAGTGTTGGTGGTCGCCTACAGAACCCTACACTGCTTAGGCCAAGGCTCTCTGTCTGTCCATACTGTCCAGGCCCTGGGATCCTTAGGAGGGGTCCTTCTTTCGGTCTCACCATCATCCCAAGCATGTGGTTGGGATGCAAAAGGCAGGGTCTTCTCAGGGGCTGACCCCAGACTTGGACTTGTCCCCAGAGAAGACAGAATGGTGCCCTTCTGGCTGTCCTTCCATTAGCAGATGAAGACTTACTTTCTCATTTTGACAGGCTTTTAAGGAAAGGGCTTATAAGATAGCACTGTACAATTATAACTGCTTTTGATCCTATCTAAGTGTATGTTTAAAATAGTATGATTCCATTTCAGCATTGGATTTCTTTACATTTTTAGCACCAAAAGGTGCCTAGAGTCCCAATCTTGGGGAAAACAAGCAGGG
Organism: Phrynosoma blainvillii; assembly: GCA_026167975.1. NCBI lineage: Eukaryota > Metazoa > Chordata > Lepidosauria > Squamata > Phrynosomatidae > Phrynosoma > Phrynosoma blainvillii. The sequence goes on from JANUYF010000006.1 coordinate 33,734,227, forward strand.
CACCAAGCGTGGGAATTTGTGATTCACTTCAGAGGTCCAAAACACATTGCAGAAATAATCCAGTTTGAGACCACCTTAACTGCACTAGGGAATCTTGGGGACTGTAGCAACATAGCTCTCTGACAGAGAAGGCTAAATGTCTCACAAAACTACAGTTCCCAGAATCCCCTAGGATTGAGCCAGGGCAGTTAAAGCGGTCTCAGACTGGATTATTTCTGCAGTGTGTTTTGGACCAGAGTGGTCTTTTTACAAGGCTGCCTGGCTCTCTAGCAACAAAACAAATGAATAAGTGTACAACCACTTCATTGGACTGATTAAGGTGTGTGTTGTGTGTGGGGAGGTGTTGGGGTCTACCAGATAGCTCCTTGCTCCCTTTGAACCATCTGATCGTCGTGGCTGGTCTGCTGGCCATGGCCGTGCAATTCAGCTCAATCTCTTCTCCTTCCATTGCCGTCTCCTTCTGGGATTCGATCCTCAAGTTGCGTGGCGGAACTGGAAGGACACAGGAGGAAAACAAAACAAGAAAAGTTCAGTACGTTGTAATTGGCTGAGTTGCCTCCATGTACAATGAACATTCACATAAAAAAAGTAAGCACCTGCTTGCTCTCTCTCTTACACCCACTTTGATGATTCTGATGAAGCACTTGCATGACTCAAGTATGAATAATATGCAGAGTTTATTTCTTTTAGGGAGACAAACAAGTGTGTATATTGGGTGATAAAGGGAGCTCAATGACGCTCATCGGGAAACAAAGCAGTTGCTGATTCTGGGGCGCACAGGAGTGACATGGCATCTCAAAACAAAAGTAGGAGGGGAGGCCTGTGACGACAGCGCATGATCTGTGGAAGGACAGTTGCACCAAACAACCTTTGAGTCTTCTTCCTGGGGAAATCGGAGACTCTCAACTGAAACATCATGCACCCCAAAGCATCTTTGCCCAAGGGAGGGAGATGAATTGCAACCTGCAAGCTGCCATATTGCTCCTTCTTCCAGCCAGGCAAGAGGAAGGAATAGTAGGACAGCATTTACTGAAACCTCTCAGCAGAACTGAACTGACACCGACTAAATATCTAGTTTGGGTTACAAGAGAAAAGGGGAATCATAATGCCAACAGTGCCAGGAAATGACTCTCTCGAGTGGAGGGAACTGAACTTGAAATTCATACTCCGAGCTAATTTTAAACACCTTTCCAATGTATAATAACATACTAAGAATGGAATCTCATTAAATTGTGAAATGGTGGTGGGGGGTTGAGTCGAGGAGTAGAAGAGAGGGGAATCCATGTAACTAATCAGCAAGTGTGATCTCACTTCGTGATTGCTTGTTGCAATTCAGACTTTCTCGTTCCCGGAGTCGCGGGAGGCAGCCTTCATCTGGAGACCCTGCAGTTATGGCATTAGCAACCATTAGCGGTGGATACCGTAATCCCGTGTTTGTGTCTGTTCTGGGATCTTGTGAACTGTGAGCAAGAGAATCTCTCTCTTTCCCACTCAAACACCCAAAAACACTAAACAAAAACTCTCTGGGAAACCAAGTAACACAGAAAGTACCATGGGGCACAGTGTACCCAGGTGTGTGCTTTTAGCCATCCCTCCCACCACATTTAAGGCAACTACCGCAATTCTGTCCTAAACCAGGCCAACCAAAGTGCAGAATATCCATCATGCAAGGTTTCAAAGCTCCGCTGGCTTCTTCGCCAGGTAAAAGTGTTAATTAGACCATCTTAAACACAACAAAACTTAAGACCTTAAAACAAAACGTAGGCCTGTGATTTTCTTTCTTTTTCTCATTTTTTTCTTCTCCTGTATGATTTTTATCACTTTGGTCTGATGAAAACGCCAGCGGAGCTTTGAAACCTTGCATAGTGTATTTTGTGCATGTTTCTTTGGCCCAATAAAGGTATCATAGTTTTGGTTTTTCTTGGATATAAAGGGATCTTGTAGAACCTTTGAGACTAACTGGAAGAACAAAGCTGGCAGCATCAGCTTTCCTAGGCTTAAGTCTACTTCCTCAGATGCATTTGGTAGACTTAAATCTACAAAAGCTCATGTTGCCAACTTCTTTCTTCCAGTTAGTCTCAAAGGTGCTACAAGATCTCTCTACATACTGATTTTATAGACTAACACGGCTATATCTTTGGGGGTTTTTTGGAAAGTTTTAGTATACCTGAGTCCTCACCAACACTCCATCCTGAGTGCCACAGATTCTACCTTCTTATTTATTTAATTTGTAACCCATCTTCATCCCAATATGGAGCTTAAGGTAGCTTTATATTATAAGTTTAAAACAAAATAGAACAATATAATATGCAAACATTATTTTTAAAAAATTAAATAAACCAACATATTAAAAAACTTAAAAGAGAATAAAATACACGTAAAACACAACTTTGACATACTGCTTATTCAGGACCATGGAATAATTGTCTAAATCCCAATCCAAGGACTGCTTTAAGTGTACATATTTGTATAAGGAGAAATTGGCCCATGCTGGACATGTTTTTTTAGAGGACACGAGGCATGGAGCAAAAAGCAGGGTATACTTTTTTGGGAAGGAGGTTACTATTAAAATACGTGTTTCAGCAAAAGCCTAAAAGTTGGATTGCAACTTATTCTTTTTTAAAACAACAACAAAACACCAGAGGTTCAAACACTATCTACATTCACCCAATGGCCTGAAGATGTGCACCTCTTTCTTCTGACCAGGGCACACAACATGAAGGATTCACACAGAGCCAGGGATGGGATTTCTGCAGAGAAGGCGGAGAAAACTTTCAAGAGATCCTGGTTTTTCTTTCTGCCTCTTCCCTCCTCAAAATGAACCTGTGAAGTAAGGAAGGGCCGGTTCTTACCTAGCACTGTAATGGTCATGTAATACTCCTGGGGGGGATCCGTGTAGAGTTGGCAGAAGTATCTTCCTTCATCCGAGATGGAGACATTGGTCAGTGACACTCTGAGCTCGCTGCTGGAGAAATTCACTAACTGAAATCTGCTGTCCTTCAAAGCTGTGGAAGAAAGAGAGGCAATTGGGAAAGCGAAATGCACACGATCGACAGTACTTTCCTCTTGGAAAATAGGAAATGCAGCAAAACCTAGAAGCCTATGGAGCGGTGACAAAGGCACTGACATGCAATGGTTGATTCCCTTCTTCTCCTCCTGCCCCAAATCTCACCTATTTTGGCTTTTGTTACAGTGCAGATTTATGCAATTACTCATCAGTCAATATAAATAATCCAAACAAATGCCCCTGGTCAAAGACTGATAATTTATTTCCCCATCCCCTGCAGCCTATTTACATCCCTCCAAAAATTGTTTTCTAATTAAAATTTTATTGAGTTTTTACAATAAAACTCATACATAAAGTCTGTAGAACAATGACAACAACAACAACAGCAGCAGCAATTAACTACAAGGGCCAAAGGTATGCAGACACATGGATGCTACGTAAATCTAAAGAATGGAAGGCTTTAAATCTTTCCATCCTTGGCAGAATTGCATCAGTCAAGATGTTCATGATCCCTCAAATATTTTTCCTGTTTCAAACAATCCCATTGACTTCCTCCCAAATTTCAAATTAACAAAGAAAAAACGAGCAAGAAAGCTTTAGCAAATGGACAGACATAAAAGTTCACCTCAGTGGTTCCCAAGCTATGGTTTTCCATTTGTTTTGGACTTCCAATCCCAGAAGCCCCAGACAACATAGCCAACAGTTAGGAATTATGGGAACTGGAGTCCAAAATATTTGGAGGACCAAAGGCTGGGAACCTTTGCCCTAGATGGTTGGAAAGTCCATTAAGTGCAATTTGGAAGGGAAGATGTGGAAAGACCTAAGAAGTATGAATGGATCTCTACATGTAAATGGTTCCAGAAGGAGGAGTGAGATGTTGGACTGTGTTCAGCCAAGAACATTTCATCAAGACAAACTAAGAGGCACCCCAGCCTTCTCAGTCCTTTTTCTCACTCTGCCCAGCCTCTCAGATTGAGAGGGTTATAGCATTCAATTTTTGGGTGGTGGTGGTGATGATGGATATTAAACTTTTATTGAAACCTTTATAGCTATCCAAATGAAAAATTCTCATCCCAATCCAGCACCCTGTCCCCACTAAGTAGTGTCTGGTTCCCGGAGCACATCCATCAGTTCCAACATGGCCAGACTTCAACCTCTCTACTCAACTTTACAGGTAAAGCACAGCGGTTGGCAAACTACGCCCCGCGGGCCGAACCCGGCCCATCGAGGCTTTGTAACCGGCCCATAGCCGGTCTTACTGCCGCCGCCGCCGTTGTTGCCGCTGTGCACGCGCATGATGCAGAGCACCATTTCCCCCCTCCTTGGCAGTCTCCCATCCAAGTACTATCCAGGGCTGGTTCGGCTTAGCTTCCAAGATCAGATAGGATCTGGTGCCTTTGGGGTATTTATGCCAAGCCAAAAAGTTGGCATAGGTTCCTTAATCTTGCAACAGAAAACTTGACATGGCCTTCACAGCTATCTAGTACTTCTGGCAAGGGAAATTTCAGAAATTCAAAGACTGAGTTTTAGCTCTGTCTCTTTTTGGCAAGTTTTCAGAGCCACAATTAGGGACTTCTTACATCTTGGCCAGCAGTAAATTTTTGCTGTGGAGAGCTACATTGCTAAATCTAACTGCTCACTCCAACTAGAGACGACCTTGGAAACAAGTGCAGAATGGCTAAGTCCACATCTATGCAAATCCCATGGATTCAGTGAGTCAGTTCAACTCCAATTGGGACCAGCAATTGGATTTCGGTTTTAAAGCTTTAATCTACCTAGCAAAATACCTCTCTTTATCCAGTGCTGCCTGAACCCTATTTTGCCCTATTCAATTTGTTCGTGTCAACTAAATATTTTGGCACTTAAATTGTAATTCAGAGTGTACGTGTACAATCAATTCCCGTTGTGCGGCAAGACAGCCTGACTCTTAAATGGGGCCGTATCAAGGCTTTTCATTAAGGAGGCAATTATGATTGGCTGCCTCTACCTACTTGCTAAAGAACTGCCTAAACCTTTAACGTGCCCAACATTAAATTAAAAGGAGGCAGCGGTGACTTCTCCTTTATCAAGATTTGCCACCAGCCGCACAGAACTCACGCCTGAAGTCTCTGAAATAAATCGTTTGTCTGTTGGGATTCAAGAGCTGAATCACGGAGTCGTCACTGTTTTTCACTCTGCAACTGATGGTGGCAACTTCCCCTTCTACGACGGTCACGTCTTCTGTAACCAAGTTCTGTCCATCACCTGAAAACATGAAAACAAGATGGGTCAACCTGCGTCAGATCACTGTATCATGTTACACAGATTCAGCCGAAAGGAAAATCATCCAAGCACTGCATGAAAATAGCAAATTATTTGATTTATATTCTGCCTTTCCTTCATGAATGTGAGCCACAGCAGTATTCAGTTCAATTGCACAAACATGATTATAATGTACAATGGATTAAAGAATACAAAAGTTAAACCAAATTTTTTAAACCCAATGAAGACAGAAGATGTGAAACTTCCATATTCCAACTGCCTTTGCTTTGGCCTCAGAGGGAGAGAAGAGCAGCCAGGCACAGCTCCATCATGTGTGGGCCTCTGTGGCTATTAAGTGCCCCTTCTTCCATGTTTAATCTACCATTGTTTTGACATCTGAGGGAGAAGAGCAGCCAGGCACAGCTCCGTTGTGTCTTGGGTGTCAATGGTTGGTGAGAAGCTCTCCTTTCAGCTGCCATTGGTCTGGTCTTTGGAGGGAGAGAAGAGCAGCCAGCACCTGCTAGACTTGAATCCTCTCCGCCACTGCTATCCCCTTTTTCTTCAAAGATATAGCTGTGTTAGTCTGCAGAATCAGTATGTAAAAAGCTCTTGTAGAACCTTTGAGACCAACTGAAAGAAAGAAGTTGACGGCATGAGCTTTCATAGACTTCAGTCCACTGTACGAAATGCATCTGAGAAAGTAGACTTAGGTCTACGAAAGCTCATACTGCCAACTTCTTTCTTTCAGTTAGTCTCAAAGGTGCAATAGGATCTCTCTACATACCCTTTTTCTTCTCTGTCCTGTCTTATTTAGATTATAGCAATACAGTTGACCCTCCGTTCTCGTCAGGGATCTGTTCCGGACCCCCCCCCCCCGCAAGTACAGAAAACCACGTATATTCAAGCCTCGTAGGCTTGAAAGGAGGCACATGCCCCATTTTGTGCCTCTCCGTTTGCCGTCCATGGATAGGTGAGGGATGTGGATCCCAAGTCCGTAAGAACGGAGAGGCGAGTGTAGCAACTTCATTTATATGCTTCTTCATACTGCACTAAGCAGTCTCTAAGAGGTTTACGACTGTACTCATTTTAGCGACTTCGGAAGGATGCAAGGCTGAGTCCACCCTCGTGGTTTGTTTGTGAGTGAGTGGCTGCAGTATTGGCATGAGTGGCTGCAGGACAGTGAACTGTAAAACTAATGACTTTTAAGCCACCTTGGGAGCCTTTCTGATTAAAGTTGGGATACCCTAAATCAATCAATCAATCAAGCACCCTTTCAGTTAGAAGCCTCTGTGAAACATAAGATCAAGTACCAAAGGCCTCTTGAATTAAAAAGTAGTCAAACCTACGTATTGGCAGGGGTTCAGTTCTCCCCACTGTGAATACCAAAAAACAAGGGACCCCAAGTCCCATTACCGTCAATGGATGTTGCCATTGGCACGGCCAGATTGGCACAGCTCTCTGAACATGCCGCCATTGATGATAATGTTCCAATTTGCAGGTGGCTAGCCTGTCAATATTGTATCTCCCAATTACTCCCCCACTGGAGAATAAAATTGGTACATGAAGACCTTGTGGCTAAGTAACTCCTCAGCCTGCGTACATTACTGTAGACTAACCTTGACTTGCCTATTGCATTACCTAATTACATACACATAAACATACACAGAGTAACTGGCTGGGATGAATAGCACTTGCTTCCAGGTTGCAGCGCCTGCTCTGCCTCATTGCTATCTTTCTTTCTGGCCACCTTCTGACCACGATGCTCTCCATCTCCCAGAGTGACAACAGGCCAAGGAACCAAGAGTGCCGAGTAATATTGCGTGCGTCACTTCTGTGCAAGCCAAAGTCTTCCATAGTAGAAATACATCCCAGCAAACCAATGCCAGCCATGTTAAAACAGAGGCCATGCCTGAGGCTTCTTATTAAAATCCCATTCTTAGGAAGAGAGCTGTTAACTGTTTTGGGCACCGCTGACAAGAAGCTTTATGAAAAGGCTAAGTGGAAAGGAAAGGGGAAATACACAAGCACCACAATTATTGTGCTAAAAATAGGAGACACTTTTTCTGCAGACAGGCAAACTCGGTAAGCAGCTGGAAAAGGTAATTCCAGATGGCTGTTAACACACAATGCCCAGGAAAGAGACCCAGGTGGCTGAGGTGATGGAGGAGAAAGAGAGGACCAACTCCTCCTTGATCCAAACAGTTTAGAATAAAATAGTTATGCATCTGGAGAAGCACACTCTGCGGGGTTATCTCAGTTCCACAAACCAAAAAGTTTAAAACCCAGACAATTAATGGGACTCCTGCAAAACACAAATCAAGAGCAAGGGAAAAGGAAAAACAGGAATTGGGGATGGGAAAGAGGGGTGATAGAAAAGCCAAGGCTGCATCTACACTGCAGAAATAATCCAGTTTGACACCACTTTAACAGCCATGGCTGAATGCTATGCAAATCTGGGAAATGTGGTTTGTTGTGGCACCAGACTCTCTGACAGAGAAGGCAGAATGCCTCTCAATACTACATTTACCAGAACACCATAGCATTCAGCCATGACAGTTAAGTGATCTAAAACTGGATTATTTCTGCAGTGTGAATGCATCCCCAGAGAACCCAAACTCAAAGTTTCCATTGCATTTGCCGAGCTTCACAGCCAGGTGGTTTTCTTTGAACTGCTGGTCCCTTAAAGAGTGTCTTGGGGATGGTTAAAAGATAAAATAAAACAAAAGGTAGCATCCAAATATACACATATATATTCCTGGCTGTCTCTCTTTTACGTACCGCAGTCCCCATTGCCTATGCCTCATTTCCCTTACTATGGAACACAGACCTTTATGTAAATGTGCTTTTACACTGGGAACATTTCTTCTTCTTCTTTTTTCTTTTCTATTCCAGCAGTTTATCGAAGACCCAATTATGCACTCCTAGACCTAGCAGAAACTGCGCTGACTATTAAGTACCTTGTTTACGGCGCCATTCTTTCCTGAAAGCTCCACACATTTTGCCGCAGAAGTGTGGCTGCGCGTTCGCGGCAGGCGTCCGCCACATTAAAGAGCTCGCGGCCAACACTGGCCAGTTAGGAAAGTACCTTGTAGGGTTGTTGAATCAGATTTCTAAAACGAATAGAGTTCAGGCATAGAAGGAAGAGTATAGAAAGAGAATCTCTCCCTGTCCATATCAAAAATATGCACAAGAACTCGGGAAGATTAAAGCCCCAAATCCAACCGCAACCACATCCCAGCCCTTGAGGACCGCTACTAATGCAATGGTTGAAAGGCATCTGCTGATACAGAAATTTTAACATTTCTGGTGCAACGCGCGACATTTCAAAATGGCACAGCAGCCAACTCAGTGTCAGCAGCAAGTGCCAATATTTGCAGCTTTTCATGCAGTGTCTGTGGAACTGCATATCAACACCATCACCAAAGAGGCAAACAAAGCAAAACAAAACCCACGGTTATAAGACCCTTTCCTGTGTTGAGCAGAGTCTTCCCCATCCAGGTTAAAGTTGGCTGCAGTCTTTATTTCTGGGTCTCTTTCCTGCAAGCTGGAGGCAAGTGCTATCCATCCCAGGCAGTTACTCTGTGTGTGTTTATGTGTGTGTAATTAGGAAATGCAATTGACATGTCGAGGTTAAAGTAATGTGCACAGGCTCCACAGTTACTTAGCCACAAGGTCTTCATGTACCAACTTTCTTTCTTCTCCAGTGGATGATTCATTGGGAAGGACAGTATCGGTGGGCTAGCCATCTGCAGATTGGAACATTATTCTCTGCCAGCTCCCTGGTCAATTAGCGGGTTCTTGCTTCAGACTGGAGGATTTCAAAGGCCACTGCATCCATCCACGTGTCCAAGGGGTGAGATTCCCTTTGGGTCCCTATGACCTCAGAGGTGACGTAGATAGTAACCCTGGACAGGGTCTTTCTGTTGGTGGTGGCAGCCCAATTTTGGAACGCTTTCCCTCGGGGCAAGAGCTCAACTGACAGACTCCGACGGCCTTTGGAGAACCTCTTTCTTTGCGCAAATGATTTAGATACTGTTTTATTCTAGCAGGGTCCATTTTGTAAACAGTATTTCACCATTTTAGTATCTGTTTCATCTTAACTAGTTTGAATTACTGATGGGTTTGGGAAAACATCAGGATTTGGCAGGGGAACCCCATTCTTTGCAATGCGATCAGCCTTCCTTGCTCTTGGGGCAAGGGTGTGCACAACGAAGTTGGTGGGTGGCCCCTGGACCACTTTTGTGGCTTCTGAGCCCCCTACCAGCCTCCCAAAGCACCCAACCCACCCATTTTATTGTATTTTTAAATCAGCATGATTTTCTGGCTATTTTTGCTCTCAAATCACATAAAAAGCCCCCCTACATGGTCAAAATACTAGTACACAACTCTCATACACCCCAGAACTGTGCACTATCTCCCATTTTCCTCCCTTTGCAGACTCTCTCAAAATGGCAAAAGGAAGTGTCATCACATCACTTCCAGGCACCATTTTGAGAGAGACTATAGAGGAAAATGGAGGTTTTTGGACTTGGCATGGTCCATAGTCAGGGATTAAAGAGGGCGAATGAACCCTGGTCCTCTGTAAGTTGCTGACCCCGGTTTTGGGAAAGGACTGTACAATCTTCAAAACTTCCCCATGGCCACCACGTTTCATGCTGGATGAAGTGGAGCAGATGGAATCCATAACCCACTGGCACCTTCTGAGAAGCAAAGTGCAACAGGTAAGATAGCAGCTTAACGTTTTGACGCCTTCCTCACAGCATACAACTGGAAAATTCCTGCCACAAATGTCGCCGGTTTATTGAGCACAAAAGCCTTGGTGCGTAGCTGGTACTGGGCTTCAAAGCCAAGCAAATTCTGACATCAAAGACACTGAAATTAACTTTATACTTTGCTGGCAGCAGGTAGGCGCCGAAAATGAGCACGCGAAACATTCAAGGGAAAACTTTGTGCAAGACGTTTGTCTAAAAGAGAGCAGAGAGCGAGAGAGAGCAAGGGAGAGATCTGATTGTCCTGGTTTCTAGAGTTGGGCTTCTGCTTACTATACATCTAAATCAGCAGGTGACACTGTGGAAGTCCAGAGACAGAGAACAAAAAGAAATCCTGTTACCATTCATTTGCTCTCAGTGAGCCAGGTAATATTTCTTTGTCAGAGGTTCCAAATCCAACACTCTCCCATTCCTTTTAATGAACCAAAGCCACTGTGTCAGCCACAACATCTGGGTTGAAGAATTAGGTACGCAGGTGCCTGCTTTATATTGATTTGGATATTCCAGGTCAAAGTCTTTGCAAAGATTTTGTACGATGCTGCTGTTGCTGCCTAGGTATGGGATGATTCTCGGATGGCTAAACTGGAGGCACTGCAAAATGCCTTTCTTAAGAAACTTTTGAAGTCTTCCACCTGGTATTTCTGCAGTTTTGGTTCGGCAGAGGTTGGTTTTCCTTCCATTAGATCACACATTCTTTTTGTTTTATTTTATTATTGGAGAATTTTAAAAGATTCCTCAGCCAGGGTTATTATTTGAACAGTTATTGAACTGCAAAGTTTGGAGCTCAAGGTATCACAAGTTGCTTCAAGCAGATCGTACTCCGAGCGTATTCTACTCCACAATGCTTGCATCATGAATTTTAAAAAAGAAGCTCAGTAAGTACATTTTTGGCTATATTGGTCGCCTGGACAAGCAGGATATAAATAATTCTAATTTCCCAAAATAGTATAAACTATAAATTTGACCACCAAAAAGGTTTTTCCTTGGCAAAGTGTACATTTCCCAAACTTAAGTATGACACACGAGGCCACGTGGCCATGTAACACCTAATCTATCTGTAAATGACTTGTATGTTTGTCTTGAATACAGTCACCCCTCTGTTTTTGCGGGGGATCCATTCTGGAACACCCCATGAAAACAAAATATTGCACATATTCAAGCCCCACAGGCTTAAATGGTATGTGCGCTATTTTAAGTCTCCCCACTTGCCAATCTATGTAAAGCGCAGACCATGGACTTCAAGTCTGTGAAAATGGAGAGGCGACTGAACTTGTTTTTATAATGTGATTTTAATATTTAAACATTTATTATTAGGAGTATTTTTCTTATGAATGTTTGTTTTATAGGTTTAACATGTTTTATATATATTCTGTTGCCTAATGGCTTGTTGGCTGAAATAAAGGTAGGGTTATGTTAAAACTTATAAGTTTATCTCTGGTCATTTCTAGACCGATCTGGGCACGGGCTGAGAATGGGATGGAATGGGAGAGAATGCGTTTTACCACTCAGCAAAATGCCACTGATGCCGCTGGGAGTCCCCAAGCTGTTCCCCAGCTGTTCCATGGCCGCCGATTTTGAAGAACGGAAAGCTACCATTTTTCAAAATCAGCTGGTATAGCATGGATGGGGAACGGCTTGGGGATGCCCGGAGGCATCGGCGGCATTTTCCTGAGCGGTAAAACACATTCTCGCCTGTTCCATCCCATTCCCAGCCTGTGCCCAGATCGATATGGAAATGATGAGTGATAAACTTATTAGGCAAGTTTTTTTTTACAGATATACAATTTCAAATGACACCCACAGTTATGATCAATAGCAGATATCCTAATAACCTTTGGTTCTTCATTTGTGGAGCTCCAGAAATTGAGGGCTTGCCTCATTATTATTATTATTTTTTAAATCATATGTACTTTATATGCAACACCAAGAACTTAACCTTTGGGCTCTGTTCTTTCTCGCCTACTCTCTAACAGCGTTCCAGAAAAGATTTTCTATCTCATGTGTGATAATATCTCTACGGTAACTCACAAGGTTCCTCTTTTTGCTCTGGCAGCAATGAAAATTTGGACAAGATTTATAGCTGATATTGCACTGGATAGTTCTGGGGATGTTCTTATCTAATCTTAGTATGCTTATTTATATTCAAGTGTTTTAATCCTATTGATTTCTTAGAAGTATTCTAGATTTATATGCTATTTATTCCATGCTATACTTTTCAATTGCAGTCACTTGTTTTGTATGCAAATGGCCTACGGTCCAAGCATGATTAATTGACTACTACTGCTTGACACTTTGCAACCAGCAAGTCTGTTCCATTCCTCACATCTGTGCAATACTTGAACCAGCTCAAACACACCGACTGGAATTGCTTTTCATCGGTCCAGGACAAGGAATCAAAAGAAGATAGCTAATGAGGATAAGCAGAGTACCAAGCAGTCACATTCTGCCTAAATGCATTTAGACTACCATTGTTTTCAACTGGCAGATGAATGCTGTAGGCCAAAGGCAGACAAATGTGACCTTCATGCTGTATGGGGTCCCTGGATATCAGTTTGGGTCCCCAAAGACCTCCATCACTCTCCTGAAGCCCCTCAATTCCCCTCATTATTTAAAACAAATGTGTGATTTCCAGACACAAGCAAAGATACCCCTGCCCCATACCCACAAGCATTCCTGAACCCCACATCATGTCCCAGTACCCCCATATTCCTCTGCAGTCCCTCTCACAATGGTGAGAGGAAGTGACATGGTGTCAGAGGACTGCAAAGGAAAACTGAGGTCCGGAGTATGAGAAAAACAAAAAGGGGGCATTGGCCCTGACACAATTGCCTACCCCTGGTGTGGTCCAACAAACCTGAAGGACACCAGGCTTTGGAAGTTTATGGAGAATACTGATTTAGAAGGACCAAGAATATGACTTAGGACAATGCAGTTTCTTTCCACATTTCAGAACCACATTTATTGGTTCACACATTGAACTTCCAACCCATTTCTGCCTTGCTGAATAACAACCGGTATCCCTGGGACTTCCTTTGCGTGAAGACTTGTCAAAGGCAAACGATGATGATGATGAGGTTGATGATGATGTTGATAAGTAAATTATCCTCTACCTACCTTCTCCCACCACAGACAACATTCTATAATTACAAATGTAACCGGAGAATTACTATCAGAGACAAATGACAGCAGCAGACCATGATCAATACCCCAAAACTGTTCATCATGAGAGTTTCCAAAATATTGTGTGGCTCTATGGTGTGCCATATCTAGAATTTGCATATATCATCTATGTGATAAATGGATGCCATGCAGCCTCAAAGGTGTCTTCAGCTGTTTTGCCTCTGGGAAGGCTGTGTCCAAGCGTCAATTTCTCAAGCAAAGTGAGGAGCTAAATGCTGTCTAACTAGTGACGAATGGACAAACCTTGCAAGTTCTTCCATGTCCTTGCCAAGCATGCTTCCCAGAAATGAAATGCCCTCTCATTTTTCAGCTGCCTTTAACCAACCTAGCAAGTCCACCAGGGAAGCATTTCAACCACTCCAGATTTCACACCCCGAGCGTAAAGCAAACCCATGAGATACAGCTGCCCAAAAATTGAAGCAACTGAATAGCAAGCAATGTTTAAGCATTATTAGAGTTTTAATTCTGTCTTAGACGAATGCCATTCTTCCCTACAAGCCCAAGTTCAATGGACACTGACATGTAATGGGGAGAAGGGATTTTGCAAGGACAGTCCAACTGTTGGCATGCCATCAACATACTAGCTTCAAAGAAACATGGAGGAGAAAATAAACAAGAAGGAGCTCCTTGTGCAATTCTTTTCATTGCTGAAAGGGTTTTTGAGCAACTCATTAGTACAAATGTTAAATAAAAGAAACAACCTCACATTTCACAAGTATGTGGACGATAGGTGTGTTTACATGCATATGGGCCAAGAGAGCTAAGAATGGAAGCTCACCTAGACCAGTGGTCCCCAAACTTTGGTCCTCCAAATGTTTTAGACTTCAGCTCCCAGAATTCCTGATTGTTGGCCAAAATGGATAGGGCTTTTGGGAATTGAAGTCCAAAACATCTGGAGTATAAAAGTTTGGGAAACACTGATCTAGACCTTCCAGAGACTTTTAATACCAGCTCCCTAGGTTGGTGTATTTCAACCCAATACAAAATTGTAAAGAATAGGAACAAAGTCTGAAACATTTCAATCAGTTGAGCCCAGAGACAAAATACAAAAGAAATCTTGGAAACTTCTGGATGGAAGTAAGCTTGACCAGAGGCAGATGGACAGACCTCTGGTCTGGCTCAATCCATAAGCAATAAAAGCACAAAATAATTGAACAAAAAAGCAGGTAACAGTACTGTTTTCAGATAGAACCTGGATCCCAGAAGGATACTACAGAATTTGCAGGCAAGTTAATAAAATTTAGTAAAATTATTAAAAATGAAAGCATCAAACCCTCTGACATCTGAGTTAATAAAATTTAGTAAAATCACTGAAAACGAAAGCATCAAACCCTCTGTCAGTCTTCCTCAGTGATACACAACAGAAAGTACACATATGCAAAGAGAGCAATTCTTGTTGTTACTGCTTAGAATGAAAAGAGAATAACATACTGTTATTCTTTAAAAATAAGACTGCTGCAGAACCTGTAGACAAATCTTTGCAAACAATTGTCATTTAAAGATATGATTGGTGTGTGTGTGTGTGTGTGTGTAAGGCTGGGGTCTTCAGGAAACATTTCCCATCTATCCCCTATAAACACAGAGCTCACAGAAATTAAAGTCATTAAGATCTGATTTCCATATCTGCAATTATCAGCATATTCTTTTAAACATTTACTTTTAAGACAATCCTATCTTTCAATTCATTAAGCTCATTCGCCCATTTACGAAGCTTTATATCAAATCAAAATCCTATTTGAATTAATAAGAATTATGGGGGGGGGGGGGAAAAGTAATTTAGAAATAAATGATCTGAGGTTCAAACCATTCAAGCTTTTGATTAGGAAATACCGTACGACTGAAACTAGGCAGAGGATTGCTCTCAGATCCTGGGAATGGAAGATGTGAATGAAGCAGAGAGATGGGGAAGTTTTCTAGGTCTAAAGTCTTTTTCTTGGTTCCAGTGTGTTCTAGTGCTTCTCATTCAACTAAAAAAGGCAACAATATTTGTTGAAAATCAATGTCTGAAGTACTTTCATGCAACTTGCTTTCCCCAACATTCACTAAAACCCAAAGTCAAAAAATGGAAATGATGATTCAATTGCATTGCATAGATTGGAGTAGAAAAGACAACTCTATATTGAACAGCAAACTTATGGAGCCATTTTCCTATGGAAAACTTGTGACCACTCAGAAGACTGCACTATAACAAAGAATGTTCTGTAAGATTATATATTATTTATTTAAAATATTTCTGTATTGCCTCCCAGCCCACAAGGGCTTCCAAGGCAATGAACAAATACAAACCCAATAAAACAATACAAAGATAAAGACATTTAAAAACACATTAGAATACTCTTTTAGAATACCTAAAAACAGATTTAAAACACCCCTACAGTGTATATTCTGGGAAAATATACACAAGATCATGAAAGAAACGTTACAGAAAAACATCCCACTTAAACCTGAATTGTTTTTACTAAATATAACAGAAGTAGTTGGAGGAAAATTAAATGATGATGTAAAAAGTATAACCTTAGATATAATTACTGCTGCACGCATGGTGTATGCTAGATATTGGAAAATGGAGATAACATCTACCAAAGATGAATGGATAATAAAACTAAATGACTTAGCCATCATGGACAGCTTATCCACATATATTGCTGGGAAGACATCTCAACAATATGAAAAGAAAAGGGGAGTGGTGTCAAAATTGTGGAAAAAGACTAAGAACGAAGTATATAATGTACAGTAACACAAATCGAGAAAACAAGACATGGAATAACTATCTTGAACTTTTAGACTATATTGAGCTCATACAGAGGTCTAGAAGAAGCAATATAGTATAAAATAGTATCAAAGAAAATAAAATCACTCAGAAGTGGAAAAGATTGAGCCTTAGGGAGGACACCACTGCTTCTACAAACCTGTAAGAACCACCTTTGAGACTAACTGAAAGAGAGAAGTTGGTCGCATGAGCTTTCCTAGACTTGGTCTACTTCCTCAGATGGACTTTTGCATGGCGAAGCATCAAAGACTATCAAGGCTATGTCTTTGAATCCTGGCTTACACATGTGTTGCTCAAACAATACATTGCCTTCCCTTTGGAGAATAAAACTGGCCCTTGTTCCCTTGCTTTTAGAAAAACTAAAGACACACCTTTTCCAACTTGGCAATGAAACTGTTTTCATTGGTTTTATTGTTGTTTTTACTGTCTTTGTGAAGGTTTTATCCCTTGTTTGGTCTTCGTATCTCCCTCCTTACTGTTATGAGCCGATATACATTGCCTGGGTGGTTTTTACAGCAAGGTGGTACAAAATGCTTAGGAATAAAGGAAGACACAGACTTGAGGGATTGAAATTGACACAGTAATACAAACTTCCCAATTTGTCTCTGCTCCTTTATTTAGACTTGGCCTTCAGTTTAAACAGGTAGAAGTGGGTGGATTCAGAAAATACACAATGGCATTTGCAGCTATAATCTCTACAAACAGGTCTGCCCTGTGGATACTGGGACAGATATAGGTTTCTATCACACCCCTGCCCCCTCAAAAATCTCATTCTGCCAGGTTCCCATCATGCGCACTGCAGAAAATAGTGAATCAAATCGACACATCTTTTTCTTTTTTTTTAAAGAAAAAATACTACCCATCTTCTCCCTTAAAAAAAGCAACCATTGGTCTATTTCCGATAGTGGGTTTCAGTTAGCTTCTCCGCAAATGTGGATCTGCTTAGCACATCTAAGGCATGCACATGAAGCAAGGACTTGACACATTCATTTACTGAGCAATAAGTGGAAAGAGCTTCCAATAAATATGTAAAGTATATATGTAGGTAAATACATAAATGGGGTCTAATTAGCTGACGTGGAGTAGTGAACGAACAGCGCTGGCAGTCTACCACTCAACTCATTTGACTAATAGCAAATCACTGTTCTTTCAACTCTGGCTCCTCTTCCACCCTTGTGAAAATAACACACATGCACATAAATGAACTTCTGTCACCAAAGGTAAATGAACGACTTGGATGTATTAGCATCTTAAGCAAAGGCACATCTCAGATTCTGTATGTACTTAGACCCAAGGGGGGGCATTTAACTCAAGAACACCAACAACACTTTTATGTGAGGGATTATATATATATATATATATATATATATATATACACACATACCCCTCTAAAAACGGAGATTCACCAATATTCAAGCCCCATAGGCTTGAATGGGCGCACCCCTGCAGGGGCATACCCTGATTTTATCGGAGGTCACGCCTTCATGAATATGCAACCATGGACTTCAAGTCCACAAGAATGGAGGGGCGACTCTGTGTGTGTGTGTGTGTGTGTGTGTGTGTGTGTATTCCATCACATAAATGTGTTTTTGGTGTCCACGAGTCTAAGTACGTACACAAGATAAGACAAGGCTGTATCCTTTCCCTCTATCTGTTCAACTTGTATGCAGAACATATTGTAAGGAAAGCAGGCTTGGAAACAGAAGAAGGAGGAGTGAAAATAGGAGGAAGGAATATCAACAATCTGAGATATGCAGATGACACCATAATACTAGCAGAAAACCTCACAGATCTGGAAGACCTACTAAGGAAAATCAAGGAAGAAAGTGCAAACGCAGGCTTAATGCTGAACATAAAGGAAACAAAAATAATGACCACCGAGGACCTTCACAAATTCAGCCTAGACACTGAAGAAATAGAAATAGTCAAAGAAGTCCCATACTTGGGATCAAACCTTGATAGAAATGGGGATTGCAGTCAGGAAATCAGAAGAAGACTAAGAATGGGGAGGTGGCTATGAAAGAACTAGAAAAGATCCTAAAATGCAAGATATACAACTCAGCACAAAAGTCAAGATCGTACAAGCCATTGTATTCCCTATTATTCCCATGGATGGATGTGAGAGTTGGACAGTTAAGAAAGATAGGAAGAAAACCAATGCATTTGAGAGAACGTGTTTCTGGAGAAGAGTGCTGGGGATCCCATGGACAGCCAAAAGAACAAACAAAGGGATCCTGAAGCAGATCAAACCAGAACTATCTCTAGAAGTCAAGATGACAAGACATAGACTGTCATACTTTGGACACATCAAGAGAAGGCATGAATCGTTGGAAAAGACAATAATGCTGGGGAAGGTGGAGGGAAGAGAAAGAGAGGAAGGCCACATGCCAGATGGATGGACTCTATTATGGGTGTCACAAGTATTATGGGGTTGCAGGATTTAAGCAGAGCAGAGCAGTAGAGGACAGGGGGTCTTGGAGATGTCTCATCCATAGGGCTGCCATGAGTCAACACCAAAAAATATAGTATAACACAAGTGTTTACAACTCCTGGAGGGCAGGGCTGGGGATTTGCAGATCAGAAACTCAACACAGCTGTGTTTAATTGTGGTTTCCTATAAATCCTTGGAGACCTCCTCAAGCCCTCCCTTTGTTGTCTGCTTGGTGAAGGTAGGTAGGGGTAAGTTTTCTTCTATCTCTGAATGGGCAGCAGGACTCTCTGCTGGAACCAGTACTGCAATCTGGTCTGTCTCTGAGATGTATGGCTCTGGAACCTTCTTGTAATCTGGTTCAGCAGAAGGTCCTACCAGGTCCACTGCTTCCATCAGTGAGACAGAATCCATGGCCATGTTTTGGAAGTAGGAAATGACAGTAGATTTCAACCTGATTTTTAGTGATACAGGAAGCATCATCCGCTAGCATTTGACACTGAATTCAAAGAAGTATTGGGTGGTGGTATAGCTCCAGAAAAAGGCTAGGGGCAACTATGCAGTTGGTTGTTCTAGTCAAGTGGTTGAATTAAGTGGTAAAGAACCGAGGACGCTGTGTTTCCCCAGATTTGACAGTTTCGCATGTTTATTTTAACACCTCTTATTTTGTATTATTTTCCCTCTTTTTGTTCCTAGCACTAGACCAACCACAAAGACCCCCGAGCCAATAAATTGAGACAATAGGCCTTAACTGTTGTCAAGGAGATATTATTATGATATATATGTAAGTGCCCATTTAGCTGATAGAATGCAAAGTATCCACTTGTTACAAAGCTATCATCTGAGTGTGTATTTAAACTATTGTCATGCCGGATCGTATTTACTATGTCTTGTAATGATTCCAAAGGAGCCATTATGGTCTATTATGTGGCTTACATATTTAAACTGCATAGTTAAAAAGCTTCTGGAATTTAAAACTAATCAGAAAGTCCGTATAGTGAATATCTAAGCTTGGAAGATAGGATTCTAACTTAACATTTAAAAAAAAAATCACAATAGCAGATTAATAAAAAAGAAGAAAGCACAGAGATTATTATGTGTTCCATTTGTGTGTAATTAACTTTAATTGAGGGAAAATCTGTGCATCATGAATATCAATCAGAGCCATTTTAGTCCTCTCCCCCTCCACCCCACAACACCCACATTTTGCTGCTTGCACAAGTTTGTTGTGATTCTCTAGAGTTAATTCAGCAAAGAATGTTCTTCTTCATTCCGTCCCGTTTCTTCTCTTCCTCTTTTGCCCACAGTTGCGTTCTAGATGGGATCACATACCGCAACGTTGTGGAAAAACTCAGCCATGATGGCTTTTTAACACATAATCTTCTTGGCATTTCCCTAGTAACTTGGCTAAGGCACCTCTTATATTCCAGAGGAGTAGGTAAGAAAGATTTTGCAAACAGCCGTGAACAGAAACTTCCCAATGACAATGTGTGAACTTCACAGTGGTTCCCAAACTTTGGACCTCTAGATGTTTTGGACTACAGCTCCCAGAATTCCTGACTGTTGGCCAAACTAGTTGGGGCTTATGGAAGCTGAAGTCCAAAACACCTGGAGGACCAAAGTTTTGGAACCACGCTTCTAGCACCTAGTGGATTTACACTCCATGGTTGTGTGTCTATATTCTTAACTGAATCAGATGGGTATTGCTCTCTTGTGGTTGTGCAAAGAAGGGGAGCTCTGGGTAAATGCAAATGCCTTCCCAATATCTAGGTCACCACCATGAAGGCCCTTCATTGTTGTTGTTGTTGTTGTTGTGTGCCTTCAAGTTGTTTCCAACATATGGTGAGCCTATCACAGGATTTTCTTGGCAAGACCTGTTGAGGAGAGGTTTGTCATTGCCTTCTCCTGAGGCTGAGAGCTTGACTTGCCCAAGATCACCTACTGGGTTTCATGGCCAAACTGGGAATCAAACCCTGGTCTCCTGAGTTGCAGTTCAATACTCAAACCACTAGACCAGAGGTAGGCAACCTTTCCCCTTTAAGGGCCGAGGGACTTCAGCTCCCAGAAGCCTCAGCCATGTTGGCCAATAGTCCCATGTTGGCCAATAGCTCCTGGGATTCTGGGAACTGAAGTCCCCCGGCCCTTAAAGGGGAAAGGTTGCCTACCCCTGCACTAGACCATGCTGGCTCCAGACAATAGCACACCACAATCCAAGAACTCTCTCCACTGTTCATATGGTTATCTACTCCTCTTTTGTGTGTTGTTTGCCTTCAAGACATTTCCAAATTATGGCGACCCTAAGGCACCTGGGGTTTTCTTGGCACGTTTCTTCAGAGGGGGGTTGCCATTGCCATTCTCTCAGGTTGAGAGCATGTGACTTGTTCAGGTTAGCCCTTGGGTTTGATGGCTGAACTGGGAATCAAATCCTAGTCTCCAGAATCAGAGTCCAATGCTCAAGCCACGATGGCATGCTGGCTTTGCTTTAGGAAAAATCATCTCTCCTGTTTTTGTTCCCTAAGGACCATGGTTAAAACTGATCTTGTCACCCCATACCCATGCCTACAGGTTTTGCATTCCTATTACTATTTACACACACACACACACAATCCTGCAAATTCATGGATATAAATGTTCATAGGCACAGTGTCTGCTCCCCATGCATCTTGTCAAGCAGACCAGGCCTGCAAAAGCTTAAGCTGCAAACTTCTTTCTCTCTTTTAGTCTCAGAGATACTAGATGCCCTTGCATTATAGGAGGGGGTGTCGTAAAGTTGTAATTATCACCTTTTAGTTTGTTTTGATTTGTAGCTGTTAACTTATCTCTATATAGTCACCATCCAGATTTACACATTTTCCCACAGCATTTCTTGACCCTCCGAATACCGTTATTGTAGAAGTCTGCAGATTGTGCCTTAAACAACTCTTTCACTTTGTGAATAGCGTTGTCATTGGTATTGTCAAATTGGCGACCTTGCAACAGATTTACCATTTTTGGGAAAAGAAAAAGTCACTTGATGACGATCATCATCAAATATCATCAATGTACCATAATAACTTCTGGGTGATAATTATTACTTTACAATACCCCCTTGTACTTCTCCATCTTACACTTTAGTCACTTCTGGCACAACCGGTCACAAAAATAAAGGACACAATGAGCTGATTTTTTCAACATCATGCACTTAGAGACCAATGATGACACTGACAAAATTTCATCAATAGACCATAATAATGTTCAGGTGATAATTATTACTCTACAATACTCCCTCGTAGTTACAAGAGCAGGACCTCATTAAAATGGTGATGGAGGAGAACCACCCTGGTCTGAGCAATGGTCTCTCCTCTGCTCCATTTTGCTGCGTTGTGCCTTGTTATGGCTACAGAGGCAAGATGGACATGGCTGGGAAGAGAATAGGTTTTGTAACATGCGACAACCCTTTGGAGAATTTTGAGAAAAGGTGGTAGGAAAGAGAGAGAGAGGAAGACCACATGCTAGTTGGATGGACTCCATTAAGGAGCCATGGGCATGAATCTGCAAGAATTGAGGACAGTAGTGGAGGACAGGGAGTCTTGGAGATGTCTCATCTACAGGGCAGCCATGAGTCGAGACTGACTTGAGGGTAGTTGATGACAACAACAACAACAACAACAACAACAAACCCCTATAAAACTATTGATAAATGGGAAAGCAAAGACTTATGGTACTCTGCCTCAAAAATTTTAGCTTTACTTCTTTTTAGAGTTTTTTAAAAAACCTTATACAACACTGTTTTAAAAGGCCACTGTATGCCAGTCTCCTGTCTTAGTGTATTATTCTTTGTTTTTAATGGCGACTAGGCGCAATGAGCGCCCTTGAGCCAAAGAACGGAGGACACATATGGTATGCGCCATCCTGTTCTGCAGATTTATTGGGCAGATGGTCCATGCGTTTAACTCTATTTTATGGTATTTTATTAAGAAATGCTTTTATTTCAGCACGGGGGGGGGGGAGATGTTTTGGAATCAAAGAAAATGGTAAGGATACAATTAGATGCTTCAATTACTGCATCAAACACCACCAAACTGTTTACCAAACATTTTGTAAGTATTCATCCTCTGCCTTCTGAGTAGTGAGAATCCTATTCTAATCTAATCCCATTAGCTTCAGAAGAACAGCCCTGTGTATTTATTCCAAAGCACCGTTCAGTAAAACAACACGGTTTATGTTCGAGAAAACTCTAATCACCAAATGAAATAAATTAATGACAATCATTGTTACATTAAATATCGTTGCTACCTTCTGAATGGTCCGTGTGCAACCTGATTTTGGGTGGAAGATTCTGCACACAAGGCAGGCTGTGAAGTAGATGAAAAAATCCCAAAGGATGTGTTTATATAGCAAGGCTAAAAAAGGGAGCCTTAACCCATCTGCTGACCCTTTTTACTGCTTATCCAGCATGGATGAAAAGCTGCAAAGGACTTCCAAGGTTTGCAAGAGGTTAAGGGAGATTAAGACACTGGGCTTCATGATTAAGGAAGAAGGTGGTGGCATCTCTTGCAAGAGCTGGGGGTCAGCTCAGGACGACTGGCAGATTATTTGGATCCAAGCCCTATGGCATCCTGGAAAGCAAGATAATCTTCCTTGCACTCAGTTTCCATCCTAAGCAGATTTCTTCCCCTCCTAATATAACCATGAAGAAGAGTTAGGACTCCTGTTGGAGTCTTACGCATTCGCAAAGTCCCTGCAGAAGCGGTGGATGTTTTTGACCGATGTGAAACAACCACATTCAGTTCCCAATTTCTCTTAAAGAAACAAATGGACATTTTGGTCTGATGTGGAATGACTACATTCAGTCCAGGGTTGCAGAAACAGAGATCTGCATGTAATGCCAGCGTGCATGGATGCACATGGATCCTTTATACAGACGGCCTTCCATGTCCACGGATTCTGCAGCCACGGATTCAACCATCCGCAGCTTTAATATATATAATAAATTCCAAAAACTAAGCCTTGATTTTGCCAT
The DNA here is from genome assembly GCA_026167975.1 of Phrynosoma blainvillii. Taxonomy (NCBI): domain Eukaryota; kingdom Metazoa; phylum Chordata; class Lepidosauria; order Squamata; family Phrynosomatidae; genus Phrynosoma; species Phrynosoma blainvillii. The sequence goes on from JANUYF010000006.1 coordinate 33,757,624, forward strand.
TTTATATAAGGGGCACCATTTGGATATGTCATTGTAATTAAAGGGACTTGAGCACCCATGGATTTTAGTACCCACATGGGGTCCTGGAACTGAACCCAATGGATACCAAGGGCCCAGTGTATACACTGTGTTTGGACACACTTTTGGGTTGTTCTTTTCAATGCACATTTGGTATCTCAGTTTGGTTGCACAATGCTGCCTTCCAACATAAAAGCTGCATAGGACAATTAATGGATAACACTGAGTAAGGAGATTTACAACCCTGAGGCAAGAGATCTGCCAGCATCCCACCCATGGGGCTGCTTGGTGCTCCAGGAGAACAGAGAAACATCCCTGCCATTGACGTAAGGTAAAAGGAAATTACTCCTGGAAAGGATTTAATCCCACCTCATAAACTGCTCAGCTCTTTTGTTTGCAACAACAAGGCATCGGTATTTCTCTCTGTGTGTGTGTATATGCACATAAAGTAGCATTGTCTTATTAAACCTTTCATTCTTTTGGGTCAAACTGCTTGACCTGCTGCTTTCATGAAGAGCAAAGTTATTCACGAAACACATTTAGGCTGATACACAAAGATCTGAATAGCTTGCCCATGGTAGATGAAAACAAGCAAGCCCCAGTGAAATGGGAATGCTTCCCTTTCTTGGAGGTGCCAAGCTTTGTGCAATTCCCATGAGCCCTAGCCAGCAATGGTCAATAATGGAAAATGATGGGAGCTACAGTTCACCAACATCTCTTAGGTGCATGGGCTCAAACTATGAAAAGAGAATGCTTATTTTTGCCACTACAGGTCAAATTTCCCTTATCTGGAATGCTTGGAATTAGAAGTGTTTTGGATTTTGGAATATTTGGGTATACATAATAAGAGATATCTGAGATGGGACCCCCTGGGTCTAGAGATGAAATTCATTTATGCTTCCTATACACCTTATACATATAGCTTGGGGTAATTTTATTTTAAATAATTTTGTGCATGAAACCAAGTCTGTGTACACTGAACCATCAGAATACAAAGATGTCACTATCTCAGCCACCCAAGTGGACGATTCTGGAATATTTCAGATTGCAAAATTCCAGATAAGGGACACTCAACCTGTAATGTAGACAGACACATACTTTTAATGTTCAACTTTGGCCTTCCTAGCCTCTTAACCCAAGCAATTCAACGATCTTTGCTGCGGCTAAAAATATAGTGATCGTCTCAAAAGCAAGAACATTTTAAATCTGCAGAATGAGAGAGAAAGTGAGGGACCAGCATTGGGAAGGATTGCTTCCAAAGCAGAATGAAACAAACACCATTTTTATTACCTTGTGAGTTTTGTTTAAGACTTATCGCCATAAGATGCCGCAGCAACCCACATCTGGATAGAAAACTGTCAAGACTATTTTAAAACGATGCTCAGTTTAAAGAGAAAGAAATAAAACTTTTGAGAAGAATGGACAATGTGTGTTAATTGTGTTGACAATGTTAGACATTTACTTTCAATGGAGTTAAATTAGTGACATCTGTTCGTGGCCGAGAGAATAAAAGGGACTATTTAAGATGGGGTTGTCAGCAAGAAAACATCAACACGGCTTGGCTTCGATTAGCCTTTTCCGGTCACAATCATTACAAGACACTAAAAAGAGGGGAACAACCCCGCCTTGCTTGCTCCAGATTTTTTAGATTTATGCAGCAGAGATGGCAATAATAGTAATAGTAGAGGGGGGGAAACGAAACACAGGATGTTTTAGGCAGAAAAGTGCTGTGCTGGTTTCCAAGCTTTGCAAGGCAATTATACAATTATACCTAGCATTTATGTGCACAGCCCTTCTCCTCTGAGAAATAAACATCAAGTATCTTAATTGTCTTTACACAAGATGGAGCTCGGAGCAGTCGCCGGAGCGATGGCATAGAAGAAAGGACGGAGATAAGAGATGAAGCAGGGGAATGAGCAATCAGAGCTTGAGCATGGTCGAATTCAAAGATATAGCCATGTTAGTCTGTAAAATCATTGTGTAAAGAGATCATGTAGTACCTTTGAGACTAACTCAAGAAAGAAATTGGCAGCATGAGGAGCTTTCATAAACTTAAGGCTACTTCCTCCAATGCATTTGGTGGATGCATTTTGGTGGGCTGGAAAAATCAAGGTTTGTTTTTCAGAAAATATATATTATATTTTCAAGCCGTGGATGGTTGAATCCGTGGGTAAAGGATCCGTGGATATGGAGAGCCGACTGTACCTAATCCTTGAACTTTTTGGACATGCTCAGATACAAATGGCATTTATATGTCTGTGCTTGGCTTCCATTCCACCAAATACATCTGACGAAATAGACTGAAGTCTACGAAAGCTCCTTATGCTGCCAACCTCTTTCTTTCAGTTAGTCTCAAAGGTGCTACAAGATCTCTCTCTACATACAAATTCTACAGACTAACACAGCTATATCTTTAAATTCTACCCCTTGGACTTTTGTGATGGTCATGGACTAAACATGGGCCTTGCACTTGTATCTGAGCTTTCTGATTTTGCAAATCTGCTTTTTACAAAACCCCATCTGGAAACACACAATGTCAGAAGCGTTGAGTGCAGGAAAGGGGTGGGCAAACTTCTTTTTAAGAAGAATAACGAAGACAGTGCAGTGTAAAGCTCTCAAAGTTTGCTAAAATCCAAGTAGCGAAGATAAATCAGATGTTGTGTGTTGTTGTTGTTTTGAGGTAAGCGTAGGGGTGGGGTGTTTTCAAGAGCGTTGGCAGCCGTTACGTTCAGTTCAATAATTTTGTCTTCTGAGAACAGCAAAACTCCAGCCTCAGATGTTTACCGTACCTGCTTCAAGGGCATTCATTAAGACCGACAGCCGGCGTGACAGAAATTTGGCTGGGAGAGGAGTCTCTCTCTCTCTGCATCGCCCAATTCATTCCTTCTGCCAGTGCGAGATGCTGAAAGCCTTCCAAATTAAGGCTTAGATCTGACATGATGAGCAGGAAGGATCTGTGTTGGAACACATCAGATACGCTCTTGGAGAGTATGTCACCATCCATTGACATTAGGAGAGAAGTAAGTGTGTGTGTGTCTCTGTGTGTGTGTTTGTGTGTCGGAGGGGGAGGCAGAGAAGAAAGAAGAAGAAGTGGAAAGAGAAAGAAAGAGAGCGAGAGAGAGAGAGAGAGCACACACCTCTGCAAGCAGGTGGGAAAGAATACATTTCATTCTCGAGACAGTTGTAAACAGATGATAATAATCATGCTGAATAATACCGCAAGGTGAAAATTACTCACATCTCTCATGAAGAAGCCAAGTGGGTCTGGATTATGATGTGAAGGGGCAATTTCTTACCTGAAAATTAGGTTTCCGTGACTCAGACACACAAGTCAATGGTGATGGGTTACTCATTCCCATCAGCTGCCATTCAAAAAATGCAGAAGGTGCTAATAGGAAAGGCCGATTCTGGCAACTTTCCTTCCAGAGAAGACCTGAGACGGTTGGCTAAATGAAACAGAGGACTCCAGGACTCTCGAGGCCACGGGGCACGAAGGCATGGCTAAGTGGAAGAAGGCAGCTGCTAACCTGTATTCACCAGCTACCTGGTCACTTGCGTCTTTGTCTAAGCGCAGGGTAGTGGGAACCCATCCATCCCAGTCACACAACAACCTGCACAGCCAAAGGCTGATAAAATGTAGGTGATGCTGCTTTGACTTCCACCAAATAAGAGGTGCTGTACAAGTGTTTGACGTATCAAATATCTTGCGAAGTACAGTCAGCCCTCTACATTTGCAGCTTTAACTCTTGCAGATTTGATTATTCGCGGATTTGATTAATATGTTCTCTCTAGAAATCTCTACGTCCTCCAGTGCAACTCTTTTGGAAGTTGACCACAGAGTTGCACTGGAGGACTTAAAAATTACTAGAGAAAACACTCCTCTAGGCATTTATAGGTCCTCCAGTGCAACGTCATGGTCAGCTTCTGGAAGATCTTGACCACAGAATTGTCCTGGAGTACCTAGAGATTCCTAGCAAGTTCTTCTCTCAGGTAAAAAAAAAAAGTGTTTTAGTATTTGTGGTTTTTCCACTTTCATGGGGGTTCTGTGCCCTTGACCCCAGCAAATGTGGAGGGTCCACTGTACTTGCAACCTCACCTGTGTATTTGACTCAGCACATACTGGTCCACAGATAAGCATTCTGGTAGTCTTTAACGTGCCAAATGATTCGTATCTCCCTTCCCCAGTGTGAAATAAAACCACTGTTATTCCTGTTTTACAGATAGGCAACCCCAGGCCACGGAGGGACGCAAACCCAGGCTTCACTATAAGAGTGAATCTCACTGAACTGAGATTTTATTCAGTAAAGCCCAGTATACCATGGCAGAGATTGTAAACTGGACTTGGAGTCCAGTTCTGGGACACTCAGTTCTGCTTTGCTCTCAAACTCTACTCCAACTGCAAGGCTAAAAGCACATGCATGCATGCAACGATGCCAGTCCCCATCAATACTCCATTCTATGATTCTACCTTCTGCCCCAAATTAAATAGTTTTCAACTTTGAATTCTGGTCTTGCTATTTTGGTATATCTAAAAAACAAAACAAAGACAATGAAAGAGAAGGATTCCATGGAGCAGAAGGAAGCTGAACCTTTCCTACCCTTCCTTGCAGTCTGCTTTTTTCTTAGTATATTTGTGAAAAAGCCCACGGATCATTAACATACTTCTGCCGGACCAATCTGCTTCCACATTGCTTGCTTGGTGCTTACAGAACAGCAGGTTTCTGCCTCAAAGGGGCCCATGGTTAAATAGATTCAGTACAAATAAAAAAGATTGGGGTGGTGGGGAAGAGATCAAAATAGCTAGAACATATTGTGCAACTTGGCTATGTGCAAAACCGATCTCCCAAAGTTCACCTTGTGCTAATGCTGTATATGTTCAGACTTAATGGGTACCACTCATCCCAAACTCCTCCACAGTGATCCAATTTTAAAGGAAATTAATGTGACAAAGGGGCACTCATTTCCTTGTCAATTCTTTGCTTGCAAATTTAACTCAACTCCACTGAATTCCAACTGAAAGCTTGCTTTAATGGCCAGCTCCCCAATACTTTGCAGACCACTTTTGTAATAATTAAGGAGCCGAGACAGGCACTCGACCTTCCTGGGCTCTTCTGTCTTCTTTATACCTAAAGATTTCTTTTTCGGTGTTTTCTTTCTTTGACTGTGCGATATTGGGAGGTTTAGGTAGGAGTCCACTCTTACTCCGTCTAAACCAGCACCCTCTCCAACCGGAAGTTTCATGCCACTTTTGCAGACTGGTTAGGAATGCTGCCCACTGCCCAACACTGCCTGTCTGATGCCTTTAAAAAGGATCAGGGAGAGAGAAGGCTGTTATGGGATGCCCCAGCCTCAACTTGCAGGATTTCCAGAGAAAAGTAAGTCCAGAGTCTGCTTATACAAGGATTTATAACACCACCAGCCTGGCTTACAAAGCCCTCTTGGGAAAATGCAAAACATAAAATCGATAAGAGATCATTTCCATAAAGTCCAGCATATTAAACAGCAGCAGCATCATAAAAGTCCACAGCTGTCGCTTAAATCCAGGAGTCTTAAAACAAACAGTTCAGCATGCAGATCCCATTGATTTCAGTATGACTTTGACACCGTAACCTTCTTCCAGCCTGGTTTTTAATGGCCTCCTCTTGCCTTCTGCTCATCCCTGTCTGTTTGCAGGGAACTCCACTCCATCTGCCGCAGCCCACCTGAAGCAGGAAAGAGGGGCAACCAAGGGCAGGAGAGCCCCTCTGGCACCCCATTCAGTTCCAGCCCCAGCCCCATCCATTCCTCTCCATCTCCAGACCCAACGGGCACCAACCTCTTCCAGGCCAGGGCAAGAATATATGCACAGCAACCCATGAGATGGAGAGAGATAAAGACAAAAACTGATAACTGGTGCAGCAAGACTTTAGAAAGTGTGTGTGGGTTCGGGGCTGCATCCGCACTGCCGAAATAATCCAGTCTGACACCACTGTCTTCACCGTGAGACCGAAAGTTGTGAAGATTTGCATCCCTACAAGAGAATGTATTTGAATATGTGTTTTTCCAAGCAGATTGTGCTCCCAGATGAATGGGAGGGATGCTTTTTAGACTCCCTGCTCATTGCAATCCTCCCCAAACAAGCACGGCTTCCCAAACAGCTTTGCAAGAGCCTTCCCCCCCACACACTAAGAATTGCACAGCCACATCAACATCAATCCACATTCCTTTCTTTGCTACAATTATCCATTACCAGTATCAAGCCATATCAAGTTCAGATTTATGACCCATCTGCCGTGTTGTGATTAGGTGTCATCCCTGTCTTTCTATTTCTCTGATATTGATAGATAATATTCTACGGCACTGTATCATCTGCCCTTTCAAAGGTTACAGCCAGTAGATATTCCAGAATCAATACGGATCTTATCTGTCACAAACCTCGAGAAAAACACACAACAAGAGATTGGCTGCAACGCCTGCAGACGGACCAAAGGGAAGGACCCAGGATGGAAGCAGAGGGTTGCAACTTTGCATTCGGCTTTTGCAGTCTGACTGTTTCCAGCGGGAAGGAGAGTAAGATGTTTTATAGTGGCTGACAAGTTCGTGTCCTTTGATAACGTTAACAAAATCTGCAGCGTGGGTTTTACTATTCATAAAACCACCCCGATGTTTGCAAGGTTGGGAAAGGTATAAAAGGATAATGCATGTTCATGTGTGATTTTCCTACTGGCTCAAGAAAGAGAAAAGAAAAAGAAAAAAAAAAGGGGGGGGGGATCTACATACCCAGCATATAGTCTCCTAAAACCCATTTTTCAACCCAAGGAGGAAAGGAAGAAGGAGATCTAAGAAAAGGTTGCCTTCGCAGCCCGTTTTCTTTTGCAACAAGAGGAAAAGATGCTGCCACCTCCCTATCAGAGCTTCATTTATAAATGTCCAAGCAAAGTTGTAAGCCTTTAGTAAGAGAGAAGCAAACATGAAAGAGGCAGGAATAATAAATGGAGAGGTTGCAAACCTCCTCTGAACAAATCTTGCCAAGAAAAGCCCATGATAGGTTCATCTTAGGGTTGCCATACGTCAGAAATGACTTGGAGGCACACAACGACAACAACAATAACAACAAGCTCAACAGACTGATCACCACCTCCTTGCACCCCAAAATGATGTCCTCTTCCTACTAGAGATAGGGATCCAGAACACTGCTTTGTAAATAGACTAAAAGAGGACCACTTAAACTCACAAGTTTTAAGAGACCAGCTGAAGATAGAAGGCATCTGGGTTTGTCTGATTTGGTACTGCAGATCACACAGGAGCAGAAGATTAAACATGAATCCAGGAATAAACACCTATTTCAAGCTAATGTTTAGGCAGCTCGGGAAGGAAGCACAGGAGAGCAGGTAGAACAACAACAGTAGCTAGAATATACTTTTAACTTGCATTTTTTGCAAGGGCACTCACCCCAAGACACTCCATCTCTTGGGGCAAAGATAGTACCCATTAACACGCACGACTGCAAATCAATCCTTTGTCTTGTATCCAAAAATAACATTTGCTAAAATACATCTCCGGTCAGATACAAATGATGCAGAGTGGGCCTGGCTTATAATTCAGTGCCACTGGGACCCAACTGGCACATGAGGATGCAAGCAAGAATACTGGTATTCTTGTAAGGTATCCTGAAGCATGGCAAAGAGTTTCTGGTGAATCCTTGGCACTATGTCAGTTGACCACCGCTGGATACAAGAGATGGTTTTGAACCTTGGTCTCCAAGACTAAGAAAATGTTGCATCCTTTCACCTGATCTGTTCAACTTGTATGCAGAACATATTATAAGAAAGGTTGGCTTGGACGCAGAAGAAGGAGGAATGAAAATAGGAGGAAGGAATATCAACCATCTAAGATATGCAGATGACACCGTAATACTAGCATAAAATCTCACAGACCTGAAACAATTACTAAGGAAGATCAAGAAAGAAAGTGCAAAAGCAGGCTTAATGCTAAACATCAAGAAAACAAAAATAATGACCACCGAGGAGGACCTTCACAAGTTCAACCTAGACAGTGAAGAAATAGAAATAGTAAAAGGATTCCCATACCTGGGATCAAACATGGATAGAAATGGGGACTGCAGTCAGGAAATCATAAGAGGACTAAGAATGGGGAGGTGGCTATGAAAGAACTAGAAAAGATCCTAAAATGCAAGATATACAACTCAGCACAAAAGTCAGAATCATACAAGCCATTGTATTCCCTATTCCCATGGATGGATATGAGAGCTGGCCAGTCAAAAAAGAAGATAGGAAGAAAATGAACTAATTTGAGAGAATGTGGGGCTGGAGAAGAATGTGGCTGATGATCTCATGGACAGCCAAAAGGACAAAGAAAGGGGTCCTAGAGCAGATCAAGCTGGAAACCTCCCTGGAAGAAGCCAAGATGACCAAACTGAAGCTGTTGTACTTCGGACACATCATGAGAAGGGAGGATAATGCTGGAGAAGTTGGAGGGAAGTGGAAAAAGAGGAAAGCCACAGTCCAGATGGATGGAGTCTATTATTAAGGAGGCCACTATGGGTATTAATGAAAGGATTGCAGGATCTAAGTAGAGCAGGAGAGGACAGAAGGTCTTGGAGGGGTCTCATCCATAGGGCCGCCATGGGTCGAGATCAACTCAAGGGCAGTTAACATCAACAACTAAAAGAGCTGTAGTCCAAAGTTCAAGTCACCGCAGCACACTGGCTCTATTAACATTTCCCAGGTAAAGAAAGAACTGGTTTTATGAAGAACCCTTACTTGCCATTGATGGTAGGTGGAAATGAAGCCCAAACACCCATGTTCTTATATCTTTCCTAGAAGATAGTAGGGTGAGGTGGATAAGATAAGATGATGCCTCTCTCATTCTTCTTGCCAAGAGGGAGTTGCTCTTTGACCAGTTTAAGCCATGGCTACTACAACATCCTTTCCCAAGTCAAGTGAAAGGTACCATCCAAGGGTTCTGGAAGACTCTCTTTACTTCTGCTGCTGTTGAGGAACCCAGAAGGGAAATCTCACTTGTGACAGCCTCCTGTGAGTTCTGGAAGATCGTAGTTTCCACATTGTGACTTAAAGAATTTGTCTTCTTTCTGCGCTCCATCTACTATTTAACCTGCAAGGCTGAGAGGCTGCACATGTCTTTTCTTTCTCTGGTCTGGTGCATCTCTTAGAAAGATCTTCTCACCTGGGGGAGAATTATTTGTGTTAAACCTTAGAGCAGTGGTTCCCAGACTTTGGTTCTCCAGGTATTTTGGATTTCATCTCCTGGATATTGGCTATGGTGACTGGAGCCTCTGGAAGTTGAAGTCCAAAGAGAATCAAAGTTTGGGAACCTCTGCCTAAGAGGAAAATTGACCAAATTAGGATGGTCACAAAGGATTGAAAATATAGTTGTATAGATGGAATATCTATTTAGATTAATCAAAGTGTATTAAGCAACACTTTCCATATCTGGATTTAAGACGTTTGTGTTTGAAAAGATGTGTGGGTAAAATGAGATTTAAAAATCGGATGAATAATTGAATCTTTCAGGTTAAGATAAACCATATAATTGGACCATAATAACATTGTTCTGCTGGGAAGGAAGTCATTTGTTACTTATGTCATGTTATACTGTTATTTGTAACATATGTCATATTGTGTAATTGTGGATTTCTATACAAGTATGTTAGGTTTGATTGTTTTTTTCTTCTTTATGGAGTACAGGGATGTTACTTTTATGTTGATATGTTGATGTTTTTGTTCTTTGCATTTTAACTATAACAGACTTTACTGAGAAAATAAGCAATTGGGAGAGAAAAAAGGGAAGGTCTTCTCACTCGGAGCAAGGCTTGATATAACACAGGCCTTCCTACATGGAGCAGAGTTTGCATGCAGGGACTCAATGGACAACAAAAGTTCCACAAAGTGGAGTTGTGACTTTTGGGGGTTTTCTCTTCAAACAAGAGGTCTATCATCTTTAAGCTCGGAGCAGTATTTTGATCCAACATCTTTCCATTAAAGGAAAGAGAGAGTCAGGGCTTTTGCATTCCAGCTGCAGCACCTTCCCACCGGTCTGCAATCACTTTCTGACACAAACTTTTGTTCACCTTCCCTGGCAATTTTTGCTATGATTTTACGTGCATCGTTTCTCTAAGCAAACAATTATGGGCTGCATTCCAGAATTCTTCCAGAATGGGGGGGAAAAGATGTATTTTCCTATCCGCTATCTGAAATTGAAAACATTGCCACTCCAGGCTGTAACGAGCTAATTTATACATTCACAAATGTAACCCATTTCTTGAACACTTTTTAACATTCATAAGTTTGACAGATGTTACTGACGGAACATCCTCCTCAGCATCCTAATCTCTCAAAACACAAATATCTTTATTTCAAATGACAATACAAGATTGAATCCTGATAAAATGAAGAGGTTTCTCTTAAATAATAATAATAATAAAAATAAACAAAAGGAAGCAATGAAGGAATGGGAGGGAGGGGGAGAACGGTTTTCCGTTATCTGCCTCCAGATAGAGATTGCCTATAAAAATGTTCCATTGTATCAATACTCTATTATAGCTTTCAAAAGCAAAAACAAAACCAGGAACATGGGAATACAATCACAATAAAAACCACAACACAGCAAGCTGGAATAGCACAGGAGATCCCCAGCAGAAAGCTTGGCCAGCTGAGAGTTTTGCAAGAGACCATTTCTCTTGCTTATGGTCCCACCAAATGAGGAACGCCCAGAAACTTAGAGGCTGGGAAGAGGGTCTTCTTGGTCTGGACCCCCACAACGGGAACTCTTTGCCGGACAAGGTGGGGCTTCAGACCGCTTTAGCAATTCATGTCCTCATTTCCTAAAGGCAGGATATAGCTAAAGGGATTGATTAAGTGAATGACTGATTCCAACTTTGTTGACCCAAGTCTTCAGGACCATTTGAAGTCTGACCGGACATAGGAATCTTTGTTGTTGTTAACTGCCTTTGAGTTGATCTCGACCCATGTTGACCCTATGGATGAGACATCTCAAAGAAAAACCCCTGTCCTCCCCTGCTCTCTGCTTAAATCCTGCAACTCCTTAATCCCCATAGTGACCTCCTTAATAATAGAGTCCCCCCCATCTGTCCTGTGGCCTTCCTCTCTTCCTCTTTCCCTCCATCTTCCCCAGCATTATTGTCTTTTCCAAAGAGTCCTCCCTTCTCTTCTCATGATGTGTCCAAAGTACGACAGCCTCAGTTTGGTCATCTTGGCTTCTTCCAGGGAGGTTTCTGACTTGATCTCCTCTAGGACCCATTTGTTTGTCCTTTTGGCTGTCTGTCCATGGGATCCTCAGCACTCTTCTCCAGAAACACATTCTCTCAAATGCATTGGTTTTCCTCCTATCTTCTCTCTTGACTGTCCAGCTCTCACATCCATACATGGGAATAATAGGGAATACGATGGCCTGTATTCTTGGGTGGCATTTATTTGCTGATTGCTGGCTGTATTTGATCTATTTTCTTTTTTCATTTTAGAGCTCAGTTATAAGATTTTTTAAAAGTAAGTGCTTAGTTTTTGGCAGTGGTAGTGCTGTGTGTGTTGCATCACTTGTCCTGTAACTTAAGAGTACTGTGTGTGTGTGTGTTATACAGTATGTATATATTTCCTGTTGTTATATGCCTTCAAGTCATTTCCAACTTATAGTGCCTAAGGTGAATCATTACCACAGGGTTTTCTTGGCAAGTGTCTTAAAAAGGGGTGTGCCATTGCCATTCTCTGAGACTGAGAGAGTGTGACTTGCTCAAGGTCACCGTGTGGGTTTTCATGGCCGAGCTGCGATTTGAACCCTCTATACTGCTTCTCAGTGAACTAAGCACTCTCTAAGCAGTTTATAATATGAAAGCTAATTGCCGCCAACTAGATGGGTAACTATTTTACCGACCTACCAAAGGATGGAAGGCTAAGTCAACCTTGGAGCCCTGGGATAGAACTCACAACCTTGTGGCTGCAGAATACATATATACATATAGTCCCAACTTGCAGTTTCCCTATATACTGTAATTATTATGATGCAAGATGGGAAGGCATGGGGAGGGAAGAGAAAAGTAGCCTGCGGACGCTTCTCTCTGGCCAATGCCAGGAACCAGGACTTAATTGTCCTGTGCCAAGATGGCCTTCCAGGGTGAACATGGGTTCAGCCTCCCACCATCTCTTGGTCTCCAGACACCCCAAGGCCAATGGAGCTCCTTCCCCTGGCGGAGGTTTTCCTGAAGGTATCTCCCCATTCCCCAAACAACACGGTAGGCATTCTGTTCTTGAATGTTCACACATTCCTTAAAATTACCTAAGCAAATTGCCTAAGCGAAATTAGCTAGGATTCCACAGCTCCTCACCTGGAGCCTCAACAGCCTAAGCAATGGAAAGAGGGAAATAATGAGTATGCCCATCAAACAGATCCGTGATTAAAACCTACCAATTTTAATTTCTAATGAACCCAACAGCAAGAGAGCAGGAGAGCCTCTTGCACTAGATTAACTGAAACACATTAGGATTCTGCAGACTCCTTTGGTAATGTGGCCCAAGCATTTTTCCTGGAATACAGATGGCTCTGGCTTCAAAGCAAAGTCTCCAAATATTTGGCCCTGTCAGCAACACCCTCACTTTGCAAGTCAATGCCCCGTGGAAATCCTACTGGGTTCTGAACCACGTACGCCTAGCAAAGGCAACTCGCTTGTTTTGATTTCCATGGATAAATTGATCAATGAATACCAGCAGCCACACCATGCTTCCAGAACGCAAAAGGCCGCTTTCTCTAATGAGGGGCTGGAAGGAAAGAGCCCTGCTCCTTCACCAACCTCCATCTCAAAACAGCATCGGGTGGGAGATCGCCTTGGACTGCACCCAAAATGAACATTGCAAGCTGCATCAGAGGAAGTAGGCTGAAGTCTATGAAAGCTCATGCTACCAGCTTCTTTGACACAGTCTCAAAGGTGCTACAAGATCCCTTTGTATTCTGATTTTCTGGACTAACATGGCTATGTCTTTGAATTCCAAGTACAAGCCAATGGGTGCATCATTGGCATTAACCCATAAGGGAATGAAATGAAGGTTCACACATTTGATTGATGGAAGTTATTTATTGTTCACCCTCAATCCAAAGATCTCAGAGTGGAGTATGGGCAGTAAAATCACAGATCAATTCTATCTGGTAGAAAAATCCCACATGGCAATTTAAAACAATCTGGGGGAACAATTTGGGGGAAATGAAATACCGAAACCCACAGCCTAGTTAAGCAATGATCGTTGCTGTTGTTATGTGCCTTCAAGTGCCTTCAAGTCATTTCCACTTAACGGTGATCCTATCATGGGGTTATCTTGGGAAGAGTTGTTCAAAGGAGGTTTGCCATTGTCTTCCCCTGAGGTTGAGATTATGTGGCTTGCCCAAGTTCACTCAGTGGCTTCCATGGCTGAGCTGGGAATCGCACCCTGGTTTCCAACACTCAAACCACTACACCACACTTGCAATCTACACTGGTCCCAAAAGCTTCAGTGAAATTTTAAGCTGGTGCCAAAACTAGGGAAATGAGAGTGCCCAACCAAGCCTCCAAGGAGGAGAATATTCTACAGTAGGGCACAGTACGGGCATGAGAGAGAAATGCTTAGATCAATGATCTTGATTTCTGACTTCTTCTGAAATTAGCAAAGTAATCTCTAGCAGAGGGTGTGTGCTGGGAGGAAAGCGACAGTCTTGTTGCCTACCTCATCTCTCCAAGAAGAGCTGATTCCTAGAGACAGGCTCAATGGCAGACAGACAGAATACCACCGAGGGCAATGCCAGATGTATAATTAGCAACTGCGGAGCTTCATGAATTATACATGCCTGGATGATGAGTCAGATGAGACAAACTGTTCAATGTCTGTAACCCTACCCCAATTCTTCCCACAACTGGTGACTAGCAGGTTGGAGGCATCTTTACCCGTGAATCCAAGGGACACCTCTAGAAAGGGATAAAACTTCTAGGAAGGCATAAAACAGGTACAAACAAACAAACAGCAAGCGTTCGTCTGGATGCCATATCAGACATGGCAATGACGAACAGCCGCTGAAAGGCCAATGCATTCATAAGTTTTAAGCATTGTTGCAACACCAACTGTCCTGATTTATCCCTATGATAAAGCCTACATAAAACTACTTTGCTGTATTTATTATTTTAGAGAGGACAGGAAAATGTTGATTTAGTTCTCCATATGTCACCGCTGGAGTTATAAATGTGGGAAAGAGATCGATGCAGGTGCCTTTACATATTAATCTATTCACTGCACATTGTGTTACTTCTTCCTTGGCTTCACTATCACAGGGCCTGGGAAGGCATCAAAAGAAAATCATTTTGACAAAGGAAGGTGGGATCAGAAAACTCATTCATTGGCCCCACAAAAATTCCAGACAATAAAAGTGTCCCAATCGAAAGGTGTGTGTGTGTGTGTGTGTGTGTGTATACAACACATAACACAGGACAGCCTAGATAGTCATGGGAGAGGCCTATGTGCAAAATGTACACATGGTACCATCAAGATCTCGCATCTCTTTGGTGGATGCTGAGCTTGCCATAATCTCACAGTGTGTAGTACTCTGTATATCACAGCCCTTTCACACAACTGCGATCTATTTTGCTGCATGTGCAATGTGTATTTATCTCATATATCTCACTCCAGCAACTGATGAGGATAACATTTCATGTGTCTGCTATAATGCATTCCATTCTGCAAAATTTTACAGCACTAAATGCATCTGTCAGTCTTGATTGGACTCCTTTTGTGCATGTCTGCTGTAACACATGAACAAAGAGCAACCTCCAAAATTAAACAATGTATGTGGAAATGAGAAAGAGAAAGGAGGAGCAAGCTTGTTTTCTGCTGCTCCAGAGAATAGGACACAGAGCAATGGATTCATGCTACAGGAAAAGAGGTTCCACCTAAAAAATGGGAAGAAATTCCTGGTGGTAAGGGCTGTATGATAGTGGAAGGCACTGCCTTGGAGGGTGGTGGAGTCTTCTTCTTTGGAGGTTTTTAAACAGAGGCTGGATGGTAATCTGTTGGGATGGCTTTGATGGTATCTTCCTGCATGGCAGAATGGGGTTGGACTGGATGATCCTTGGGGTCTCTTCCAACTCTAGGATTCTATGAAGAGGCGTTTATGGCAGCGCTATTAATGCTAAAGGCCTCTGAAGGTGCAAATCTGGACTGTCTGTGACTAATTTCATACATAGCAGAGTACCACCAAGCCTGCCCCTGGCAGTACCCTCCGGTTTGGTTTTCCTTCTCCCTGCTCCCCACAGCAGACAGTTGATGCATATCACCTCACATTGCCTCAGGCCCATCATCAGCTGCCCATGATATGGCTAAAGCAACCATTATCTGTTGAGACACGCTGTCAAGTCACCACTGACTTGTGGTGACCCCTTGAATGAGAGATTCGTGGTTAAAACCTCTATCCAGGTCCTATCCTTGCAAACTTTGGGCAGCCATGGCTTCCCTGATGGAGTCAACCCATCTGCAATGCATTATTCCTTTTTTCTTTCTTTCAGCTTTCTCTAGAATTATTGACTTTTCCAAAAAGTCATTTCTCATGATATGTCCAAAGTATGATAGCCCCAAGTTTAGCCATTTTGATATCTAGTAACATTTCAGGCTTGGTTTGCTCTCAGACCCATTCAATCATTGGCAGTCCATAAAACTTTACTCCAGCACCCAAATTTCAAATGCGTTGACTTTCCTCCCTCCGTCTGTGTCAGCTTTCTTCATTGTCCAGCTTTCACAAATGCAAACAGGAATGAGAAATGCCATGGTATGGATGAACCTGACATTGGTGTTCAATAGTTTATCCATGTACAACAAAACTATGATGTTGGGTAGGTCACACTGGGTGTTTTTGCCAGTTCGTTCCTCTGAAATATAGCCCATAGTACCTTATATTCATTGGCCATTTCCATCCAAGTATTAACCAGAGCTGACTCTGCTGAGCTAAAAAGGCACATCAACATATACTCTGACTGCCATTTAAACCTCCAAAAGACTGCCCTAAACCAAGTGCATTCATTCCGGTTTGAAGCAAAACACAGTGGTTACCTTTTGGAGACGTGATACACCAAACTCTGTTCAGTTTTTAATTAAGCCTTTATGTTTGCCTTCTAATAAGCGTGTGGGCCTGGAGGTTTAAATGGCTGTTTTAAGCCAAAGTATATGGTAAATGCCTTTTTGCAGGCACTACCATTAGATATAATTATGCAGTGGGTAAAACGTGTGCCACGCTAGAAATGTCATTTGGTTTTACAGTTATAAACTCATCAACATTTATCAAAACACTGCCTCAAGAAAGAAAGAAAGAAAGAAAGAAAGAAGAAAGAATAATAATAATAATAATAATAATAAGAAACAGCTAGAGCAAAGAGACTTCTGTTCACGGCTGTCTTTGAAAAAAGCACGCTGAAAGGCAAGGCACCACTGCAAAAAATAATAAGAAGAAAAGCCTTCACATTTCATATTCTCATCTTCTTGACTGAAATGTTAATTTCCTCTTAAGGTCTGAAAGCGGCAAGGGGAAGGAATATTTAACTGATGACACCCTGGGAAGACGGAGGAATTGGTTGCTTGAAGAACAGAAGAGGACACATGAAATGAAGTGGATCTGGAATTTGTTCACCTAAACCAGGACTGCAAGGTTTTAAACTTCCCAGAACTGGTGCACATAAGCAGATATGAGCCATTATTTGTGTATGTTGACCAGAAATCCCAGGGTAAAGTCCACTTTGCCCAGATTATTGACTATAGTAGGCCTTCCACATTTGTTGGGGTCAGGGGTGCAGGAACCTTATGAAAGTGGGAAAAAACTGCAAATAAAATATATTTTTACTAAAGAGACCAGGTCTCTAGGAATTTCTAGGTCTTTCAGTGCAACTCTTTGGTCAACATCTACTAGACGTTGACTTGCAAAGCAGGACCTACAAATGCCTAGAGAAGTGTTTTCTCTAGGAATCTCTAGGCTCTCTAGTGTGACTTCTGGAAGATGTTGACCACAGAGTTACACTAGAAGATATAGAGATTCCTAGAGAGAACTTATTAATCAAATCTGTAAATAATCAAATCAACAAAAGTCAAAACAGCAAATATGGAGGGCCAACTGTCCTGCAAATTCTGTTTCTGAGGTCATGACAATCTTTGCACTGTTTCAAAACCAAGGTGAAAACAGAAAGAAAACCCCTGTAGTAACGAAGGACATCTCTTCCTCCACTCTCTAACTCAAAGAAAGTATGGAATCAACAAGACGACTAAGGAGATTATTGCATGCCTTAAATAATATTCCTTACCTCTCCTGAATTTAACTCTAATTTGCGCTGCAGCCGTGTTTTATCACACGGCTTTTGCAGTGGAATCCAACTGCAGAGTAGATCCTTGCTCCAATGTGCATTGGGAAATGCACTCCAGCCGCCATTTTTCCAAGTTGGAACCAGAACGGCCACCGGAGCACATTTTCTAATGCGCATTGGAGCAGGGATCTGCTCTGAAGTTGGATTCCACTGCAAAAGCCGTGCAATAAAACACGGCTGCAGTGCGAACTAGAGGTAATGAGTATTATTTAAGGCATGCAATAATCTCCTTATTCAGGGAAACACTTGCATTATTATCCTCACTAGTAGTAAATTCCAGGGGTGAATGTCCATCAATTTACATGAAATGGAGCCCCCAAAAATCTGAGACTAATTTCTACTACAGGTGTGTACCGACTACAATATTTATGTCAACTGCTGATTTGTTTGCCTGTTTTACAGATGGTTTTCTCTCCTTTCCAAGATGGTAGAACCTAGGAAATCCACCATGGAGGATGTCATTCTGGGGGATGAGTTGTACAAAAACTTCAGAAACCAAGAAACTTAGTTTAAAAAGCAATAATAATAATAATAAAAACTTTCACTTTGCTGCAATATCATCCTCATAGCTGGAGTTGCTCATTTGGGGTATTTTAGGGGTGGTCACCGTTTCTTAAAAGAGAAACAAACCACAGAAAGTGGAAGCTGTGTGTGTTGACTAGAGCAAGGGTGTGTTTAGCAACAATCCCGTTTCAATTCTTATTTGTCCTGAAGGGGGAAAAAATAATCTCAAAGCTATGCTGGAAGTACTTAAAACATGAGCTTTTAAGCTTGTGTTTCCTACTGCGCCGCATCCTCCTTTTCAGAGCTTTGTCTCTCTAACCCTGACTATCTGATAGTTATCTCCCAGGGAGGTTTGTCCCTTGAAGAACAAAACAGCTGGGGCAGAGAGGCATTATTTACTTCTTGCCTTTGCCCTGCACTCTTTGTGCAACTTCTCAACAAATAATAACAAAAAGTAAATAACTGAAAGCAAGCTTTGGCCCCAGCGTTAACATCTCCAACCACAATATTTCTGGGTGATTAACACCTGTCATGCCCTTCTCTGCAGCTTCTGCAAATAGAAAAGTCCAAGCGGGGGGCCGAAAATTATCTATTTGCTGGACTTTGAGCAGGTTCAAGCAAATGTCAATGGGAAGCAATGTGGGGTGTTTTTTTGTTTTGTTTTTTTGCTTTTATCACTCCAACACCCTTTGGCTGCCAAGTCTTTTCTTCCTCGCAAGAAACGTCTTTCCAGGGTCACCTAGTCTGCAAGCAAAGCTGACAAGACACAATTAAGACAAGCCATGATTTTAACACCATGAAATGGGTTATAACAATGTCCATTTAACCTCACTGTGCAAAGAAGCAGAGGAAACAAAATTGTAACTGTAGGGAGCATGGACAGCAAACACAAACATGCCATTCCCTGTTAATGCCTCTCTATTGTATGGTGCGGCTGAGAGCAGGAGAGCCCCACACATCTATGGACACAATCCCAGTTGTTGAATATGAAGCATTGGAGAAGGTCTCTAGCCCAACTCTATGCTTGATCCAGGAATAAGAGAGCCAGAGCATCTCCAAATGATGGATGACCATTTGTTGCACAATGAAAGCCCTCTGCTGAAACAAAGTCCATCCATCCCTGGATCACTGGGGATATAGGTTTTTCCCGAGAAAGCTCTAAATCACTGCTACCCATCATGATGATCCATGGACCAATGCCACTCCATGGGCCATCAGTTGCCAGTCATTGGAGAATTTCCAGGAAAGAAAGGAACAGAGGGCATGGATATGGGACCAGTTCCTGATGCACTGGAGGAAGAAAAGGTTGATGGTCCATCATGCCAGTTAGCTTAAAAAGCACTACTCTAAATCATGTTGATTCATCACGATTGGTTTAAATGTTATATTAAAAAATATTTAGCATGTTTGGTTTAAATGTTATTATTTAAAACGTTATGGATGAATTGTTTTATTGGAATATTTGTAATAACAGAATAGTATACCATCGTTGTGTGCCTTCAAGTCATTTTCAATTTATGGCAACCCTAAGACAAACCTATCATATTTCCGTTTCACTGAAGAAGGCTTCCATGGAACAAGTCCATTGGTGCAAACATTTCTGTTCCAGAGGACAAATGGAAGGAAGTCCTCTTGAAAACCACCCTGAGATCCCATGATTTGTTGTTGAGTGTCTTCAAGCCCTTTCTGATTTATGGGGGCCCTAAGGCAAACTTATCACAGGGTTTTCTTGGCAAGATTATCCACAGGAGGTTTGCCATTGCCATCCTCCAAAGCTGAGAGAGTGTGATTTGACCAAGGTCACCTAGTGGGTTTGCATAGATGAGCCAGGATTCAGACCTTGGTCTTCCAGAGTTGTAGTCCAATATTCAAACCACTATGCCACCATGACTCCTTAAAATAGTATATATTTCATTTATATTTAGCTGAAAGAACACTGGGGGGGGGGGGTTACACACATCTCAAAACCTGATTTCTGATATATGTTGCATCAATAGTTTAACTTTCTTTTGTTGATGTATAACTATAGTACCTTCAGCTTCGCTGACTCAATCTCTGATCTACTTATCAGTTCCATTTCAAATTGAGAAGGAACAAAAAAATCTGATTTGGTACAAATAGTTAAACACGCCGCTTCCCAAATGATGGATGTGAGCATCCTCTTAGGTCACTTGATTCCCAAACTCTGGCCTTCCTGGTGTTTTGGACTTCAGCTCCCAGAATCCCAGACAATTGGCCATGATGGTGTCTGGGAGCTGAAGTCCAAACAACCTGGAAAGCCAGAGTTTGGGAATCACTGTCTTAGATGAACCACTTATATAAGTTCATATCCTATATTTAGTCCATATAATATGAGTGACTGTAGTACAACAGACAAATAACTACAAAAAGTGGGAAGTGAGAGTGGAAAATGGAAAACTACCCATTTCTGATTAGTGCCATGATCAAACTGTTAAACATAGTTCTTGGCATGGCTGTAGGTCCACCAGCTGGGAGTATACCATTCACCCTCAGAGTGAGTTTTGCATTTATTTGTGCTCTTGAAGAGAAAAATAACATTTATTGTTCTTCCTCCACCTCATCTTCCTTTACCATTTTGGCTCACTGTCACTGCAGTAATACCATATTCTTCCCCTTCTCATTCTCCATCGTTGCTGTTACCGGACATTAAGCCTCTTGCAGGAGAAACATGCAATCTTTGTAAAGTGCCAAAGGCATGGATGAAAGTATCTTGTACACTTAGTATGAAGTCTTTCCTTTCCTCTAAAACAACACTACTCAGTGGTGGTCCATGGATCAGTGCTGGTCTGCAGCAAATTCCCATAAAATAAGAAACAACTGTAGGCAATGGGCACACATATGGTACTAGTCTCTGGCTCATTGGGAAGGGGGAAAATGCCACTCGCCCACATTAGATCCCTTAAAAAGCCCTGCTCAAGATTACTGGTTCCCAAACTTGTTTACAGGGAAAGTGAATCAATATTTTCATGTCAAATATATTCAAGATGATTAAAACATGACATTGTGATTCTGATAAATGTCAATAAAACAGATGTCTTGATGCATATGTTTCATGTTTTTCAATATATGCCGGCAAAATGGTTATGGATCAGTTGGTTGCAACAACAACAAACTGAACAAAATCGATCTGGGAAGATATTATTATGAATAAAGTAAGGGTTGGAGAGAAACCCAAAGGGTACATGCCAAAAAGTTTGGGAACTACAGTCGGCCTTCCTTATCCTCAGATTCCTTATCCAGGGATTCAACCATTTTATATATATATATATATATATATATATATATATATATATATTGGTTTGGTCCCAGGATCCCAAAATCCGTGGATGCTCAAGTCCCATTATAGACAATGGTATATATTATATATATATATATATATATATATATATATATATATATATACCATTGTCTATAATGGGACTTGAGCATCCACGGATTTTGGGATCCTGGGACCAAACCAAGCGGATATCAAGGGCCCATTGCTTTCACCAAATAGGTTTCTTTGCCAAATTCTGCACATAGCAAAGTGATCTCTTGACACTTAAGTTCACAACAGATGTTAGTCTTCCCAAGTGCTGCAAGGCTCTTGTGTTTGCTACCAACAGACCAACACAGTCATCCCCACGTAACTTCACACTTTTTCCAAACAGTCTAGGACCCCAAATTAAAACATGAGCAATTATTCTCACAATAAGGAGTACAGCCAAAGAAGATAGTGCCTCTATTTGAGAAGTAGAGAAGAAGGACCAGTACCTTCAGCAAACACCCATATATATATATATATATATATATATATATACAAAAAAAAGGTGCATTAGAAGATTATGACAACTCCTCTGTTTGAAGTTCAACGTTTCTTGCTTTTATCTGAGAGCCATTAAAAAACACAAAACCTTTCTTAGCAGAAGTTTTGAATTTATTCCCATTTCCCCACAAATACATTGCATTAAAGAAACAGAGACAGTTATCCATTTCATGAACAAGAGAAGTAGAAGATTACTTATCTGCATTAACTGTATTTAATTTCAAGCTCTCTGACTCACAGCTTTAAAATGAAGGGAGGGGAAAAAAACAGATATAAACGGATGCATTTTATCTTCTTCTTTTTTTGAGTAATTGCCTGGCACAGAGCGAATATATAATGTGTCTGAAAGTGTTTATTAGTTCTCTCTCTTACAGGTTACGGAGTGGCTATTGTGGAATTACGGAGACATTTTCTCTCAATCTGTTTGACATTTAGTATGTGGCATGCAGCATTTATTTGTGCATTCGTTTAAAGCCTCTCCAGCACTTATGAAGCAAAAGACGTTGGCAAGGGAAGAGACTGTATCTGGAATAATCTCAGATCTAAGTAATTTTAGAAGTTTCTAAACTTTTATGTTGTGAGTGTATATTTAAGGCAACCAGGGGCCCTTTTACATTGGAAGAATGATACTGCCATGATCCTTGGGGTTTGCAGTTTGGTGAACCCTAGGATTTTAAGTACTCATCCCCAAACTGCAAATCCCAGGATTCCAGAGGCAAGTAAAGTGGGATTGTAGCACTATTAATGGGTGGCGTGGAAGGAACCAGATGGACCTATGCAGAAGAGCCGATAAAATCAGTCTCCTAAATGTGTTGGCCAGTCTGCTAGCACTGAAGACCAAGAGGTTGTGTTGTTTACTGATACACAATCGGACCAATGGTACTTGGTCTGAGGCATGCACAGTTGGAATACATATGGTGCAAAATTCATAGCATTATAGAGTTGGAAGAGACCCCAAGGGCCATCCAACCCAACTCCCTTTGGCTATGGAGGAAGACACTATCCAAGCCTCCCTGTGATAGAGGGCCATGCAGTCTCTGTTTAAAAACCTCCAAAGAAGGAGATTCCACCACTCTTGTATTCCACTTGTCAAACAGCTCTTTCCATCAGGAAGTTTCTCCTAATATTTAGATAGATATATCTTTTTATATAGTTTGAATCCATTGAGAAAACATGACTTACTAGAAAAGATAATAATGCTTGGTAAAGTAGACCTTCAAAGAAGGAGAATCATAGGATCCAGAGTTGGAAGGTATCCCCAAAGGCCATCCAATCTAACCTCTTTCTACCATGCAGGAATACCCAAGCAAAGCCCTACCTATGACAGGTGGCTATCCAGCCTCTGTTTAAAAAGCTCCAAAGAAGGAGACTTCACCACCCTCCAAGGCAACGTCTTCCACCACTGAAGAGCTCTTACTCTCAGGAAGTTCTTCCTAATGTTTAGGTGGAATCTCCTCTCCTGTAGCTTGAATCCATTGCTCCATATACTAGTCTCTAGAGTAGCAAAAAGCTTGCTCCATCCTCAATATGACATCCCTTCAAATATTTAAACAGGGCTATCATATTCCCTCTTAACCCTCTCTTCTCTAGGCTAAACATACCCAGATTTCCAGAAGGAAAGGATGGCAGGACTATGTGATTGGCGAGATTATTGCACCGCTAATAAAACTGTCTTACCTGAGTCGGCTTAAAATTTAAAATGGGTAGTATCCTGATCTTATCACAAGCATTTAGCCACCAAATTTGCCACCCAGGTCCATCCTCGCTCTCAGGGCCACTCCGGCAATTGTTTCCTTAAGCTGGAAAACTCTTGGATTTGAAACGAGGCGCATTGAGCACCCTTGAGAGTGGGATGGACCCAGGATGGACCCTGGTGGCAGTTTTGGCAGCTAAATCCTTCTGATAACATCAGGATGCCACCCATTTTAAATTTTAAGCCAGCTCAGGTAATCTGGTTTTATTAGCAGTGCGATAATCTCTCCAGTCACATAGTCCTGCCATCCTTTCCTTTTGGAAATCTGACATCTGCGATGTGTGTGTGTTTCCCCATCCTGTAGATTGAGTGGCCTATGTGTGTCACACATGGTATGAAAAAGGTTGCCATCTTACCCACTAGCTTCAGCAATTCTTGATCTGACAATCAAGGGCAAACAAACAGAATAAAAGATACCTGGAAGGTGACTTCACTCCTGACTGCCAGAAAACAAATGATTAAGATGGCACTAGAACGATTATCAAAATCAAAGCATATATTGCATGAATAATGGAAGCCTTCACGTACAGTTCAGTTCACTTAATTGAAAAGCTACTTGAACAGCCTCTGCCAACACCAAATAATGCTGAATCATTTCTCAATCTGCCTCGCAAAATCAATAAGGAAACACACAGCAAGGCACAGCGTCTTCTCCATCATTTTCAGCTCTGTGACAACTCCATTTGCTATTGTTGCTGAAAGTTCAGGACGAACCGGCCTTCAAGCGGACAATGTAATTGAGTCATAGAAACCCAGCCAACAAACAGCTGGGTGGAAAGCCAGGTAATTGCAGGACAAAGTTTGGAGATCCGCTGAAATGTTGTAGGATCAATGGTACACAACTGGGTGGGGAGGATTTCTGATATGCAACTAAGAGGGATTTTTAAGGAACCACAAACTCATCTTTGCAATAGCCTAGTTGTCCTTGTCTTGACCACATACATAAACTATCATAGGAAAACACAGAGGCTGGAAGTGCAATAGACAATTTGCAAGCATTAAAGTGTTTCAAAGCATGAAAGCAATGCAAAGACATACAACTCAGCACAAAAGTCAGAATCATACAAGCCATTGTATTCCCTATTCCCATGGATGGATATGAGAGCTGGACAGTCAAGAAAGAAGAAAGGAGGAAAACCAATGCATTTGAGAGAATGTGTTTCTGGAGAAGAGTGCTGAGGAGGACCCCATGGAGAGCCAAAAGGACAAACCAATGGGTCCTAGAGCAGATCAAGCCAGAAACCTCCCTGGAAGAAGAAGCCAAAATGACCAAACTGAGGCTCTCGTACTTTGGACACATCATGAGAAGGGAGGATTCTTTGGAAAAGACAATAATGCTGGGGAAGGTGGAGGGAAGGAGGAAGAGAGGAAGGCCACAGGACAGATGGGGGGACTCTATTATTAAGAAGGTTTCTATGGGTATTAATTAAGGAGTTGCAGGAATTGAGCAGAGCAGGGGAGGACAGAGGTCTTCTTGGAGATCTCTCATCCACAGGGTCACTATGAGTCGAGATTGATGCAAAGGCAGTTAACAACAACAAACAAAAACGGCATTTTGACTGACCAGTCACATACCATGGGCAAGTCATAGCTGCAGGGGCTACCCAAATGCATTGTTAGAATAAACAATATATGACCAACACAAACATATCCAATTAATTAATTAATTAAAATCCCATAACACATTCATTATTCACACTGGCTAAGAGACTGCAAAACACTCTGCACTGTGTTCTTCTGCATACATCAATGCATTTGGTCCAGCTAATTTTGTTCAATCTCCTAGGATTGTAATAACAATTTGGTCATGCAAACTGGATTTATTTTTATTTTATTTTTTAAAGAGAAAGTACGAGGTAGAACACCAATGAAAAATGGAGAGGAGGCACCTGGTGAAGAGCTTCTAGAGAGGAGATTAATGCCACACATATTTTTCACACCCCTAATTTAACTTAAAGAAACTCCAAATTTTCTTTTGTGCAACAGATAAGATATAATCATTCTATTCTTTCCTCCAGAGTCTTCACAAGGAAAAAAAAAAGTCTTTGTGGAAGTAATAGTAGCTGGGTTTGAAAGCTACGAGAGAGAGAGAGAGTCTGACTAATATAGGAAACAAATTTGGGATTGGGTTACTAAAAGCATCAACCTGCTTATCAATCTAAAAGCGGCATCTTTAAAGGTCACGAGTGAAAGGAAATCAGATAGACTCATTCCTAATTCCCAGCAAACAGAAGCTCACTGCTCAGAAAGCCTCCCTGAAGCGCCCAGTGCTCTGCCCTTTCGCTCACAAAGAGAACAACAGATCTTCCCCCAACCCACTTCCCCTTCATAAATTAAAGGCAGGTTGATATCATCGTAGCATCCTTGCCAACTGATGGCCACCAAAAACCTCTGTCCATCTGCCAGAGGGGAAGTTGTGCTAGTCGGCTGAGGCCAATGCCGCCAGGTCTTGAGATATCCCAAAGGTAAGCTTTGTCTCAGCCTCAGGGGAAGGCAACGGCAAACCTCCTCTGAACAAATATTTCCAAGAAAACTCCATGATAAGTTCATCTTAGGCAGGGCTGCTATCAGAAACGACTTGAAGGCACACAATAACAACAGAACTTTATTGTCCTCGCTTTCAACAGATGCTTTGGCCACAGCTGCACTGCTGAGCCACAACACTCTTCTGTTTTGTCTTCCCCGTTTTGTCTTCCTACTCCTTCAGATGAAGTTACTTTCTCCAATACCTGGAAGTGTTGGAACTAGTAGAAGTGTCACCCAAGGCAAAACCAGAGGAACATGAGGACTAGTTGTGAGTTACTGGTTAAGAGCATGGACCTCAGTAAGCTATCACATGGGATGAGTGTGCCTATTCTAACATCCATCATTGTCTCCCCTTCATCACACCATGTCTCCTCATGCCCTCATCCCTTGTCAACTGAAGATCCAACAGCACTCTTCATCACATCATGTTTCTTCACTTCCCCATCCCTTGTCAGCTGAAGACACAACTTCCCCCTCTTCATACTACATTCATCCCACCACATATTCTTCTATCTCTGCCATTCTGGATACCATGATGGATGGAGAGGGGGTTGGGGACAGAGGGCAGAAACCAGACAAGAAAGGGGAGGAACAGTGGGCAGGAGGTAAGAGTGGTCCCTCCATTCAACCAACAGAGCAGCCAGTTGGGATGTGTTTAGCCTGGAGAAGAGAAGGCTGAGAGGTGATATGATAGCCATGTTTAAATATTTGAAGGGATGTCATATCGAGGAGGGAACAAGCTTGTTTTCTGCTGCTTCAGAGACTAGGACCCGAAACAATGGATGCAAGCTGCAAGAAAAGAGATTCCACCTCAACATTAGGAGGAACTTCCTGACAGTAAGGGCGGTTCGAGAGTGGAACACATTTCTCCCTCAGAGAGTAGTGGAGTCTCCTTCCTTGGAGGTCTTTAAGCAGAGACTGGATGGCCATCTGTCAGGGATGCTTTGATTGGGAATTCCTGCATGGCAGGGGGTTGGACTGGATGGCCCTTGTGGTCTCTTCCAACTCTATGATTCTATGATTCTATGATTTGTCTGTTTTTGATGGTGGGTGGGCATCAACACCAGGCTTGTCTCTCTCCACCATCCGCAACAAAATTTCCCTCTGTGGTTTGGGCAAAAGGTGACCGCCTGACTTAATTACCATTTCAGAGACAGATGGACCGCTCTTGCTCAGAAAACTTTCCTTCTGGAGTCAACAAGTTGCCTCATCTTGTGAGCAAATTTAGCTCCATATGTTCATGAATAATGGATTGATGTGCGTATGATGGCGGCAGCCGAGATCTCTCGGCCCAACATAATGGATACTTTTACACATCAGTTTAGAAAAGGCACCACAAAAGGATCCAGATCTCTCTCTCACACATATACACATCACAGAGCTTGCCTTGGTGTCCTCTAACTTAGCAGCTTCACAGCCCTCTGAATGACCTATATTATCAGCAATTGGTTGCCTCTTGGCATCTGGGGCTTACAAACATCCTCCATGCATCAACTCAATGCCCTGAAGCCTGAGGCATTTGGTCCTGTCTCTTGGCCCACTGAGGTGCAAACTTTGGGTGTAGCTGTCAGTCTGCATAATGGAAGCCATTCTGGGTTGGGTTTCAAAGAGCAGTCCCACTGCACAGGGCTTTAAATCTTCATCTTTCAGGGTGAGAAGATGGAAGGAGAAACCCAGATCCTAGCCTGATTATCTGTCAGGTCAGACTCCATCAGGATGCTAAGAGGAAGACAAAAGAGAGTCATGGCCAAAGCCACTGACATCGAAAAAGGGATGATGTGAAAATCAAATCACCCCAACATGCTTCTTTTAATGAGCCCCCAGACTTTATAGGCAAGAGAAAGGGAACAGTCGCTCCTGCACAATAAGTGAACCTGTGGGCTTGAGTGATAAAGGACTGCCTGCATCATATTGCAGAGACATCAGAGCAGAAAGGAAGTCAAAAGCATGGCAGAACCATGAGTCGTCTACCCTAAATACAAAGATCCCCCAGTGCTAAAGCCTTTGAGCCTCTGAAGAAGGAAACTCCAGGGACTCTTAAAGAGAGACCAGTCTGCTCTAGGGGGTCTGCAACTGTAGATGCCTTGAACCAACCTCAGATAAGACACTGAACTAGTTATTCCTCATCCTCTTTGGCCATCCTTTGCAGTATCGAAATATGTCTAGCTGCAGCAGAGCTACCCTTTCTCTCTCCTTCATCCCTCCTCCCCCCCCCCCGGAAAAAACCTCCTTTTTTTGTTTTGACTCAGAACTAAATAGGATATGTCAAGCAAAGTCTTGGTAGTGCAGAAGAGAGTTCCCAAGGCTCCTTCACTAGTCTTACTGAGCTATATTTTATCAGTGAAATGGAACAAAATACTTCTATTTTGCCTTCTGATCCATATTGAAAGGACTCCAAGGAAGTTGTCAATATGAAATGGAAAAGTAAAACATTATCAAAAGATTACAGCTTGAGTCTACAGGGTCTACAGGTAGTGGGTCAAGAGAAAGAAGATAGTAGCACTACTTTTAAAAAAGGCACTGGATCTGACTCTGGAGGCGAAGGTTTGAATCTCAGCTTGGTCACGGAAACTCACTGAGTGACCTTGGGCAAGTCATACTTTCCCAGCCTCAGAGGATGGCAATGGCAAGCCTCCTCTGAACAAATCTTGCCAAGAAAACCCCATGATAGGTTCACCTTAGGGTCGCCATAAGTCAGAAATGATTTGAAGGAACACAACAACAACAACAGGGACACACACAGTTTGATGTATTACTTGACGTGGACCACTTGGTCTTGACACATGTAAAGACACCCTTTCCTCGCACTGCCATCAAAGACAAAGAGGTCTCCCACCAGGAAAATGGATTTTCTTGATACATCTCTAAAGCTATTCTTTCCCTGGAGAGGCCTGCCAAGGTCCATCCCTTCAGGCTTCCAGAAGATACAGATCTATCCCTTCTGGGAAACTCTGAGGCATTGGATGGATATTAGATTTTCTTTTCAAGTTTGTTTATGTTTGGCCTCATTCCCACATCCAAATAAATCACTTTGCGATCTGATCGATCGTTTTGACAATGTAGCGTGGTTCACGCGACGTTTGCCCTGATCACTTTTTTCTTGTTGTAAAATAACCCACTCATAATTCTCATTGACTAATGAATCAATTCAAAATGGACCCTCTTCAGCAGGCCAGCAAATTTAAAGGGCAAATCTAAATCAATTCTGATCTGCATCCCGTTCACACTTGCACTGAATCGATTTATTGCAAAAGACATGGGAAAAATGAATGTCAAAAAGATGTGCATTAAATGGGGAGGGCTCACCAAACTACTTCAGTGGTTCAGCTCAAGTGTGAACCAGGGTCATTTAAGTTGATTCAAACTGGTTAGCAAACCGATTTATAATGTAGTGGAAATGAGGCCTTTGTTAATGAGTTCTATTACAGTGTTACAAAGTTATGGGGTTGCATAGATTTTAAAAAATCAGGATAAGATGCCATGACGAGATGCCTCCTGTTTCTGTACTTTTCAAGTATGGCTGAAAATGTTTCCACTCACCTCACTTATGAATAATTTTTGCTTGCCCATCTCAAACACTTGGAATCAGTCCTACAGCGTCACCTGGGCGTTATGGAGTAAGGCCATCATTAACAATGGAACCAGAAAGGAAACTGAGATACGTAACCTCTAAAGACGGCTGTAAGGCTGGGACTTGGTGAAGCAAGATATTATGAATAAATGAATTATAAAGTCTTGAGATGTCATGGTTGGTAATCTCTCCGAATGTTTTGTTTAAGGGGGGAAAAACCCATCTCAAGTGGATTGCAATGCATCTAGCCAGCCGTCTTACTTTAGGATGGTATTATTTTGTAAATTCGGTGTCACAGTCCTGCACGCTTTTGGAGATTGACCTATTTTTTGCTGAGGTTGGACTGCCTTATGCAGCCTCATTGAGCAGAAGCGCCGCGCAAGTTGGCCTCCGAAAATCACTATCAACCCTGTAATCGGTCTCCCTGATAGAGGTGAGACAGAGCGCAGAAAGGGGTGCCTGACAATTTTCCTCAAATCTGGATTCTCATTCATATGAAAATAGAAGCTGAAATCCTCCCTCCGCTTTGGTTTGGGAAATGTTTTACCAACCATGGAAGGAAATAACATTTGGCTTAATATTTAAACACTTACGGAGTGCAGTTAGGCAAGCTAAATCATACAAAAAAAGAGACATGTTAAGGAGTAATCTGTTCTATAAAACCCATCATAATTCCCTCCTGATTGAAAACGGGGATTTCAGATTTGCTCGTTTAAGTGCATTTCTGCTGGAAAATGTAACAGTTCCCATTTTATCCAGGTTAAAATTAACCTATAAATAGAGAAAGAGAAACACGCCAGATGACTTAAATGGGCAAAAAATAACTTGCTGTTCATAATGTGTGAAGATGTCTGGAGTGAGTTATTGCCAGCTGAGATTCCTCTTCCTCAGAATCTTGAAAATAAATCTGCAGGCTAGGTGAGGAGGCTGGTTAACCTTTTCCTACGATTGCAAAAGGTGAGATTGCGCAGACACTTGCATTAATTTTGGATGCAGACTTACTTTGCCTAGTTTCTTTTTTAAAAAAGATGAGCAATTACCTTAGCTGTCTGTTATGACCCAACAACACTGGAAAACATGAAAAGGGTGTAATATGAAAAACAACATGGAGCCAAAAGCATTGGTCTGAGATAAGAGTTGGAGACGGGAGCAGGACTGGAGTGTTTGGGGAGATGTTCAGCACACCTTCAGCTAAGTTGGCATCGTCTGAGTTCATAGAATCATAGAGCTGGAAGAGACCCCAAGGGTCATCCATTGCAACTCCATTCTGCCATGCGGGAAGACACAATCAAAGCACCCTCAACCGATGAGTATCTAGTTTAAAGACCTCCAAAGAAGGAGACTCCACCACCTTCCAAGGCAGCAGTGTTTTCCATGCTGGACAGCTCTTACTGTCAGGAAGTTCCTCCTAATGTTGAGGTGGAATCTCTTTTCCTGGAGCTTGCATCCATTGTTCTGGGTCCTATTCTCTGGAGCAGCAGAAAACAAGCTTGCTCCATCCTCAATATGACACCCCTTCAAATGCTTAAACAGGACTGTCATATCACGTCCTAATTGTCTCTTCTCCAGGCTAAACATCCCCAGCTTCCTAAGTCTCTCTTCATAGGGCTTCATGGTTTCCAGACCCGTCACTGTTTTGGTTGCCCTCCTCTGGACACACTCCAACTTCTCAATATCCTTTTTGAACTGTGGTGACCAGAACTGGACACAGGATTATTCCAGCTGAGGCCTGACCAGAGCAGAATAGAGTGGCACTATTACTTCCCTTGGTTTAGACACTATACTTGTACTGATGCAGCCTAGAATTGTGTTGGCTTTTTTAGTTGCCACATCACACTGTTGACTCACATTCAATTTTTGGTTTACTAGGACTTCTAGATCTCTTTCACATGTACTGTTGTCAAGCCAGTTGTTGCACTGAACCATCAGCCTCCTCAGATAGGGCAGGTGGCAAATCCTCTATGGCCGCTGTCCACTGCCCACTCCATGAGAGACACCCAAACAGCTCAAAGACTCAGTCCTGTTCCTGAATCCAACTATTCTTCTCCATGTCCAAACTTTTGGTGTCAGTTTCCCTGATTTGGACTGATAACCTGGCTCTCAGTTTTCAGACCACTAACTGGACATCCAGCTTCTCATTTCCCCAAGTATACTACAACAACAACAGAAGAATACTTGGAAGAACACTCTCCTGGATGGCTCAACCCAACCCTTCCCAAGGGCTGAACTCTCCAGGAAAGAGCCAAGCTACCAACATCTTCTGTCCTTGTGACCACACTACAAAGATGCCTTGCTCCGTCCTTCCTTTGAAAGAAAACCGGCCTTTGAAATAAGATTGGGAGGCAGCCAATTAAGCACCTTTTCCAAGAGGATCTAGAAAATTACAGTCCAGCTTTCACTTCTGCCCCAGGTAAATTAGTTTAAAGCGCTATTAGAGCTCAAATTAAAGATATTAAACGAGAAGCCCCACTGAGGTCGAATCAGGATTGCTTCCTCAGAGGGCCATCTTGCCACGCCAGGCGTGTATAATTATCTGAGATTGCAATCATCCAGGTTTCCTTGAGGTGCGCACCATGACACCGAGTCACTCAGCATCACACAGCATGCGTGCCTGTCAGAAAGGAAAGGCACTGGAGTTGGGGTCCAAGTTCTGCTATAAAATCCACAAGGACCACAAGGACCCCTGGCCACCTGGCCAAATACTAGGAGCCACCATGGGCAGCTTTAAGGGTCATACAGCACCAGTTAAAACTAATACACACCCACACACCTGTAGGAGTGAGATATAGTTTTCCAGGACCAAATTTAAAAAACAAAATTTAAAATCAAACAACAGCATAGGAACACAGATGTTGGTATGCAAGACTAAACCAGCTAAGTTATGAATACATTGAAGGAAAAGCGTGTATGTTGCTTTTCTGCCTTCTTCTGAGCATACCTTCTCAGGAAGCTGAAGCCAATGACCCAGCAAGGATCGCCCCACTAAACTACGTTGGATGGATAAGGAAACCAGTGCATTTCCTCATTTCTCTTATGCAAAAGATACTCCTTGCTTCAATGACAACAATGATGATGGAGGCATGCCTCACTTAACAAAGACAATGTGTCCTGAGTTTTACTTCTTTAATAAAGCCTTTGGCACTAGAGGCAGAAATAACAGGGAAAGAATAGGGACGGACCAAAAAAGATGGGCAGTTGAATCATGTTTCTGCAAATCCAAAACTAACAATGAGCAAATGTGGAGTGAAACCACCAGACAGTGTAAGCCTTGAGTAAGTAAACAAAAACACTATAAACCTTCCAGAAACTACTGAAGGTTTCTTTGAAAATTCATTTTCTCCCAAACACCCTCCACTTTTTAAATAATTTCCATTTTGGCCAAAGTCATAGAACTATGCTTTTAAAATCCTGCCCGTGAATCAGGCTTACCTGTGTTCCCCTTTTCTGTATATTTGTTGTTCACTCATGCTTTGCAAGGAATGCTGGAGGCAACAGCAATAGCATTTACATTTCTATACCACTTCATAGTGAACTCAGCACTCTCTAAGCAGTTTACAATGTGTGTAAGCCAATTGCCCCCAACAAGCTGGGAACTCATTTTACTGACCTACGAAAGGATGGAAGGCTGAGTCAACCTTAGAGCCCTCTACTAGAATCAAACTCACAACCTTGTGGCTGTAAGACCAGCATTTAAACCCTGCTCTTCACTCCAGTTACCTGGTAAAGGCAGCTGCTCTTTATCTTGCCTGTTGTAAGAAGGCATACCATAGCACCGGCAATCACGGTCTCCTATTCTTTCACAGTTCAAGCGTTATTTATTGCATTGTGCATTGAAGACACACGGTTTACTGCAACCTGACGCTGAAAGTCTGTGTTTCTCCAGCCCTGGTTCACCATCCTCCAGTGCTTCCATCAAGCTGACAGCTAGACAAGGGTTGAGAAGGAAAGGGGGACTGGGTGGGCACAGAAAAAGTCTTTCTCAAAAGAAACTTTCACTGTCAGAGGATTTGCTAAATGAAGCATTCCTGTAATTCTTGCAGAAATATCCTGATGAGCGTGGTCTTCCACTCTTGCTATTGCAGGTGTGTGTGTTTTGGAGGGGAGAGACAATTATCCAAGCCCAGAGATGCTTTACAAAAGCTTTCACATTGGATTTGCAAGATATACACTGCTGGCTTCTTTAGACTACTGACCAAATCTGCAGGGATATTATGCACAAATTGCCTGGTTAGAATAATAAATACAGGGTTCACTTAATGTCAGACATGTCCAACGCAGGGATCCGCATCCCTGATTCGGAGGAGAGGAAAGGATCTTTGCCTGCCAGAAGATAAACTTAAGTAAATAATGTTTGCCATCAACTCTAAATGAAGAATGACAGTTAAATTTTATAATCATCCTCCCCGCTTCAGGACTCACTTTATTTTCCCAGGCTCATGACCCACGGGTTCCCATAGCAACTAGGAAATCCTACCTTATCAGGCTCTTACATTTACATTCCTTGCGGCTGCTTCCCTTTATGAATTAAATCCATCACAGTCTTCTATTCTCAAAATAAGAACTTCTTAGGATTATCTCGCAGAAACAAGGATCAAAATGCTTTGATTGAAACACGCAATGCAAGCGCTAATTTGACAGGGCATCTCTTTCGACAGAAGCACTCAGTGGGTTGCAAACGCAAGGGTCGCCTCCATGTTTGCAGCCAAGGAGCCTTGACCAAAACTGATCACCGGTAGCTGCCCTCCTGAAGCTGGACATTAAGCGCGGCACGGACAAGGACCAGCCAGAAAGGACAAGAAAGGACTTTGCACAACCATAATCTTGAATCACATATCCCCCCCCCCATCACTTTCAGTGGATGGAAGTTGTGCAGAATTCTGCTATAAAACAGTCTGGTAGAAGGTGTTTGTTTTTTAAAACAAACAAACAAACAAACAAACAAACAAATAAAAACATTTTCAGAAGTTGTGCATTGTGATATTATCTTTTTTCCTTAACAGATCAATGTATATTTTAACATGTGAACCTCAGAGAAGGACAGGGTACAAAATCTAGAACATGTTGAATCATGGGATGCTCAAAAGCAGTCATGTCACTAGCCTACAAAGGAGGCTGCATCCGCACTGCAAAAATAATCCAGTTTGATACCACTTTAACTGCCATGGCTGAATGCTATGAAATCCTGGGATTTGTAGTTTGTTGTGGCTCGAGAGAGCTCTCCAACAGAGAAAGCTCAATGTCTCACAAAACTACAAGTCCCCGAACTGCATAGCATTTAGCCATGGTAATTAAAGTGATATCAAAGTGGATTATTCCTGCGATGCGGATACAGCTGGAGTTTCTCATCTAGGTTTACCTAGAACCCCAGGGTTCTGCGAGACGTCGCCATTGGGGGGGAGCAATTTTTTGAGCTGCAATTATAATATTTTTGATGTAGCTTTCTGGGTAAAAAGGCTGAGAGAGGCTGCATTAAAGAAAACTGGACCAAGACAGTGGCTCAAATTTCTGGCATCTTGACCTTGGTCCCCTAGTTTTTCTTTTGAAGCAGCAATACACTAAAAGCCCTTCATTACTATAATGGCATTTATATTAGATTTCTTCTGTGCTGAAAGGCGAAGACAGAGACCAACCCTGACTTGAGTGGCTCAATCAGCTGCCATAATATTTATATCCAATCAACAACAGAAACCATCAACCGGAGCAACATCTTAAATCCATGGACATTTCCATATCCAGAGCCTTTGATTAACTGAATTCGGCTCTCCTGTAATGAAACCCATAAAAGCTGAGCCCATCGTTACAGAGCTAGAGGCATGCAAGAGTTTAATTTAGTTAATGCACTTTTTATTCATTATTGGTTCTTTATGAAGGATGCACAGCCTCCAACTTGCAGAGTGCATTGCTTAATTACCCATGCTTTACTTTAAAAAAATAAATAAAAAAATAGAGAGAGAAGTATTTAAGTTGTCCATCAATACTCCATGCAGGGCAGAGCTATGATCGATTGATGTAGTGAGTAATGCACAGTTAGAATGTCAAAGGAAGTTAGCATCATGCTGTTGCATTAGAAAGACTTAAAGAGTATATATTAAGCAAGACAATCAAACTCATTTTAACACACTCTACATTCTCTCTTCCTATTGATTTGCACCGAGTTGGGCACATGCAGATGGAGACGAGACTCTATCCACTGCTACCAAACTATTTGTTGTGTGCGTAGAAACATTTCCAAGACACCATGTCTCCGCTACTTGGATATGCAAAAAGAGAAATAAAAACAGAGAGACATACTCAACCTACTGAGCTTTTCTCCTGGGTACCTTCAATAAACCTCTAAGTCCAGCTGCATCCTCCATTTATTTGTACATTTTAAGGCTGTAAATGAAGAGCAGTCTGCATAAAAGCAATAATGGAAGTCAACACTGGGGGAAGGAAGATGGATTTCCAATGAAGAAGGAAACTACAAGACTCGGTGTGATTTCTTGGTATTTCCATCCCAAGTTCTCAAATGAGGGCTGCAATCTTCTGCTCATGAGTGATGATTCACAGTTTTATATCTTTTGCCTCCTCAAAACAATAGTGTTGGCACATGCTTCCTGGCAAGGCCCAAAAAAGCATGGAAAGTATGTGTCTTCTTACTTACTTCCTTTTTAGAAAGTTGGGTTCAAGGCCAATAATAGTTTAGCTATTTTGCATCTGTCTCTATTGGGATTGCACCTCAACATTAGGAAGAACATCCCAATGGTGAGAGCTGTTCAATAGTGGAAGATGCTGCCTTGGAGAGTGATGGAGTCTCCTTCTTTGGAGGTCTTCAAACAGAGACTGGATGGCCATCAGTTGGGAATACTTTGGCTGTGTCTTCTTGCATGGCAGAATGGGGTTGGACTGGATGGCCCTTGGGGTCTTTTCCAACTCTGTGATTCTATAATTCTTGGCAATCTATTAAAACGTGTTACAGAGACATAGTCAGAATTTATTCTTCATAGTCATAGTTCATGCTCTGCCCCCAAATAGTGGCAGAAACGGTCTTTATTGGGAGAAAATGGAGCTCTTCCATATCTCTCCCCACAAGTATTCCCAATGTAGGTTTGAATGAAGCTGTTGTATTTTCAACATGAGAGAAAAGGTCAGATTCCGGTATTAACTTTGTTTTTTTCAAAACAAAATTATTTTATTTTATTTTTAAATCCACACAATGCCCAGAACTCCAGATTGTAAAGATGATTCATGGATCCTCCAAGGGGGAGATTCTTCTGGGAGGCACAGGAGGGAAAATGTACCACCCAAAGCAAACACACACATTCACAGACATTCACAGAGATCATTACCAAAAGGGAAAGAAACACATAATGGTAGATTGTTCTTGGCATAAAAGGCCAACATAGCAGACAAGAAAGCCTGCTGTTAGTTAAAGAGCACACAGGCCCAAGGTCAGGCGGGCATCGCGCCAACCCTTTTCAGCTCTCTGCCATCCGATTCTCACTTGTGAGGCTCCCCCGAAGGCAAGGAAATGGGCGACTTGCAATTTGAGTGGCGCTGGAGCAGAAAACATAGAGAGAGGCAAAGGATCCTGACCGCAAAGCCTAGAGACAGAGAGAGACACCCCAACCCTGGCTTTTCCCAACTCCCACCATTTTGTCTTGAAGGCCTGGAGACTGGGGTGGTGCTGGCATCAATGGGATCTGAGCGGAAACCCTCCTTTAAATTTCTGTGCATATGTTGGAGGAAGGGAGAAGAAAAAAATGGAATGTGGCAGCGCCTTTAAGACTAATTGGTTTTTATTTTAGCACACGCTTTTGTGGATACAGTCGTCCCTCTGTTTTATCCGTTACAGACCTCCCCCGTGAAAATGAAAAGTCACAAATATTCAAGCCCCATTAGCTTGAATGGCTGCACATGCTGTGGATGCACACACCATTTTGTCCCTCGGTGCTTGCCATCCACGAAAAAACGAGGGATGCAAATGGCAAGACCACGAACACCAAGGGACAAGTGTATAAACCCGTTTTTTTGGATGCACT
Source organism: Phrynosoma blainvillii (assembly GCA_026167975.1). Classification (NCBI taxonomy): domain Eukaryota; kingdom Metazoa; phylum Chordata; class Lepidosauria; order Squamata; family Phrynosomatidae; genus Phrynosoma; species Phrynosoma blainvillii. Next base: position 33,795,232 of record JANUYF010000006.1, read on the forward strand.
ATCAAGTGGTATTAAGGCAGTGGTTCCCAAACTTTTGTTCTCCACATGTTTTGGACTTTAGCTCCCAGAATTCCTGACTGCTGGTCAAGCTGACTTGGACATCTAGGAGCTGAAGTCCAAAACACCCAGAAGACCAAAGTTTGGGAACCACTGTATTGAGGTCTTAGGTTACAAAGCATATTCATACAGTTGTGAGTATGGGACAGAATGTCATAGGATCTGAGAAGATGCAAATCATGTCCTTTGCCCTAAATTTTCAATGGGTTGGTGAAGTGATACGGGTCTTTCAGATCTTCACAGTGGTCAGTTAGTGTTGATGTGTTGAAGCAATAAATCTGCTCACCAAACGTCAGTTTCCTTGGGTTCAAAACCTTCTCTGAGAAGATGTCTTTGGTTATATGTCCAGTAGTAAGGAGTAGTGCTAGCAGGCATATGGCTTCCTTGGTTGAGTCAAGCCATCTGTAATCTGGGCTACTACTTTTCCTATTGCCTTTTACTTTATTGTTGTTGTGTGCCTTCAGGTCATTTCTGACTTATGGTGACCCTAAGGCAAACCTATCATGAGGTTTTCCTGCAAGATTTGTCCAGAAGGCATTTGCCTTTGCTTTCCTCTGAGGCTATGACTTTCCAAGGCCACCCAATGGGTTTCCATGGCCAAGCAGAGATTTGGACCCTGGTCTCCAGGGTCATAGTCCAGCATTCAAACCACTACACCATGCTCTCTCTTCTGCAAGTCTTGTTGGTGCTTAAGGTATTAATGCATCTCAAGGGGTCATCCTAGGTCTCAGGTTTTGGCACTGAAATGCCAGGGCCTGGGATAGTCCTATCCTGGCTAGCCTAACCAAGCATGTTCAATAAAATAAATCAAAGTGCTTCCTTTGTAGCTCTGATTAAGACTTTGGCAGACTGCCTCAAGATCCTAGCAACTCTTCAGGTATATTTTCTAGAAGGCATTCTGCAATCTTAGTAGACTTTAAGCAAACTAAAGCACAGCTGAAGGAAAAAGAAGATGCCAAGATGTTTGCTTGGAGGCCTTTCGTACTACACCTTTGAGAGTCCTATAATTCCATTTCCACTACCATGGGAACATCTATGCAATCCTGGGATTTGCAGTTTAGAGCGATCTACTTAGAAATCTCTGCCAAAGCGTTTTAGTGCCTCCCCAAACTACAAAGCCCAGGATCCTACAGAAGATAGCCATGGCAGCTGAAGTGGAAACGACAGTGCTATAAATGCATAGTCTGAAGCACCACATGCTTGTGGGATTCATAGCGTACCATCCCTCCCATTATCACTGGAGCTCCCAGGAAGCTCATCTGCCTCTTCCTTGCTGTCGTGTTATCATCCTTTTTCGAAATGCTTTTGGTATTCATTAAATTAATCAGTCCCCCCCTCCAACTGACTGCTTCGGTTGGCTATTTATTCCTGGTTTTATGCTAATGTTTGTTTTTAATGAATGTTTTTTAAAAATGCATAATGCTGCTTTTAATGCATAATGTGGCTGGTGTTTAATGACTGCTTTCCCAGTTGATTGAGTTAATTCCACGGGTTTCATTGTAAATCTTTTTTTTTTTTTTTGGTATGCACATTTGAAGGCCCTTTTAAGGCAGAAAAAGCAGCCTATAAATTCTGATACGAATCTACCGATCTCTCTCTACCTGTCCATCCATCCATGCACAGGACTTCCTCAATTCCTTACTGGAACAGGTTGGGTTTGGACAGTCAGTACTTCCCTTTGCTTCCTCTAAACTGAAGCCAGAGGTCTCAAGAGTGCTACTCTGCTGGCCTTAAGGGAGTCATAACTGTGGAATAAAGGTGACTTGACAAAATGGCTGCAGGGAAAGTTGGACCATTGGGATGCCTCTACTCAAGCCCTTGAGAGCAAAGGGGAGCAGGTGAAAGCATCAGCAAGAGAGTCCCCCTGATCCCAACTAACATAACATAACCTAAATTCCTCTCTCACTTTGGGCTCTGGAAGTGAAGTCCCCCCTTTCCACCCCATAAAAAATGGCCTTCTTACTAGTGTCTGCTTATTTCCCCCCGTAGAGTCTGCAGAATCTCCAAAAGGGAAATCTTTCTAGTTCTCTCCTCATGGCTGATTCCATCACTCCCAGCCAAGCCTTTATAGGAAGGGATTTTTTTTCCTCTAGAAAAAAAAAAAAAGACGAACAAGACATTGCTGCTCCATAATAGGAAGCTTATGCAAGAATGCCGCTTTGCAGGGAGGCAGTGATGCAGAATTAGAGGGCCGCTGTTAAACCCGACATCTGCATTCTGCTTGCCTCTGATACTGTTCTTGCAAAGTTCATTTGGAGCAGGATTAAGTCTTGGGTGGATAGAACAACAGGCACCAAAAGGAAGGGAGGAGGAAAGAAGAGCATGGATTTCAGAGACAAACACCCTGGAAAAAGCCTTCCCTGTTTTGAAAGATAGCATCCACACGTGACCTGAATATCTAGGAAGGGCTGCTCAGGGAGAGAAACCTTACCCAGTAAATTAAGCAAAGTGCATACAGTGACAATAAATGCATTTATATATATATATATATATATATAGAGAGAGAGAGAGAGAGAGAGAGAGAGAGAGCTATCCAAGTAACCAGATGCAAATCATGGCCTCTTCTTGACATTGTATGTTTGTGTTATGTGCCTTCGAGTCAGATCTACTCATGGCGACACTTTGCTGATGCTGTTGTTATATGCCTTCAAGTCATGTCTGACTTATGAGGACCTAAGGCAAACTTATCTTGGGGTTTTCTTGGAAAGTTCCTTCAGAAGGGGTTTGCCATTGTCTTCCCCTGAGGCTGAGCGAGAGTAACTTGCCTAAGGTCACCCCATTGGGTTTCACGGCTGAGTCGGGATGCAAACCTGGTCTCCAGAGTCATAGTCCAATGCTCAAAGCACTACGCTGGACTCTAAGGCAAACTGATCATGGGGTTTTCTTGGCAACTTCACAACAGCAAAGTTGAACCCATAGCTTACGAAAAAGCAGAAAGACAAACAGGGGTCTCAAATCATTTCGGAGAGCACACATACATCTGCGGTATTCTTTGTGACACCGAAATCAATCTGCTCTCGCTTCCCTAATAACTAATGGTCCCCAGTGTAAAAAGAGGAGAGAGAATCAACAGCTCTCTCATCCAGCCGGTTATGACAAGGTAGAGAAGATTGTTCTTTCAAAACAACAACAAGGAAGAAGGAAAAGAAATAATGGCATTAATTAACACTAGTTCGAGAGAAGGATTGGCAAGGAGACAAGGCACAATCTGTCTTCATTGGTGCCACGGCTACAAACTCTTCCAACCAGCTCCCAAGAAGCCATTCATCTCCTGTCCAAAAGGTTCATGGCAGCTCCGTCTAGATGAAGAGACTCTGCCTTTGCTACACTCAAATGGCATTGCAAAAGGAAAGGCCTCTCATCTCCCCATTTTCCAGAAAGGAACCCCAAAATCATTGGGGACTGGAGTCTTCCCCCAACAGAGTCTGAATTTCCAAGGAAGCCACTAAGCTTACTTAAGATGCCCCAAGAAAACAGAAAAACCCAATTAAAACCAAAAAAGGCGCTGGGTGGGTGGGAGTGTAGTGTATTAAAGATGGGAGAAAACATGTTTAACCTTCAAATATCAAACCCTTAGATGATCATTTATGTAGATGATATTACCTAACCCTGAAGGCTAATGACAGTGGGGAAACTGGTTTTTAATGCAAACCAGGATTCCTTCCTTGCACCCTCAAGCATGCATTCATCAACATATGTACAATTATAAAAATGCATGCAACATAGGAATAGGTGCCATGCAAATATTTGATTGATGCAAAGGCCTTTGGCCAAAAGCAATACATTTTTCAACAGACTGCAAATATTTCAATACTGTGCCATTCCCTTCCATCAGGCCTCTCATGAGAAAGTCTGGAAATCCAGATAAATAAAGAATTATTTATCTGATGTACCTAAGCAATTTCTACCCTACTTTTCAGATCAAGTTCACAAAAAGATTCATGTGGGACAATTAGAACAATGGTCAGTGAATACGGGATAAAGCAAAGCTGAAGGGAAAATGTCATTGCCAGACAAAGTCAAACAACACTCATTCTGGAAGACACTAAAATGTTTGCATGGATGATGATGATGATGATGATGATGATGATGATGAGTCCTCCTCTGGCATTGAAAGCAAATACGCTCATTGCCAAGTATACCTGCCTGGGGAAAATGGTCCACAGAAGGGCTGTTACAATAAAAAAAACATTACCATCACTGTCCCTAATCTCCATCTCTGCTTCAGAGATGTTGGAGCAGATGGGTACAGAAACAAGTAGAAGAGGTGGAAATGCACCTCAGGAGGGTATATTACAGGCAGGTGGCTACACATTCACTAGTTTGCTTTGCACCAGTGATCAGCAACACTTGGGGTCCTTCATGTTAGGGACACATCTATGGGTGGGCAGCAGTGACTGTGATTAGACCAATGATTCCCAAACTCTGTCCTTCGACTCCCAGAATCCCAGACCATTGGCCAAGATGACTGAGGGTTCTGGGTGCTGAAGTCCAAAACACCTGAAGGACCAGAGTTTGGGAATCACTGGGCTAGACCATAAACCAAACTGCATAATTTCTCCAATGTAGATGCATCCTTGGATACCCTTTGTTTGGGGTACTGCCCACCTTTGGAGGTAGGTTTTGGGGATCATGTTTGGTCATTCATGATCATAAACATAAATCCCCAAAGTTATGAAACTGTAAATCCAGCTTACTAACCAGGGTGCCACCCTACATCTCAAACAACAATAGTTTGGATTTCTTTTCATGATTTCTGCACACCTAAGTTCCCCTAGGCATGCAGCTCAGCTTTTTTCGGCCCTTGTGCAAAGTCCATATTCATGTCACACTTGTATAGGGGGAGTCCCACAAGTATAAACACTTCACATGGAGTTGTGCGTTCTTCATAGGCACAAAGCTATTCATCCATGTTTCCAGTGTGCCACTAAATTTGCTAGGATTGAGGAAACAGCCACTGTGCATTTGACATTGCACAAAGTGACACCACACACAAACACTGGCAGATACAAAATCGGTTGCAAATTGCTGATATTCAACAAAATGTTGGCATAATGTAACCACTGCATAATGAACAAAAAGTACAGATTTACACCATACAAGCATAATGTATATTCTTGCCCACCATTTATAACCTATAGACCTAGTAAGCAGTTATTAATTATCTTAACAAAAATGCAGAGCAAAGCACACAGTTTGCATAGCATCCAAAGCATGGTACAACCATTACTGGAAATATTGATGTTTACCCCAGTTCAAGTCAAAACAAAAATATGAGTTCAACACTTAATGTAATATTGGAATCTATGAACTTGATTCTTTCTGCCTGTCCCAGGCCAGACATTTTAGAAAAATAAAATAAAATCACTCTATAATGCAGCAAATGCATATAACTTATTGCCATCCTTCTAACCATTATAACTTTCCTGAAAAGATTCAGGTAAGGGTATTCGGACTGAAAACAATGCAAGACCAAAGTATGGGCTTGAGGGGGGGGACACATTTAATGCACACAGAAAGGATCCAAATGTCTAAACCTTAGTTAAAACTTATTTTAGTAAGAATAAAAATAGCAAAACAGAACAAGATTTCATAACCTTTACGGAAAGTTCTTACTGCATGAGGAAACACAGCGATGCCTGGAGTCCCCAACCATTTAAGTCACTTTTAAACATGAGCCCAGGTTAACAAAGCTCAAAGGCAGCGTGCCAAATGTGATCGATCTCTACATCCTCTGGATGGCAGAATTCGCACTGAATACTATCTTCCAAGAGGCAAAAGGGGCAAGAGTAGAATCAAAAATGGGCTAAGTGTCCACATTGCTTACCTGCAAAAGAAAAGAAAAAAGAAAACAGATTAAGTGTATTGCTTCTTAAAAGAAAGAACAAAGTAATCAGCAAGACAAAACAAATCATATTGAAAACGTTGCCAGAAATGAAACCCCTTTTAAATAGTCCAAGCACTACGAAAACAATAAAGAAATAAAGAAAAAAAATTATAAACCTTGAAAGCTATTTAATGTTTCTTTCCCATAGACACTGATCACTCATAGAAATGCAAATTTTCTAGAAATATGGATGTTGTGAGGAAAATTTGGAGTTCCTTTCCCCAGAGGGAAAAATATTAATGGAAAAAATGGGGGGAAAAGATATAACAACAAAAACAGAAGAAACTATCAAGATTAGTCTCCTCTAGTTCTCTTTAGTGTCCAGCAGAAATAAAGCACTCCTTCCCATCATGCAAGTTGAAAATAGGACCAGGAATTGCAATGATCTGATGTTCTATATGTGCTAATTTTACATAGATTTCTTCCTGTTACATGGTTTTTCTTAAAAAAAAAATAATTTGGGGGGAGAAAATATGGTTTAAAACCTAATATTCTTCATTCTGAAATAAAGTATTCTATAATCAATTCCCCCCCCCCATATTCACTTTTGCAACAACAACAACAACAACAACAACAACAACAACAACAGATTTTGCAGCAATGTGGGGAGGGAAGAGAATGGTCTTGCCCAATGTTCCTGGTATTTCCTGGACCTTTACATCTCTAATTAGTCAAGACGCAGCTTTTGCACAGAGCTAAACCCTTCTTTTGTTGGTCTACAAGTGGCAGGTAGACCACCATCTTCAGCCAGCCATCATTGTAACTACAGTCAGCCCTCTGCATCCATGAATTCAATCATCCATAGCTTGATCTATATCTATATCTATATCTATATCGATATCATCTATCCAAAATTCAAAGCTTGATTGTGCCATTTTATATAAGGGACACCATTTTATTATGCCATCGTATATAATGGGTGTTGAGCATCCACAGATTTTGGTACCCATGGGGGATCCTGGAACCAAACCAAGGACCCACTCTATGTTTTTCTCAGGATTTTAATTCTTTTGCATGCAGGTCCTTCCTCTATGATACCACCATCTTCCTCCAAGATACCACCCTCTAGACCCCAATACTCATAATTTTAAAAATAATTAAAAGGAAGAGCAGAAGCAAACAATCCTGTCCCTTCTGTTGTCGACACCTTTTGTGTACCGCAACCTGTCTAATGCTCTACTCTTTTGGAAGCATTTCTCTCTCTTACTCTGTCTCTCTGCCTCCTGTCCATATGCATACCTATGTGTTGTTTTTATTTTATTTATTTATTTTAATGGGGGAAAAACAAACAAATCCCCATCTTATTCAAAAGTACCGGGTGCATGCATCCCTTACGGGTTTCCCACGATTCCTAAACATGCAAATACCCCAACAGAATTGCTCGACGTGGTTTAAGCACCAAGAGTAACAGCAAATTTCTAGATCAAATCAAACCCAGTGAGCGCTCTGCTTTCAATGGGGATTTGTTTGTTTTTCCCCCATTTGCTTCTTTTTTAAAACAAAAATATAAAAGCTATTGTATCAAGAGGCCTGGGTTTGTAGGGACTTGTTAAATGCTTGCATTAAAGAAACATAAGCAACGGCTCCCGCTGTCATATGTTAAGTTTATTTTTGCTTATCTGACCATTTCCCACAGGGCAGGCGGCTAATGATGGCTCTCCATCATCAACCGCCCTTGCTGTATTTACATCCATCCTGTTACCATGACAGCTGGACCACTAACTCCCCAGCCACGTCTACCGCGCGAAACCCAGGCGCGCCGCCTGCGCCGAGCGGCAAGATGGAGTGCCCTGCAGTCACGATGCACCAAGCACTTTCATTAACAAACTGCCCTTAATTACGGAGGTAATTGCAAAATTATTTCATAGTTGCAGTTCTTCCCCCCCCACATCTCTCCCCCTCCGTTTGATCCAATCTATCTGGAAGAAGAAGATGCTGCCTATGAAGATGGCACTGAGCCAACCCATCTACAACTGGAGCAACCGGTTTCAACATTGGGTCCTCCTCTCTTCCCCCCCCCCCTCAAAAAAAATAAAAAAAAAATAATAAATATAGTCAGTCCTCCATATCCATGGATTCTTTGTCCACAGATTCAAGCATCCATGGTTTGAAAATATTCCATATATATATATATATATATATATATATATTCACAAAGCAAACCTTGATTTTGCCATTTTATATAAGGGACACCATTTCACTATGCCATTGTATTTAATAGGACTTGAACATCTGCAGGTTTTGGTACTGGAACCAAACACCATCACATACCAAGGGCCCACTGTATCCACACATTTTTTGAATCCACAGATTCAAGCATCCATGGTTTGAAAATATACAGTATTTTAAAAATATAAATTCCAAAAAGCTATTTTATATAAGGAACAAAATTTTACTAGCCATTGTATTTAATGGACTTGAACATCCATGGATTATAGTATCCAAGAAGGGTCCAGGAACCAAAGCCCAGCAGATACCAAGGGACCAATGTAATAATAATACATTGGTCTTCCTCCTGTTTGTCACAAGCTCCAGGTCAGGTCAGTTTCATCCACTTTTGTTTTATTCTGGGGCAAGATTTGTTCGAAGAGGTTCATCTTTGCCTTCCTCTGAGGCTGAGAGAGTGGGACTTGAGTAAGGTCATCCAGTGGGTTTCTATGGCTGAGCAGTGATTTGAACCTGGTCTCCAGAGACATGGGCTTCTGCTACCTTGCAGAATTAATGCAGTTTGACCTCACTTTAACTGTCATGGCACCTGGGATTCCCTGGTGGTCTGCCACCCAAATACTGACCCTGCTTACCTTCCAAGATTAGATGGGAATCTGGGGCCTTTTGGCTATTTAGGCTGGTACCTCTGATATATTAAGAAGTGGGGAAGCTGGTCCCCCATATCAGACAGAGGCACACCATCCTAAAGCATTTCCCCACAATTTCTGCATGACCCAAGGAAACAAAAAGCCCAAGATATGAAGAATTATATAGTTAGAAGAGTATGGGTGAAGAGACTACAAACTTTAGAGAACATCCATTCTTTTCGGTACTAGACTGAATCACGTAAGGACATGCCTGCCTCAACCTTCCTAATAAAACCCATTTGCTGTGTCAATTGCAGAAGAAGATATAAAGCCTACTCAGATGCTTAACACTGTTTCAGACCTCTGCTCCATCGATCATAATACTACTAGAACAAGGACTGTGAGAACCTCTCTGAAATTGGATGTGGCCTGCAGGCTGGAAAAGGTTCCCCATTCTTGCACTAAAACATACTTGTTTACAACTACATGTAGGTTTTCTGGTAGCCAGGAGGACAGATTTATGTTCATTGCTGCTTCATTTTTTTCCTTCTAGCTCATTCGCTTGTATTGTGCACCACTCCTACGCAAACAACATTTTGACCGCGGAAATGGAAAGTACCTAACAATCCCAAGCTTTTGGCTCACTTTAGCTATTTCACTTGCACATCCCTAGGAACAATTATGTACACAGAACTCCCCAAAATGGAAGTCTTGTAGCCATTTGGCTTGCTATCATAAGATGAGGAAGACATGGCTCCTTGGGTAGAGACAGCAAATAATCTTAATTTTGGCCACTCAGAAAACTGGAAGAATACTGAGTACCAAAGTTGGAATCGTCCATGCCATTGCATTTCCAATTTCCATGTATGGTAGTGAAAGTTGGGCAGTGAAGACTGTTAGAACTGTCCATGCCACTGTATTTCCCATTTCTATGTATGGTTGTGAAAGCCGGAGAGTGAAGAAAATGGATAGGAAGAAAATGAACTGATTTGATTGAAATGTGGTGCTGGAGGAAAGTTCTGCAAATACTGTGGACTGCCACAAAGGCAAAGAAGTGGGTCCAAGAGCAAATGAAGTTGGAGCTCTCCCTACTAGAAGGCTCTCACACTTTGGCTATATCATGAAAAGATTGGACTTGTAAGAAAACATGATGATGTTCAGTAAAGCATAAGACAGAGCTAGTGTGGTGTGGTGGCTCGAGTGTTGGGCTACCAGAGCTGGAGACCAGGGTTCAAATCCTTGCTCAGCCATGGAAACCCACTGGATGAACCCCCTCTGAACAAAAATTGCCAAGAAATCTCCATGGGATGTTCACCTTAGGGTTGTCATAAGCAGAAACGATCTGAAGGCACATGACAACAAAAAAGCAGAAGGCAGCAAGAAAAACAAACCACATTATAGGCAGCTTGGCTCAATCAAGGAAGCCACCCTGAATTTGCAAGACCTGAGTAGGTCCTTTTCATAATAGGGTGACTTGAAGGTCTCTGATTCTTAGAGCCACCATATGTAGAAGTTGACTTGAGGGCAATAACCAACAAAAACAACAAAGTGGAGGTTGTATTTAGCCATCCTGATTTGTAGCCTTGAATGGCCCCAGCCTGCTCCCTGAATAGATCTAATCCTCTTTTAAGGTCATCTAGATCAAGATCTCTCACCACAACACTTAACTATGCCCTGTGTGAGAGTTTTATCCTTTTACCAAACCCAGATCTCTCATCTGTCAGCTTCTTGGCAGGACAAGATTGAAACTAGGGAGGCAACTAAAGGACAAATGCAGCCTTTCAGTCACTTTGAAGGAGGGATACTAATTCACTAAATCAGACATGATTTTGACTGAGCTATCTCTAAAAAGAAAGCAAAGAATTAAAAACAAAAAACAAAACAAAAAAAGATCTAAATTTTTAAATCTTATTATTTTATATTCATTTATATAATGACTTATTCATATCCTACCTTACTCCCAGTATGTGAGCATGTAGTTTGCAACAAAAGCAAAATCACAATAGCATGTAGTTTTTGTCATCCTGTGCCTTCAAGTCATTTCTGACTTATGGTGACCCTAAGACAAATCTACCAAGGCATTTTCTGGGGCCGAGAGTATATGACTTGCCCAAGGTTTCCATGGGTTTCCGTTTCTAGTGGGTTTCCATGGCCAAGCAGGGAGTTGAACCCTGGTTTCCAGAGTCATGGTCCAATGCTCAAAGCACTACACCATGGTTATTCTCAGAATGTGGTACTAAATCTTAAAAAAGCATTAATTAATTCAATTTTAAAAAAATAATTTAAAACAATTAAAACACATTCATTATATATTATATGTTTTTAAAAATAGCACATCCATTGAAATCCTTCCTTTAAGGCTGAAAGCCTCCTTAAAAAGGTGGTCTTTGGCTGGTGGCAAAAACAGAGCAGGGATGGGGTTCACTGGGCTTCCCATGGGAGGGAGTTTCATAGTCCAGGAGAAGCCATTGATAAGACCTGGTCTCCTGTGTCCTTATCAGAGGAGACATTGAAGTTGGTGGAGCCAAGAGAAAGCCATCCCCCAAAGATTGTAGGATGACAGCCTCAAATCTGTTGTTGTTGGTTTTTGATTCTTGGTGGATGATGACATCCATCAAAAAGAGTCCACCTTGGCTGGCAGATAATGCTTCCATGTCCCAAGAAGAGGTCTGTCTCCCCTTCCTGTCTGGGATTTTGGTTTCCATGCTTGCTTTGCTTTCCATAAAGATGACCGCCATGATGGTAACCTACATGGAATCATGTGGACCTTTGCCCTCTACACTATGGGCACTGCAAAATAAGGCAGAATATGGAAGGGAAGGGGGGGGAAGCAAAATTAATATAATAAATTAACTTGCTCTCCTAGTGCTTGCAAAGCTTGCAAAATGCCCACAGCCAAATATAATATTATGGGGTGACAATTTCCACAAGAATTTCAATAAGGCAATGAGCACTTTTTCTCCTTAGCACAGTAAAAAAAGTAAAGTTTCAAGAGCTGCAGGGGATTCCCAAAATGAAAGTTAAAGCACTTTTATTTCAGTCTCTCTCTTCTTTTTATTATCCAGTGTTCAAGATTTAATACTGACCCTTCCTCCCCAAAAAAAGCCCCTCAATCATCACCCCATCAGGCCCAAGACAAATGAGACACTTTTATGCAAAGAAACTACTGCTAGATTAAAAACCACTCATAGATCAGCATTAGAGTCAGTAAGTGAGTGTATTTCATTTTGATGATTTCAAATGCTCTATTAATGAGAAAAATTGAGGCAAATCCATCGATGATCCAACAAGTTGGGGAAATGCATTTTAAGGCATTTTGAGATCATTTCTTCAAAAAGAGCACTGTGCAGCACCCATAACAACATCCGCAGGATACACAATGGACAAAGCATCCCATTCTCTCCCTTAGAAGAGGGCAACTGGTGAGGGTGGCAAGATTAATCTGGTGTAATTTCTGTCCCAGTGTGTTGTTAGCATTCTCCAGAGGGAATGCAAGTACACTTCAGAGGTGGAAAAATGCCTATGGTGAAGACTCAGTTCTCCCCACAGTCAGAGAAAACAAACATCGTAAGACAGCCCACCATAAATTTGTCATTTCTTTTTTTCCCTGGCTCTTCTTCTCTTAAAATATGCAAGTTGTATTTTAAAGCATCTTTAACATCCAGCTCTAGCTTCAAACAGGAAAACACATACAGGCATAGTCAAAAGTGTTTTTAAAAGCAATCAGACGGAGGAAATATAAGCAGAAATAGGGTGGCCAACCCATTTGAGAGTCCTGATGAGGAATCTGTACTCAGGACAAGAGGCAACTGTCAGAAGAGAAGACGGAGAAACAGAATGGTTCCCAATTGGCAAAGGGATCATACAAGGCTGCATCCTTTCACCCAGTATCTGTTCAATTTGTATGCAGAACATATTATAAGAAAACCAGGCTTGGACACAGAAGAAAGAGGAGTGAAAATAGGAGGAAGGAATATCAACCATCTAAGATATGCAGAGGACACCATAATACTAGCAGAAAACCTCACAGACCTGGAACACTACTAAGGAATATCCAAGAAGGAAGGGCAAAGGTAGGCTTAATGTTGAACATAAAGAAAACAAAAATAATGACCACCGAGGACCTTCCCAAAGAATTCCCATCCCTGGGATCAAACATTGATAGAAATGGGGATGGCAGCCAGGAAATCAGAAGAAGACTAAGAATGGGGAGGTTTCTCAAGGTAGAACAATATTTCTAAAATATAACAAAATCAAATGTGTTGCTGCTTGAGGGCCAAAGGCTTCTGCAAGTTTCCCTGGAAAATATATATGTCCTGCTTGCTCTTCTTCCTTTGAATCTCTGGACCAGGGGTAGGCAACCTTTTTGAGCCGGGGGCCAGGTTGCTGTCCCTCAGACAATTGACGGGCCGAAGCACCAAAAATAAATAAATAAATAAATAAATAAATAAATAAATAAAATTAAAATAAAAAAAGAATTAACAAATTAAAAATATATATGCATGCACAGTCTCTCAGCCCCAGAAAAGCCATGGCAAAACCCCTGTGAAGATTTTGCCAAGAAAACCCCAAGAACAAGTAATAACAACAATAATCAATATCATCATGGGGGGGCGGCGGCGGTGGGGGGGGCGGTGGCAGGACCGGTTTGGGGCCGGTCCAAAGGCCTTGCTGGGCCGCATCCGGCCCCCGGGCCTTAGGTTGCCTACCCCTGCTCTGGACCATGGAAGTTCGCTGACAAAATGGCTGCAGATGCTACCATCAAACATTCTTCTTCATGTGGGCTGCATCACTTTAGGTGCCTCAAGCTGCCTTGGTTCCTGGGGGCAGATGAACTTGGGGAACAAAGGTGTTGGCAAACCTTCTCCAGACCCCATGTTTCATCTGCTGCTTTGCTTCTGAAACCTTTGGCCAGGGCAGATCTGGAAGGAGAATACCATTAGCCAAGGATATGGTTCTACCAGCTTCCCTTGGAAACCTCCAAGGTTTCCTCCTCAGCTCCTGGTTCTCCACTTTTCCCTGTTTCTCTCAACAGACATAAAATAAACTGAGGGAATGCACAGCATCCCAACTATGGCCTCCCTAGAGATCGGCATAAAAGTATCACAACATTTGCACCTTCACTTTCAATTCCTCTCCTAACCATCTCTAGCATGGCGTCTGACTTTTTCACTGAGTTATTAACCACTACCCCAAATTCCCCTTCCGAGTCCATCACTACCAGCTTAAACAGTCACCAGATTATATCATTACATAAGTTTATATATACCGAATGTGGATCATTTTGCATTAAGTTACGGTGAACCGTGCGCTTGCTAACCATTCAACCAGTTCAGAGAGGTCCTTTTGCAGCTTCTCATCAACATGGCCACCTCAAGGCTTAACCCAAACTCCAGATAATTTAGAAAAGACCTTCACAGTCCAAAGAAGACATCAATTAGTTTGTGTTTTGCTTTTTGTTATAATCCTTTTAATCCGAAAATGGTGAGAGCTTTATAAATCAACAAAAACACCCTGAATTGTTCTTGGAAACGAATCAGAAGCTGGCAGATAGCGGAGGGATGTGATATGTACAGAAAACACCAATTAACCATCATCCAGCTGCAATTTTAACTAACAAAAGTTCCTGAACACCTTTCAAGGGCAGCCTGACATATGAGACATTGGAGGAAAATATGGCAGGTCCTAGAATGACTGCCAGAATTTCTGCAGCATGATTTGTATGTAACCCAAAGAAATTAAATAAAAAAAAAATCAATCCAATTTGGAGTTCATTGTCAGCCTGGAAACAAACAAATATTCTACTCCTTTGTAGCAAGAACAGCTTTCCAACTGTCAACCCCAAGGGCTGCCATGCATGTAATAACTAGCAATTTGTATGAATCATGTATTTGTGTAAATTCTGAACTCTGACACATCAGCTAATGCCTACCCATAGTTTTGTCACATTCTCCAGGTGAACTATGACTTGCAATGAATGCAAGAAATGTACCATATGGTATACATCAACCCTTAAACCTAGCTTGAGGATGATATCTCCTGGGCATTTTTAGGAATATGTGTATGAAGATCTGTTTATTTAAGTTTGAAGAGTATTCATAGCTGTAGAAGTCCAAGACTACCTGCACAAGTACCAGTTTCCATCCATCCCACCCCACCTAAGCTCCAAAAATGTCACTGTAGCCAGTGGGGTGTAGTGGTCTAAGAGTTGGACCATGCCTCTGGAGACCAGGGTCCGAATCCTAGCTCAGACATGAACGAAGAACAGCTCACAAAATGTCAGACATGGAAACCCACTGGGTGACCTTGGGCAAGTCACATTTTCTTAGCCTCAGAGGATGGCAATGGCAAACCCCCTCTGATGAAACCTGCCAAGAAGACCCCATGATTGGTTTGCCTTAGGGTCTCCATGACTTGAAGGCACACAACAACAAAGATTTCTTCTGAGCTGTGCATTTTCAAAGTGAAGTGAGCTTCACTCAGTGCAGAGCAAACAAACGCTGCACTCCATTACATTTTGCTGATGTAAATATTGCTATCTTGCTTGCACTGCTGCGAGGCACAAGTGAATGATAAAGGAAGGGAGGCTGGAGAGCAACAGGTCTCTGGAGCATCAATGCACCCACCTGCCGAGCATTGCCAACGAGAAAGGACTTTGGAAGGGTACTTTTCTGCTGGTTATCTCTCAAGACCAGACTGTGGACAATGGCTCAGTTTTGCCTTCTGCTTCCTGTAGGTGGAAGCAAACGCCTTGCTGAGGCAAGGAGACATTTGAAATGCTTGAGCTTGACAATCGCTCTGGCCAGGAGCACTCAATGGCCGCAGTCACTGCGTCGCGTGTTGAAGAAGCCGCCGTAGTGGACCATTTCTCACACTCCAATTGCCCACCAACTAGGCAACACTCAACCCGAAGCTGCAGAGAAATCCTCATTTCACCAGTCATATAAACAGGAGATAAACGTTTCATCATTACGGACCATCTGGACAAACCTGTGTGCAGAGGGGATTTGCCACGCTGTGATTTTAAGATATTGTTACCTCCTCTTCTCATCCTATCCAGTGAATTATCACAACCCAAGTTGAGATGCTTACAGACACTGCTGCCTGTAGGGCACATTCTCCAGAAAAGAAGATCCCTGTGGCGTTTTTGACTTCCTGAGTGTGATAGCAAGAAGAGACACAACTAAGCATTTGTGCATTTGCAAGTCTAACAGGGCATTTTCTAGAAAGCACAAAGCAATGCATATGTTGTTGTTTTTTTAAAGCGAAGAAAATGCATTAACTGAAAAACGCAGGAACATGTTTTAGTAAATGGTGGAAAGTTATATAAATTTGGTAAAATGTGTAAATGCACACATTAGGAATAAATCAGTCTTTAAAAATCATGCAAATACCAGTGCTGGGAGAAAACAGCCTCTCGCACAATCATATGTGAAAATGATAGGGAAAGAGAATGCAGGTGGGAGCCAAGGAAACTCAACAAACACTGAGAGTGCTGCATCTCTGTTTCTCTGGTGCACCAAACAGTAGGCTGACCATAACACTTGTGCATGATCACACAGATACACAAGACCACAAGCACACAAAGCAGTTAGGGCTTTTAGAGCCATAAAATGTCACCTTGAACTAGTCCCAGAAATGACTAGGCAGTCAACTTAATCAAATATTACTCCAGGGCCTAATTTTCAACAGGTTTCTACATATTGCATTTTTTGCTAGGTGAATTTCCAAATCATCGTCAAGGGCCTGAGAGAGTGGGTAACCTGGGCTGTAATCTAAACTGGACATAACAAACACATGTATCCTTGTAGCTAGCTCAAATTCCTTTGTCACACCTTCTAGCAACTGATAACAACTATGGCACCATAGAACAGGCCAACTCCAGAAGCAATCCCAAACCATGTACCAAGTCCTTCAGGGGCAGTGAGACCCCTTCCAGAGTCCCATCTGAACTTCTATCCAGGTTAGTCGATTTCTAAACTCTCTGCTCTCTATCTTATCAGGATTAAGCTCAGGCCTTCCAGAGTAAACAGGTTGAAAATCAGAGTGATTGGTTGGGTAACACTAGACTTGTGCTCTTGTCTTCAAAATAATTTTCTGCAAGCCAAGTCAGAGAGCAAAGCATTCCCACCGGCATCCAGTGCTGCACAGTGTAAATATATCTTCAGGCCCAATGGACACGGTGCTCTTTTCTAAGAGTTTGCTATAAAGGAACACAGCTGAACACTGTGTTCAGACAAGAGATTTAGTAGGGCGGAAAATGCACCCACAGGATCACAGAGTCATAGCTGGAAGGAATCTGAAGGGTTATCTAATCCAATCTTGTGCCACTGCAGAAACTCACAGCTAAAGCATCCCTGACTAGTGTCCATCTAAACCACCGTTTGCCAAACTTTGGTTCTGCAGGTGTTTTGAACTTCAACTCCCAGAAGCCCTATCTACTTTGGTCAATGATCAGGAATTCTGGGAGCTGAAGTCCAAAACATCTGGAGGACTAAACTTTGGAAGTCACTTGTCTAAACATCTCCAATGAGAAAGAGTCCACCAACTCCTGGGGCAGTCTGTTCCATTGCCAAACTGTTCCAACCATAGAAAACCCTACTCCCCATATCCTTGCCTCCTGTAGGCTCTTAAAACTCAGGCAGGGCAAAGAAATTGATCATTTTTTTAAAAAAGGGACAGAGGAATAGAAAGACTTCAAGGAGGGTAAGAGGAGGAGGAGGAAGATGAGAAGGGTCTTTCAGCAGAGATGATGGGATGATCCAGTTTCTGCCTCAGTCCATCTCCTTCTGCTGCAACTTGATGGATGGCTGGTGAATGGTGCCAATTTAGCAGAATATAGTACTTGCAAGTTGCAGGTATGTTATGGTGACCTAAAGGTCAGATGAGATTAGAAGAGTTGCTTTGATTCTATTTAGACACCACTGAAAGAACTGCAATGCTTCAAAGTCTGGACGCTGTTGTCCTGTCTTGTATTAAGGAAAGAGTCAGGATTAAACCATTCATCCATGCAGGCAAGGTTGATGTATCTCATAAGTGGGTCACAAAGACCAGCCTTTCTCTCAGACTTCTGGACTCCGTAGTCAGTCTCTGCACACAAGTACCGGACTTGATTATGAGCAAAATTGAATTACGCAAATATTTCACTAAATATCTGTCTAAGCCTCATTAATATTAATGTCAAATCTATCTCCTATGTGCTTGGCATTTAAAAACCCATTTTTTAAAAAATAATAATATTCCCAGCTAATTTAAGGTGTGCATCTAGCATACGAATGAGGAAATCCTGCCTCCCGCACTCCGCTTTGCCTGGCACCTGTACATCTCCACATTTTGTCCTGCCATGCCAGTCAGCAGCACTTTAGAATGATGAATTTTAAACACCCTTGATTTCTAAAGTACTGTACCTCCAACCGACGAAGCTGTCAGAACTGAAAACACACCGAGCAAAACCAATGCTGCTGCTTCCCAATTCCCCAACACCATCACTACCATTCAGGCTTCAGCAGCCTGGCTTTAACTGCAATCTTTCAAGCCCAAACTCAACAGAATATAGACTCAACCTCAGCCACCCACATCTCCCTACATTTTTTACCAAGGGTAGCTTTTCTGTTCACACATCATTTGGAGCTCTTCATCCAGAACCACAACAGCCAAGCAGCAGGTTGAAGTTCTGGAAAATAAAGGAGAGGAAGGGGCAGGAAAGAGCTTTGAAGAACACTTCCAAAAATGAATATAGGACTGTGTGTGTGCCTCTTGAGTCACCTGTCAACATATGACAGCCCCATTTATTTTTCATAGGGTTTTCTTAGGCAAGAAAAACAAAGAAGTGGGTTTGTTAGTCCCTTCCTCTGAAATATAGCCTATGGTACCTGGTATTCGTTGAAGGTTCCCCATCCAAGTACTAACCAAGGCCACCCCTTCTTAGCTTCCAAGGTCAGATGGGATCTGGTCCTTTGAGGATATTGTTTCCTTAAAATGCCTGTTCACAGTTTGGACTGAAACTTGAAAACAACAGATATCCAGAATCCTATCACTTCCACTTAGGGAAGGGGGAATTACTACTGTCTACCTTCCCCAGCAATCCTTCCTCTCCATTCAACATATAGCCTTCTCCCCCGATTTCTCTCCTGAAACCCTCCTGGGTCTCCTTGGGCAAGTCACAGTCTCTCAGCCTCAAGAGTAAGGCAATGGGGGCAAACCTCTCCTGTACAAATCTTCCCAAGACGAAAACCCTACGGCAGCGTTGCCATAAGGAGAAGTTGACTTGAAGGCACACAACAGAAGCAGCAGCAGCAACCACCATCAGAACAACTGCAGACATGGCTTACATGTTCATCCACAATGGACATATGTCCACATTAGTGAACTTAGAAGTCAACTCTTGTTGGACTAGTGGGCTAGCAGTTCCCAGCCTTTGGTCCTTTGGATGTCTTGGACTTCCCTTCCCAAAATTCCTGACTGTTGGCCAAGCTAGATGGGACTCTGATAGTAGAAGTCCAAAACACCTAGAGAACCAATGTTTGGGATCCATTGGACCAGCTGATGACCATGAGATCTATCCTGCTCTCCCAAGGGTCTGAGGATAAACTCTGACAACCTGAAATATGGCACCTTGATTCACTTTGAGTTCATAATATGGAGACTCGGGCATTTGCTCCTGATTTTGTCTGATCCCCATTTCCACCAGCACCCCAACCCAGACAGATCCCCCTAAAGACTTCTGGAGTGAACCCCCCCACCACCATCATTGGCCAGATCCACCTCTTGGCTGGCCAAGGGCCCTGACAATAAAAAATGCATAAGATTAATGTTTTCAAAGGTAAACCACTGGGATTTTGAGGCTTTCCTTTGCTACATGGTTTTAATATTCCGCCTTGTAGGACTAGCTCTGTCATCTCGCCCACCTCCCCAGTGCCTCCAACTCAAAGGGTTCTTTCTTTCTGTTTTGTTCTTTTGGACCTCGCCTGAGATTAATTAAACAGTATTCTTCCCTGTTATGATGAAGCTTTCATTAACGAACTGGCATCAACATTATTCCATGTAGCATTGTGGTGGGTCCCTCCTTAGTGAACTGTCAGTTGCTAAAACACCCTTTTGTCTTTTCTTCCCAAACGGTTTTCTATCTCTGTGAAAGAGAATCATCTTGCTTCCCTGATGTCCATCATTGCTTTCCATCCTTAATCCAGCGACAAGGCTTGGAAAAAGTTACTGTTTGGTCTACTACTCCCAGAATCCATCACCCAACATGGCCAGTGGGAGTTGTAATCCCCCAAAGTAATCCACCCCCAGCTTGACCCTACTCAAATGCCCTCTGGTCTAGTTGGCATCAAGTCAACAAATGTTGGGAGTAGTGAACTCCCAACAACTGTAGGGAATAGTAGGGATTGTACAATTGTAGGGAGTAGGGAGTAGTGAACTCTAGAAGAACAACCAGAAGTCTTTAGGGGGCTCTGTCTGGGATGGGGTGCTGGTGGAAACTGGCATCACCCAGAGAACAAACAGGACTCCCATGCGATGCATCTGAAGAAAAATGGTGGAGGCTCTTCCTCCCAATCTTTTATGCTGAGCCTTCCCACCCGTGACTCCCGAGTTCCTTTTTCCTGTCATGTTGACATCTTTGCTATGCCTCATGATGTAGTTTTTGCAAGGAAACATCCACACCCATGTTGACAGGGAAAGTGGAATGTTATGAGACTTCATTTTGCATCTTCCATTCCATGTGTTTCAGAAAGAAAAGCATTACACCAGCCATATTGTACCAGTTATGCTTGGTGCAACAGGCAAAACAAAGGACAAATGGAAGCAAACCACAATACGGAGACGTGTTATTTTTCTCCTCCTCAAATCCAAATTATATCACTCGTAGATTCTCATGTGTTCCCATTCCCATTCTAGTCTAAGGGCAATGGCAGATGGAAGATTTGTGAGGGCCACATACTTGATGCCAACTAGACCAAAGGGCATTTGAGTAGGGTCAAGCTGGGAGTGGATGACTTTGGGGGACTACAACTCCCACTGGCCATGTTGGGTGATGGATTCTGGGAGTAGTAGTCTGAACAGTAACTTTTTCCAAGTCTTGTAAGGATGGGACTAAGGATGGGAAGCAATGATGGACATCAGGGAAGCAAGATGGTTCTTTTGAAGAACTCCAGATAACTCTGAAGAGTCTTTGTTAATACCATTTCCTTGACATCTGGATAAGTTACACACCCGGTTCTGAAATTGCTGCCTGGATGAGGACCGAAGCTAAGAGCAAGGCAGGCACTTAATGTACTGAGGAGTTCAATGAGCTGCACCACCTTCTGTTTGCTAATAGCACATAAAATTGATGGTGGGCTCCACTATTTGTGCTGATTTATGCAACTGTGAGCCAGTTGTCTAATCCCTGGTAGCTGCCTAGATTGATTTGCCTTTGAGGGGCGGGAAACACAGCTGTGTCAAAGATAAAATCCTGCAGTATCCATTCCATGGGAATTTATGTCACAACCAGGCATCAAATAACTGTCATGACTTCCATACAACTTAACTAATATGGCAATGAAAAGTTACCAATGCACCATTTCAAAAAAATTGAATTTTGCATTACTATAAAAAGCCAGATCTGAATGAAATTTATTCCTGGCTTGTCACGTTAAATGCTCCAATATCTAATTCAGTGTTCCTCAAACTAAAACTTGATGAATTCCAGAAAGAGCTTCATTTTTATACCTATCTCCTAACTCAAAGGCATTATGCCAGCCATTTGTCATGTTTGTCATTCCCAAGATAAGTAACAATTGAAATAACTTTAACTTACCTTAAGAACTATGGTGACAGTAAAATATCTCCCTCTGCAGCTTCTATCACACTACAGTAAGAGATTAGTTTAATCCGATTCCTTAGAAGAAAAGTTATTAAAGCGCCTGGAAACGGTCTCAATTTCTCTAGATGAAGAGTTGTATCTATATTCCACCCTGAATGGGTCTAAGTGTGACAAGGTGATCAAAGGCCATGTTATCTTGCAGCCAAAGAAAAAGCCAAAGGAAGGACCTTGCAGCAAAGAAATACGAAAGCCAGGGTTTGCTTATCACTAAAGGAGAACCAACTGCTCAAGAACACAAACCCAAGAGACACTCTGTATGGCAGTAAACCCACAAGAAGAAAGGGGGAGAGATGGCAGGACTTCTGCCAAAGCACCGTCTTTGGAAGAAAATTAGCATGTGGGAGCTTTCCATGCCAACTGCGATTGCTGGACATTTACAATTTGCATTTACTTAGCTTTCATTCCAAAATCAATAGAGACATATGAGCATCTTCTCTGTTAAATTAGTAGCAGCACAAAAACAGAACCAGGTCTTGCCTTCCATCGCCCTCAACCCCATTCAGATCATCATTACAGCATCAACTATGTATATATATTTTTAATGATAATTTACCCAGCATTAGATTTAAAAAACATAAAAACAGAGGACTGTGAAAAGTACTGATGCTTTGCACATTTAAAGACTGTTGTCCTTCTTCTTCAAAGCTACAAAGACTCACTGGCCAATATAATGTGCCTGACTTGGAGAAGTGTCTGTCATCTCTTCATTTTATGCATTTGACACACAGGAGTTGGTTGTCACTCTTAAAAGTCAGAAGCTTGGAATAATGCACCATCAGGAACCAGTGACATTCCCCTTCCTTCATTCAGAAATCATTACCAAGATCAGGGTAGAAGAAGGATTAGAGAGATCTTGGTGTATGTGTAAGGTGGGTGAGGATAAGCAACCTAGATAAAGTTGTGGAGCACCACAAAATGTCCTCAAGTCGTGGCTCCAGTAGCACTAGTGGAGATGAACAGGGAGGGCTCATCCTGGATGAGTAAAATTTGGGATGGTATAGCATAATCCCATTCCCATGCTTTTGAGTCTCATCATAAATCCAACCTGAAAGAAGGTTATCTTCCACTAGTGTTGATCGTGTTGCTAGTCCTGACTACTGTAGACCCCTTGAATGAATGGCATTTGCCTACATGTTGACTCACCATTCAACAGTTGATTCAAAGACTCTACTCTAGTTGGGAATAACTAAGAGCATTCGAGCCATTCCTTTTCTTGCCCGTTTGAGATCCAAGCTGTTTAGGAATTTTCTGACAAAAGATGCCATGAAAAGAAGTGTTGTTCAATGGACAAAACAAATCAGAGTGCCCTGGCTGAAACAAATGGGCAAGGTCTTATTTCCTACAATGGCTGTGTGTATGCCAGGTCACAGTGGACTGTGTCGAAGACAACTGAGTCTCTGTTCAAATAGAAATAATGGCAAGTGGGACGATTCATAACATGCCCTTTAGAAAGGACCTACTCAAAGTACATATAGATTTTTTTTTAAACTGGTATCAAAGATCCTTTTCCTCTCAAACAATGGCTGCTCTGGTTGTTGTTAAAAACAGTCATCCCCCCCCCCCCGACACACACACACAATTATCTGTGCTTTTTCAGCTTTTTAAAAGAGGAGTTTTAGTGTTTTTAATTTTTGTTTAGTTCTGCACGTAGTGTTTCACATGTTGCTAGACATTATTAATCACTAGTCTGAAAGGTGATCAGCAAATGCCATAAATAAATAACTTGTTCCTCCCCACCTCACTAAAGTTACAAGGTCACAAACTAAAACTGCTAGTCCATGTAAGCAACCGTTCCACAATTTTGCACTTCAAAGTACAGCATCTCTTTGTTGCGTAAAACTTCCAAACGCCAGAGAGACTGACCAAGGGACAGGGAACGAAAACAAGGATTCCTAAGGGACATTTGGTGCTATTCCGCAGATTAATTTTAATATATTTATTGGACTTACAAATGAGAAAGAAGTGTACAGGCATAATGGATGAGACAAAATGGCGGCATGATCCCTGGCAGTGGAGCTCCTGAGGTCACAAGGCATTCTTCCTCACTGATCCAATGCCCAAATCCAGATCATAAACCAATGGAAAAATCTCCAGGGAAAACGTCACTCAGGCTTGATTGAAAGGGAATATCCCAAGCCAACCCACCACCATACTGCATCTTGATGCTTTGTCCCAAGCTGAGTTCACTGTTTACCCAATAATCAGACAAAGTGAATAGTGAATGGAGGACCCCTTATTCTTTCTCAGACCCCTTTCACACCATACAATTGTAGCACTTTAATTTCACTTCAACTGTTGTGGCTGCAATCCGTGGAATTGCAGGGAGTGTACTTTGGGGAGGCACTAGAGGGTCTCTGGATGAGAAATCTAGATACACCTCACTAAATTGCAAATCCTGGGATTCTGCATGACAATTAAAGCATAACTCCTGGATAGTGCTTTAATTGCCTAGTGTGCATAGGCCCCCTTTTTAGTGGAAGTAAAACTGTGTCATCACTCAGAACACTTTCACCAATGTGAAGAGACCGCTGGGTATTCAATCTTAGTTTATTGAGACTGTCTAAGCCTGTTTCAAGCCTCCAGTTTAACATCTCTCATATTCATGCTGTTTTAGGAGAACAATTCATGTACATGCATTTCTTACTGATATCTAAATAGTGTACAGGTTGAGTACCCCCTTAATCAAAAATCAAAAATCCAAAACTTTTTTCCCCCCACAGGTATCTAAGACAGAGATACCTTTGCTTTCTGATGGTTCAATGTACGAAAGCCCTGTTTCATGCACAAAAGTACTAAAAATAATGTATAATATTACCTCCAGGCTATGTGTATGAAACATAAATAAATGTCTTGTTTAGACTTGGGTCCCATCTCCAAGATATCTCATTATGTATATGAAAATATTCCAAAATCCAAAATACATCTGGCCCCAAGCATTTCAGATAAGGGAAACTCAACCTGTACAAGCGAACCAATCCTTGTGTCACCTTTGAAGCATCATAATATATCTAGAATGTCTATTTGGTATCTGCACCTCTGAAATTACAAATCTCCAAGGCTATTAGTTCAGACATTCACAATTCTAGTAGGTTGTTTTTTCCTCTTTCCAAAGCAAATTACCACTTGTTGGATTTTCAAGTCTGAAACCAATTCAAATCTTTGGACTGATCTAGAAGTGGCTCAACAGAATAATATTCCTCAACTGAGATGTACAAGATGGGGATATTTCCTTAGGTTAAAGGGGAGAGAATTGCTGTCTACAAACATGGTTAGAAGATATACAGTCATCCCTCTGGATTTCTTGACCTCCTATTCATGGTTTTGAATTTCCACAGATGGGAAGCCAGGAGGGACAAAATGGTGCACGCGCCCAAGGTGTGTACATGGGCATTAAAAACAATGGGGCTCCAATATTTGTGGTTTTTCCGATTCGCACAGGTGGGGGGGGGGTGGTCCAGAACGGATCCCCGTGAATCAGAAGGGACAACTGTATTTCTGATTCCTATGTGCAACCATCGTTTTTAGGAGTCAAAATCCAATTTTGTTTAACAGATCTCATACAAGACTAGCAACATGCTTGGTGTACCAAGCTGCAACTTCTCTTTGGATAACATTAAAACTGTGGCTATGGATTTCCAAGTTTCTCTTAGTGACTATTATGGCAGGAAACAGTAATGCTTTTTTTAAAAAGCAACCAAACAAGGAGGTGATTACCTGGACTTTTTAAAAACACTAAACTAAATGGATGCACCCAACACTGAATATGCATGGCACATCTCCACCCTTTGATGTAGCTTCTCTGCTTCCCGAAAAGACACAGCCATCTCAGCCCTGTTTGATGAATAATTTATATTCCAAAAAATACAGCTTAATTAGTGTCCTGTTGGTCATCTACTGTTGAAGGGGGTGGGGTGATAAAAAAGATCCATTCCTTATAACCAAACGCTATCACAATATGAAAGTAAAGACAAGGAAAACATCTCAGGTGGACATCTAGGGAAAGGAGTAAGAAAAGAAAATGGAGGACGTTTGTTTTCGAATTAGTTGAAAGTGGAAGTTAAAGACACAAATGGAATGTATTTTGAATGAAGACCCCTTTTGCCAAGGAGAAAGGCTGCAAGATTCAGAAAGGAGGAAGGAAATGGCTCTCCCTCCACTTTATAGAAAAGATAAACCTTCAAGAAAGCTGAACAAATGAAGAGGCCTTCAGTGTTATTGATAGATTTTTACAACTTAGTTAATAGAGGTTGTAAATTACTGAGCTGAAACCTGTCATTTGCTAATCAAATGTAATACTTATTTTTCTTGCTGCATAAGACAAATTATCAATTTCTGTAAATCGTAATTAGTTCTGAGTTTCCAATTCTGCTAAAGATTAGATCTGTGGAGTTTTAAATTAGGAGCGCTTTGGCATTGCAGAGGCCTCAGCTGAACTTTCAGCCATAGCTGGGATTGCAAATCAAGGGTTATGGCCCTGGAGAATCTCTTGTATTCATTTTTAATTATGATTTTAAAAAATCCTCAATGTATTTTAATTATATTATAAACTGAAGCAAAGAACTGCCACTCAGAATTTAACACTTCACTTACTAACAACAAGTGCATCTCTCACAAACCACCTTGCAATCCAAAAAGGATGAAAGATAGTAGGAAACTACAGTCGCCCCTCTGTTTTTGCAGGGAATCTGTTCCGGAACCCCTGTGAAAACAGAAAATCACAGATATTCAAGCCTCATTGGCTTGAATAGCCGTGTGCTCCCGCGCACGCCATTTTAACCAATGAGGCTTGCTACTCTGTGAAGGACCAAAATTGTAGATTCGAAGTCCACTAAAATGGAGGGGCAACTGTATTTCAATAAATAGTGTGCTGTTATTAAGCCTCCTCACTGGATTATTTGTGCATTTTTAGTGATAGTTCTCAAGCCTCTAGTTTTGTTCCAGAAAGACAACCTAGTAGAGTAGTACCCAACCTTTAGTTGTCCATTTCTTTTAGATTTCATCTCCCAGAAGCCCCAGCCAATGAAGTCCAAATCATCCGGAGGACCATACATGAAGAAGGAATAGAGCTTGGAAGGAGACAAGTAACTTGAGGAACAACCCCTAGACTCTCTCAGTTGCTATAGATAGCAGCCATGATGCCTGGTGGATAATGGGAGCTGGAACCCCAAAAACTAGTGTTTTCAATCTCTGACCAGAACCCCTAACCAAGCTACCTGAAACTTCAATGGATCTTTTGGAAAGAGTAGGGACTCTATCAACTCAAGCTTGGACAGACAGAGATGAGGAAACTGAGAAGGTATAAGTCACCTTGGGAAAGATACCTTCAAGCATGGTACCCAGTCAATCTGAAGATATCATCAGACATACTGCCAGGGCCATTTTAACAGCCACACGCTTGTGACAACCACCCTAGACAAGCCGCTGTACCTTCAAGTCCTATTGCTTCACAGGAAAAGGAAGGAGACCCAAGACCGTGGGCCATGAGCGCAGTGTGTGGTAAAGCTAACCATTGCATCTTTCTGGACCAATGGCCTACACCTGCAGCATCCAAGGTCACAACTACCTATGTCATGAATACAAATCTCACTGTATTTGAAACAGAGTGATATGGGAAGCTATGAGAAAGATGGAGATGGAATCGCAAAGAAGCTGTTGAGTAGGTTTCAGCTACAGACTCAACACAAGTTATTTGTTTTCTCTGCAACTCTATTACATTAAAAAGGGAGATGCTAATGTGACATTTTCCCAGTACAAAAGGAAACTCTGTACTAAAATTAGGGCATAAATCAAGCACAAATATTCTTTCAGACATACAATCAGCTCAGATTTAAACTCATCCCTTTCCCCACATCAAGGGCAGGAGGAAATTCAGTTAAGCACACATTAACAGTGTACATTTCTCTCCCTCTCACCGCTTCCCTTTTCTTTTTTCAAGTTCATCAGAGGTGCCAGAGCAACAGGAGTCCAGCAAGATGCATTAGACTTGCATTAAAAATGGTGATTACAGTGTTAAGAAATAGAGCAACAGAAATGCAGATCCTGTGGAGTGTGGGGACATTTAGATTATATTCCAAATGCAAGGCAGTTAGGGTTCCTTCTCTCATACATAATCTTGCCAAACCATAAAAAGTGGCAGTGCTTAGAAATACAGGCATACTGGAAGAGCACTGGCTTGCTAACTGGGCTGAATGGAGAGGGAAGAGAAAACTCTTCCCCATTATCAGGAAAGATCCTGGAGAACAAGGACAGAGAATCCTGCTTCCTACTGTGAAAAAAAGTGAGAATCCATGTAAGTAGAATATCCAGATGTGAGGATGCTTGCCTGAGGCAGGAAGGCTAGGCTAAGGAGCAGACATCTTTCATTAGCTGCCTTCTCTCTGTGTATGTATGCATGTGTGTGTATACATCTTCAAGTTGTCTGTGGACGTATAGTGACCCCATGAATATCCTAGGCCTCGTTCCCGCTAGGATTTAATCCCAATTGCTGATCTGGTTATATGTCCGTCGTTCCCACTTGAAACCAATTTCGATCCTACTGTGCTCGGTTTAAATTGCAATGATGCGAGGCAAACACAAAAGAACTGCTCTTTCCTGACACTAGTTTTTGGGCAGTTCTTTTGAAAAGACCTGAATCTGAACCGTGTTCAACAAGTGGGAACGATGGGTCGGATTTGCATCAAGGAGCTGTACTGGCTCTTGCTGGCTTCTCTCTCTGGTGCTCTCGGGGCTGTGCCAAGGGTGGGTCAGGACAAGGAGGAGGAAAGGGAGATGGAGCGCCAGATGGTGCCATGGATGGAGAGGGTCCCCCGGAGGGTTCCAGTGAGCAGCAACGAGGTGAGGGGCACACCGGAGGGCAGCCCATTTGGAGGAGGCGGAGGAGCCGGGGACCAAGCCTTCCTGCCATGCCATCATCCCTCTTCTATTTGTTGCTTTTGTGTGCCTTCTTAACAACAACTTAGCAAGGTTTGTTCAGAAGGAGTTTGCCTTTTTCTTTTCTTTTCTCTCCTCTTCTTCCTCTCTCTGTGGCAGCTGTTCTTCCTCTCCCCCACTCAACAAGGGAATTAAAAGGGGAGTAAATGGCCCTGGAAAGATTCGATCACAAGATGACCCAGTTTCCACACCGGGTTATTTTGCAGTGGGAATGAGCCCTTAGTTTTCTTAGGCAAGGAATCCTCAGAGGTGGTTTTGCCAGTTCCTTCCTCTAAAACATAGCCTACAGCACCTTGAATTTGTTGGCTGTCTCCCATCCAAGTAATAACCAAGGATGATTCTGCCTAGCTTCCAAGATCAGAGAGGATCTGATTCCTTCCATATTTGTGTGTGTGTCTTCCTCTCATCTGTTGACTTATGGGACCCCATAAATTTCCTAGAGTTTTCCTAAGTAAGGAAGGCTAAGAAGTGATTTTGTCAGTTCCTTCCTCTGAAATAAAGTCTACAGCACCTGAGATTCCCTGGTGGTCTTCCATCCAAGTACTAATTAGGGATGACCCTGTCTAGCTTCCAGGATCAGATGGGATCTGATGCCTTTAGGGTATCTACTAAGTAGATCTCAGCCTTTGGTCATCTGGATGTTTTGGAGTCTATGATTCTATGAGTCCCAAAAACTGCAGCCAGTATGGTCAATTGTCAAGAATTCCACAATGGAGAGGAAGGTTGGACACTGAAGTTCAAAATGTCAGGAGGGCCAAAGGTTGAGTATCACTGGTTCTGTGGTCTTCAAAGCCTAGCTTCTATTATTTATTAAATAATAATAACAATAATAATAACAATAAACAACAAAATACAGCCTTATATCTCAAAGAGTCTGTATTGACCCTATTGATAAACATGGACCTCTTTTTAGAATCTTTGATATGTAAGTCACAAAGAATTACAAGGAGTAATTCCCAAAACTCAAGCAATTGATTTGGAGGTCATGTTTGGACATTCATCTTCCCTTCCTCCACCATCCCAATGTTCACAGGGTTTGGGGAACCCTTAAAAAAACCTTCTCATGAACTCTTCCTAATGCTGGAAAAGCAAAACTATGTTCTGGAAGGCTCAGGAATCAATAGAAAAGCTCTAAGGAAAAGTCTCGTAAGAAAAGGGCCCAGCCTTTCACCCACTGTTCCAATTTGCTCAACATAAGGGAAACAACAAGTTGACACAGCAGTGAACAAACATCAATGAAATATGGGGGGGAAAACACTGTTGTTGTTGTTGCTGCTGTTGTCATTGTTGGGGGCGAGGGAAATACAGTTAAGTGCATGAGAAAAAACTACACCAAGCATCCAAAGACAGAGTAGCTGAAAATACTTAAAATAGGCCACAGTGTTCTTTGCAAATTAAAAACTAGGCTGTATGGTGCAGAGACAAGGAAGGAAAAAAGCTACCATAAACCAAACCAACCTCAGTGCATTAATTAGTGTTGCCTTTGTTCTGAACTCAATGAATTTATATCATCTTTCAACACTGTTTAGCCAAAGCAAACACAAACAAGAAAATCACATTATTCTTTCCAATCCATACACAAAAATGATCTGGATATCCACATTTAAAATTGCCATCATGGATTAGCTTAAGGCAATTATTTCTCTCGCCGCATTCTTTTACAATAATTTTAAAAAGAATTCATGTCTCTCGCCTAACAAGAAAAATGAAATCCCATTAGTTGTGTCTCCAGTGGATATTAACGCTCCTTTTGTTTACAAAGGTTAATATCTCCCAAATAAAGGAACACGCACTGCCTGCTAAAATAATTACATCATGACATTTCAGAAAGGTTGGCAGATAGACATGGTTTCAAGCAAAGAAACAAACCAAATAAGAAGGGATAGGAGAGGGGTTTTGTTGATTTGTTAGTTTGCTTGCTTTGGTTTGGTTTTAATTATCCATGCTTTAATAAATGCAGACCACTGGCTATTCCATCTCAACTGCCACCTTGGGTGGTGGAGTTTAATATTTCTCCAATCCCATGGGACCCACGCTTCACAAGCTCCATCTTCAGGATCTGGCTGACCTCCACAAAGGCAGAATTTCCCCCAAACTATTCCACTAGCAACAAGCAGATGCTGCTGTTATTGTCATTGTTGTTTTGTGTGTACTTGTCCCAGTGAGGTGTGAACAGTAGTTTCTTGCAGCAGATTAGTTCAACTGTCTTATCACGTGCTGCTTTCTGGCTCATGAGACCTTGGCCACCCCATAGAGACTTTAGCCACCCCAGAGACCATCAGCTCAGCCTTAAATCCATTGGGCCTCTCGAAGTATTGAAAAAAATGACAATACAATAGACAAATTTCTACCTGGGTTGCCTTAAAAACAGCACTGTTGACCCACTGTTGACAAGTTGGTTAGATGGCACAGCCAATGATTATTACCAAGTTCCAACTGATGGAGTTCACTCTCACACAGCCTTGTAAGTACTGTATAAACACTGGCAAGAATTCATGTCCGGAGAAGTCCGAGGCCAAAGGTAGGAAGAAGCAAGCAAGGTCTTCCCAGTGGTTTCACTGAACCCACCCCACTTCGTGTCCATTGCAAGGTCTTAGGGGTTTGGCCCAAACCAGGGTGTTACTGAAACACTGGACTGTCCACATTTGACTATGTTAAGGATGGTTTCCTTCCCCTTCTCATTTTTTTTCTTTTCCTTTTTGTGAGCTGTACATGTTGTTTTGCGAAACTTGGGGTATTTTTGTTCTTGTTATGACTGGTAACTTCTAGTGATTTTTGACACATCTGTG
This sequence comes from Phrynosoma blainvillii, assembly GCA_026167975.1. Taxonomy (NCBI): domain Eukaryota; kingdom Metazoa; phylum Chordata; class Lepidosauria; order Squamata; family Phrynosomatidae; genus Phrynosoma; species Phrynosoma blainvillii. The sequence continues at coordinate 33,826,555 of JANUYF010000006.1, forward strand.
GATTTGGGTAAACAACATTTTGTGAGCTGTTCTTCGTTCATTTTGTTGGGGGAGAAGGGAATTGGTATACAGTATCCCATTGAGGGAAGAAGGCGGGATATAAATCCTTGAAATAAATAAATAATAATTATAATACAGTACAGTCAGCCCTCTTTATCCACTGATGTTTTATCCATGGCTTGAAAATATATTTTTAAAATATAAATTCCAAATAGCAAACCTTGATTTTTCCATTTTATATAAGGGACACCATTTTCCCATGTCATTGTATATAATAGGACTTGAGCATCCACAGATTTTGTTATCCACAGGGGGTCCTGGAACCAAATCCCAGCGGATAACAAGGACGCACCATATCTGTGTGTTCCCATTAATAAAGACCATAGGATGAAAACCAATGCATTTGAGAGAATGTGTTTCTGGAGAAGAGTGCTGAGGATCCCATGGAGAGCCAAAAGGACAAACAAATGGGTCCTAGAGCAGATCAAGCCAGAAACCTCCCTGGAAGAAGCCAAGATGACCAAACTGAGGCTATTGTACTTTGGACACATCATGAGAAGAGAAGAGAGGGTTCTTTGGCAAAGACAATAATGCTGGGGAAGGTGGAGGGAAGAGAAAGAGAGGAAGGCCACATGCTAGATGGTTGGACTCTATTATTAAGGAGGTCCCTATGGGGATTTATTGCAGGAATTAAGCAGAGCAGGGGAGGACAGAGGGTCTTCTTGGAGATCTCTCATCCATACGGGTGCCATGGGTCAAGATAAACTCGAGGGCAGTTAACAACAACAATTTCTCTGTTGAATTTCCACACATTTCTAGCAGAATCTGTAAGTTGTTCTAAGAGCTCATTGGGAGCAGAAGCTGTGTATAAATTTTAGAGACAAAAGAAGGGGAGGTATCTGTTCTGGAAAGGTGCTTTCTCTGCCAAGTCCAGATAGGGCTCGGAGCTGCAGTCTCTCAGAGCAGAGTGGCTGCTTTAACAACTTCACTGTGAGATGTAATTTCCCCCAATCAGTTGACTCCTGAGAAATCCTTAATGTAACATTAGCATATTAACACAATGGCAAATTATACTCAAAGCTATTTAAACAAGCCTAAGTACTCCCAAAAAAACACACTTAAAACCCGACCTTTTCTTCCTGCAGCACCAAAGCAATAAAAAACCCAAGAGCTCCAGTCAAGGTCCCACCCTGACTCCAGCATTCCTCACGTGAACATCAGCTCAACAACTGCGTCAACGCCAACGCAAGCGGCATTGTGCCTCTGCAGGGTGTGTATAAATTTTAGAGACAAAAAGCGCCACATTACCCACAAAATTAGTGACTTGCAAGTTCAGAGAATTCAGGAGCACAAAAGCGCACTTGTTCCATCTCCACTGTGAAGGACGTTAACGCAACTTGAAATAATTATCGTTAGCAGTTTCACAAAGGCAACATACGCCTTGCTTCTGTAAACACATGTACTTTCCACAAACTCCAAAGAGAAATGGGAAAATGTCCAACCGCTTGCTTAAGTTCAAAACCTGTACTGGAAATGTGCCTCTGCTCTTACAAGGGTGATGGGTCATATTATACAGTAGTCGTCTGTTCCAATGGCCAACATCTTAGTCCTTGAATGGACAATCCTCAAACTTATGGTAGATTTTTATAGTATACATATACACACAACCCCAAACCACACAACTCAGCTGTTGGCCAGCAAACAAGGACACAGAGATGTGTCCAACAAAGTCAGTGTGCTATTGCAATGCTTCCTGCAGAAGCAACTGCACATTTTCAGGATAGTGGCATACGCTGCAGGATTGTGGTTGCACAAGAGGTTGTGAAAGCAGTTGTATAAGAGACTGCAGTAATGTTTTCCTCACCCTCTTTGCACAACCACTTAAGCTACAGTGCAGCTAAGCACAACTGCACTAATGGGGATTCCCACCACTATTACTATCCCTGTTCCTAACACTCAAGGTGGCTTACCAATCAAGACAAGTATAATATAATTAAAATGTAAAAAAAGAAAATTCAGCAACACTGAAATGGAATTAAACTTTAACTATTTTAAGCTATATGCAGTTTAAAACATAAAAAGAACAGTGTTATAAAGCAGTTAAAAAAAAAACCCAATACATTTATAACAGTAAAAATACACTCTTGAAAGCCCTTTCCTTAAAACCTTCAGTTCTCAAAAGCATATAGGAATTTATATTCCAAAATTATATTGGATGGGATTCTACTTCCACAGATCCTAAGTAGGCTACAGGCCACTGACTGATATATATATCTAGTTGGCCCTCCATTTTCGCAGGGGATCTGTTCCGGACCCCTCTGTGAAAATGGAGACTCACCAATATTCAAGCCCCATAGGTTTGCATGGGCTACGCGCCCACGGGAGTGCATCTGCAGGTGTGCACCCCATAGATGTAAACAGAGATCACCCCTCCATGAATATGCAAAATCAGAGAATGGAGGGGTGACTGTATATCAGTTCTGATTACTTTGATAGAGTAATGCCAATTATAAAGAAGATGGAATGGACTCGTCCTTTATTTCAGTGTGTGTGTGTGTGTATGTGTGTATTGCAATAAAGGATGAGTCCATTCTATGCCTTCAAACACAGGCCTAAGATCTCTACTTCTGTCACAGATAGGACTCAGCTTAAACCCTGCACAGTGTTTTTGCAGGAGACAATCCCACATACAACAAAAGTGCATGCACAAGAGTTGTTGGAAGCACTCTGGGTGACAAGTTTCAACTTCTTGGACAGATGACGCTAGGAAACACATCACCCCAACAGTTAGCGACCCTACACTACAGAAACTTGGTATAACCAATAACCAGGGGATTAAGCAGTTACGCAGGGAGAGATAAGGTGCTCACTGTCCCGTCATGAGTTGCTCCCACTTGGGCAACCAAAACAAACTGAAGGAACCCAGAACTGACAATCTCCCATTGTCCTTCATAGTTTGCACTTTGCATCCATCAACCTTGTGGAGAAGGTCACTGGTATTCTCATTCTCTAGATGGGGGAACTGAGCCGGCAGTGTAACGTCTACCTTCCTGCACCCTGCTGTGTTTCCTCGAGCTGAATATCACTGTCATTATATAGATATCTATATACTTTTATGAATGTTTAATGTTTTCCTATGTATTGCAAAAATAGAGTCACATCTGCCTTACATGTCAAACGATGGCAGAACTTTGAAAAAAGTAGTGTTCTACAGATGTTCCTCTAAACTAAAATATAATTTCCACGTCAGGATGACAATTTTCCAGCTGAGTGGTCGAATATACAGCTCAAAGGCATGTATTGCCAACAGAGATTGGATGCAGATGGCAAGGTTAGCAATTCCTTTCTTGTCCTATTAAAACTTCTCTTTGCCACCATAATATTTTGTAAATGAACGCCGCGAAGTGAAACCATTCTGGCATTTCGGATCCAGCAAAGGGGAAAAAATCTATTCTAGCTTTTCATCTGCTCTAATAATCTATTTTTAATATCCTTGTTAAACAGAGGTATCCTTTTCTCTAGAACAGATGCGGCTTCTCGCATAGCCTAACTATTAATCACATTTGTCTAGTGACAAGTCGACTCGTTGGGTCAGTGTGCCTCTGAAACAGTGACGGACGTCCGCAGGCTTCCTCACTCCCAGCTTCGCCAGTCAGGTTTATTAAAAATCCTTTCCAGCAGAGCAGGAAAACTTGAGATGCCTCCAACAGAACCAAGCCCATTTGGGCTTTGGCAGCACACAAAAAATGAACTACAGGAGAGTCAAAGGACTTGTGTTCTGCCACTCTGGTGGTGCAAACCCACTACATGTTGAGTTAAACATAAATCCTTCTCCATTCAGCAAAACTGACTCCTAGGTAGACCTTGGAGAAGGCACTTGTTTGGCTAATGGCAATATGCCTGTTGGTGTATGCAGAACATATTATTATTATTATAAGGTGGCCAACACATCTGATAGTTGACATGGGAGTGCCAACCCATCTGAGAGTCCTGATGAGGAATCTGTACTCAGAACAAGAGGCTACTGTCAGAAGAGAAGATGGAGAAACAGAATGGTTCCCAATTGGCAAAGGGATCATACAAGGCTACATCCTTTCACCCGATCTGTTCAACTTTTATGCAGAACATATTACAAAAAAACCAGGCTTGGGCACAGAAGAAGGAGGAGTGAAAATAGAAGGAAGGAATATCAACCATCTAAGATATGCAGAGGACACCATAATACTATCAGAAAACCTCACAGACCTGGAACACCAACTAAGGAAGATCCAAGAAGAATAGTGCCAAAGCAGGCTTAATGCTGAACATAAAGAAAACAAAAATAATGATCACTGAGGACCTTCATAAGTTCCATCTAGACAATGAAGAAATAGTCAATGAATTCCCATACCTGGGATCAAGCATTAATAGAAACGGGGACAGCAGTCAGGAAATCAGAAGACGACTAAAAATGGGGAGGGTGGCTAGGAAAGAACTAGAAAAGATCCTAAAATGCAAAGACTCAGCACAAAAGTTAGAATCATACAAGCCTTGCATTCCCTATAACCATGGATGGATGTGAGAGCTGGACAGTCAAGAAAGAAGATTGGAGGAAAACCAATGCATTTGAGATAATGTGTTTGTGGAGAAGAGTGCTGAGGATCCTATAGACAGCCAAAAGGACAAACAAATGGGTCCTAGAGCAGATCAAGCCAGAAACCTCCCTGGAAGAAGTCAAGATGACCAAACTGAGGCTGTCATATTTCGGACACATCATGAGAAGGGAAGACTCTTTGGAAAATACAACAATGCTGGGGAAGGGGGAGTGAGGGAGGAGGAGAGGAAGGCCACAGGCCAGATGGATGGACTCTATTAAGGAAGTCACGGGGATTAAGGGGTTGCAGGATTTAAGAAGAGCAGGGGAGGACAGGGGATCTTGAAGATGTCTCATCCATAAGGTCGCCATGAGTCAAGATTGATTCGAGGGTAGTTAACAACAACAAAACATGCAGGTATAATTGCAAATTATGTGGCATATGAGCTGTTTTTGGTCAATGCAGTTGGACGTATCCAGCACCTCCTTATGCAATGACCTATCACCTGCATCATCTACCTGGGCAACTCCTCTCACACCTTTAATGGCCAAGGGAAGATCAGGGTGATGAGGCAGCACCCATCTGTGTTCCTGGAGGCATAAAGGAGGAGGCGTCTTCTTGGACTTCTAAGAAGTCTGTTCAGAGGTCCAGGAAGAAGATATCATCTTCATTGGCCAGTTGCTGAAAAAGACAGTCAAATGTTGCCAGTCCAACCGCCATCCTCCCACAGACACTAAACAGCTGCAGAAGGGAGTACTCCAATGGCAAGGAAGTCGGTGGTCAAGCCATGGAGACCAGAGAGAGAGCAGAACTTAGCCCATGCAAGATCTCGCCCCATCACTTCCAGGCTCTCCCATCCAGAAGTGTTCTCTAGGTGCTGCCTCTACATATGTGGGTCTGCAACTTCCAACAAAACAGCTGAGCCTCAATTTGAAACTCCTTGATGACTCCTTGTTGTTGTGTGCCTTCAGGTTGTTTCTGACTTATGTTGACCCGAAGGTGAATTTATAATGAGGTTTTCTTATCAGTAGAATATTCATATTTTGACGTCTGGGAGCCACAAAAATGAGCCCGAGGGCTCCATGAAGCCAGTGCACCACACTCTGTCCATTACTCCTCTACAGCTTGCATAGTATCATCATCACCACCATCACCACCACCATCATCATCATCATCATCATCATCATCATCATCATCATCATCATCCCCATCTTTCTCACTAAACTGAGGCACAAGGCAGCTCACATTTTAAAAAAAGAACAAAACCGCTAACACATACAAAAAGTGAACATTAAAATGGGACTCAACTATTCACAAAATTAAAATGATTCCAAACCACACTGGAAAAGATAAAATGCAATTAAGAGATAAAAAGCAATTAAAACATTTCAATTTCCAACAGTACAGTACCCTCAGTGGATTCTTTTAAAAGCCTGCTGCAATAAGGCCATCTTTGCCCGCCAATGGAAGGACATAAGGGAAGGGGACATAAATCTGGATTCTCTGTAACTGGAGTTGCAGAGTCTGGGGGCAGACACTGAGAAGATCCTCTCCGGTGTCCCCACCAACCATGTTTGTGATGGTGGTGGGACTGAGATAATGCCTTCTCCTGAATTTCCTAGGGCTCATGGGGGGGGGGGGGGAATAGGATCGGCCAGATAGCCTGGACTTAAGCCACATGAGGCTTCATATGTGGGTTATAAATCTTCATTAAATCCTCAGACTTTTACATTGCCAGAAGAGACTGTGATAAAGTGTAGGTTTGGGAATATGTTGTATGCTTGTATCATTGTTGTTATAGTGGTGTGCCTCCAAGTAATTTCCAACTTATGGTGACCCTAAACTAACCCATCTCGATGTTTTCATAGCAAGGTTTGTCCAAAGAAGGTTTGTCATTATGGTCTTCCTCTGAGGCTAAGAAAGTATAATTTCCCCAAGTTCACCCAAGGGGTTTCCATGGCTGAGCAGGAATTTGAACCCTGGTCCCTTGGAGTCCTCACTCAAACCACTGATCCCAGATGGCTCTCCTGCTTGTATCATATAGAGAGCAAAAGTGCTAGTATCTAAAAAGATCTTTGGACAGCAAGTGTTGTTCGTATTAATGAAAGCAAAGCTGCTATCTCCCAAAAAGGTAGTAGGACAGGGTTTTAGTGGCTGCAGAGGAATTACCCTGAAACTTGCAAAGCAACAGGCAAATTACCTGCTCCATGAAATTATGGGAATGAGCACTGGTGCCAGAAGACTACGGAGGTTAAGGAGTTGCGAAGGAGGAAAATCCTTCAGAACCTCCCATACCCCTTGTTACGAATTTCTTAGATTCCATGACTAAATCATCAGCACTACAGCAGAATTTCAATCTCTCCTTCTGCTGATGCTCACAAACCAAATGGTCCTCTGGTGGTTTATGCCGTCAGCAGAACTCCTTGACTGAACACCATCTCATTCATAAGATCAAATAAAGTGTCTGAGAGGCAATTCACCAGGTCTTAAAAAAAGGGAAGAGTGATGACCTCAATCCCTTTAGGAAAGCTTTTCTCCTAAAATGCCTTCAAAGGAAATGCCGGAAGGGGAGGGAGAGGTAAGGGAGGAGAAAGACTCCACAGGAAACAAGAGTGATCCTTCATCCAAGCAACCCAATTTAGCGTTCTCGCTGCATTTTAGTCCAAAAATACCCATTCTTGGAATAACCTTTCCTTGGAATGGCCTCCACCAAGCATCTCATCCGAAACAGTCCTCTCTGTGTTCACTCCAACTCTTCCAAAAGTAGATTTATTAATTTTTTGTGGGGGAGGAAAATAGAGCTAGCCCCAATTTTTGTATTATCTATAGTCAGCCCCCCACAAGTGCAGCTCTGACTTTTGCGGATTTGATTACTCACAGATTTGATTAATAAGTTCTCTCTAGGTCCTCTAGATTGGCTCTATGTTTAATGCCCGCCAGAAGTTGCACTGGAGACCTAGAGCTCCTAGAAAAAAACACTTCTCTAGCCATTTGCAGGTCTTCCAGTGTAATTCTACGGTCAACGTCCAGCAGATGTTGACCACAGACTTGTGCTGGAGGACCTAGAGATTCCTAGACAGGTTACAACCCCCCCCCCAAAAAAAAACCACCATAGTGTTTTGTTAGTTCCATTCTTTCCACTTTCACGGGGGTCCTGCACCCCTAACCCCAGCAAATGTGGAGGGAGGGCCCACTGTAATTTGGATTCAACACAACAGCATCTGTACTCAGCATGGGCTGGCCTGGGACTGCCACATCACATATACCCTAAGGACATCCAAGAAGGCTTAGTTCTAGACCAGTGATGGCAAACCCTTTAGAGACCAAATGCCCAAACTGCAACCCAAAACCCTCTTATTTATCACAAAGTGCCATGTCTCTTTGGCTTTCTAATAACGAACTCTGGTGAACTCTGTGCTGGGGTGACAGTGCGCGTGCCAACAGAGAGGGCTCTGGGTGCCGCCTCTGGCACGCGTGCCACAGGTTCGCCACCACTGGTCTAGACTATCTGAAGAACTATCTCCCCATAGGAGCCTCCAAGGATCTATAGGGAAGGCTTTCTCTTGGTCCCACCACCATCACAGGCTAACTATGTGAGGACATGAGAGAAAAAGAGAACCTTCTTGGTGGTTGCTCCCAACCTCTGGAACTCCCTTCCATAGGAAGCTAGGCTCTCTTTTCACCTTCTTTAAGCTGTTTTTTAATGAGTAAGCAAGAAAGCTTCTTATTAGGATGTTTTATTCATCTTTTTAAACCTTTGTATGTTTTTAAAATGGTTTTATGCTTTTTTATGTTGTGATTTTAATTGATCGTTGTTGCTGTTGTTGTTAATGGTTTTGTAACTGATTCTCTCTGGGAGCTGTCTGGGGTACTACTCAGGGAGAAAGGTGTCGTATAAACAAAACAAGTAAATAAATAAGATGGCAGGATTCATTTCTGAACATCCTAGAGAGAAAATTAAACCTCTCTAGTGGTTTTATACTGGAGATGTTAGTCTGCTGTAAGAAGAGCCAAGGTTTTGCTGGAACTTCTTTCTACCAGTTTTATAGGACAAGCTACATTGTGCTTCTGGGGAGTGAAAAATATAGTGTGACAGAGGAAGCAGGAAAAGCATAAAAAATTAAACTAGCACCTGAAAATACAGTGGACCTTTGGTATCCTCTGGGGTTTGGATCCAGGATGCCCCCCCCCCATGGCAACCAAAACCTGTGGATGCTCAAGTCCTATTATATACAATGACATAGTAAAATGATGTCAATTATATAAAATGGCAAAATCAAGGTTTGCTTTTGGAATTTATATATATATTTTAAAATATTTTAAAGCCATAGATGCTTGAATCAGTGGATAAAGAATTTGTGGATACAGAGGGCCAACTGTATATGGAAGTTTCTCCAAAACCAACCTTTTTCCTCTCCACCTGACCCCAGATTTCCAAAGATAGCACCAACAGGGGCATCTGAAGGACAAAATGGCTTACTGAGGAAGGAAGACCTGCAAAGCAAGCAGCAGAGTGGTTTAAGAGGAAAAGTTGAACCCCATAACTGGTAGATAATAAGCATCTGGGAAAAGACAATGTTTAACACACACACACACACACAAGGTATTGCGCAGCCTGAGCTTCTCATCTGCCATTTCTGGAAGCCTTGGATCATCACCGCCACATCCCAAAAAGGTTTTGGAGGCAGTGAAGCAGTTCCATTCCAGAAATGAGACTCCAGGACAGAGTCTGCAGAATGAGCCATAAATAAACATTGGACTGAAGAGAAAGAGGGGATTTTTTTTCCTCCCCTTCTTCCTCTTTTTTGCAATATCTAATACACACGTAGCATATAAATCCACCTCACAGAGACAGATGGTTCAGGCTTCTATTAGCAATGAATAATGAGATGCATACTGGAAGGTGTGAGATTCTATTTAACCTTGTTTCTCCTGCTATTTCTCCCCAATAAGTCTTGGAAGTGCAGCATTTAACATTTTTGCAGTTATTGGGACGGTGGGGACGGGACTCTGAGCTGCTGCAATAATCAGGTATGAGTTACCTGGCTGTCTTTAAAAGCCAATTATTTCCTATTTTATTCTCTCCCCCTCAATATGTGAGCTGAACGTCTTGAGATGTGTAACGTACAGCAGTAACTATACAGTGATGCCAGCTGCCTGGCACTTCGTAGACAAAAGGCAAATAGGCATCATCTCTGCTTATTCCAGGATCTTTTGCTCAAATTGTCATTTAGGTACAACGCTTGAAAGGGGAGCACTGGTCTTCACTTCCCCAACCCAACTGATGTCCATTGGTTATGGTCAAGAATGGTCTCTAAGCAGAAGAACAGAATGATCATGGCATCATTCTGCCACCATTGGAGACTAACATCCATGGGTTCACACAGGATTATTCATCAACAAGAAATACCTGACCTCCAATAAATGTCTTTTTAAGATAGAAGTCCAGTTTCCCTTTTGGTGAAACAAACCTGATTGACAGTGAATAGTATGACATTGCACAGGTTTCTTTCTTTCTTTCTTTCTTTCTTTCTTTCTTTCTTTTTTTTTTGGGGGGGGGGGTCTGTATTCCAATAATCCTGGAAATTGGAGAAAAAATGAGTAAGGACTCATGGGATGTGACCAAGTCTTCCTCTTCTCAGCTGTTCAAAAGGATCCTTGGTCAATGGTGCTATAACAATAAAATCTGGTCTCTTGGGGAGTGGAGAGTTGAGCTAGATCATGGGTGGGAATCATGTCAGCCTCCAGATGCTACTGGGTTTCAGCTCCCAACAGTCCCTAGCCAGCATAGCCAACAATAAGGAATGAAGGTTGAGATCCAACAACATCTGGAGGGCAGCATGGTCCCCACCTGGGCTTATCCGTGGTTCTCAACCTTTGGTCCTCTAGTTGTTTTGGACTTCAGTTTCCAGAAGCCCTGACTAACTTGGCCAACCATCAGGAATTATGGGAGCTGAAGTCCAAAAGATCTGGAGGAACAAAAGATTGAGGACTATGAGCTTAGATGATAGACTAGGTCTCTTCAACTGTGATTCTATTAAATTCTCCCAAGATGGTTATTCTAGGAATCCCAACTTTAGGCAGCATGTTTCCCGTCCACATTACCCTAAACATACCTGATCTCATCATCTGATTTTGGAAGCTAAGCACGGTTGGAGCTGGTTAGCACATGGGTGGGAGACTCCCAGTAGATTGGCATGCCAGAGACCTCCAGGAAGGGCTAGGAAAGAACCTTGCCTGAAAGCCTGGCAACTCATGGCTACTGCTAGTCAGCATTGGCAAAAATGGGCCAAATCAGCTTTTCTCAACCTTTTTTTTACCCTGGAGGGTCTCTTGTGGAACTCACAGCAGTCTTTTAAGGAAGGATAAGGTGTCAGTGAAATGTGGTTAAGAAATCCTGGGCTGGATGGGCCCCCAAAGACCAGACTGAGTATAAGGAGAGCTTCCTATGCTGCTCATGAGGGACTGATAATAGGGACATTTCTATCTGGGTGTCAACTCAGAAAAATTTGGATGAAAACATGATTCAAAGGGTGCTGTCCAAAACACTGCACTGCAGTGGAGTTTTAGCAATTCAGTAACCACACAGATATCACCTTTGTGTTTAGTTGCCACATTTATATGCAAGTCAATAACGCTGTCATTACTCCAAACATTCCCATGTTGCCCAAAATGCAAAACCACGCACACAAATATTTGTGTAGGTGTGAGCATGTTGCCTGTTTTCCCTGCAAGGTATACCCAGTGGCACCGAATGGTTTCAAAGGGAAGCCATTCCACAGGGTGGTTCATTATGTATGAACGCCATGCCTACTTGATCTATATTGCATATACACTAACATCAGCACAACTGTCTTTCTGAGTGGGTGTTTGTTACACTACAGCAAAAAATTCAATTATTAATAACACACTGGCATTATCAAAGAAACTCCTTGCATTTTCAAATAGGTGGCAAACTTTTAAAGCCACAATAATAGGTTCTATTAGCATAAGATACAAGAACTGCTATGTAAGAGCCACTGCTTATTAAGAACGCTGAGATATATACATGCAACTTGACACAAGAGCTTCTTCATTCCATGGAGAATCAAAGAGTCATATGAGTTGGAAAGAAGACCAAGGACCCTCTATAACCCAGAGGTAGGCAACCTTTCCCCTTTAAGGGCCAAGGGACTTCAGCTCCCAGAAGCCTCAGCCATGTTGGCCAATAGTCCCATGTTGGCCAATAGCTCCTGGGATTCTGGGAGCTGAAGTCCCTCGGCCCTTAAAGGGGAAAGGTTGCCTACCCCTGCTCTAACCCAATCCCCTGCTTTGCAGAAACAAAGCACTACTAAAGTATTCCTCTGAGACAGATATCCAACATCTGTACCAAGACCTGCAATGAAAGAGAAACATCTGAGGCAGTAAATTCCACTCTTGAACTGTCAGAAACTGTCAAAAAGTTATTTTAATGTTTAGGTGGAATCGTTTTTCCTGTCATTTAAATCCACTGATTTGTGTCCTGTCTGGAGCAGTAGAAAAGCACATTCTACCTTCTACATGACATCCTTTCAGGTATTAAAGATGACTTTCATGTCACCTCTCAGTCCTCTCTTCTCTAAGCTAAACATGCACCACTGAGCCATTGGTTTCCAGACTTTTTACCATCTTGGTCATCCTCCTCAGGACCCATTCTAGCTTGTCAATATCCTTCTTGAACTGTTGTGCCCAGAACTGGAGACAGTACTGTAGGTAAGGTGTGACCAAAACAGAAGAGATTAGTAGGATTACATCCCTCCATCTGAACACTAGACTCCTGTTGATGCAGCCAAGAACTCTGCGGGCTTTTTGGCCAGTGCATTACACTGCTGATTCCTGTTTAGTTTGTGGTCCTTTTCACACTATTGTTAAACCAGGCATTAGTCATCCTATATATGTGCATTTCATTTTTTCTCCTAAGTGTAATACCTTACATTTATCCCTGATGAATGTCATTTTGTTAATTTTCACACTGTGAATCTTGATCTTGTTACCTGGAGTATCCTATATTTGATAAGCTTGCTCTTCTATTTCATCATCCAAGTTGTTTATAAATATGTAGCATAATACCATGTCCAGTCCGTAACCCTGGGACAACTGACTGGTCATGTCTTTCTAAGATGATGAGAAACCATTGGTGAATACCCTTTCAGTTTGGTATGTCAACCAGTTACAAATCCAGCCAACGGTAACACTGTCTAATCCATATCTTACAAGCTCATCTGCAACAAAATCATGGGAGACTTTGCCAAAAGCAAGACGCACTACACCCACAGCATTCCCATTATCTACCAAACTGCTAATAGTATTTGAAAAAGAGAGAGATAAGATTAAATTGACATGACTTGTTTTTGAGAAAACCCATGCTGGCTATTAATAATCACATCATTCCTTTCTCGGTACACACAGACTAACTGGTTAATGATCTGTTCTAGAATATTTATTGCAATTGATGTCAAGCTGGGTGGTCCAGTCCGTGTTTGTCCAGTGCTATGTTTTTTCTCATTTTTGGACATGAGGACCACATTCAGTCTTCTCTAGTGCTGTGATCTCCCTTATTCTCCAAGAATTCTTAAATAATATTAATAGAAGCTCTGAGATTCCAGCTGCAAGTTCCTTTAGTACTCCTGGATGCAGTTTCTCTGGCCTTGGAGACTTAAGTTCATTTAGTATAGCTGAGCATTTCTTTACTGTCTCTTTATCTATTCTGTTCTGAAGTCTCCTTATGGCATAATTTGTTCTATTTGCACCAGGTTGAGCACTGTTTCTCTTTTTGAAGAAGACCAAGGCACAGTAGATATAGAACAGTTCTGCCTATCCACCCGTTCCTATTAGCATTTCAACATCTTCTCCATGCAGTGGCCCCACTGTTCCTTTGTTCTTCTCCTTACTCAGAACATAGCCCAAAAAAATCATTTTTATTATTTTTAACCTTTCTAGCAAGGCTGAGCTCATTCTGAAATTTCACTTTTCTACCTTTTTCACTGCAACTAGCGCTATTCATTTGCACCCCTCTTTTGTGACTTCCCTCTTCTTCCATCACTTAAGCTGATCTCTTTTAAACTCTCAGCTCATCTGAAACTGTTTATACATCCATCCTGATTTCACTAGACACCCACCACTTTTTTTCTCATTGGGAATGTTTGCAATTGTGTCGTCAATATCTTGCCTTTAAGAAACTCACATCTATTTTTAACTCCCTTCCTATTGAGTATGTCTGACCATGAGATCTCACCCAGTATTCCCCATAAGAGTACTGAAATAGTACATGTGCATGTGTGTGTGTGTACACAAGATATCATGTTCCAACGTCTGATATAGAGAGTACACACCTCCCACTTGTATTACTGGATTATGTGAAAAAGGACTTGGTTTGTCAGCAAAGCGTTGTTGTCCAACTTCACTGAACCACTGCCACTGAAACTCATCCCAGAAAACAGGTGCAGAGTGGGCACTACTCATCTTGAAAGCAACCTTTATGTTAAGGCACCATTTTATGGTTCCCAACTATCAAAGGGTCCAGACAAGGCTGTATCCTTTCACCCTATCTGTTCAACCTGTATGCAGAACATATTGTAAGGAAAGCAGGCTTGGGCACAGAAGGAGGAGTGAAAATAGGATGAAGGAATATCAACCATCTGAGATATGCAGAGGACACCGTAATACTAGCAGAAAACATTGCAGACCTGGAACATTGACTAAGGAAGATCAGAGAAGAAAGTACAAAGGCAGGCTTACTGTTGAATATCAAGAAAACAAAAATAATGACCACAGAGAATTTACACACTTTCAAACTAGACAATGAGGAAATGGAAATAGTAAAGGAGTTCTAATATCTAGGATCAAACATTGACAGAAATGGGGACTGCAGTCAGGAAATCAGAAGACTAAGAATGGGGAGGGTGGCTATGAAAGAACTAGAAAATATCCTAAAATGTAAAGACATACAATTCAGCATAAAAGTTAGAATCATACAAGCCATTGTATTCCCTATTCCCATGGATGGATGTGAGAGCTGGACAGTTAAGAAAGAAGATAGGAGGAAAACCAATGCATTTGAGAGAGTGTGTTGCTGAAGGAGAGTGCTGAGGATCCCAAAAGGGTCCTGGAGCAGATCAATGGGTCCTGGAGCAGATCAAGCCAGAAACCTCCTTAGAAGAAGCCAAGATGACCAAACTGAGGCTGTCGTACTTCAGACACATCATGAGAAGAGAGGACTCTTTGGAAAAGACAATAATGCTGGGAAAGGTGGAGGGAAATAAGAAAAGGAAGGCCACATGCTAGATGGAGGGACTTTATGAAGGAGATCACAGGGATTAAGGGGTTGATTTAATCAGAGCAGTGAAGGACAGAGGGACTTGGAGATGTCTCCCCCACATGTCCACCATGAGTTGAGACTGACTTCAGGGCAGTTAACAACAACAACAAAACCATTTTGCCCCCAAATGTCACAATGGGCCACGAATGCCAACTTTTCTCCCTCATACACTCATGTAATTCGAGTTCAAACCAAATGAGACAGCTTTTAGAGAACAGCTCAGCAAAGTTGCAATGGCGGTGAAAGCTTTCTCCTTGCCATCATGACCACATAGATTCAATAATTAGCTCTCACATTTATGTGATCAAATTTGGAGTTGTTCAAAACTTGTGGGCCAACTTTCCTTCAGTTTGTTTCATCGCTCCAGATTGGGAAATCGGATTAAAGAAGAAAGTTGTCCAGGCATGTGAAAACACTCAGTAGATACAACCTAGTGTAGTAAGAAGCACAAAGTCCAATAAAAATAAATGGGGGGGAGGGGTAAGGTGTGAAGAGATGTTTGACTGGTTTCAATAGGACTTTTAGGAACCCCCTGTCAATGTGCCAATGGTTTGGGAAGAGATGTGCTAGGGAAATATTTACAATAAGCTGAGTACTGGAGGAAATATATAGGTAGGTCTTTTTTTATTATGGTCAACAAGGGTCTTAAACACATTTCCAAGGCATGCAGTAAGGGACAGTTTCGCCCAGTGGGGCATTTTCAGGAACTTGAGTGTTAATAGGTTGTAGGAGGAAAGTAATTCAAGAGATTTGTTTTTCTTTGAGAGTGGTAACTGCTTACTATTTTATTGGCACATTTCATTTGCTTTCTTTTCCTAGTGTAGCTTTATGGGTTGTGTAAGTTTTATGTTTAGAAACCAGAGATGATGCAGAAAATAATAAAGTGAGAGCAATGTTATCACCAGTAGTATTTTATAGGCCAGGGAAACAACATCCCTGTTCAGGTCTTAACTTTCGGAAGTAAGCAAGACTGAAGGGATTCAGTCCTGCATCCTGAGAAGAGTTCCCCTATATCCATGGACTGTTATTTGAGATCTGACAAAACACGTTCACTTCTGAAGGTGTTTTGATCCCATTCATATTTTAGAGTGGCAAGCATACAAATGAAGGTCACAAAAAGATGAAACGGAATACAAGACTTGGATTTGATTAGGGGAGATGCCCAGTGCTATTAAAAATGTCAGGACTCAACAAAGCTTATGTGTAACAACAGTTAATCTCTGGCTGTTATACTGCCTTGGATTATCATCACACTCAAGACATGTGAGGTGTGAAGTGGACTTCCAAGGCATGCAAAAATCTTCCTGAAACCATGTCAGTGGTTTCACTTTTCAGGGAGGATCCCAGTTAACCTAGAATTCTGTAGCCTAAGTCAGTGGCACTCAAAAGTGGTGGTCCCTGGGCCAATGGTGGTGGGTCCTTGAACCAGTGATTGACGGTTTCTGGTGAGTTTTCAGGAGAAGATCAAAAATAATTGTACCCAGTGATGTACACAAATTCGGTCCCATTCTCTGGCACATGGAGGAGGGAATGCCACTTACCCACATCAGGTAAGACACACTGTTTTATGTGATGCCACTGCACCACATACGCCTGAGGCCACATGGGAAACTTTAATGTGATGCTGCATTTGTGATCATCCCACTGTTGAGAAACTGGATACTGGCTCCAAGTTTTCATAGAATCATAGGGTTGGAAGAGAACCCAGTCCAACCCCAAAACACAATCAAAGCACCTCAGACAGATGTCCATCCAGACTCTTGTCTAAAAATCTCCAAAGAAGGAGACTCCACCACCCTCCAAGGTAGCAGAGTAATCCACTGTCAAACAGCTCTTACTGTCAAGGGAGTTCTTCCTAAAGTTGAGGTGGAATCTCTTTTCTTGACTAATGTTTTCCTACATTAGTTTTTGCTGCCTTCAGCCTCATCTACTGTACCAATCCTTGTAACTAGGTACAGTAGAACTTGGATGTGAAAGCACAAATGGATGCGCATTCTGACACACAACCCTCTGGAAGTAATAAATGCATACAACATTTTTCTATGCATTCTTTCTGAACCAGCTCTTGAACCAGGAATGGGGGCAAGGGAACTTTTGTGTTGCTCCCCTCAACAATGGCAATTTGCCACCATTTATGCATGCACAAAAAAGCGCGAGTAAGCATTTCCAGCCAAACCAATGCTGAACTGTAATCTCAACGGCAGTCTTAAACATGTTCATTAAAGCAAAAGTGGGCTGCAGAGCAGGGAATCCCGAGATCTAGTAGATTCCCCAGAGTTCCAAAACCCATAGTTTAATTATAAGTGAGGCATTAATGGCACCGTGAGAAAGGGCCATCCTAGTTCAAGGCCTCCTTTTCAAGGAAGAATTATGGAAAAATCTCCAAAGCCATTCTGCAACAGCCAACATAAGAGAAGAACAGAGTCACTGCTAATACCACAATCTCACTGGAAAGCTGCAGTCAACAAGAGGATAACCCCTATCAATCCATGCACACCTTTTGTTGAACTGTCTACATTTCAAGTCCTCAGGCAAAACCAGGGGAATATTAAAAGGAGAAGAGGCAGTTACTTATATTAAAGCCATGCAAGGCTCCATGAGGAATACTCAGATACCCCAAGGAAAGGATTAGCAAGCATTCTTGAGGAAAAGAAAGTTTCTAAAATCCTATTTGAGAAAACACAGAGAAGAGAAAGGAGATTTTTTTAAAGCTTTTCAGACATCGACATTTATTTGCTTTACATTTAAAAAAAGGGGGGGAGAGAAATACCTTACTCAAATATAAGGGGGGAGGAGAGAAGAAATAGACTGCTTTTTCTGAAGCCTCACTCTTACTGGAAGTCACAATGGCTAAAACTGAGGCGGCTGTATTTTGGACATATCCTAAGAAGACACAACTCACTGGAAAAGATGGTCATGCTTGGTGAAGTGGAAGGCAGGAGGGAAAAGGAAGACCTCATTGCAAATGAATTGCCTCCGTCAAAGAAGCCACAAGGGCTGTCCTGCGTTTGCAAGACCTGAGCAGGGCTTTTAATGAATGGAGTTCTTGGGAGCATCTCATTCATAAGATTTCCATAATTCATTCAACCTACAATTTGAAAGAGCTTGTTCTCCAGGAATACCATTTTTTACCTTTAAAACCTGCCTGAACCACATACTGGTTTTATTTCCCTGGCAGATGCCAAAGCTCTCTTTCTCACTTGGATGTTCTTGCCAAATTGAAACTGATGTGATTTTGGCATGAACAAATAGTTTTTAACAAGAAGGTGTGCTCACTGAAGGCTATCTACACTTTGGGACTCCATAAGGCTGGCAGATAGATGTGGAATTCCTTGCTGCTAGAATATGGAGTAAGGCACCAAAGGTATTCCATTTCTCCAACAGCCTGACACTCAATACATTTGTGTTTGTCTTGTTGACCTATGGAGATGCTATGAATTTCATAGGAAAGAAATTCTCAAAGGTGGCTTTGCCAGTTCCTTCCTCTGAAATGGATCCTACATCAGCTGGGATTCATCGGTGGTCTCCCATCCAAGGAGTAAGCAGGGTTGACCCTGCT
This sequence comes from Phrynosoma blainvillii, assembly GCA_026167975.1. Taxonomy (NCBI): domain Eukaryota; kingdom Metazoa; phylum Chordata; class Lepidosauria; order Squamata; family Phrynosomatidae; genus Phrynosoma; species Phrynosoma blainvillii. The sequence continues at coordinate 33,845,024 of JANUYF010000006.1, forward strand.
CAGTTTCCGAGATCAGACGGGATCTGGCACTTTTAGGGCATTTAGACCCTGGAGACATCCAATACTAAGATGTTGAAATCAAATGGATTCCTTGCAAATGACACTCATCCAACATTGTCAATGCTGACAATGATCTTCTCTCCCTGTTCCCAATGCCAGAGATATTTTTTTACTCACTAACCCAGGCTCCAGTGGAAAGCAAATTAACTTCTTACTGCCCCAAATTGCAGGCACAACTGAAGGGAAGGTTTTAAGTCCCATCGGGTTTTCAGAAAGTGACAGCAGGAAACTGCTAGCAGCACACAAATCCTGACCGGTTGGGAAAGAACAGAGCGCAATGGCTCCCAATTTGCCCACAAATACTGAGCGCTATCTCACTTGCTAGGCATGTGTGCACCAAGACCCCATTTGTTTCTGGAAGGTATCTAGCATAAAACAATTCACTTCAAGGGCAAACTGCTGAAGCTAGAGTGAGCTCATTCCCCAAGTGACTCTCTTTATGGAGCCAAAATGGCAGCAAATGAGAGAGAGAGAGTGGCAGGAGAGGGATCAATAGATTGGCAGAGCCCCCAAGATTTGTAGAAGTACTAACCATCTTCAGGAGACCACCTAAAAGAGGAGAGGGGACAAAAACAGCCCAGAGAGGGCTGAGGATATTCAGTGGACAGGTGCCTTCCCTCTCTCGGACGTGTCCTATTGCTGGAGATTTCACCTCTTTTATTTATTACAGTAATATCCCACCCTTCCTCCTCCAAGGAGCTCAGGGCGACATCCTTCCCCTCCCTCCTTTTATTCCAAAACTAAATATAAACAAACAAACAAGCAAAAGTATTGCAGAGATTAGGACTGGGCTGAAGTCACCTAGGGAAACACTCTGAATTTGTTCAATTTGGCCTTCTTCAGTCCTTTCCTGAAGTCAAAATGTGTTAAAGGGCTCTGGTCCTCTTGGTCCAAAGCAGGAGTGGGCAACTTGGGTCCCAGGGCCACACACACATGGAGGCCTTGGATTTCATCTTCTTCATCCTCTTATCAGGACTCCGTTTGGTGCAAACTCAAAGCAGGATAGAGGGAAACAGACACACTGCCTGCATCCATTGGAAGAGACTACAATGGGCCTTCAGTATCCGCTGTGGCTTCATTCCAGGACTCCCTGCAGATACCAAAATCCATGGATGCTCAAGTCCCACTATGGCATAGTAAAATGGTGTCCCTTATATAGAATGGCAAAATCAAGGTTTACTTTTTGGAAAAACCAAAAAAAGGGAAACATCTTCAGGCTGTGGGTGGTTGAATCCGTGGATGCAGAATTCATGGATATGGAGGGCTGGTTGTATGCCATCTTGTAACCTTTATGCCACTTCATAGGCTTGGATAGTTGGGATTGTCTCATGTATCTGGGCTGTATAGCTTTGGTGCTTTGACTGTACCTTCCTGCATGGCAGAAAGGGGTTGGATTTGATGGCCCTTGCGGTTTCTTCCAACTCTACGATTCTACCAATCATCAGAGTGAGCAGAATATTTATTATTCCCTCCCAGCCATCCTTGGAGGCTCCATGAAAATCACTTGGAAGGAATTCTCTGGGTCCCTCAACCTTGGATGAAAATATTTATGGCTGATAACATATCTACTGATCAGAAGAAGAAGGAGGAGGAGGAGGAGGAAGAGGAAGAGGAAGAAGAAGCAGTAGCAGTAGCAGCAGCAGCAACTCCTCATGTCTCCTAACAAACCTTCCCCTTTGCTCCATAGCATCCGTGGCATTCTTGTGGTTGCTTCCATGAACAGCAACATCTACAGCAGCATTTACATGATGACTAAAGTGGCCAGAGTTGCCCACACCAAGTGCCATGTAGTGCGAATGTATCATTCACTGCTAATTAAAGCTATTTGCACACATTTTTCAGGGGAAGGAATAAGTCTCCACCTTATAAGAAGCCTCCCTTTTCAATTTAACTCTGCCTGTTTTGACAATAGTGCTTTTGAGAGGCATTTGTCACTAGCAAACTTTCGACAAGGTTAATGAAAGTTCTGTCACTTTAATGCCTATCCGGCTCTAAATTACAGATGTCACACGCCATGACGAAAGAAAGGGCACGCCGCAACAGTCCCATAAACTATCCTCTCCAGGGACACACAGGTAATTGCAGAGCTCATTAAAAAACTGTTTTAATTATTAATTGACCGTGTCAGAGTTGTCCTTTAAAGTCAATTTTAATTCTTTTCTATTTTGCAAGCATAATGCCAGCTGACCTACAGAACTTTGTGTACTGGCACACAAAGGACCAGCAGGAAAGGTGTGGGATGCTGAGGGTGCCATGACGACAGTGGTTGCACGGCAACCATCAGAGAAGCTTACACCCACCCATCCTTTCTTCTCTATGGTGAAAGGTGGGAGAGATGTGGAACAGGAGAGCAGGTGGGGATATATATATATGTGCCTGTAAGATACACACACACACATATGCATATACATGGATGCATGCATGCATTCATACACACACATTTCTCCTTTTGTGCAAATGATGGCTTCTAAGATGATCCTTGGAGGTTCTTCCCAACCCTACCTGGAGATGCCAGGGATTGAACTTGCTTGCATTTCTTGTACAGTTGGCCTTCCATGTCCACAGATTCTTTATCTACAGATTCAACCAACTATGGTTTGAAAATATTCATTATTTATACACACACATACATACATATACACACATGCCAAAAAGGAAACCTTGATTTTGCTATTTTATATAAGGTTCACCATTATACTACGACACTGTATTTCAAAGGACTTGAGCATCCATGGATTTTGGTATCTTGGAACAAATCCCAGCGGATATCCAGGACCCATTGTATTCCTGCAAAGTACCTCCTTAAAGAGGAATCAAAAAAAGGGCCATTCAAGGTCTGAGAACTGCACTCCAGAAACTCCTGAACCCTCTTTCTGTCTTCTATGGAATTAGCTACTCCTCCATGTTTGTTGTCACCCGCACCTTAGATAAGAATCCCCTCCAGTCTTTCATTTGGGGCATTTATAAAGTTGTTGGACAACACTACGGCCAAGACAGAGCCTTGAAGGACCTGTCATTCTTCTCCAGGATGATAAGGTATCATTGGAGAGCCTTCTCTGGGCAAAGGCCATCCATCACACAGCTACAGAAGCAATTAAGAATAGCATTCTCTAGCCAAACTCTACCAGCTTATCACAACAAGAATATCATCTCGTTAAAAAAAAGGAAAAGAAAACTATGCTGAAATCAGGATACACAATCTCCTCCCAATGCAAGAAGGGTGCGTACCTATCGCACCCCAAAATAAGCAGAAGAAGATCCTGAATTCAGTGGCTTGTCACATAACACTGCATAGTGTGAGCCCACAAAACACACACACAAGAGAGAGAAAAAGAGGGAAGAAAAAAAGAAGGAAGTCCATTCTGCAAGAGATGCCAGTGGCAAGCTTGAACAGTTTAAACGAGTAATTTTATATTTATAAGGGAAGACAATTCATAATGTCAGATGACAAAGTGTTGGAGGATTTATTAGCAAGTTGAACTTTCAAGTGAAGAGAAAAGGAGAACTCCCAGTTCACTCCCTTATGAATTAATGTAGAGGCTCAACCCACTTATTCTCATCAACAATTAATAAGCAATTCCTAAGCATCGAACAGAACTGGGAACCCTTCCCTTCCCCCCTTGTCAGCCATAACGGCTGCAGAATGGCCATCCCTCCAGTGCTCTGCATTAACCCCTGGGAAGGTCACCAGACTGGACCTCAATTGCACAAGCCTTCAGACACAGGAAGAGGTTACTCCAAGAGGTGAGCTCTTGCTGGCTTGTTTTCTACCATAATATCAGCAGAGAGAATGATGCACTGAAAGCCTAAGGCTTCTGCATCTCTTAACACACCTGTCTCTGGGCTGGCCATTGTCACTGGAAACTCGGCAGAAGGATGTGTGCATGCGGGATTGTTTGACCTAGACAATGAAGAAATAGAAATAGTCAAAGAATTCCCATACCTGGGATCAAACATTGATAGAAATGGGGACTGCAGTCAGGAAATCAGAAGAAGACTAAGAATGGGGAGGGCAGCTATGAGAGAACTAGAAAAGATCCTAAAATGCAAAGATATACAACTCAGAACAAAAGTCAGAATCATACAAGCCATCATCGTATTCCCTATTATTCCCATGGATGGATGTGAGAGCTGGACAGTCAAGAAAGAAGATAGGAGGAAAACCGATGGATTTGAGAGAATGTGGGGCTGGAGAAGAATGCAGAGGATCCCATGGAGAACCAAAAGGACAAATAAAGGGGTCCTAGAGCAGATCGAGGTGGAAACCTCCCTGGAAGGAGCCAAGATGACCAAACTGAGGCTGTTGTACTTCGACCACATCATGAGAAGAGAGGACTCTTTGGAAAAAACAATAATGCTGGGGAAAGTGGAGGGAAGGAGGAAGAGAAGAAGGCCACATGCCAGAAGGAGGGACTCTATTATTAAGGAGGTCACAAGTATTAAGGGTTTGCAGGAATTAAGCAGAGCAGGGGAGGACAGAGGGTCTTGGAGGTGTCTCATCCATAGGACCACCATAAGTCAAGATCAACTTGAGGGCAGTTAACAGCAACTGTTCCCAAGATGGGACGAAAAGTCCTACTTATCTAAAATTCTGGTACCAGCAATCATTGCTGTTGTTGCTGTAGTTCTTAATTTACAGTATATCCCACTTTCATCCCAATACTGGGTCTCAAGGTGGCCTGTTGTTGTTGTGAGCCTTCAAATAATTTCTGGCTTATGGCAATCCTAAAGAGAGCCTATCATGGGGTTTTCTTGGCAAGATTTGTTCAGAGGTTTGCCATGACCTTCCCCTGAGCCTGAGTGCATATGGCTTGCCCAAGATCAACAATGGGTTTTATGGCCAAGTTGGGAATTGAACCCTGGTCTCCTGAATCATAGTCCAATGCTCAAGCCACTGTGTCATGCTGGCTCTAAAACCAGTGTAGCTTAAAAGCATTAAAAAACATGAATAAATGTGTGTGTGTGTGTGTGTGTGTTTTAAAAAATAAATATATACTTTACAGAGTTAAATTTCTGATGGAATGGGAAAGTTTTCATTTGCCAGCAGAAGGATAGCAAGTAGACAGCCATCCTTTCTAGGGACTGAGTTCCAAAAATCTGGGGCCAGCTACCAAAAAAGCCCTGTCTCCCATCAAATGTGCCTAGGAAGGGGATGGGACAGAGCGAAGGGTCTCTCCTGAAGATCTTAGAGTTCTTACAGGCACATATAGGGAGACAGGGTCCTCCAAGGAGCCTTGACTGAGATCTATCTATAATGTTATTTGTGATTTCATTTTTGTTTTAATTCAACCGAAGCCTCATTTAAACACAGGTGGGTTTTCCAGGCACTCAGCAAATAGTACCCTCAAACTATTCACAGGACATTCCTGCATTAAGCTTCAAGTAGGTTTCCTAAATATTCATGATGGTATTCAGAGATGTGAATTCAGAACAGGATGGCACACAGATTTAAATTGGTAATTAGTTAGTCAAAGTTGTAAAAAGTCAGGACTCTCCCATCCTTGAGTGGTCCTATAGTAGGACTGGGCAACCGGTTGCCTTCCAGATGTTTTGGACTAGAAATCTCACCATCCCTGCCAATAGCCATGATAATTGTCACAGCTGGGAGCTGTAGTCCAAAATATCTAGAAGTACATAGAAAGCATGCTGTATTTTGCAATCCAAAGCGTCTAGAAGGCAGCAGGCTCCCTACTCCTGTTCTAATCTACTTGTCTAGCTTAAAGCAATGATTCCCAAACTCTGGTCCTCCACCTGTTTTGGACTTCAGCTCCCAGAAGACTCAGCCATCTTAACCAATGGTCTGAGATTCTGGGAGCTGTAGTTCCAAACACCTGGAAGACCAGAGTTTGGGAGTCACTGGTTTAAAGGAATCACCACAAGCATCCCGTGAAAGAACACAATGGGAGGTTGGATTGCTCCTTATTTACTTTTCTTCTTGAATCCAGTTAGCTTTTGTTATATTATCTTCCTCCTCCATGTTTCTATGATTCTTCTTCTTTTTTTAAAAGAGGAATCATTACAATCATGCAACATGTTTATAATGGAATTCAGGGATCAGATAAGTCATCTCAGCCGCACAGCAAGCATCTAGATAATTCAATCGCAACAAGCGGCTGATTACCCAAAGGACTCTAATTGGAAATAACCTACAATTCCCCTTTTGCTCACATTAAGTCCAACCGATCAGATCAAAGATGGAAGCTACAACAAGGAAAACACTGATACAGCTCAGCTCCATGTGGACACAGAAGTCCAGAAAAGGAATTGAAAGGGTCAGAAGAATGGAGGGAAAGCAAGAAAGGGTGACTATTCTGAAACTGAAAGAGCAGAAAAGACAAGCCACAGAGTTTATATAAATACATTCTGAGGGATGGGCAGGAAGAAAGTGACTTATGCACAACCCCACACATCAAGAGGTGGAAGAGGAGTCTCCATGTGCATGCATATCTCAAGTCTATAGGAAAGAAGGAAAATCACTTTACTTTGGCAATTTACCATGTACAACACTGTGGGTCCACCTTGTTGGCTCTCCAACATACCAGCCATGTGTGATGGCACACACCGATCCAGAAAACAGAGTCACAATTCATGAATGTCTCTCCATCAATTTAGCCCAGGGATGGATAGCTGCAGCTGGCACAAGAAGATAGCGTTCCAACATAATGTTTGGCCCCACTCATGTTGACCACCCCACAGGTTCTTTAAACACAAAAAAGGAGCTGTCTCACCATGCCTTTGCCACCACTTGCCCATCTCAACCGATTTGCCAAAGGTACAGGAGCGACTGCTATGGATAATTTAATCCCTGTATGTCCAACCATTGGTAGTGTGGTCCTGCATGCAACCTAACCAACACTTTCCCACCTGGCTATTCTATGGCCAAGCTGTTCTATGAAGCCAACAGGCCAAGCAGTACTGGAAAGGAGCAACAGGCTGGAGAAAACTTGTAGCACCTTTGAGACTAGCTAAAGAAAGAAGTTGGCAGCATGAGCTTTCGTAGGCTTAAGTCTACTTCTTTCCACTATATGCATCTGAAGAAGTAGACTGAAGTCTACAAAAGCTCATGCTGCCAACTTCTTTCTTTAGTTAGTCTCAAAGGTGCTACAAGATCTCTCTACTAAACTGATTCTACAGACTAACACAGCTATATCTTTGAATTCTACCAGGCTGGAGTAAAGACATCTCAAATTTTGAGCAAGCTCAAGGCTCACATCCCAAGGGTGGACTTGGGTTCTTTTTCCCCCCTCAGAAAATTTTCCCATACTTAATGTGTCTATGGAATATTTTCTTTTTCTTAAAAACATCCAAAAACATGACTTCATATAAATCACTGAGAACAATGCATGGATGTCAATAGACTCTATTGACATCCATGCATTGTTTACAGTTCTTGATATGAAACCATGTTTTTGAATAGAGAGTTAGGTATGTCATTTTCCAGTAGTGCTTCTACAGAAAATGACAATAAAAATGGAGAAGTTCCAAGGAATTGTGGAGAACAGAGTTAAACTCTGTGAGAAAGCAGTGCAAAAACAAAGCCTATCATGCATAGTTCATAAGGTTAACTTAATCTGTCAAGCATTTTTCCAAGTAATTTTCTCTCTAATTAAACAACAAAGTGCGGAGAACACATGCCTTTTCAATATTTAAAGGATAAATATGTCATTAAAAATGATTTTCAGGAAAAGCTTTGGGTTTGTTTGAATATTTCAGTCACACTAAGTGTGATTTATTTGCTATCTCCCCCTCCAATCAAATAGTTCAGTTCGATAGTACTGGCTATGTTGGGACATTAAAACAGTTGCTTTAATAAAAAAATAAGTCAAATTAACATTCTAAACCAGCTCACGCTGTATTTGGGCCATTGAAACATTTTCTAGAGGAGAAAAAAACAATCCAATTTGTAATTTTCCGGAAAAGCCACAGGACCGCTGGTAGTGCGATGCATGCCAACAGGTGGTGAGAGCTCTAATTACAGGAAAATGCCTCTGTGAAATACATAGGTGAGCCTAAATGAGTTTAAAACCAATGCAAAAAATGCATGGGTTGCCCTCCATCACATCTGAGAAGAAACAAATGCCGGTGTGTGGCTTTGTGGAAAGTACAGAGCTGGAAGATAAGGAAAGGCAAAGTCAGACAAAGAGTAGGTTTTCATGTAGTACCTTTTGCAAAGAGCAGCATGTGGAGTATAATTAAAATATTATCTGCCTGATAGAAGTGCAATATTCTATATTCATCTTCACTCTTGCCAAGATTAGCTTCCATTCAGTGCAAAGACACTCAAAGGAACAGACTGTTCTTTGGAAACAGATAGTGTAGCTCAGGTAAAATGAAGACTTGTGGCTGCGCAGACGGCTGAGAACAAGGGATGGAAAGAGAGATAAGGAAGGACCTGTTCCCACACGATGAAAGTGCACACAAAATGCTGGGTCTTTCCAAGGCTTAAGGGAACTCACAAGAAGAAGAGAGGGGACACTCCAGAAGACCCATCCTCCCCAATGCTTGCAGTACCGAATTCTTAGATTCATTTCAATCTGGTCTAGAAAGCCACCTTGGTATATGGACCTGGGGATGAGGATACAACCCTGGACCTCTCAGCTCCAGGAATCCCTTAGAACCACTCTTCTTAGGAATAGTGACTGAAGTGTGTGTGTGTGTTATTTTTAGGCTACATTTAAAGTCCAAGAGATGATGATGAAAAACCTTTGTGGCCCCACATCTACCAGCCATGTGCCCTTTGGGTGCCTCTAGGTTCCATCTTCTACCTTTTGCTTTTTCAACCCTTACATCAGGACTCCAGATGTAGGATTGCACTTTCCAACATTCCTCGCCATAGACCATGTTGGTTAGGATGGCTGGAGTCCATAGTCCACAATATCTGAAGGCTCACATGATTCTCACCCTGAATGACATGAAACCATGGGACAAAATCATCAAGAGAATTGGCCTGAGATAGATGCCACTCAATTCACCTCTTGCACCTCAAGTTGGTGATGGAAATCCTGAACAGATGTTGAGAAGAACAAGGGCCAGCAATCCGCAGGTGGCCATAGCCAACTGCTTGAGGTAGAGATTTGGTGGACAGACCTGTTTTGGATATGGCAGAAGACCATGTGTACAACCCTTCTGGTACCCAGCAAGTCTAATCCTATGAATCCAAGTGTGTCTCTTCCAAAGTACAACAGCCTCTCTACATATTGTCACAGGAGGTTTTAAGTTAACTCTGAACCAGAGGTGGGCAACTGTTGGGGTTTAGGAGATTGCAATGTCCATCCAGGAAAGCTTGGAGGTCCACACATACCAGTATATTCCCCACATGCAAAGAAATCAGCTTTTTGCCCTAAATGCCCTCCAGAAAGTATGGGAGCATTTTTGCCACATTTCTGTCCCTTGGTCTATTTCAGGACAAGAAGAAGGCTTGTTTTTCTATTTTAGAAAAGGCCCAGTGAATCAAAAACATGTCACAATTACCCTAACACACGTACAAAGCACAAGACCCAACACACTGATTGGCTGCTCCTTGCTTTCTCCAGCACTATGCTTTGTTTAGCCATTTCCTTCCATTTGGTTTCTACCCAACAAGGAACATCACATTACTTGAATCATTTCATGTTTTCACCATGCCAATATCAGACTAGTTGACAGCTGGAAACTGAACTTAAAATGCAGTGTTTTCACACTGGCTGCTTTGCTTCTCATGCTTTCAGAACACAGTTGCCTACTCTTTCATGAAATGTGCATGAACATTTTTTCACAAGCACCAGAAAGCAAGTGCGTGACATAACAGCACTACCAGAACTTAAGACACCCATCTTTTATTTCATTTCTGCCAAAGGAAGGAAATGATATTTATGCTAAATATCATGTGTGCAGCAAGTGTGGTCATAAGGGCAACAACAGAAGATGGATTGTCTTAAATATTTTTATGTTCAGCACCAATTATTTTTATAGGATAGTAATAAAACAGGTTTCCTTCTCCCTATTAGACAACCACTGAGACCCAATTATATCAACAGGATCAAACTCAGCTCCACCAAGAATCCCACTCCATCACCCTAAGATGAAAGATTCAATTCAGCTCTACAGCTCCTGATTACACTTTGGGCTTTACACAGTCTTCCTATTCATTTCAATCTCCCCAACTGTGTTGACACATATATCAACAATCCTGGCTTAAGGAACCGGGATTTTGAAACGGGAATGGTGGGCGTAAGAAGGTATTGAAGGAAATAATGATCGGTCAAAGAGAAAATTTATGACAAACCAAGGAGGCGACAGAACAACCTGTCTGCCTCCCAGGAAGCAAGAGAAGAGGAGTTTGTCGTCGTCTGACCCTGCACTAGGTTTCAAACCGTATGAGACAAATAGTTTTGATTTTTTTTTGAGCAGGATATAAATAACATAATATGATATTTAAAAATTCAAATGGACTCAAGCAAAGCATAATGGAACAGAGAAGTTTTGGAGCTTCTGCAATTCTACTCTGGGATGAAAGTGAACATCTGCCTCGCTAAACTTTAGTAGACTGCCATAAACACGATTCCACCCTTTTCACAAAGGATGGGATGGAAGAAAAGCATTGGCAACCACAAGTGTTGGGACTCAGAACACACACACACACCCTACTGGTAGTCACCTGAGTGTTGCAACATCCCTTCTCAAATAAATTGGGGGTAAGGAGGTAGGAGGGTTAAACCTGCAAACCATACATTTAGTCAAAGTGACAGCTTGTGAGGGAAGGAAATCCTGGCCATGATCTGACATCAAGGAGATGGAGTGTACCTTGATACTCATGGAATTATATGGCATCCGTGCACTAGTGAAGTGCCACCCTGTGCAACTAAGCGTGTAAACAAATGTGAAATGCACAATTGCAATGTGCAATGCAATTTGAATGTGCAATCCGTAATGGCATGACATGCACAATTCTGCTTCCGCTACCTTCAGCTGAATATGGACTTCTGCAGAGGACAAAAACGTCCTCTGCGACTATGCATGCCTGAGTCACTAAGAGGATTCCAGACTCTATTATCCAACACTGGTGGCGTTCCACCATGCTTCCATCAAAGACACCCCTGAGAAGAAGACTCAACACCATTTCTAAATAGTTAGTCCAGCCCTCAGGCTCAACACTATTCCATATTTCCCCAGACATGTTGAACAGGCAAAGTGCAGCAATGGAAAAGGAATGGAATTGATTATACGTTTAAAGTACTACAGGACGACAGAAGTTGATAGCCATGGGAGGGATTTCTGAAAAGGCAAACTTTAGCACAACAGAAATCCATTTTTTAAAATAGAGACAAACAGAGAGAGAGAGAGAAAGGGGCATCAGGTACCACGCATGCAATGACATTCTCTGGCACACAAGGCTTCTGTGGTTAGGAGTATGCAAGGTGAAAAGCATCTTTAATGGCTAATTAGGCTCCTACATTAGCTAATAGGCAAAAAGAAGAAAGCTTTGGAGTATTATTGAATCACTGTCATATTGACATTAATTCCGGCTGTTGGTACATCATTGATTTTCTTTAGAAGCCCTGCGAACAAACAGCTCCTGCATCACGTTTCAAGGCATACACTACCAGCATGTGCATTAGTGCTTCATTAACATGCACATTTGGTAATGAAACAAAGAGCAAGGTTTTTAACAAGGCTCTATTCTTTCTCTCTTAAACAATTACTACCTTCCTGTACACAACTGAGGTGTAATAAGCTAAATTATGCCATTCAACTGTTAAACGGATTCCTTGTGACAAGAGACATTCTTTCTCAGACCAACTAGATGCTTCGAACATGGATGGCAAGAGCCCCCCAAAGACTTTATTTGGATGGCAAGAACCCCCCCAAAAGACTTCCTTCCTTTATTGCCCTACATTTTCCCTTGGCTACCTAGCAAGAGCAAGAGCATGCACATTTCTATACTGCTTATCAGTGAACTCAGCAATCTATAAGCTAGTGGTTCCCAAACTTGGGTCTTCCAGATGTTCTGGACTTCAGCTCCCAGAATTCCTGAATGTTGGCCAAGTCAGCTAGGGCTTCTGGGAGCTGAAGCCCAAAACACCTGGAGGACCAAAGTTTTGGAATCATTGCTCTAAACAGTTTACAATGTGTAAGCCAACTGCCCCCAACAAGTTGGGTACTCATTTTACTGATCTACGAAAGGATGACAGGCTGAGTCAACCTTGGAGCCCTCTTCTAGGATCAAACTCACAATGTTGTGGCTATCTATGAGCTACAAAGGACAATTGCTACTGAACCCAATCTGGGATTATCTCACAAAACAGCAGGAAGATAAAACACCATTTTATCTCACTTAAAATGGCTGCAACCTATTTCTGGTTTATAAAGCAACTGCTCTTGTACAGCAACCAAGCAGTTATCCAGTTCTAAGGGCCCTGAGCCACCGCGTCAGAAGAAATGTGAATTTGCAATAACAAGTATGTTATTTATTTATTTAAAAGATATGCATATAGCCTTTATGATCAAATTATTCCCTAGTGGCTTGCCATGGATGTAACACTATTAGTTTATTGGGTGTGCATCCTGCCTTTCTTGCCAAAACAAGACAATGAAGAGTAAACAAAAATACAGTTAAAACACAAAACAGGTTGACATGTCAAACCACATATTAAAACACCGTTTAAACACACATTGGCAAAGAAATTAAAGGCTGGAATCTTACTGGTGAGTCTACACTAGAGTAAACAGACCCATACAAACAAACATCCAGACAAAGCCAATTCAGTGGCTCCATTCTAGTCAATGACAGTGTAGTGTAGTGGTTTGCGTGTTGGACTAGGACTCTGGGAGCCCAAGGTTTGAATTTCCATTTGGCCATGGAAACCATTACTTCACATGACTGAAATGTGTGAATGGTGTCTTTGCCATTGGATCCTATGTTGGATCTGCCTGCAGCAAAGGGACTGGGATGAATAAGGCACTGCAGCCAACACCTCAATGGTACTCTGTCCAGTTGGCATTCTTCAAGCAAAGATGTCAAACATGCCTTGCACCCACCTTAACAGCAGCTTGCTCCAGTGGCCAGTGGAAGGGCAAGGGAAGGGAGTTAATGGAAATAATGTTTTCATTTTAAACCACATAAATCAGCAACTGATATCCCACACTGCACCACAATCCCCCTTTTATCCAGTTCTTGATCAAGTTATTTGCTAACATAATTGAAGCCTTCTTTGAGAGTCTTTAGATTTCATTTTGTGCTTGGGGGACAATGCTGTAGCAAGACATCCACCATCCGTCTTTCTTTACATGCCTTAATCTAAACAGAAGACACAAATTCATGAAGGTGCTGGTGATGGATAGCCCCTTTTTGTGCCTTAAATATAACCTATTATGTTTCTCAGAACCCCTTATGGGGCAGGGAGGGGAGAACCTTGTATTCATACTTATTTTTGCTACCATATATATATATACTTATTATAGCACAGAGAAACTAAAATGGAATGGGGTGGAGAAGGAGAGAGGTGAGAATGAATCAAGGTGGTGGGAAGAAGATGGAGGAACGTATTTCAAGACAGATCCACTCACAACAATGTTCAAGAGTTGAGCAACTCTTTCAAAGCTGCAGGAATGAAACCATTATTTCCTGAATAAGAAAGTGTGCAAGGGAGAATGTTCCAACATAATGAGGTTTCTGCTTCTGTGTCTTGTAAATGTTAAGAGATTCAAGCATTATTACCTGCAGCTAGGTGGAACGCCACTACCTTTCCACAAACTACAGATCTAAGCCAAGTCATCAGTCCAGCAGAAACTCCCAAGGACTCCATTGGAAGGTTGCTGGAACAAGGCAGCGTCACTCCAGTTGAGGAGCCATGAAACCCACCTCCGCTATGAGTCGATCCTAATGTAGGTAAAGAATTAGGGGCATTTTAATGGGAAGACATACTCCTGCTTTCCCACCTCATGCGATTATATGCATTCGCCCTTACACACACGTCTGGAAGAAATCAACCTTAGGTTTGAATGCACAACACCCAAATGACTTCTCTGTACATCACCACACCACAGGAACTAAAAAAGAGGAGGCTATCAATTTTTCTTGCCATCATGAAGGACCAGTGAAACTGAATTCTGGTTCTGGCAGTCCAATGGCTCACATCTAAACCAGTGTTTCCCAGCCTTTGACATTGCAGATGCTCAGGACTGCAACTTGCACAATCTCTGATCATTGACCATACTGGATTTGGCTTCTGGGACTCAAAGTCCAAACTATCTGGAGGGCCAATGGTTGGGAACTACCAACCTCCCACACCCCATTCTGTACACTATTCTCCTCTTTGGAACAAGGGTGTAACACCACACGAAGAATATGCCTTTAGTGACTTATTTCAAGAGAGAAGAATCTCAGTCTTGTTGCTTCATTACGGAAAGCTAGAAAGGCCTATAGAAATACAGCAAGCCTCTCTCTAGCATACAAGCTTTGCAGCTGACACTCAATACTACACTTCAGGATTAAATTTTTAGGGTCATTGTTGATGGGGATTATGGGGCCAAACACCTAAACTTTAAACTAGAACCATATACACCCATCTCTTTCCAAAAATCCCCTTACAATTCACCAATCCTGGATCTTCCAAGAAACAAAGTAGTAAATAAAATCCCTTCCAAGCTGGAAGCCTTTGAAAGCATCAGGATTAGTCAAGTAAGCTTGTCCGGATCAATCCAAAACTTGGAAATGTCTAATTTTCTGTGGCAGATAAGATTTACAGAGTGCCTGCATTCGTTTGAACATGTACTGTTTTACAAACAAAACATATGATCCATTTTTCCTGCTGCTCAGACAACAGCAAACCATTTGCTTTTATAATCAAATGTTTGTTGGTATTTTATGCAGTGGGATTTATTGCAGCCTTGCCGGATAATGATGGAAGTATTACTTGTACTGCTTTATGTATTTTAAGGGAGGTGTGTGGGGGGGGGGGGGAGAGAGAGCTATGCCATGAGTTACAATCCAGAATAGGCGTGATTTTCATAATTTCTTTGTTTGGTCTCTTAGAAGGAAGGGAGCTGTCTTATGCATCATTGCAGCATGACAAAATTGAGGTCCATGGGACATCTGGAAAGGATGGGAAGACTGCTTATAAGCCCCTTCTCCCATTCCCAGTCTGTCCTGCAAAGATAGTGCTGACAGCACAAATCTTTTTTTGACCCTGGAACCCAAAGAAAGCTGCTTCTGGAGGGAAGAGAATCCAGAGAAGCAGTTAATGACTTCCCAGGGTTTGGGGGGGAGGCAAGGAGAGAGACCCTTCCTACTCCTTTCTCACCAGAAATCCACTGATGAGAATAAATACTCTGCCACTGAGCGATGCCCCACACCACTATTATTGCAGTTTTAACTGCTTTGCTTTGATTGTTGCCTTGGGAGCCCTTGTGGGCCGGGAGGCAACAGATATTGGAGGATGGTGGAGCCCCCTTCTTTGGAGGTTTTTAAACAGAGCACTCTTTTGGATGCTTTGATGGTGTCTTCTTGCATGGCAGAAGGGGACAGGATTGGGTGGCTCTTGGAGACTCTTCCAACTCTAGGATTCTATGATTCTCAAAATAAATATTAAATAAATATTTAGAGGCAATAAGATCCACTGTAGGCATGGGACATGTGGAACCAAGTGATCCAGTTCAACCTCCAGTTGAAACACCATCATTCTCAAACCTCACTTCCTCTTCCTGTTTAGTAAAGACTAAGCAAGAAGACTAAACTCTCCGCTTCATATTCAGAGACAGACAAAGAGACAGACATAGATCTGTCTTTCTGTAAAGTTTTGTGTCAGACACATTTCCAGAAGGGAAGAATTTCTGACAAAACTTTGTAGGTTAATCTTTAATCTAGACAACTGCTAAGCTGAATCAACAGCGGGGCCAGAGAACAGATAATCAGTAACTTTTGCCCAAGTCCTGGCTATAAAGACTGAGAGACCTGAGAACAAAGACTGTTTTTTCTTTCATCAGGAGGAACTCTTTCTTCTATTCTTTCCAAGTTTTGCCCTTATGAACCTACCATATACACACACCAAAGTTATTCCAGCAGTTGCCAACTTGCAAAAGCAGAAACTGGCCCAGATACCTTTATGACATGTTTTACCACCTACCAGTTTCTTCCCATTCAAGGGAATAGTTAAAAGTCCATAGAAGCATAGAAATTTAAAGTTGGAATGGTCCCCGAGGGCTATCTAGTTCAATGCACTGCTGCGCAGAAATGCACAACCAAAGCACTCCTGAAAGATGACCATCCAACCTCTGTTGAAAGACCTCCAAAGATGGAGAGTCCACCAAAGTTGCTGTCACCAAAGAAATATAAATTAGTCTGTGATAACTCAGGAGAGGCATGTCCACATAAGAAGGATATTCTGACCAGTCATTCAGACTTCACCCCAATTTTTGTTTTTACCAAACCTTAACCCAGCTCCCCTCCCAAGTTGGAACACACCACCATTATACGCACCCAATGCAATTGACATTCCCGCAAAGTTCAACTTAATGAATTGACAATTGTTTTGAAGCCTGAGAAAAAGAACCCATGTACTGTGCTGCCTCGAAAGTATTAACCTATCTGCAATAGACTGTAATAATTGAGCACAATTAGATATACAATTCATCAAAATGGATGAACAAAAATAAAGAACTTTCCTATTTTAATCGTGTTCCTTTTAAAAAAAGGGGGGGGGGGACAGGGCTTTTACTGCAAGCTAGTTTTCCACCATTTCTTTACCTCGCTCACTTTTTATCAGCAAACTGATGGCAAAGGAGTCTTAGAGCTAAGCTGCACATGTTGAAATATAGCTCTCATTCTGGAATATGTTCTGAATGCCAGTTGGGCAAAAAGAGAATTGTGGCATTTGGGCTCAAGTCAACAGAAGCTTGAGAAGCTGTCAAACTGCTGGAGCGATCAAGATGGAAGAATCCAAAGATAGGCACAGGATCCCAGCCATTCCCAAAGAGTAAGTAATTGGGTATAATTTGGTGCAGCCTCTGACTGAAGCAATTCTACAAAAGCAGCTGGGTGTGTGTGTGTGTGTCGCATTTCAACTTATGGCGAGCCCATGGATTTCATTGGGTTTCTTTATGAAAGAATATACAGTCAGCCCTCCACATCTGCGGCTTTGACATTTATGGATCTGATTATTTGTGGATTTGGTTCATATAGTCTTTCTAGGAATCTCTAAATCCTCCGGCGCAACTCTGCTGGAAATTGACCATAGAGTTGCACTGAAGAATTTAGAGATTACTACTTCTCCAGGCATTTGTAGGTCCTCCAGTTTGATTCTATGGACACCCTTTGGCAGATGTTGACCACAGAGTTGTGCTGGAGGACTTATATTCCATTCTCTCAAGTTTATAAAATAGTGGGGGGAGGGGAGTTATTTGAGGTTTCCCCACTTTCACGGGGGTCTTGTGCCCCTAACCCCAGCAAATGTGGAGGGACCACTGTACTCAGAGGTGGGTTTGCCAGTTCCTTCCTCCAAAATATAGCCTGCAGCACCTGGGATTCGTTGGCAGTCTCCCATCCATTGGATGCCCTTGGGCAAGTCACATTCTCTCAGGCTCAGAGGATGGCAATGGCAAACTCCTCTGAACAAATCATGCCAAGAAAACCCCAGCCTTAGGGTCGCCATGAGTTGGGAATGACTTGAAGGCCCACAACAGCAACACAACCTCAACATAAACATGGTAAGTGTCCACCAATGACCATCAACACATTCCTGTCCACTCCAACATTTCACCCTTCACCTTCTCACTGCTTACACTCAAGGGAACTGACACTTCGGAAAAGAGTCAGCTCTGATTTATGCCAGTCTCTTAAAAAGCAGTTGGTCTTTCAGCAATCACTGCATAAGAACTTAATTATTTGGTGCTTTTACTTTAAGGGAAAGATACTGCAGTACTTTGAAAGCAACCATTGCCTCTGCATGCCCCTGAACAAGGAAAGAAATGAAATGAAAGTTAAAGTCACCATAAAAATATTCATTGCTTTCCATGTCCACATTTCATTTTCTCTAGCTTCCATCATAAAAAGCTTAGTGTGTGCTCACTGTTAATCTTCTCTGAGACAAGGAATTCTTTCTCTCTCCCTTTTTTTTTTAAAAGAGTTTAACAGCAATCCCCGTACCTTTGGGCTATTTTCTCTTCAGGACGAGACAGGAGTTAAATTTACTATTTCAAATCCTAACCTCTCAGAAGCACCAACAATGCAGCAGTTCAAAAAGAAGGAGATTACAAACGAACCTGATTTGGAGGGAGGAGGAAAGAGAAAGAGCATTTGAGAGTATACCACGGCCCACCCTATAAATCTGTTTCTCTCAATAAAAAGCCAAAATCAGTGGTAGCAGATGGACTTTTCAATAGGTAACAAAAATGTAGTATTCTGGGACATTTGTCCATAATTTACAGGTAAGAAATGTCTTCCTAGCACCACTGAAAAGGCTGGAAAACAAAATTGTTGTGTAAACATACAGAGCCAGTGATGCAAGCAATGCCATCATGCTTGTCAAATTCTGCATTTTCCAAGGGGACGGCACAGAAACACTTGGGACCACAAAGCCTTCTGTTGGAAGTCCTACATCTTCTGGAGACCAGGACCTTCCCACAGGTGTTGAGCTAACTGCATGGCAAGGAGAAACATCAGCCCAAGCCAGACAAAATCACAACTGCATTTGTACCAATGGCCACCAACCAGCTGGCACAGCATATAAAACCGGGGCGGGCGAAGTGTAGACCCTGGACCACACTTCTGTGGCCCCTAGAGCCCACCATCAGTCCCCCAAAGCTGCCAACACCTCCAGCCTAAAATTAAAAAAATTTTGGTGCAATTTTTGCCTTGAAATCATGAAGAACCTCCCCATAACACATGAGAAAATACAAAAATTTCAGATGTTTCAGATGAAACACAGTGGGACCTCACTATCCACAGACTTGCCATCCACGGATTTGAGCATCTGGATAGCAACTCCACATTGTGCCCAACGGCACTGTGTGCACATGGCCACACTGCCATTAGAGACAGCCCCTGTTGTTCCAGTGACGGCACGGCCATATATATGTGCCCCCATTGGGGACAACAGGGCTTGAGCATCTGTGGATTTTGGTATCCATGGGGGGAGGGATCTGGAATGGATCCCCCACAGATACTGAGGTCCCACTGTACCTCTATGTTCTTCTGCAGCTACTCTC
Source organism: Phrynosoma blainvillii (assembly GCA_026167975.1). Classification (NCBI taxonomy): domain Eukaryota; kingdom Metazoa; phylum Chordata; class Lepidosauria; order Squamata; family Phrynosomatidae; genus Phrynosoma; species Phrynosoma blainvillii. Next base: position 33,864,266 of record JANUYF010000006.1, read on the forward strand.
AAATTGGCAACTACAGTTGGCCCTCTGTTTTCGCGGGGGATCCATTCTTTGCCTTGCTGGCACCTAATATCTTCTCTTTTAAGCAGCACGGAGTAATGCACTGGATTAACTTTCCTGCTTTTTCTGCGCACACCTAGTTCCTCCTTGGGATGAGATATCCACGATTACGTTCCCATGGCAACAGACTGGTGACTTAAGGATACCCCACTAGGGCTTTTTTGAGAAACCCGGAAGGTCTCACTTGGGAGGGAGGGAGGGAGGGAGGGAGGGAGGGAGGGAGGGAGGGAGGGGGATGTCAAAAGGGTTTGCTATGCAGATCTCCTCCCATACCTGCTATGGGCACGGCCCAAACCACTTCTGCCAACAGGCCACTATTTACAGAAAATTTGTTGAGGCTTGCCTCTATGCGAGCATTTCTGGAAATCAGAAATCTCAGCATTATTTTAATGCACTCTTGTTATTTAATAATCCTCCGCTTCAGACATTAGTCTGTTACCATGGGAATGGCAGCAGCGTGTGTGTGCACAGGGCACACTCACACATACACAGAAAGAGAGAGAGAGTGTGTGTGTACTATGAGCTCTCGAAAAGCAGCAAAGAAAGTACGAAAAAGCGAGTTATTTCTGCAATTAGAAGCAATAACAAAACAGGACCATGGATTTAGGGTAAGGGCAGCCAATGTGAGGTCATCCAGATGTTGATGGATGGCTCCAGCCCTAGCCTTTAGAAAGGAATGCTGGGAACTGCAGTCCAGCAATACCTGGAGAGCTTCATCTCTCCCTTTTCATATCTGAAAAGGAAGGTCTGTCCTCCTGGCACTGCCTCACATCACTGGAAGAATAAGGATGCTGGTTTCAGCAACCTCCTACGTGGGCTCAAGGGTCCGGCTCAAAGCGAGAACCATCCAAAACCACATTCAGCACCTCAGGATGTCCATGGGGCCATGCCCTATATGGTTTGAGAAACCTGCCATTTGCAACCGCTTCCTTGGCTTCTGCTGCTCTCCATCAAGTCTAGAGACAATTCTATAGTATAAGCGCTGCCTCTGGTCCCGCATGCCTATGAAAATCTTTGTGCAAACTCTCTGCAAACTGCTATTTGCACAAGTCCCACTGCACGGGACTGCAGCCAAAAATGTCTCCTCTCTAAATCATCTCCATGTCCTTTGTGTTATTGGTCCAATCCTACAGCAAACTAGCCCTTCTCAAAGCTAATATCCTCAATCGCTTGGCCTCGCTTGGCAGCCATTTAACTAGCCCTCTTAATATTTTCCTTTGTTCAAATTTAAGCAGTGCTTATGACAAAACTAGTTGGACTAGCATCGCCATTTAACATGAAGAGTTCCTTTTAAGGATCACGTTCTTAAAGGAAGTTTATACAGAAGACTACAAACTCCTCTGAGCAATAACAGAGTAGTTTTTGAGATCTTCAGCTTGCCAGAGCTATTGCTCATATGCCAACCATCTCTTGACATTGCATATATGTATAGTTAGGTGGAGAGGCTGCTCAAGATGTGTCATTGCTTGCTGTGATGTTTGCAATGGAGCAAAGGGAGAAGGACCACAATGTGGGACTCTTTCTCCCCCAACTACCATCACCAAAAGTTTTGTCTTGGGCCTTCCCTTATGGGATTTCACAGCTTGCTTTCTGTTATGAGTTTTTAATCTCCTTCTTCTATTTTTTCTATTTTGCTCTGTTGCAGCTTTGCTTGGTATTTTTCTATGGTACCTTGATTTTGTTGCCTTTGGTTTGCTTTAAAGACAGGTTGAGTGGAACAACTATATAATACACAGCTGAAAATGAAAACATGAAGAAAGACACCCTAAGGCTTTTCCCAGAAGAACACGAAGCAGACAGAAATGCCAACTGGTAGTTGAGCAAAGCCAACTACTATCTGGTAGATGCAAGCAAAGCAAAGCAAAGCAGCTTATTTATATACCGCTTCATATCACGCTATGGGATGTCTAAGCGGTTTACAACTGTGAGCTGATTGCCCCCCAACAATCTGGGTACTCATTTTAGCGACCTCGGAAGGATGCAGGCCTGAGTCGAGCCTCAGCCCTGGCTGGTATTGAACTCGCAACCTTGTGGTCTATGAGTGAGTGGCTGCAGTGCAAGTCCAGTCAACTAAATGGTGTTGCTCCAAAAAGAGGTCGATTGCAAACCCAAGCATCTGATGAAGCATCCCACCAGCTACGTATCTGCCATGAATGGAGAAATCATTTAATAAAAAACACCTTGGCATATGTATCCCTCCCCAATTTTTTCAGACTTACTAATGGAGCATCCTTCTACCCAGTTCATTCCTTCTCACTGATATGCAGCTGAAGACTGCAGAACACGACAGATCAATTGGTACCTCCAAACATTATAGTCACTTACCTAAGGAAAAGAAGAGAGAAAAAAATGTAGAACTATTAGTACAAAATGTGGTGTGTCCGATTTCAAAGGCTTGTAACAGGGCTGAAAATTTTCAGCTCTAGATAATAACTAGGCAGCGTTAAGAGGGTTTAATGGAGTCCCTGGGCACAGTTCATGTTACTCACATTCTTTCAGGTTCTCTCTCTTAGGTAGAGTATTTTTAGTAATGGATGGGCCTCATTAAATCCCCAGCAAACTTGCACAGAGAGATGCCCACACCATGACCATTTCGGCGTTCTGTTCAAACATTGCAAGAGAGTACAAGTCGGAAGCAGTAAACACCGATGGTTACATGACATTGTTTTATTGCTTCCATTTCTGTTCAGGGTCCCCGTGTCAAGGCCATGCTGCAAACCAAGAGGTTTCTATCTCTAGGTTGGAAAAGAAGAGTGACACCTCTCCCTTGCTCCACACCAAAAGGCATGCACCTGAAACCCATGTCCCACAAATCCCAAAGCTAAATTGAACCAAGATCTCCTTTAAAATTACCAAATACAATATCAGTCACACCCCAAAATCCCAAAACTCACCCACCCCTTAAAAGGTATTAAACAATATCATGAATTAAAACATATTTAAAATAAATCTCACTGATGACAAACAATAACAGTGACTGCAGCAGAGAATGGGGAAGAGAAGGATGGACTAACTCTTGATGCCGGGAATCTAGTCAGGAAAGGTCTGCCGGACGAGATCCGTCTTAGATACAGGGAGGGATATAAAAACATTGAAATAAATACAAATAAACTTCCGCACAGACTTGCATGATCCCTGCCATCACATCTCTTCCTATCAAACCCACTATCCTCTCATCAACAAATGTGTGTGCAGTTTGGGCCGGGGCAGCCCTCTCATTTCTACCGTACAGCTCACTGGAAGTGACAAATGTGCTTTTTCACACCTGAAATCTTCCTCCAAAATTCTGATCTGAACTGTTTTGAAGGAAGAGCTCTCACCCACTCAGTGACTGACAAAGCACAGTTCTGATACACACATCTACAAAGTCACACCTGGATGTTCAGGCCAGGTGTATCCACCCATATTAATACAGCTATTTCTATTTCTACCTGAGCACTAGGCAGAAGAAATCAAGCTCTGCCCTTAATTACCAAAACATTTATGACCGAACATCTACATTCATGGCACACAAATTACAGGAAGGAAAAGCACTAAACATAAATCCAGAACAACAACTACAACTTCTTGGGTGGGCAGAGCTCTGGCCATAAATCAAGAAGGAACATGGGAATCAGAATGGGCCTCTTCTCCTTTGAGGCCATGGTTATGCTTATTAGCCACCCATTTAATTGCCACTCATTAATATCAAAAGCCTCTTTCTCACATATGTGGGTGTCTATCCCAGTTTATTCACATAAACTTCATCAAGGGAGGCAAAGATATTTGCATAAAACTCCATGTAATTTGGCTAATAAGATGTGGATAGGAACTTGTACGCGTGATAAAACGTGTTTCCGTCAAGAAGTGATTTTCTCTCTGGCAGATTTTATTCAAGCCATTTAACACAATCTGTACCACTTGAAGTGCAAAAAACCTCCATGCATCAAGCCACAGCTAGAGAACATTCCAGGCTGATGATCAAATTTAACCGTCAGATGAACAGGATATCCAGAACTGCCTACATGATTAGACCTGATTTTCTTTAAAAAGAGAATTAAAGCTCTGGTGAGGCTGGGCTCCTCATCCCCAGGCAGCACAATGGTTCTGCTATGCTCTTCAGGCTTGGAAGAGAAAGACATAGCTACTGGATTTCCAACCCTTCAAAAAATATATATGTATTATCCCACACATAAAACTAGATGACACCATACTACTAGCTGAAAGCATCACAGATTTGGAACAACTACTAAGGAAGATCAAGGAGGAAAGTGCAAAGGCAGGCTTAATGCTGAAAATAAAGAAAACAAAAATAATGACCACCAAGGAGGACCTTCACAAGTTCAACCTAGACAATGAAGAAGGAGAAAGAGTAAAAGAATTCCCATACCTGGGATCAAACATGGATAGAAATGGGGACTGCAGTCATGAAATCATAAGATGGCTAAGAATGGGGAAGGCAGCTATGCGAGAACTAGTAAACATCCTAAAATGTAAAGACATACAACTAAGCACGAAAGTTAGAATCATACAAGCCATCATATTCCCTATTATCATGGATGGATGCGAGTTAAGAAAGATGATAGGAAGAAAACCAATGCATTTGAGAGAATGTGTTTCTGGAGAAGACTGCTGAGGATCCCATGGAGAGCTAAAAGGATAAACAAAGGGGTCCTAGAGCAGATCAAGCCAGAAACCTCCCTGGAAGAAGCCAAGATGACCAAACTGAGGCTGCTATATTTCAGACAAAACATGAGAAGGACTCTTTGGAAAAGACAATAATGCTAGGAAAGGTGGAGGGAAGTAGGAAGAGAGGAAGGCCACAGGTCAGATGGAGGGACTCTATTATTAAGGTCACTATGGGGATTAAGGGGTTGTAGGATTTAAGCAGAGCAGGGGAGGACAGAGGGTCTTCTTGGAGATGTCTCATCCATAGGGTTGCCATGGGTTGAGATCGACTTTTTTCTCTGAAGATGCCAGCCACAGATGCTGGCAAAACGTCAGAAAGAAACTCTTCTAGAACATGGCCACACAGCCTGAAAAACCCACACACACACACACACAAAAGACTCAAGGGCAGTTAACAACAACAAAACCAATGGGCACAAACATGGTACTAGATGGATGGACTCTATTAAGGAGGTCATGGGTATGAATTTGCAGGACCTGAACAGAGCAATGGAGGACAAGGGGTCTTGGAGATGTCTCATCTACAGAGTCAGCATGGGTCAAGATCGACTCAAGGGTGGATAACAATAACAAACACATAAAACTGGCACTGCTGTCAACTGTTGTTGGTACATCACCTATGGACTTTCCTAGCCCCAACTCTCCCATCATGGTTGACAACATAATTGGGCATTGTTGGTGTTGGTGTTGTTATTGTATCTGGTGTTCCAGAGGAATCTGACAATTTAGACAACCCAATCCAGGTTGTCCCCATATCATTGGATGACTGCATTGTCATTTTATGCCTATTACCCCCCAAAAGTGAATTTCTCAGCTCTTAAATTCTCTTCCAAATAGGAAGGATTCCAACGGTTTGTTTCATAGCTGCCTGCACCTGTGGCTCATTACAAACCCGCTGTCCTTCACTTCTCTATAAGCAATTACAGAGATTTCTTACTGAATCTGTCCAAAAATCTGAATCCACACGAAGAAAAACCAACCATCCATTTTGCGGTGGCTCAGTGTGGAGCCTCCATCTGCCAAGCAGCCTGAATTAATCTAGAACAGGAGGCACCTCTCAGTTTCTTTGGGGCTAAGGAAAGGCTATCACGGTTTGCATGGTTGTGCCTACTGAACGGATGGTAAATGGCAATAAATATTCCTTTAAATGTTAGCAAAAAAGGTGTTCTTTATCCTTGCATCAGGCTCATTAGTACACAAATCATAGAAGATTTGGGAGGGACTGCAGTTCCCTCCCTCAAGTGCTTTGTTTTGTAAACCAGCAATTACATTCTGCTCTATGACAGATAAATAAAAGGTAAGCCAGGATGATGGGGAGAAAGAAGAGACCTCTTTCCAAGGAAATAGGGGGGGGGATGCTATATTATTGCAAGAGAAATTCAAGTGTCTATTCTTTCCTCAGAAACACAACTGAATCATACTGTGTAAGTGCCTTTACATTGTCTGTTGACTTCACAGGGTTTTCTTAGGCAAGAGATATGCAGAGGTGGTTTACCAGTTATTTCCTCTGAAATATGGCCTACAGCACCTGGGATTTGTTGGTGGTCTCCAATCCAAATACTAACCAGGGCTGATCCTGCTGAGCTTCCAAGATCAGACAAGGCCTGGTACATTTGGGGTATTTATCCAGATTGCAACCTACTACAGGTCTATTTAGTTCAGCATCCAGTTTCTCATGGTGGCTGTCCAAATGCTTCTGAGTGGCCCACAAACAGATCCGGATAGCAAGAGGCCCCCAAGTAATAGGTATTCTGCCCCTGGAAATGAGATTTCCATATAACAATATTGGCTCAACACCCACGACTTTGTCTAATCCCATGTTAAAGCCTTCCAAATCCCAGCTCCATTAAATGTATGATGCAGATGGTTCAAGACATGTGTGTCCGCATGCACACACGGCTGTCCTGAATCTACTTCAGGGTTTTATTAGATGACCTTGAATCCCGGTCCTATAAGGTGGTGGCTTCCCTTCAGCCAATTATTTCACACATTCAGCATTTTACAACCCTCCATCTTAGCAAAAACAGGCCAGCAGATTTTTTTAAAAAGGCTGTTGTGAGTTTTGTGTACTATAACATTAAGTGTTGCAACAACATGATTGCCTGAAATAAACAAGTGCTTGACAAGATACTATAAAAATATTTATTTATATTTTACTTGGTGCAACACTACCAACATAAAAATTTAAAGCAATAGACCTTTTGTTTCTGCCTACTTTGGGCTGAGATAGACAGATATAGATACAGATGATCACCCCTTCACTCTCATGTCCATTTTCTCACTCTTGCATTATGGAAGCTGCTCAAGTTTGAACCCGGGGAAGGGAAGGTCAAGTATGCCTTGGTTCTTGCCCATTGAAATCTGATAATCCAGAGATAAAAATGCAACGTCCATGTAATCGCAGGGCCCCAAGGCATGAACGAAGGAGGAGCAGAGCATGCTCAAGCGGCTTACATTATTCTGCGTAACAAGAAGAGCTCATCCATGGGGTCTTTACTTCTTCTGATCCATTTGCTGCCAGATTTATTTTTAGAAAACATCTTCTGTGTGCAAGATTCGAAAGCAAGGGAGTGTGAGAGAGAGAAGGACCGGGAGGCAAAACTTGTAGGCCTTTTGAGGCAGGAGAGAAATCAGTATTTCATGCTTTCTTCCATTAGCAGCCATGATCAGCTCTTAACCAGAAATGCTCCTTCTGCTTTATAAAAACCCATGTTGTAAATTGCATGCACCAAGCCAGTTTCAAGTTGATCTCCAATTCATTGCTGGATTTATACATATTAATGTCAAAAAGATTGTGCAGACCAAATGCCAAAGTTTATCAGCTACCCAAAAATTAATTAGGAACTCTAGAGTTAAGCATCCAATTGAGCATTACGTGCCTTAAATCCAAGCCAAGAGAGACCTTGACAATAGAGCCTACAAGATTATGGCTTAGCTAGAAACAAAGACGGAAACAGGAATTGCTCAAACGTGATATTTTTTGCAAGGCAAGACTCTAAATGCAATATTTAAGCAAGCACAAAAAAAATGTCAATCTATAAAAGACTTCTGGAATCAGAGCTTCAAAAAGATGCAGATATGAAGATGGGGACAATTACACTGCTAAAATGAGCATAATTAATAAAGGCATCTCAATTAAAGAAGGGTGGTGGTTGTTTCAGGGGGTAGAGAAAGGCTAAATGGACCAGTTTCTGAAGATAAAACAGTGGTTGTCATAGTAGCCCTTTCTCTTGGGAGCCCCACTAGCATGTAAAATGTCATCTTTAAATTCTACCTATTTTGGTGTATGAGACACCAAGCTTTCCTATTCCAACAAACAGCACCAGCAGCTGCATACCCAAGCCAGACCAACTGACCCATCAAGGGCAATACTCTCTGAACTGGCTGGCAGCAGCTCTTCTGGTTTCATACATGTGTCTTCTTGACTTTGGAGACAACCGGGATTGAGCCCAGGATCTTCCACATGCAAAGCAGATAGATGGTCTAGCATTGAACTATCCTATACCCTCTTCCTTCTTCATTGGACAACAGTTGTGAAACTGAAAAATCTGTATACTGGTATGCCAACATAAATTCGCCAATGTTTAGCCACTATCTACTTGAAAGCATAAGCATTTATCTACTTTGTTCTTCTTAACCACTGTCGTTGGCTTCAATGCATGTCAGCCCATAAATGACAGACCTCCAAGTCACCCTATCATCCACAGCTCTGACTGAATCTTGCAGTCTTAGGACTTTGGCTTCCTTGAGTCTATTCCTCTGCAATGGAGTCTTTCCACTTTCCTACTGCCATCCACCTTACCTAGTAAGTCATGTCTTCTCATGATATGGCCAAAATATGACAGCCTTGGTTAAGTCATCTTACCGTCTACTATCTACTTGGCCCCTTGGTATTTGCTGGAGTTTGGTTCCAGGGCCCTCTGTGGATACCCACATTGTAGATGTTCAAGTCTCATTAAATAGATTAGTGTAGTAAAGTGGCTTCCATTATATAAAATGTCAAAATCAAGGTTTGCTTTTGGAATTTATATATTTAAAAAAATATATTCAAGCCATGGATGGTTGAATTCATGGATAAGGAATCTGTGGATACAGAGGGCCAACTGTACTGTAATTGTAATTGTATTTTAATAAAAAGATGATTGCAGAACAATGCCCTCACTCCTATTGATATTCCTGACTACAGCAGACCTATTGAATTCACTAGGTGTGCCTACATGTTGATGAATTCAACAGTTGGTTCGAAGGACTATTTTGGTCAATGTAATTTTGGGTGGGGGGAGAGAAAGAAGATGATTAATAATGATTAATTCAAGAAGACATACAAAAGCACACCCAATGCAGATTCCAAGTCTGCAGCTGGATGGGGACCAAGATGTAAGATGACTTGGTTTTCAGGCTCACCGAGTTTAAGTATCAGAATTTTATATGGACAATACACTTTCATTATCTGCTCCAGTTTTCCATACTTGCAGAGTTTGTCTGCCAAACAATAGCCATGGCTAGAAACCAGATTCCATCTATCTTGTCCAGCTCAGAGCATGCCTGAAAATGCCTTTAACCATTCATTTTACCCATTTTAAAACAGCCTTAATTCAGCATTTAGTAAGGGAGAATGCATCTCAGTATATAAACCCTTAATCTTTTGCTCATACTGACGGAGACAGAGCAACTGGCATCTCGGGAATACGAATCTTACAAAACCTCATTTGAATAAAGCCTTCGACTGAGCTCTCGTTGGTAACTTACAACATTTAGGAACAGCTGTGGAAGCCTAAAGAAGCCATCTCGTCTCTGAAAGTGCATTTGATAATTACGTAAGAGACTGAATCCCATCTGTCCACTATCTGCTCTAAAAAACACCGAATTCATGAGCTTTCATGGGTCCATTTGTGTGTTGGTTTTTTGGGTTTTTTTTTTTTTTAAAAAAGATCCAGATGATGGCATATATTAGAGGCTTAAAAACATGCTGCCATCCCCTTTTCAACCCCATGGGAAGGATATTCATGAGAATTATTGACTCAAGTATTTCCATCAAGAGTATTGGGAGCTGTGTGAGGAGGATGTTTTAGGGGGGAAAGCAATCCAAAGCCAACCAACCAGAACCGAGATATTTCCCACCGATTCTAACTCGGCTGTTTATTCACAACCTTTTCCTTTGAATTGTACTCTGGCCAACAACGTTTCCTATCGAGTCTGGATACACAAAGGGACCTCCCCCCTTCCCCCTGGAACACCAGCAAAAAGGTCCTCAATGTACTTCCATGTAAAAAACCCCGGACATTTCCTTCTCTCAAGCCCTTCAAAATACTTGCAGGTGACTTTTGCTGAACACTGGAAAGCAATGCTTTATTGCCAAGGCTCCAGGGAGCATTAAATGCAATTAAAACATTAAATGCAATTAAAGCATTAAAGTGAGGTTTGGAAAGGAGAGACATAGGAAAGGAGGAGGAGATATCATGACAACAGGAAGGAGCTCAGGTTTTGGACATACCTATTTTGATTATCACAATCCACATCCTCCATCCAAAAATACTTCTGAGGCCACTAAGAGTATTTCTGTAGAGAACCCCTGCCCCTTCTATGGTTTTTAGATTCACAAAAGGCTTCCTTTGACAGACACGAGGGTCAATACCCCCCATCCCAGCATGTCCTTCCTATACATCTGGCATTGGCATATCTTCCAGAGAGGCATTGCCAAGTATTCAACAGTATGACTTCACATAGTTCAGAATGGCACATCCATGACATCAAACCAAAAGATATGTCCTCTACGCCAACCACTCAAAGTGATGCTGCCAGTCCCTACAGAATTCCCAGGAAATAAAACTGGTAGCCAACTCAGCACAAAAGTTAGAATCATACAAGCCATTGTATTCCCTATTACCATGTATGGGTATGAGAGCTGGACAGTTAAGAAAGATGACAGGAAGAAAATCAATGCATTTGAGATAATGTGGTACTGAAAAAGACTGCTGAGGATCCCATGGAAAGCCAAAAGGACAAACAAGTGGGTCCTAGAAGATTAAGCCAGAAACCTCCTTGGAAGAAGCCAAGATGACCAAACTGAAGCTGTCGTACTTTGGATACATCATGAGAAAAGAAGACTCTTTGGAAAACAATAATGGGAAAGGTGGAGGGAAGGAGGAAGAGAAGACCACATGGCAGATGGAGGGACTCTATTATTAAGGAGGTCACTATGGGTATTTATTAAGGGATTGCAGGAATTAAGCAGAGCAGGGGAAGACAGAAGGTCTTCCTGGAGATGTCTCATTCATAGGGTTGCCATGGGTCAAGATTGACTCAAGGGCAGTTAACAACAAAGCCAATGGGCACAAAGATAGTACCAGTCTGTGGCACATGTAGGATAACCTGTCCATTCCCCATATCGTATAGCTCAAAAAATCCAGCTCTGTGTGCCATGACTCTTGAGATAGAGACTACCAGAGCTAACCCTGGAAGTTCCCGAAATGACCAGGCCTATCCTTGATGGTGGAAATTTTCTATTATCATTTATTTTACAGTCTGTAAAAATCTACATTGTTTTGATCCTCCTCACTTGATGTCTTTGCCAGTAATGCAGTTCAGGTTGATCACTTGGTCTAATGAGAGTCCAAAGGAGAACTCAATAGATTTGTGAACAGCACCCTAAAGCAGAATGGGAACATTTTTCAAGTCGAAACCAAGGATCAGGCATGTTATGTAATGTGTATCTTTTTATCTCCTTCTTTTGCCAGGGGGTACTACTCTATGCTGTGTTTGCCAGCAGTAAAATTATGTACAACTGAGCTGCAAATCTTAATCATCCATGAAGTATTCTTTGGGGGGAGAGAGAAAAATTACTGATGTCAGGCGATACCTTCTAGGTTCTTTCTTCTTCTTCCAACGACTTCTTACAATACAATCCTCAGATGAAAGCCACAAGAATAGGAAGAACCTCACAGAAACAGAGGAAATCAGAAATCCATAACAAGCCAAAGATTTCAGGATCACAAGGCATAGACTGTGTCCAGAGTTCAGGCTGACCATTGGCACTGGAACTGCTACTACTTAATAGATGCAACCGTTTGTTCATGGATTTGCAAAAATCGACATGGGTTTCTCCCCAGAATGATGAAAGAATCACATTCAAATGGTTATATCAAACCTAGATGATGAAAAAGGTTTTCTGGAAACCTCTAAACCCAGTATCTGGGGAGAAATATACAATACCACATAGTCCCATTCATTGCATCTTTACAAAATTAACTCAAATCACATCTATGTCAAAAGAGGCATCCTGATATCCTTGGTGAAACAGATGGGATTTTTAAAAAAAAAATGAATTCAAGAAATCACAGCATATTCTGATCCACTGTGTTGCTTCTGTTCAGTCATGAATGTAAATGAGATTGAAAAGTATTTCCCATCTATAAAAATGGTTTGAACATGTACAGATAGACTGCCGGTGAACAACTGGTGGTGCTACCCATCCATTAACATCTGGACTGGCCCAGCACAGGGTCCTAGAGCTATTTCTTTCTCCCCTTCTCTAGTCCTTCCATGTTTAAGAGCACACCTTACCTCTTCCACAGCTGGCTTTGATCTCAAACCAAGATCAAGTTGTTCTAAATCCACAGCAGCAATACAGGTGAACATGTATGATGAAATTTCCTTTGATACAGGAGCCCGAGCACACAAAAGCATTTATCAAAATGTTAACAGTAGGGATTTTGAATAAGGCAATTCCACTTCTGTAGAGCTGGGGGGGGGGGGAGGGAGCAAAGAGGAGGCAAAAAGACAGTTTGGTCCTATTGTCTGAGCAAATGGTACAGCTTTCCATCAAACATTGTTTGCTCAAAATGTACTTGACAGCTTCAGAGATTTCTGAAAGGAAGATGCGTTTCAGGAGCCCCGATAACCACAAAAAGGTCTTCTGATTCAAAATGATCAAAAACCACTTAAACATTTCTATACAAAATATTTGATGTCAGAAGTTCAGAATTAATGCATTTATACATGTCTGCTCATAGGCAGATGCCCCGAGGTTGTTCTCTCAATCCATTCATCTACAGCTGTCTTCTTGTAACGCTTCATCTTGCTTGCCATCTACATCTGGGCAATTAAACTTCAAAATCCTCCTACAGGCATTAGTTACTTCCAAAATAAAAGCAAAGATGGGGTTGGGGAAATTTCCTTTATCTAGTTTAGTTGCATAAGGCACATTTACACAAGTTCACCAAACCTTTTATTTTCTCTTCTAAAGCAAGCCAGTGAAACCATGCAATAATTTCCAACACAGAATTAAGATTTAATTACCCCTAGTCTCAGTGGCCAACTAACCAGCTCCCTTTTCTCCATACTCCTAGGTTGGTCCATAAGGAATGCCCCTTCCGTCACTTAGTCTAATGGAGAAGAACATCTCTAGAATAGTCACAATGGATGAAGGCACAATCCTCATTATTTCCAGTCCAGATAAAGTGGGATGAAAGAGATGACAAGAGAGGTCTAACTGGCCTTTGATGGGTAGAAACGTGGGATTACAGGCCACCTTGACCCAAATCAAAACACTGTACTGTATATATTTTCCTCCCTTCTAGTTGTGTTGTCATCAGGCCTTCCTTCATTGACCTCTTCCTTCGTCTGCTGCAAAGTGACTTTCTTCACACTCAGTTACCTCAAAGCTTGAGACCTCCCACTGCTTAGAACATTATCATTTCCATTGTACACGGCAATAATGATGATGGTGATGTTTCAAAAGCATAGCCATGCTGGTCTGTTTCAGCGTTAAAAGATATAAAGGCATCGTGAATCATAAAGGAAGCACCAAACCATTGGCAGTGGTTTGAAACAGAGATAATGGTTTATGAAGTCGAAGTCTTTCATGGCCAGCATCCATAGTTTTTTGTGGGTTTTTCAGGCTGTGTGGCCATGTTCTAGAAGAGTTTCTTTCTGATGTTTTGCCAGCATCTGTGGCTGGCATATTCATATATATATATATATATACACTGTGAGACCCTGGGTAGGGAGGAGGGAAGCCATCGAAATTCACAAACACTTGGACAACTTCAACAGGAAAAAAGAAACCCTTAAAGCAAAACAAAGTTTGGCTACCAGTCCTACAAAATAGGAAAATCAGCACTCAGCAAATGCAAATGGGAAACCAACCAGGGTCAGGGGATTTCCCAGCAGACAATAGCAGACAATATCCTTGTTTGCATATCCTCCCACCTGAAGCCATGCCATCAACAACAGAACAATACCCATTCAACAACAGAACAATACACAGTTTACATGGGAACCACTCCTCCCTACCCAGGATCTCACAGTACATGTATACTCACCCTCTTCCATTCCAGTATTCTCTGAAGATGCCAGCCACAGATGCTGGCAAAACATCAGAAAGAAACTCTTCTAGAACATGGGCACACAGCCTGAAAACCCACAAAAAACTATAATGGTGTATCATCCCACTGCATATATGCTGTCATCACAACTACTAAGTAGGATCTTCATGCATACTTTAAAGCAACACATTACTGGTTCTGTACCCAGGTTAATGTGCAAGATTGAGAACTTCCTCCACTATTCGTATGTTCACCTGCTTATCTTGGGTTTGTATGCACACCTCTTTCCCACCTCTTGTCATCCTGTCACCAAACCCACACATTTCACAGTTCTGTTCCAGTTCACACTTCCCTTTCCCTACATTTCCATCCTTTGTATTTAACTCTGCCCACAGATGCTTCACTTCAGGTATCTGAGAAAGTGGAGATTTAGAAGGAGAGATGGAGGGAGAAGTTGGAGAAGACAGAGAGAAAGTTATGGAGGGATTCATAGAAGGGAATGATGAAGGAGATAAAAGAAATGGAGAGAGTAAGAAAAGAAGGGTGAATATGTGACGGGAGAACTCAAGAAGATGGGAAATTGAATGTGGCTGGTAGTTAGATAAGGTATAAAAGATGACGGTATAATTATAAATGATTGTCCATCAGTGATACCTTTATTGACCAACTAAAATGCACAATACACTTGTTGCAAGCTTTTGAAGCTCCATGAGCAAGTCTATTGTGCATTTTGGTTGGCCAATCAGGTATCACTGATGGATTTTTGTTTGAATTTGCTAAATGGCCAACACAGCTACCCCTGAAAATATATGATTGTATAACTATATGTGACGGAACAAAATAGAAAATATAAGAAAGATGTAGTATGTGTATGTTTTGTAAAATTATGTATGGTTGTGTATGTGTATGTTTGATTTATCTGTTTAATTAAAAATTGATTAAATAAATAAATAAATAAATAAGAAAGTAGACCACAGTCCACAAAAGCTTGTGCTAGGAATGACTTAGCCAGATGTAGATGGCAAGCAAGATGAAGCGTTACATTGCTTTATATCTGATGATGATGATGATGATGATGATGATGATGATGATCTATAATAATAATGCTGGCTTCAACTTAGGGTGAACACAATAATAATAATAATAATAATAATAATAATAATAATTTTTAGCCCACCCCTCTGCTAAGCAACCGGGGCGGCGTACAACAAGTTAAAACAATACAAGAGTAAAACACATCAACCAAGTTAATCCCCCTAACCCACCCACCCCTTAAAAATGAATTAAACTAAGATAGTATTAAAACAGCAGAGTAGCCAAAGCATCGAATGATAAAGCAAGATAACAACAGGCAATGGAGAAGCCTCCATGAGCCATCAACACAGACAGACAGACAGACAGACCACTAATATTAATAATATATTGTTATACAGATTCACTCTCTCTTATCCAGAATTCCAAAATCTGAAATACTTCAAAAATCAAAATTATCCACATGGCTGGCTGAGAGAGTAAAACTTTTGCTTTCTGATGGTTCAATGCATACAATCTTTGTTCCGTGCACAAAATTATTTAAAATATTGTGTATAAAATTATCTCCAAGCTATGTTTAGGAGGTATATCTGAAACATAAATGAATTTCATGTTTAGATATGGGTCAGATCAGCAAGAAAGCTCATTATGTATATGCAAATATCCCAAAATCTGAAAATTCCAAACTCCAAATCACTTCTCATCCCAAGCATTTTGGATAAAGGATATTCAACTTGTATTGCTGCTTACCAAATGATTGTCTTTATTGTTTTGCTCTTTACCTATGAACTACACTGTAGGTCACTTCTGAATGCAAGGTGGCCCCATGCAAATGTGGAGGTTTTGGGAGATTTTTTTGGATGCTAATGACATGCAAGTATCCCTTTTGCTCATTGAAAGACATAACATTATAATTGTTATACAAGTTTGTTGTTTTTTTTAGAAAAAATTGTATTAAGTGCTTTAAACAGATAAAGGTTAAAGGTTAAACATATTGGGTACAGAAGAGGTGTGCTTACCCATACACACATGCATTGAAGCCACCTAGATAACTGCCATAGGAGAATTTTAACTTTCTGCAAATGAACATGGAGAAGAGTTATTGCAAAGTGTCCTTCTGAGTTATTCATGAAACCCCTGGATGCACATGACAAACCAAGCTTGTTACTCAGAGGGAACTCTCCAACACATCATTTAAACTCTGTTATGTAATATAAATGTGTGTGTTGTTGTTGTTGTTGATTATGATGATGTTGATGTTCTTGTTAACTGCCTTGTATTCAACTCATGGTGACCCAATGAATGAGACCATTCCAAGCCCCCCTGTCTTCCCTTGCTCTGTGTAGATTGAGACCCATGACCTCCCTAATGGAGTCTAGCCATTTGGCATGACTCTTCCTAGCGTCTTTGTCTTTTCCAGTGAGTCTTGACTCCTCATGATGCGTCCAAAGTACGACAGTCTCAGTGTGGTCATCTTGGCTTCTAGGGATATTTCTGGCTTGATCTGCTCTAGGACCCCTTTGTTTGTCCCTTTGGCTCTCCATGGAATCCTCAGCACTCTTCTCCAGCCCCACATTCTCTCAAATGCATTGATCTTCTTCCTATCAATAAGCTTTCTTCATCCTCCAGCTCTCACATCTGTACATGGCAAAAGGGAATGCAATGGCTTGGAAATTCCTAACTTTGGTATGCAGCTTGATAGCTTAAGATCTTGTCTAGTTCTTTCATAGCTGCCCTTCCCATTCCTAGGCCTTCTACTTATTTCTTGACTGCAATCCCCATTCTGAGCAATGATTGATCCAAGGTATGGGAAATCTTTTAACTATTTCAATTTCCTCATATGTATATAGAAGTACAGCTTATTCATGACAACTGTATACACCCTCCCGCAAAAATGGAGACTAACCAATAGGCTTGAATGGGTCATGCCTGAGGAAAACTACCCCAATGATTTTAATGGAGGTCGTCCCTCCATGAATATTCAAAACTGTGGACCTCAAGTCTGTGAGAACAGAGGGGCGATTATACAGGTTATAGCCATCAAATTAGAAAAATAATTGAAACCTTTTAAAACATTTATAGTCACAGTTGGATCTATAACATATAATGCAAAATGTTTACATTAAAAATTACAAAAATGTTTCATACTAAACACATCGTAATGTTATGTAATCCATTCAAATTAGTATAATCTATTTGTTGCATGTGTGTGTGTGTGTGTTTGTGTGTGTGTATCTATCTATCTATCTACACACACAGCTCAGCCATTGGGGAAAACCCAGTTTCCCACAACTAGACTACAGATTCCTCTTGCACTAAACCCTCTTTAATTCACTAGCCAAAAATCCCATTCGTTCCCTTTTAACAGCATCTCCACTTTCCTTGCTTTGCTCCCCAACAAAAACAGAAGTTCTCAGATTTAAAAAAACAACCCACTGACTGGGAACACCTATATTAACCTATATTGATTTTCACAAAAACAGAAAAGAGGAAAAACAACTTTTGAAGTTTCAGCTCATTTAAAATGTAACTGGCATGCATATTTCACAGGGTTTGTTCTGTGCATTAATACTTCCTTGCGCAATATTCCCCAAAGCATGATAGGAGCCAGTTCGAGAGGAGGAGGAGGGGGAAAGGTGGCAGGTGCGGATGATGGCCAACCAAGATGGCCAACGAAAGCGCTAAGGCGGTGGGGTCTTTCCATTCTTCCCATGAGGGGAAAGTGCTCCGTTGCCACAGAAACTCTGCAAAGTGAAGCCCAACAGTCAAGATCTATCTCATCCCTTCCATCTTGCTTCCTTTGCATCAAAGCACTTTTCAGCTCCCTGGGGTGCTGGCACTCCATGGAATGATCTTGCCCCTCCATGCGGTTATTCTCGTGCGGTATCCAGGCTGCAGCGATTAATCATTCCCGCTTTCTGAGCTGACATATCGAGGTGGGGAAACGACAACCTAAATGAGCAAGGCTGATTACATGGGAAAGCAATTCTTCAAGATAGCAGAGCTAACTAATAGCTCCATCTGCTACACAAACGCATCCCAGGGCCCCAGGAGCGGCATCAGGATACGGCTAACAAAAGGTTTGCTCTGCCTGCCAAATTCAAAATTCTCTGGAGAGCAACCATAAATACATTTAAAACTACTGCAAGATATATATATATAGTTTGTGTCCTACTGGTTCTCCATCATTAAGTTCGCTGGACAGAAAATGAGAGATGCAATAACATAAGGAGCTGTCAGTGTTATAAAATATAAATTAACTTTGGAGCAAAGAAAGAGGGGATGATCACAAGAAAGAGTCACCTGTCTTGAATACTAGTGAAGACTGAGAAGAAACTTCCAGGTTAACAGTTGGAGAAATTTTATATATATATATATATATAGGCTGAGCATAGCTATGTGTGAGCTAGTTAACATCTGGGGATTTATCTGCTAGGCTGCTCTCAGTAATGAACCAAGCCATTAAGATGCCTATGTGCCATGGATACTCTCCAAATACAAGTCAGCAAGAAAGAAGAAGACAGACTTTCAACACCAAAAAACACTTTGGGCTGCTGTCTTTCTGATCTCTCTAACAGTCCCTCTTTATTAATATTGGAATGACTTATAGGTCTGTGCTCAACTAAGGTTCCTTTTCATGAAAAGAAACAAATAAAGTACAGATGTGTTCTTGAAAAATAGTTCTTGAACAGGAATCAGAGGCAGAAATAGCATGGAAAGACTAGGGACAGGCTCCGTCATCACAATAAAGAAGGGCAGTTAAATGTTTCAGTCAACTTTTTTCTTTTCGAAATTAATAATATGCCCCTGTGAACTTAAACAAGAAGGTCAGGTAAGCTTTAAACAAAACCATTTTGAACCTTCCAGCGACTACTTGAAAATTTATTCCAAAAATGTATCCAAGGACAAGTTTTTATTTCACTAGTCTTATCATTTCCATGTTGGTGGCCAAACTTATAGATCCAGGCTTTTTATTAAAGAAAAACAAAACCTCACTATTCTCCCCACCATTTGCCAAAAGAGTATAAGAAGGAAAAGGATGATAGTTAATGATAATAATAAAAAGACTTTGTAAAAGGGGGCTTCTTTGTCAGAGGCTTTGTTAACTGAGGTATGCCTATACTGGGTTCCCATATCTTAAAAGAAGTCAGATTCCATCGTGGTTAATTAGAAGATTGACCTTGCTTTATTTTCCATGCTCACCTAAATGGTCTCAGCCCCAGTTTCTTAGAAGGACTCTCATCTTATATACAAACATCTAGATGCACTAAGATCTTCACCAGAGACTCAGGTTCTTGGTGTCCATGTCGTCCGAAACACTGCAGATGGGCATGCGGAGATAGGTGTTGATGATGACGATATGGCATGCCCAGTCTGAAAAAATATTCCCAAATGAACTTTTAGGCAACTGACAACACCTGAATTTCTTCTATCCGCTTTCTGGCCTGGCATGACTTCTGGCCTGGACTGGTATCTGTGGCTGTGGTTAATGATTTGCTCCTATTTCAACAATTTTGGAGTTTCTTATGCTGTGACTTTTGCAGTTGGTATTTCATTCTGTTGCATGCCTTGAAGAGACACCTTCCAGATACTTTGTTGTTGTTTCCAAATGGAACTGAAATTTTGGAGGAATGCTCCCGAAACATAAAGGCAAAGTGGAAGAATCCCACCCAGGTTATTCCAGTTCCAGTGACATCTCATTTTGGGACAAGTCATCAATCTACATGGCACCGTAAGAGAGGATATTTTGCATTCAGGAATACACATGGGGAGTGTAACAGCACATAGTAGTAGGAATTAAAGAGATAATCTATGAGTTTCAGGAGGACACCAGAGAGGTGGAAGGAAACATGGCAGTAAAATTTATATGCTATGCCAACAGTGAAGATTAACTACCCAAATAACTCACCTTTTATCTAAATACCCAAAAAGGGGGGCAGAATACCTTAGAGCAGTGGTTTCCAAACTTTGGTCCTCCAGATGTTTTGGACTTCAGTTCCCAGAAGACTTGACTACTTTGGCCAATGGTC
Organism: Phrynosoma blainvillii; assembly: GCA_026167975.1. Lineage (NCBI taxonomy): Eukaryota > Metazoa > Chordata > Lepidosauria > Squamata > Phrynosomatidae > Phrynosoma > Phrynosoma blainvillii. The sequence continues at coordinate 33,884,379 of JANUYF010000006.1, forward strand.
AAGGATTCTGGGAGCGGAAGTCAAAAACATCTGGAGGAACAGAGTTTGGAAACCACTGCCTATAAAAGGGAGATATAGAGGCGTTGATGGCATTCCCTTCTAGCTTTTGCCAGCAGACAATGCCACTGTCCAGATTCCCTCCAGAAGGACAAGCGACGATCAATTGACTGGGTGGCAAGTAGTAAAGGCACCAGCCCAAAGGAAGTTGTCCTCCCCATTGACCTGAATAAGCAAGACTGCAATTAATAAATGAACCACAGCTATTGGTCTAATTCTAAAGTTTTATCCTAAAGGATGACTCGTCTATGAACGCTGGGAGTTGGAAAACTCCCGGAAACCTCTTTCTGGAATCAAGTGCCAAAAGAAATCACTTATCTTATGCCTATGTGTTGTGTAGGCAATCTTCACATCATTGGAGACAAAGGCAGCTGTCTCATGAAGAGTACTACATTCCTAATTTTGAGATAAATGTTTCCATGCCTGTTTTCTCCAAGTCTCCTAGGAGGTGGAGATGATTATGCCAAATTAAATTAAACCCTTGAGCTGAGAAGGACAAAGCTCCCATTTTGGGGTGAGCATTTGACAATCAATGACATATATTTTTTTCCTCAGTAGATTTCTAATATTTTCTTTAAAAATAAAAATAAAAAAATTGCACACCCCAAAACATGGCCATCCATAACCAAAGGCTAAGTGGCACTCCAGAGTTTCATCTTGATTTCTCAGGAGAAGGTATAAGCAAAACAGGCAAGCCAATATGTTGTATTTCATGCACTTCAAGGAGGCTGGAGCATCTCTCCTGCTCATTATGCTTCCACCTGTTGCTAGGGAACAAAACGGGGCTTTGCAATTTGGGCTTTCATGCATCCATCCTGCATCTCTCCCCCGAAACACGGAGTAACGCTGGGTAGCCGGCAAAGGACCCTTCCTCCCTTCTCCAAAAGACCCAGGGAAGCTCAGCAGCTCTCTTGTTGCCTTCACATCCTTAAGCAGCAATGGCATCCTTCTCAAAAGCCACCTGCTAACAGGTAGCAATCTCCTATACAGTACTTTCTTTCTTTTTGTGGAAATAGCATGCAGCGCACCTGAACTAGATATTCTTGGGCCAAAATGCCCACTGACCCTTAGCCAAAACAACCAGTGTTGAAGGATGATAGGAATTGGTATCCTTGGCTGGGGTTTGGTTCCAGGACTCCCCATGGATACTAAAATCTGTGGATGCTCAAGTCCCGCTGAATACAACGGCACGGCAAAATGGTGTCCCTGATATAAAATGCAAAACCAAAGTTTGCTTTTTGGAGTGTGTGTGTGTGTATTCATATGCATTCAAGCTATGGATTATTGAATCCATGGACAAGGAATCCATGGATCCAGAAGGCCAATTGTATTATACTCAAATGTAGGGCAAAAAGCCCATTTTGCATCACTGATTGTGCAAATTATTTTGCACTGTTCTATACAGTACAACCACACTTGAGGAATTCATATGGAGAATTGTGTGCATATAGTAAATATGGGAGCCAGCATGGTTTGAGCTGAACTATGACTGTGGAAACCAGGGTTCGACTCTTCACTGAATGGTAACCAACTGGGTCACCTTGGGCAGGTCACTCTCTCTCAGCTTCAGAGGAAGTGCCAAGGCAAATCCATATCTCAACAAATCTCCACAAGAAAACGCCATAAAAGCCTCACCTTGGGGTCACTTTAAGTTAGACATGACTTAAAGGCACACAACAACAACAACAACAACAACAACAACAACAACATGGTTTTTAATTGGTGCAGCTTTTAAAGTTGTTTTAATTGCTGTGTTGCTTAATATGTTTCTATCTTGTTTAAATTATTTATGGTTTTAACCTGGGAGTAATTCAAATTGTATGTTACCCCAACATCCTAAAATAAAGGGAATGATAAAGATTTAGACAGACAGATGTCGCCATCATTTCACGCACAACTCTTCCACAAATTTCCGCAGTCATGAAACGCTGCTTGCAATACTTGGCCAGGGAGATCTTACATAATATTTTGCAATTCTATGTTCAACATAATATTTACATATCAACACTAACTGACCACTGCTAAAACAAAAACCAGTTAGTCTTAAAGGTTCTTCCACTTTCCTTTTTTTTTTTCTCCTCCTCCTTTCTTCCTTTTCATGCTGCAAATAATAAAATAATATTCTACAGGTATTTTAAGTTTTAAATGGGCTGCTCATTTTGGAGAACGTTTTCATTTACTTTTCAAAATGCTTCTAGATGTTGTTGTACTGCAATTCCTATTATCCTTCAATGATGGCTGTCCCGGCCAGGGCTCAGTGGGCATTTTAGTCTAGGAATATCCAGAGGGCCACAAGTGGTTCACCTCCATCTTAGATAGGGGGAAAAATGAACATTTTAATCAACTTAACAGGACACATAACTAAAATGGAGGGAATCAAGAATAATAGTTGTGAGCAAACTTACTTAGCATTAAGGCAAACATTTCTCAAGTCTCGCTTATGTCCATGTTGAAGATGAAGGAGGAATAATGAGCCCGTGTCCGACTTCACACACTATAAAAAGGAACAGGCTCAGAAATCTATTTTACAATTGGAAAGCCATCCAAGGTTTACTAAAGTGATGGCCGAGTAATATTATTTATGAAGGGAAAGGAATGAATTATTGAGAGTAGCAAAAGCAATGAAAAGGCTGAGTGCAAGTTCAGGTACACTGCACGCTATAGCTAGAAAAAAGAAAGGAAGGAGATTTAAAATGAGACACATTGCAAGGAAAGGAGTCAGGTCCTGATACACAGGTGGTGTGCTGCTAAGAGATGCCCCAAGATGTGGGGTAGCTAAATATATCGAATATAGGGATGAGCAGGACCAGAAACGTAGGGGGACGACGACGACAACAATTGGAGAACAAACTGCTTTAAAATGATCAGCAAAAGCCTACATCCAATTGCTCGTCCCAACCAGAGTAGGTCCACCAAATCAACAGTTTAAGGGTAAGTGAGCTCTTATATAAACCCCAATAATTTAATGGGTCTCCTCGAGTTGGGACTAATTCAGAAATTTCTCAAGTTTGGTTCTAAGTAGGTATGTGCAGGCTATCACCAGTGTACAAGTGTAACGCTGACTGTAAGCCATATTATATTGTGCATTTATGTGTTGACCTTCTTTGATTTTACATAGCCCCCTGAAGACCAAAAAACGTTGGGCTTTTCTATCAATGAATAAACATCTTTAGATGGGTCTACTGTTTCTTCTGTGGATTCCAATGGATGCTCCCCAGTTTTTGCTTCTCCGGTTGGGACTAGCAATTGTACTCAGGGCAAAATCATAGAATCACAGTGTTGGAAAAGACCTCAAGGGCCATCCAGTCCAACACTCTGCCATGCAGGAACTCTCAATCAAAGCATCCCCACAGATGGCCATCCAGCCTCTGTTTAAAGACCTCCAAAGAAGGAAAGGAGGCTCTACCACCCTCCAAGGAAGCATCTTCCTCTGTCAAACAACCCTTACCGCTGGGAAGTTCTTCATAGTGTTTTGGTAGAATCTCTTTTCCTTAGTTTGCATCCATTGCTCCAGTTCCTATTCTCTGGAGCAGCAGAAAACAAGCTTTCTCCATCCTCAGTATGACAGCCCTTCAGATACTTAAGCAGGGCTATCGGGCTGAACATACCTAGCTCCCTAAGTCTCTCCTCATAGGGTTTTCTGGTTTCCAGACCCTTCACCATTTTGGTCACCCTTCTCTGGATATGTTCCAGCTTGTTAACCTCCTTTTGAATTGTGGTGCCCAGAACTGGACACAGGATTATTCCAGGTGAGGCCTGACCAAAGCAGAATAAGGTGGCACTATTATGGTTATGGTTCTTTTAAAAATGGTGTTCAGTTACTGCTATCTGTCATGTTGTTGTTGTTGTTGTGTGCAGTCAAGCTATTTCTGACTCATGACAATCCCAAGGTGAAGCTATCATGGAGTTTCTTGGCAAGATTTGTTTTGAAGGGTTCACCATCTCTGCCTTCTTCTGAGAGAGAATGACTTGCCCAAGGTCATCCAAGGGTTTCAATGGTCAAGTGAAGATTAAAATCCTTCTCTCCCAGAGTCTTAGTCCACCATTCAAACAACTACACCATAATGGCTCTCACTTGTTGTGCACTCCCTCCAAAAGTGCACTTAAGGAATTGTCTGTTGTTGCCAAACTGAGAACATTTCCAGGTGTGTTTTCTTAAAGAAACCAATCTGAAATCCTGCCAAAGAAAACCTGGTAGCAGAGTATGGTGCATCTTCTGTGTTGCATTTCTTGCCTGATTTAGGATCTTCCATTTTGTGCAGAAAGTGGAAAGAAAAAAACTAGTCATGTCTGGAAATAAACCAAATGAAAACCTAAACTGACCTGTATTGGGTGGAGAAGCTTATCTCAAATTGGACCAATCTTCTAGCTCTAAATGTCCATTGAAATGTTTTGTTGTTATTATTGCTGTTTAAAAAAAAACATGAAAAAAGCAAAAACTGCTGATAGTGACAACTCTGAAAAGGAGATTGATCATACAAAGACTGGTGTAGCAAAATACTATTCAATGAGTCTAGGATTTCACATCCCTTTCCGAACTCTCTTTTTTCTGAAAATGAATGCTTTCTCTGTCTACTTGACAACGTGGAGATGTCTCAATTCAGGATACATAATAATTTCCCTTGTTTTGCTATAATTAAAAGGACCACAAGAGCATTCCAGTCCAACCCACACAAGAATACACAACTAAAGCACTCTATCCAAGCCTTGTTTAAAAACCTCCAATGAAGGAGAGTCCACCACCATCTCAGGCCATTTCTTAGCCGTCATCTGCTTCATCAACTGGCAAAAAACAATTTCTTCTAGCTCCATTTGTAACAAGAATTTAAAACCTTTAGAGCTGAACTACTATGCATGTTAATTATTGTCTTTCAAAGCTATACTTTTTGAGTTATGTACCCAAACATGCCAATTTTATAAGCAAACCTAACTATGCATTATATGTTGCAGAAGTAACACTTTCTCCCAAAAATTTCTATTTCCTCTCCATAGAAGAAAAAGATTGCCTGAGCTTCGGAAAAGCAACACAGAAATTATTTCAGTCAACAAAATAGAGTAATACTTAATAGCAACATAGCCAGGCTTATTTGTCAGGGAAGTCCCTATGAGGATACAATTCAACAGGATTGTGTGTTTGGGGAAGACTTAACCCCTCAAAGAAGAAGAAGAAGGTGTTCAGGAGTTAATTGATCCCAGAGGAAGAGGTCTGAAAAGTTCACAGATGCTTGAGGCAGCCTGAGCCTCCTTAGAACAAGGCAGGGACCTCAGGTGAATTCTGATGGATCACCAAAACAAAGCGCTTGTAAACAGAAGCAGAAATGACCGATGACTCTGATTCACAACTCCAGTCCAAAAAGGAAGCATACACATTAAAGAACAACATACCAACAGAACCTTTCCAGCAGAAGTGATGGATCTAAAAGGCAAGCCAACCAGTTGGGTCTAATGGAGACAACCGCCATTCATCCTGCTCCAGATCCACCGTAAGGATTACTTTAGCTCTTATTTTATAAAAAGGAACCATCTGTCCTGGAAGCATTGACCACTCTCTATTCTCTCATCCATCCAGCCTTTAGGGTGAGCACAAACAGTGAAGCCTGCTGGAATTTTATAAGTTCTTTGGCACTGCTTTCTTTGGCTTGATCCTTTAGATCCTTTGTTACATGCCCCTATGTTTTACTCTCGACAGCCAAATCCCATAATTTTGTCCCCAAAACTTGCCCTTGACTTATACATGATGTCAACTTGTAGTAGAGTATGTACAGCATGCAGAAGAAGAGATCACAACTAGGATGCATTTAGGGTACTCTGCCCATCTGCCCATGCATTTCTCTCCCCTTGCAAATTTCCCATCAATTTAATGCAGAGGAGAGAAGAAGTCTGCCTGTTCCCACTCCCAGGATCTCAAAAGAAAAGAGAGGTTTCTCCTTGCTTGGTCCTCCAAAGATCCTCTTCTCGGTGGCAACCTGCACACAGAGGAAACACCGGATCAACTCAGGAACCAACCGTGTAGCTTTGCGCAGAAGGACTGAGTCCAGAAAGAAGCCAAGGGAAAGAAGACATCGGATGACCACCAAGCTTTCTTCCCAATGAAAAGAGCAACACCGTGGATTCTTAGGTTCACCAGCATCCTTGATTAAGTCCTACTTGATTAATCCATAAATGTTTATAAAGAAAGAAAAAAATAGGAGATGTTGTACCATGAAGAAGTATAGGAGAAGCTGGAAGGACCATCACTGATGGTGCTTCCGTCTGACTAGCCAAACCATGGCCCGCTCCCCAAATACCAGGGGAGAGCCCACAATAATTGCAAAACATGATAATGTGCCAAGTGAGAATGGAAGTCTTTGCTTGTGATGCAAGCCTTTTATACACAAGAGGGGCTTCTTTTAATACGTGAAAAATGCAAGCGAGACACCTCATTAGCATATTTCAAAATGCCCAAGATTTTCCTCCTCCTGGCAAAATGCAAGTGGATTTTTTTTCTCCCCCCCCCCCTTTTTGGAACTAAAATACAATAATTGAATGTGACATTTACTACAGCACGTTATAAATTTGTACCTAATAATTACGACGGTGTCACTTCTGACTTTTCTCAGGAATGAATTTTATCACCTAATAATGTGTGTGATTTAATTATGGGAGTGGTGAAAGTTATGACTTGATGTTTGTAAAATGGGGGGGGGGGGGAAATACTTATGTTACACAAAGAGATCACGCATTTACGTTTCACTCCCTGTTTACTTTTTGGGGTACTACAGTTTTAAACTGATATTCTGAAAGAGGCCTCCATCCAAGTTGCCTTTTCTCAAATGAGAGTCTGATCTAATGCACTGTCTGCAATGACAACAAGCCCCACCGAATCCAGGTCTCCTTAATTCTGAGTCAACATGCATAGGAACTGGATGCAGTCTGTATCCGGACAAGAGATACTCATCTGCCCATTATGCTGGCAGATTTCCAAGCTGCAGAGAGCAAAAAGCTGTGAAGTGCAGAGTGTGTGTTTACCATCAACACAAGTTAAAAAATATGGGGCAGCACATGTGAGCTCTCCAAGTGGATAAAAAGGAATCACCAGCTTCCACCGAACAATAGTCCTGATGCCCATTTTAGCTCATCCTTATCTTTACTGGAGATTCGGCAGTCACATTTATGTCCTCACTAAGAGAGTCTCTCACTTGACCTCACAGCTCTTATTGGGAGATGCAAAATGCTCCAGTGTCTTTCTATACTTTTAAATTATGCAAGAGAGAAGGGTTACAAAGTACTGACCTTTTAGGTAGGGTCCATGTACTATGGGAGACCACCACCCATTCAGATCTCCTGCACCCTCAAGTTACGCCAATCAATGTCAGGTCTCCAGGCTTTAACCCAATCAAACCTACCTTTTAGCTGTGGCAGCCCTCCACTCTCCAAGGTGGGCCTTTTCAGGCTGGGCAAAAGTGGGAGACCCCCAGAGAAGCATCCGGCTTTGTTCCCACAACTGGATGCACAATGACAAACACCCTCCAGGACCTCTGGGATGTCCTGCAGAGGTCCCAAAAGTTGGTGCCAACACATCCATTTGTCATTTCATGGTTTCCATGACCATCTCACAACTCAGTTGAAGGATGCTTCCAGCAACAATGAGAATCCAGTATGGTTGCAGTAAAATATGGTCAAATCCCTTTCAAAGGGAGGCCCTCAAATCCAGACTTTGGTTCCCTTATCAGACACGCAAACATTAGAAGAATCCTACATACAGGCACTAACCAAGAATTTGCTGCCATTTTTGGAGAGGGACACAACCACCTCTGAGTACTGTATATGCTCATGTATAAATCTAAAAAAAAAAAAAAAAAGTTATAAAATTGATACAAAAAACTGAGTAGACTTATCCATGGGTCAAGGTATATACTGTATTTTAACTCTTATTTTAAAAGGAACTATCTCCTGGTGAAAGGCAAAAGTATAATCTGTCCTGAAAGCACTGACCCCACTCTACTCTCTCATCCATCCAGCCTTTAGGGTGAGCACAAACAGTTATGCCAACTTCAGTTTTGCATGTTCTTTGGCATTGTTTTCCTTTGCTTCATCCTTTGGATCCTTTGTTATATGCCCCTATGTTTTACCCTTCACTTATCCACAGGTCAGAACAAAATCCGCAATTTTGGCCCAAGGCCTGCCCTCGACTTATACATGAGGTTGACTTATGGTTGAGTATATATGCTACTTCTTGCCCAAGAAAACCCTATGGGATATATGGGGTTGCTATAGATCAACATGTGACACACACAAGAGAATGAGGCATATCAACAGGCTTACGATAATCCAAGGTCTGTGGAAGTACAAAAAGAAAGGGAAGGCAAGGAAGAACCCAAAGGATGAGAAGTCCACAAAGAGCCCAATGCCAAAACAAACATGGCTGACTCTTGGGAATGAGGAGCATATGGAATACCATGGAAGATGCTTTCAATGGAGTCTCCTCCACTGGGGGGTTGGTTGGGACCCAGAAGTACACACTGAATTCCACAATGCAATGTTGTGATGTAGATTCCCCCAACAACTCTGAAGCCTATGGCCTGGGAATAGCTCTCACACTTCCCTGGGTCATCCTCCTACACAAGCACAAGTTCCTTGCAGGCTCCGCTGGAACGAGGGTGTAATTTTAAGACCAATATAGTATATTCTGCAACATTTTATGCACCCTCCTGATCAGCCACAGTTCAAAAGAAACCCTCGAGGTACTGCCACCACCGACACAGAGCAAATGCAAACAGCAGGGAGCTACGCCGAGCACAACATGTGGAGGAGAGTCCCATGCTGCTCGACCCAGATCTCTCGCCTTAAATCTTGCTCTGCAGCAGAGTGCTCAAATGTCAAGTGCAATTCCAGCTTTTTCCCCACTCACAGCTTAATTTGTGTACAGCTAACCCACTGCTCAAAATGCAGTTACTATGTTAATGCTGAAACTTTAATAAGCCCAATGCTCAAATGGCTGGTTCCCCGTTTTGCAACCTGACAGTTCCAGGTCTAACTGTCCTAACCACTTGGCAGGGTTGCCATCACAGCTATGGCCTCCCGTGGCTTGCGTATCGAGGTTGCGGGCTCCTCAAACCATCCCAGGACCCGAGTGAAGGATAATCTGGGTCAAACAAGGCAACCACTCTACGTGGGGATTAGTAGTTGGTAAACAGATCAACAGTGCCTTTTGGCTTTCTGAACGCTGCAAACCACCAGCAGGATCCTCGTCCTGCGGCATGCTCCAGCCCCACGGCCTTTGCCCCCGGAGCTATCCAAGGGCTGTGTTGGTTTGTGTTTCCAATCACCTGTGCCCTTCTCTCCGCACTTTCGGTGACCTTCTCTGGGTTGAAGCCCTCCCTGTAACTCTCCTGGATTATTGCATGGGTGTCTGACGGTCCAGCATTGACTTTCTGTCCAGCAAAATGATTGCATTTTGTACACTCTAATCCCGACATGACCTATTTTGCTACTAGCAGGCCCACCCTCCAGCCAATGAGGACCGAAGGAAGGGTTGCTAGCAAAGAGGAAGGAGAAAGAGGCCTCTCCAATAAGGGCTGCTGGCAATAATGCAAACATGCTGGGGAGAGGGAGAGAATTCCTGCAGGATTATGAGGCTGTCCAGCTTCTCAAAGACACCCTCCACCCCAGGGTCTTATCTACCGGAGCCATACGGCACACATTTCAAGGGTTCCCCATGAAATCCTGGAGTACGTGGGGGTGGAGGCAGAAAAATACAATATTGATTTTATCACCACAAAACCTGTTTTACCACTTCTAGAACATGAAACTGTGCATAACACCAAGGCAATAATCCTAGGAGTGTTCAATGCGAAATCAAGAGAGAGCACCCAACAACTCCAGCACATTGGGCTACTGAAATGCAGGATTGGCAGCAGAAAGTCACAGTATGTCCCAAGTGTCTGACACAAAAAGTATGTCCCAAGTGTCCGACACAAACACTCCATAACAGCACCCACTTGAACAAGAGATCTGGACAGGGAAATGGAGATGCTAAAATCAGTACTGTCGGCCCTCCATACCCACAGATTCTTTATCCACAAATTCAGGCATCCATGAATTGAGAATATTCCATATATTTGGTCCCAGGAACACCCATGGTTAATAACATCTGCGGATGTTCAAGTCCCATTAAATACAATGGCACAGTAAAATGGTATCCCTTATATAAAATGGAAAATCAAGGTTTGCTATTTGGAATTTATGCTTTTTCGGAATATTTTCAAGCTTTGGATGTTTGAATTCGTGAATAAAAAAATCAATGAATAAGGAGGGCCAAGTGTGTGTGTGTGTGTGTGTGTGTGTGTTCCAAAAAGCAAATCTTGGGTGGGAATTATTGAAAATAGACACTACAACAGCATAATACTGAAAAAATATGTTTTCTTGTATGTCTTTCTCAGCATTAGCCAAACAGAAAAGACGTTATAAAAACGTGCAGCCCATGCTGGCCAGAGCCATTGGCAAGGATTCGTTCTTCTGTAGATATTTTTTTCCTCTACCACATTTTTTCCCTGACATAAAGTTTCCTCCTTTTAGAAATGTGTTCTATAAAAATTAATTAGTAACATAGCAAACACAAGTCAAATCTAGCGACTCAAATAACTACAATGCCAGTGAAATCTAGAATCAACGTTGTAATTAACTTTTTTTGCAAGTGACCATCCCTTGGAACCATTCATACACACACACACAGAGCTCATCAGCTACACTAAAATTAGTATGTTAACATCCTTCAGAGCCTTCGTGTTTTTTTCCATGAAACTAGTGTAAGAGTATATTACTGAGCTGCCATGTTCTAAAATATTTACATGCATTCCAATTAAAATAATTCCCAAGCAAAGCATTGAATTTGCTGAATACAAGTTATGTGCCCTTTATTAATTTTCAAATATTTCAATTCAACTATCTCTGGCTTGTCACATATTTACACAGTGTGTAAAATTAACATGGCATACATATTTAGTTGCATTTACTCTAGGAAAGCCAAACAGGCTAAATCAGATTATCAAATGATCTCAAAGCAAAAGAAAATGAACCACTTCAAAGCAACTTCCAGGGAATGATCAATGAGTCTCCTCCAAGAACAATTTATCTTATTTTATATTAGATGTTTATATGAGTTTTGTTGTACAGTTAGCCCTCCTTATCCACAGATTTTTTTTTTATCCATGGATTCAAGCACCCATGACTTGAAAACATTCCAAAAAAGCATAAATTCCAAATAGGAAAACTTGATTTTCCTTTTGATATAAGAGTCATTGTTTTGCTATGCCATTATATTTAATGAGACTTGAGCATCCACAGATTTTGTTATCCACGGGAGATCCTGGAACCAAACCCAAGCCGATAACAAGGACCCACTGCATCTGTCAGGTGTTTTTCAAATAGAAATTAATTTTAGAAAAGGTTTCAGGAAGCCAATATCATAAACAGGAGAAGGATGGATGATCTTGGAAGAACCTCTCCAGCATGGAGGACTATCAGTCCTTCATATGGATATGGAAATGGATAAGGATATGGTAAAGCACTGGGTACTTTCAGTTATGTATATGTTATTTATATTCAGTTATTTAAATTTCCTATAATCACTTATTCAAGGTATTTCTAGGCCTTTTTTAACAGCCAAGTCCTCCCTAAGCAGTGTGGAAAAAAGTCAGGGGCTACTTTCCATGCACATCTGGACCCATTTCTGAGTAAATAAAGAGGGAGAGGGGTTCCTAAAAGAAGTTGCAGGAACACGCCTTGTTTTAAAGGAGACATGTGGCCCATGGAGGTTTCTGTTGGTGCAATTCTCCATTTTTCAGTTACTAAGAATGGGGAGGGTGGCTATGAAAGAACCAGAAAAGATCCTAAAATGCAAAGACATACAACTCAGCACAAAGGTCAGACTCATACAAGCCATTGTATTTCCTATTATTCCCATAGATGGATGGGAGAGCTGGACAGTCAAGAAAGAAGAGAGGAGGAAAACTAATGCATTTGGGAGAATGTGGGGCTGGAGAAGAGTGCTGAGGATCCCATGGAGAGCCAAAAGGACCAACAAAGGGGCCCTAGAGCAGATCAAGCCGGAAACCTCCCTAGAAGAAGCCAAGATGACCAAACTGAGGCTGTTGTACTTCAGACACATCATGAGAAGAGAGGACTCTTTGGAAAAGACAATAATGCTGGGAAAATTGGAGGGAAGGAGGAAGAAAGGAAGGCCACAGGATAGATGGAGGGACTCTATTATTAAGGAGGTCACTTTGGGTATCAAGGGGTTGCAGGATTTAAGCAGAGCTGGGAAGGACAGGGGGGTTTCTCGGAGTTGTTTCATCCAGAGGGTCGTCATGAGTCGAGATCAACTCAAGGGCAGTTAACAACAAATCTCTGGTATAGACATCCTCCAGCAGAACAAACATCTGTTCAAGAGAGATTCCTATGTTCTTAGAACCTTAGGCCATTTTAAGCCAACTTCTAAGTATCTTACTCAAGACATCCATGAGAGAACCTGGCAATATGATCAGCCGTGTCCTGGGCGGTCCATGTTGTTGCGCAGCCACGTTTCAGACGTGTCTTCTTCTTCTTCTTCTTCTTCTTCTTCTTCTTCTTCTTCTTTTACTTTTATGATGTTTGGAAAGCAATGTAATCATTTCATTTGAGGGTTTATGCACAGCGCAGTGTGTAGCACACACAATAAATTACCATGCAGCCCAGAAGAACCTGCACCAGTTCAGTCACTTAGGAAATTAGTCCGTTAAAAGCCAGCGAGTCGAGTGCAACCGCCCCATGTCTGCTAGCTCCAATTTATGGTTCTGCTGGCTGCCGAGATGAAAGCAGAAGGGTTATCAAATTCCTGTAATTAATACAGGAAAATACAATCTAGACTGAAGCACTTTTTTGGGAATTATATTACCACTATCTAAATGTTCCATTCCCCCCCCCCCAACCCCTTTCTCTTTCTCCCCACGCCCCTTTCATCTTGGATGAGGAATGAAAAATGCCTTCGGAGCAGCAATTTCATTCAAAAATCACCATTCACCTGTGTAGCATGGTTGACAGCTAATTTAATGCACCCAAGATAAAATAAATTACTATTACTTTGTTTAAGGGAAAACCTGGCATTTTGCGTACACATTAAAGGAAGGAGTGAGAGAACAATTAAAAGCAATATTTGCATGTTACAGAGATAGAGTAATAAAAAGAATTGGAGGGGGGAAGAGGAGGAGGAAATGTGTGATTTCATATATCTGCAATTCATGGCCAAGACATTGTGCAACGGTAGCCAAGCTACCTCTTCTAATTCAGACTCCTGGCTCAACTTTCCTTTTTCCTTGGCATTTCTGGCTGCCAATCTGCCCATGAGAACTTCTTTGCCCACAATTATGGAGATTAGAAATGAAACTCCATCTTCCAAGCAGGGATAAAAGGGCGAGAAAAGCTGAGTAAACAAGATAGAGAACTCTGAAGGTGCCAGGACAGATTTCTTCTCTTGCTCCTGGGCTTTCTACAGAGATTTCATCCAATTTGCCAACAACCACAAGTAGTAAATAACTGCTTTTTAACAACAGATGCAAAACAGATGCCAAACTTCTGAGGCTCAACTAATTTATAAATGGCAGGGAAAATAAGAGGATGGTATACCGGAACTGGAAGGGATGCACAAATTACACCTGTACTCAGTACATATATATATGTCTGTGTATATACTGAGTACTTGTGTAATTTGTGCATCCCTTTCACTTCTGGTATACCATTCTGTCCTTTTATATGATATTATATGTGTGTGTATGTGTGTGTGAGTTGTTAGGGTTAGGGTAACACCCCCACACACAAATACACATACAAAGTTGGCCCTCCAACATTTGCAGCGTTGACTTCTACGGATTTGATCATTTGCAGTTTTAATTAATATGTTCTTTTTATGAATCTCCAGGTCTTCCAGTGCAACTCTGCCAGATGTAGACCACAGAGTTGTGCTGGAGAACATAGAGGTTCCTAGAGAAATCACTTCTGTAGGCATTTGTAGGTCCTCCAGCCTGATTCTAGGATCAACTTCTGGCAGATTTTGACCACAGAGTTGCACTGAAGGACCTGGAGATTCTTAGAGAGGTGTTCTCTCAGGTAAAAATAATGGTCTTTTTTATTTGCTGTTTTTCCACATTAACAAGGATCCTTCACCCCAACCCCAGAAAATATGGAGTGACTACTGTGTATGTGTATGTATATATGTGTATATATATTTTAAGTGTCTGCCATCAAGAAACCAGTACAAATCCTTCTGAGCACCTTGCAAAGCATCTTCTCTTTCCATCCAACAAGAGGTACCATGGTCATCCTACAAAACTACAGAGAAGTCCTAATGGCCTGGTCAGCATTGTTCCCATTGCACAGCAGGTCTTTTCCTCAAAATTAAACATTGCCCCCACTTGAAAAAGCCTCATCAAACAGCAGAATAAGCATGCTTTCAAAATCATGTTTTATTTTAATGTGTGTATGTATAATTTTTTTTAAAAAAAAAGCTATGAGATTGTCTTTCAATCTCTGCCAATCCACTCCCTATATTTCTTCTTTCCCTGTTGCTGTCCTCCTTCACAACCCCATCTTTCCAGTTGTTGTTGTATTGGTTCTATTTCTTGTACTAACATATATAAAAAAAGGCTGACTTGGCTTAGCTTTTGATCTCTCCTGGATGGAAGAGGAAAGGAAGAGAGAGAAGTCAGTTGCAACTGGAGTTGAAGACCTGAGAAAGGCTGATGGAAAAGTCCCCTTGCAGTCAGTTTATAAGGCAAATCTTCCTTGTTGTTTCTTGTTTTTAAATCTGCCTATAGTTGGAATGAGGTTAGACAGGAACCTGTTGATTGAGGTGACTTAGGAAAAGCAAATTCTTAGGCTGAAGGGTGTTCTGGAGGGCAGACGGTTCAGCAGTTTCTCTCTGGTGCCGCTTAGTTCCTTTTTCTCTCTCTCTGTTTGCAAAGCCCATGCTCCAGATGGTCTCTCTTGCTCTTTTCAGCTGTTCCCAAACATCAGCAGTTCCCAAACTTTGGTCCTCCAGGTGCATTGGACTTCAGCTCCCAGAATTCTTGGCTTTGGGCCACCGTGACTAGGGCTTCTGGGAACTGAAGTCCAAAAAACCCGGATGACCAAAGTTTAGGAATCCCTGCCCCCTTGGCATCTTCTTGAGAGATTTCAACACCAATCAGAGACAAAATCCAACTCCTCCAGCAGATGAACCATTGGAGAGTAGCGTCAGTGGGACACCGGCAAAATGTCCCAGTGCATCCAAAGTGCCCCATGCAAGGTACAAACACACCAGATAGGTATTCACTTGGTTTAGATAACCAGATAGGGAAATGAGAGTTCCTACAGATCAATACTACTCAAAGTGGTGGCTCACGAACCATTGCAGGTCCATAAGTCGTCAGCTGCCAGTCCCCAAAGAGCTTGCAGGAAAGAAAGAAACAACTGTGATCAATGGGCACAAATATGTACCAGTCCCTGGCACATTGGGGTGGAAAACATTGGCCCCCCACATCAGATAGCTTAGGAACCACTGCTATAGATGACACTGCCCATCTTCCCTTCCTGATCACTCAGCCTCTGCTGCCATTGCAGGAGCATTAAAAACCTAGGTGCACATGGCTATGAGAGATTTACTGCTCCCAGTTCTCCAACTGGGTCAAGACCTCTGGCATTCAGCCACATCAGGCCACTAAAATAATGAGCAAATTACAAAGTCTGCTTCAAAGACTCCCCATTATATCTCTTGGCATGGCATGGAAGCATACAGGAAAGACAAAGGCCAACCATTTTCCCCCTGAACAGCATGGTCAAGAACAATAAGAAGCAAGCAGGCTTGTAGTCCATCACCTGGGAGGGTAGAACTATGTCTAATGGTTTTAAGTTACAGGAGGGTAGATTTTCGTTGAACATCAGAAGGAACTTCTGGGGGGGGGTGAGGTCTCCTTCTCTGGATGTCTTCAAACAAGCTGGACAGCCATCTGCTGGGGATGCTCTAGCTTAATTTCCCAAACTTTGGTCCCCCAGATGTTTTGAACTTCAGCAGTCAGGATTCTTGACTGTTGACCAAGCTGGCTTGAGCTTCTTGGACCTGAAGTCCAAAACACTCAGAGGATCAAAGTTTGGGAATCCCAGCTTTACCTTAATTTCCCCAACTTTGGTCATCCAGGTGTTTTGGACTTCAATTCCCAAAAGCCCTAGCCAGCTTGGAAAAGTCACAAGGTCCAAAACATCTGCTGGACCAGTTTGGGGACCACTGCTATAGCTGGAGATCCTGCATTGAATAAGGGGTTGGACTTCATGGCTAATGGGGCTCCTTCCAACTCTATGATTCTATGGATAAGGACCACTAGAGCCAAGCAATAGGCACATCTCACATGGGCTGTACCAGTCCACCTCCTTCCCCTTCTCCCCAGCCCTTTACCCATAGCAACCCAACGCATCCTGCTTCCTACAAGATTACCTTGACTCCAGCCCAAGACAATGGTTTGCTTCCCGCTGCTTTTGTCCTGGGCCCCCGCTGCTGCAAAGAAGAGCTCTCCTTTCTAGCATCTCAGCAGGGTGCCCTGTCGAAATGCAGGCAAATAGTTTGACGAACTCACGCTCCCAACTCCTTTTTCTGTGATGTGCTTTTCTGGCTCCTGCATAGTAAGCAGCTAAGAGGCTGGATCAAAAGCAGCCAGTATACATTTCAAATTGTCATTCCTGGTTGGGAGAGGCCTGCACGTGAAACACAATTTGTCACATTATTTTCCCGGTGTGATGCTTTTAAAACATGTTCATAGTAAAAGGAGATGCTATTGAGCCACCTTTCCAGGTGAAAACCAAACTATTACCGCACTCCTGCATTCAACACGTATCACCGCAAAGTGGTTTTCCTTGTCTCCTGAAAAGCCACGCAGACAATATTTCGACAATAGCCGTCCCATTTCTCCCTGTGGTACCAACACACAAGATGCATTAGGAAAAATGCCAATAACCCAAATCATTCTCTCAGTAGCTCTGTTCAAAGCAAGGGTCTCGCAGGTGCCGCCGAACAGCCCGGCTTTCTGGATTTGGTCCCAAAGGGAGCTCTCCGAGCCAATCGGTCTGCTCAGCTCATCATCCGGCATGACTAAATCGCTCCAAGGGCAAACCCTTTGGAATTACATTGAGGACGGAGGACGACAAGATGCCACATTTGCTGCTGCTGTATAGAAAATAGCATGTCGTAAACTAAGGTAAGCTAAACGGGGAGCGGGAGGACTCTTTTGAGAAAGAAGAGAAGAGAAAAGGAAGAAAATGCCACAGAAACAAGATAAAGGCAATTCAGGTTTCCAAACAATCCCTCACAGAAGACTGGGGAAGAACAACACAAAACTCTCATGGTTCAAAATGGATGCTTGAAAAGGCTTCAGATTTGACAATGCATACCTCCTCAGGTATTGCTAACTCCTGGCTTTTAACACAAATTAGCAATGCAGCTACTACCTTGGAAAGTCGGAGCTATGTATGCCATGAACTAGCTTATGCCCATTCCTCCCTCATCATCCTCATTAAACATACAGTACTTACATACCCCGAAGGCACCAGATCACATCTGGTCTTGGAAGGTAAGCAGGGTCATCCCTGGTTAGTGCTTGAATGGGAGGCCATCAAGGAATCCCAGGTGCTGTAGACTGTATTTCAGAGGAAGGAAATGGCAAAATCACCCCTGAGGATTCCTTGCCTGAGAAAATGCAATGAGATTCATGGGATTGCTATAAATTGACAGGCGACTTGAAGGCACAACGCACACACACAACACACACACTATGTAGACAGTTAATTCTTGAGGGAAAGAAAGAGAATGAGAGAACTTGTGAAAATAGGTCCCGTAACTTGACAAACTCAAACTATAAAAATCCTCCTGTTTCTTTCCAGGTGAGCACTGGGGCAAATAGAGTTTGTTTCCCCAACTAAACTGGGGGGAAAAACAGAACACATTGCAGGTATAGTCTAAGGCAAATGCAGTCTTCTAGATGTTGCTGGATTGCAGTTCCCACCATCCCCCAACACTGGCTGGGCTAGCTAAGAAAGTTGGGCATTGCAGTCCAACAAGATCAAGAAATCTATATTTCCGGAGCTTTGTGGATCTCGTACCCTTGTCCCAAGCCACAGAGAAGGCCAGAGGTCCAGGAGAAGCCCATGCCTCAATTTGCATCCTTCAAATTCTAGAAATACTGGGCATGCCGTCCCCAAAGGACGAGGGCAACACAACATACGCGAGTTGAAACATGGCAGTTTTGTTGCAATTATGGCATCTCTGCTGTGCTCTGAACATACCCGAGCACAACTGGGGTGGAGACCCAATTAAAGCCAAAACAAGGTCAGTTTGCAAAAGCACTCCCTTGCCACGGTAGTTTTGTCACTTCAAAGCACGCTGCTGATCGACGCCACGCGGGAGGGATGTAGAGACACGCAGACCGGTCCAAGGTGGCTCCGAGGACGGCCCGGCAAGCCTTTCATGTGTTTTTCCCCCATGTGTTGTGGGCAAGCGGGGTGAGGGGAATTCTCTACCCTGCAAATGCTCAATTATTTTAATAGGATTACATTTTTAGGCGGAGAGTGCTTAAAACAGTCCCCTGAATTTCATTAGCCTGCTAGCACTCAAGATCAGTCATTTCAACACAAACAACATCTTTACATTTAAAGTGACTGGCAGCAAGTCAATTCCACCCATACATGGAAAAGTCTTTAGATATAATGCGAAACACCGAGCAGCGGGTTGTGAAATGACTGGTAAAGTCTAAGGGAGGAGATTTAGAACAACTAACCTTTCCTACCCTTTTTTCATGGAAAAACCTTCCAAAAAACAAAAAATACACCCAAAGCACATTTACATGTGGATGGTAGCAGAACAGTTTGTAAGCAAAGAGCCAACACTCCTTGCTTAATCATCCAGTGTCACCAACTGGGACAATGAAGCAGATCTCCATATGCTCTGCCATCGGGGGCCAAGAAGCTGGATCTCGCCATATTGGAACTGCTCTTCCAACGCATCCCATCCACAGAACATCAGTGAGAAACCTTGCGTGCATGCGCAAGAAACTGTATGAAGGGACACAGGCATCAACAGATGACTAGTTTGTTGAAAAACTACTTGAAGAGAGCTGAGCGCTGAAGAGAAGACAACCAAGTCCCTAAATGAGGGACTTATATTAATTAGGAAAAATGTCCTGACCACTGCTCAGTACAAAACACCCAGGGCAGGGCACAACTTAAATGAGTAAAAACCCAATCAATGAAACATGACAAACTATCAACAGTTTACACAAAATGAAGGGAAGATCAGTTATCCATGTAACTTACCCTACAGTGAGCCAAAAGCAAAATAATAATGAGTGGCAAATTATTCTGAATTCAAGGCTGAGTTGCAATTAAAGTATTTCCCCCAGTTTATAACTTTCAGATTTCTAATGTTTAGCACAGTCTAAGAAGAGTTCAATTACCTTCATGATTTTACTCAACACTTTGTCCGGATTATGTTTTCTATTAGACAAAAGAAAGACCACAGAAGATTTTGAAGGACCCAAAATGGAAACACATATTAGTTCTTGGTTTATTCCATCCACTGTACACTTCCAGCACTAGTGTTCTACAGTTTCATTGTTGTTGTTTTACAATGGGAGTGGCAACCATGAGGCTCTCCAGATGTTGCTGGACTACAGATCCCAGCAGCCCCCTTTCCAGCATATGGAGGGGAACTTTAGTCTGGCTATATCCAGAGGGCTATATGATTCTCACCCCATTCTTGTATGAAAAAAGAACAACTGTCTGAGAAGAAAGTGAAAAAAGAGCGTGGAAAGGATTTGGCAATTCTGCAAAATTACTCCGCAGTTCCTGGTTTAGAACTCATCTCTTCACCAAGACCACCGGACTATTTTCTTTCCAAAAGGGTTTCAAGACATGATTATGCCACACGATGAGGCACCTTCCAAATGCCTCTCCATTTATTCTGGCTAAGAGGGAATGAGGTGCTCCTTTGTGTCAAAAGAAGAGGACCTCTGGGAGAGATATAAAAACACATCCAGGTATTATCACGTTGGCCTATGACCAGAAAGGTAATTAAAACCTTTCCCTGAACAGGTGGGCACTAGCAAACCCCACCATTATGGTCTCTTGACTGCCAAACTAATGCCTTCCAACATTCCACTTGTCACAGCGAGTCAGAGGGATTGGGAAGCATATTTCTGTTCTTTGACATTTGGCCTATAACAGAATTACTATTGATCTGCAGGGAGCGCCTAATAAAACAGTAGGACCTCGTTTTAAGAAAGCATGAACTGTCTGTGGAAGATTGTAGAAGGCGCCTAGTCGGTTTGCAAAGGCCTTGCTATGCAATCATACCAGAGAGCAGAGAGGAGAGGAAGAATAATTGGGTCCATGTGTGCATTTCTCTCTTCCCTTCTCTCTTGCACATGATTTGCTTTCTTGACGTTCAGGCAGCATTGACCCTCAAAATGCTACACCCAAACGAGGCAGAAACCAAGCTTTGGCGCAGTTGGCATCCTCCTGTTTGGTGAGTGGGCTGATCTGCCCGCTTGAAGATTCATCACCTGTCCCACGCACCTGCGGCTCCCAGCCCTTGGCAGCGCCACTGTCCTGCCAACCCATCTCCTTCTGATGTTGCTTGCATAAAACACAGTGGCGAAAGCTGGCAGCGATGGTGAGCAGCAGGAAAGGGAGACCGACAATTGCTGCTATTAGAGAAACAGAAAATGGGAACAGACCGAGGCTCAGAAGGCCTGGACAAGATGGCACTGATGCCTCTCTCCAGTGATGCAATCTTTCAACACTCAAGAAATCTCTCCTGCATTGCTTTACCTGAATCATAACATCCAAGCATGGATCCACATACTCTTGTCTGGCACTTGCAAACCTCTTTTCCTGTCCCCTGTTGTGTCCATCTGTCCCCTTCGCTTCTCCTGTCAAGGTGCCTGGCCACGGGCCACACCACTTCTGCCCTCCAAAGAACTCCAGCACACCTGCGGCACTAACATATCTTAATCAGAAGTAATAAAATATTCATGTACAGAGACTCCTGTTTTCCTCCCTTTGGCCAGTTCTCTAAAAAGTGACAGCAGAAAGCTATAAAACCTGGAAGCCAAATGGGAATAATTATAAAATTTCCCTTGAGACATGTAGGATAATAGTTGGCAAAAAAAAAAAAAAAACAGAATGTAGGAAGGGGGAATTGTAAGGTAAAGAAATGACCAACACTGAGGTGGAAGGAAGTCAAAAACATTTTGATGATTTGTAGAAGACTACAACAATGAAATTAGAAGATGTATGATATAAGTAATGCAATTACCAGCATAGGCTGTATACTATTTATATATACATATTTGTATGGACCTTTGAGAAAATATGTATAGATACATATATTTAAAAAGTGATAGCAGAGCAACAGGGTGCTAGAACCAAACAGAAACTCCAATTTGCTTGGGACAGACTCGCTTTTTATGGTAAAGCCAGTTTACAAGTGTGTGTCACTTGTATTAAAGGAACCTCATTTGCTCTTTTTCTTTGAAAAGGGATGTGAAATACCTTCCAAAGCCTTGGCACACCCATCTGCTTGCATGGATGTAGTCAATCCTAGGTTTTGAAAGGGAAGCACATTTACAGAAGTGATCCCTTTGCACAGTGTTGGGTGCAAAGAAGCCTTTGGGTTTCTCTTGTTTCCAAACTGAACTCATCATGTTCTTCATGAGGGATCGCAGTCTGGGCTTTTTGTTGTTTGTTCTGCATTCTTTCTTTCTTTTATTGTGCTTTCTCAGAGGTCAGCAAGAGGGAACCGAAGAGCAGTTCCACACATCCTCTGCTCTGCAAGCAATTTTGTGGCATGTGTGGTTAATCCCCAACTTGTAATTTCCAAACTAAAATATTGTTTACATTCCTACTTTCCCTTCAACATTGCTTTGCAATGGTTTAGGAGAGACTACTTTTTTAAAAAAATTAAAAAAGATAAAATTTGGGCTTCATCATCTTAATTTAAGAACTCACCTGGAGGTTTAAGAAGATGTTGTCCAGACGCTGAGTGTACAGAGGCAACTATTGAAGGGGGTTTATGACACAAAGCCATTGAGATATCATAGACCTCAAGACTCTGAACAGTTGAATGATGTGAGTTATTAAGTGATCATATTCTGGAGTATAATGAATATTTGGTTTGAAGATGAATATTCAAAGACAGAGAGAGATAGAATATTTGGGACAACTGAAGAAGGCAGAAACCAAAATGTTTTGCTAATTCATTGATCAGGTTTTGACTAATAATCACTCGAATAAATACATACTCCCTGTTATTAACTCCATCCTTCTGGGATCCAAAATAAACTTGTCAGCACTGCTGTTGGTTTATTTTTTTAAATCAGACATATATCACTATAGTACATGTGCTGGTCTAGTAAACAGCAAAAACATCAGTAAGAAAGGTGAGAATATCTAACTTTCCAAGGAACAATTAATTATCAAATTACAAATGTATGGTAGATACACTGATGTCACCTCTCAACCCATCTGGTCCTTGTTTTATTGAGACCTAGGACCACCAGTCTTCCTCCAATTAAAGGTTCATGCCCAATGGTATCCTCGCATCTACTGCTACAAAACTGTATGGGCTATGTATTTATTATGCACGGACTACTGATTGTTAGTATACATAACTGCCATAACTTTTTAATATTTATTTATTCCATATTCATTTACTGTATTTATTTCCTGACTCTGCTGTTTACCCGTCTGTGAGTCAGGTCCTATATTCCATTGTTGCTTCTGCTTTTGCAGTTACTTCTAAATCCAACACCAGAAGATTGACCAATTACAAAAACAGGAGAGGGGAACCCAAAGAGCGGTGATTTGCTAAGTGGCATTGCTTGAAGTTTCCATTACAGATTCGGCTAAGGCTTCCTACCTAGGTAAATGCCGTTCCATTTTGGAAAGTGTGCAATCTTCATGCTGCAGAGGACTGGAAGATGTGATGGCACACTGGTCATCCAGTCAAACCTACTGTTTCCCTTGCAGGGATTTTTCTAAAAAAGCAATGATGCTCAGTCAAATACATGGTACATTAAAAGCAAAACACTGACTGATCACACATGACTTTGGACAACCTATAAATCATTACGCAGATCCCATTAGTTGCGTGTTTAACTCAACTATGTAGAAGAAGAGAAGGGTGGCCTATTCCAGAGCGACAGACCTCTCCACCATGGCCAAAGGAAGAATCCCAATGGAAAACCTGGCCAAGACGTTATATCTGTTGCCTAAACTTTGCTACCTCTTCAAGAACAACTTATTCACTGTGACTCAAAAGAAAATCCACCCCAAATCTCTACTTGGGCAATTATCATTCAGTGCTGGAAACCAATGCCGGAAATTATCATTTTGTTTATTTTTTCAAAAAAGAAAGAGAGAAAATGTATCAGACATTTTTCTCCTAAGAGACAAAAAGAAAAAGAAGGGGGGCTATGTCCTAATCTTAGGTATTTGCCTCTGCAGGAAATGCTTCAATCAAGCAGAGTATTTCTTTATGTCAACAGAAGCAGCGGAAGAGGAAAGCTCCCAGCAAGTCTCCAGTCCATCCGGAACTTCAATTATTTGTGGCAATCTCTTCATTTTTAGGTAGAACCCCAGGGATCAAGGGAAAAAAAATATTAGGTTATCATTTGCAAAAGGTACTAGCCAAATGGTATCTGGATGCATGTCAGGAAGGAGACTCAAGCCTACAAAAGGCTCATGCTACTGACTTTCTTTCTTTCTTTCTTTCTTTCTTTCTTTCTTTCTGTTAGTCTCAAAGGTGCTACAAGATCCCTTTGCATACTGATTTTCCAGACTAAGACGGCTGTGTCTTTGATTTTCAGCCAAATGGTAGGTCATTCTTCCTAGCCTGCAAACCATTCTTCTCCCTATCGGCTTACATTTATTCTTGCTTTTGGCCCAAGGCAGTCTTGTTCCACAGTATGAGCAAAAGTCCATGTCTATGTAAAGCTCTACATTAGAAAAAGAAAGTCTTAAGTTTGAAACTCCAATAAATTTGGGGGAGGAGGGGTTGGGGATCTACATCAAAAAGCTAAAGGAGTTCATCCTATTACATGTTTGGTCTAGTTGTCAGCCTGCCAATAGAAGCAATCTGACATAAAACCTTCCACATCCCAATGGGTCCATGATACCGAGAGCAAGGAAAGAGAACAGCAGGACTCATACTCCGGGCTTTGGAGAGAAATGCCTTGCCATGAATGGTGCCAAATGCTAACGGGAGGCAGCCCATTTCCTCCTCCTTTGTCAGCGCTTTCTAGCACAGTGATTCCCAAACTTTGGTCCTCTGGGTATTTGGGATTTCAAGCCCCAGAAGCCCCAGCCAGCTTGACCAACAGTTAGGAACTATGGGTGCTGAAGTCCAAAACATCTGGAGGACCAAAGTTTGGGGACCACTGTATCTAGCTGCAGGGAGTCCTATACTAACCAGGAACTCAAGGCTTCAGCATGGCATCTGAATGAAGAATCAATTCAATTCATTTATTCCGGCAAATAGCCAGCATGCTGAATGAAGGATCCTGGCTAGGTGCTTCCAGAAAAGCCTGGAACTGTAAACCAAAAGTGAACCTTGGTTTCCAGCTCCAGACTGCGAAGGGAAGGAATGAATCAGGAGTTTCAGATGAAATAGTGAGTTTTTGGCTCCTAGGTCATTTGGGCTGCTTTTGCCACATGGAAGCAAAGGAGTTGGGTGCACACTCCCATTAAGCCCAAATCCTCATGAATTCCAGGCTCCCGTTTCGTGCAAACACATCCAAGGTGGAAAACATTTTGACCGCTGCACCAGCGGATGATTCACATTTGCAATGGCAGGTGGAGATGGTCTGGAGCAACGTTGGTCCTCCAATGCAAGAGATTGCATTCCATCAGGACAGCATTTAATTTCAACAAGCGTTTGCATTTTCATGGGAGGTATACGTCTCAGGATAGGAACTCAGTGTTTCTTCAAGCGACGATTGATCCAGCCTCGTCTCTTCCTTTTCTTACTTCCTGTCAAAGCAAATTTATCTTCCCTAATCTACTGCAGTTCTTCCTCCTCTGCAGCCAGTTTCGCTACAAAAACAGGGCTCAAATTGAGCAAGGACTTCCAAGGCAGATTTGCCAAATCCTTGCTAGACCCAAATATGACAAAGGGGGCTTTGGCCGAGAGGCTTTTGTGGTGGAGAGAAGCCACACAAACAAGTGACAAGTCTCCTTGGAGTATCCATGTTCCATTACAAGGCAAGTTGGCATCCCTTGCTATTGCTCCTAGCCAACAAATGGGAGAGAGACAAAGGAAGGACAGGAGCACAGTATAACTTCATTCATGCTGTAAAACAAAGATTTTGGTGGGAGATATTTATCTGGGCTGCCAAAGGAAGCTCTCCAGCAGCCAAAAGGAAAAGGGAAAAAGAAAAAAACCAACACTTCAACATATATCCATTGAGATTTTCACCTACTGATGCCAGAACAGAGGATTTCAAGAGGACAGGTATCCTATCCAAAACGCTATTTCATCCCCCAGATAATGCACAAATCCAGCTTTGAAACAGGAGAAACTTTGCTTGATAAAGAAAAAAGTGAAGTACCCAAGTTTATTTGAAGATCTTGAAAGATTCTGGTTACAAAACAAAACAAAAACAAAAAAGCTGCTATAGACAACTTTTTAAAAAAGAGAAGCAGAGTAATGTGTGTTTTTGTGGTTGATGTGTCAATGCTTTGTCTACCTATGGAATATATAAGCAAGAATGCTTTTCTTGTTTATGTGTTTGTGTTTGAATAAAAATGAATTTTAAAAAAATCAGAGCCAGTTCCCAAATAATTCAACTGTATCCCAAAATGAAACTCAGTCCAATTCTTGAAGGAATATTGAAGTCCAAAAGGAAACTGATTGATTTGCACAGACATAATAAAGTCCTAACTGGATTTTATTGTATATACATAAAATGAAAAGCTTGTGAAGTAGAAGACCCACCAAATTTCAAGTGGATAACCAAAGACTGGTGTAAGTTCTTGAGAAACTGGATTTTAATCTCTGAAAGCGCTCTCTGTAGATTTTACACAGAGTAAACCTTCCCAGCTTCTACAGTAGAAGACCCATAAAGAGTTAATAACAGGAAGCCAAAAGAAAAAAATATCTATATAAAAATGTAGGTGTAATAAGGCTACAGACCATTGGGCAGCTGCCAGAAAAATGATGGAATACAGTATAGTTTACTTATTTCTTTTTAATGGCTCCAACATTCCACCTGAAAAATTGGTTCTGGAGTTGTATAATTGGGGATAAAAATGAAATGACAGTTTCCATTTGTCAGCATGAAAGCTGATCACTTATGTTTTTCATAGAGCTGTGGAAACTGCCATGGGGTCCTGAGGCTTACTTAAGAGCAGGATGAATTAATGAAAACAAAATGGGAAGTTTCCAAAAGGCCAGCGGAAGTAGACAGCAAGCCTCTGGTCGCGGCTGGAGGACTTTGGCCAGATGACCTTGGCCATAGCCTCCCATCTCTGGTGGGGCACATGCCATACTGGCCTAACTTAACTATTGAAATAATAATAATAATAATAATAATAAGGTCCTTAACATCTAAGTATTGAAAAATAATAGAAGTTCTGCAAACGCACATCAGTACTGAAAGCCAACACAATCCATGAATCTCTCTTGCAGAAGCCCAGTAGACTGAATGTTGGTCTTTTGTTTATATATACTTTACCTATACACAGTCAGCCCTCCATATCCATGGATATTTTATTCCATATCCAGACTGAATTTTTTTTTTAATTTATAAATTCCAAGAGCAAACCTTGATTTCGCCATTTTATATAAGGCACACTGTTTTACTATGCCATTATATTCAATGGGATATGAGCATCCATGGATTTTGGGATCCATGGGGGGCTCTGTAAACCAAACCCCAGCAGAAACCAAGGGTCCATTGTAGAACAGTCTTAGAAGTGGCATACCTTACAAGTGTTACATAGAATATTATTATTATTATTATTATTATTATTATTATTATTATTATTAAACACAGCAGGTCTGTACTGCATCTTTCTTTAATTACTGCCATGTCGAAACTACTCCAAAGGTTGTCTGTCCATCTCCATTCAAATGGAGGATCTCCACCACATTACCTCTTTCACACTACTGCAAGGGTAGCAAATCTGTCAAGGTCCCTTCCATCCTGCTGCAAACTGATGCCACCTTAACTATTGCAAGTCCATCCCATCTGAGAAAGTAAACTGAAGTCTATGAAGCTTCTTTTTTTCAGTTAGTCTCAAAGGTACTACAAGATCTCTCTCTACATACTGGGATTTCCAGTTTCACAAATTATCTGCCAAGGAGCTCGAGTGCTTTGCAAGATGCCCTTGAATTCCACAGGATGCAGCCATGACAGCTGCAATGGTATCAAAATGCAGTAATTGTAAAGGGGGAAAGGGACCTAAAATCGCCCACTCGCCTCCATCGACTCCTTTTCCATCTCATCTTGAGGTCATTCCTAACCATCCGGAATCATCTGAGGCCACCTTTGAAACAAAAGCGAAGCCTGTGCCTGAGAGCAACCCTGCGTGACTTCAGCAAAAACCCGCATACCATTCCAGCAGCGTGCCTATTGCCAAGTCCTTATTAGAAGCTATGTTCGTTGGTTCCCCTTGTCCTCATGCTGCTCAGAAAATTCATTCTGCAGTTTCCTTAATTGACCTAAAGACAGACAATGCCTCCAAAACAAAAAAATTAGAAGCCATTCTTATTTTCCTTGCCAACTGAGTCCCACCAGGCGTTCTGCCTGATCAAACCCATTTACAGAAGGAACTGGCTGCAGGAAGCCAATAACCTTTCCATTCCCAATGGAGACCACCATCCCCATCACAAAAAGAACCATTATCTAGCCGGGAGGCATATTGCTTCAATAAAAGAGGGTGGGGGGGGGGGGAATGTGCACATATAGGATGATTTATTTCCCCCTTAAATGGTTGTTCCATTTTCTTCACCGGTGCAATACAATGGTTATAAGTATGAGCGCTGAACATGAAGCCTCCAGGTAACCTTCTCAGAAGCCCTTCCCAGGCTCTGGAACTCCCTGATGGATGCCACCTTGCTCTCCTTCCTCCAAAGATCAGATCTGGCTTCTGAGAAAGGAGACTTATCCAGGGAGAAGGAGGTGTTACCTCTGTACAGTTATACTAATCTGTCTTCGAATTGCCTTTGACTTCACCGTTTTTATTTTATCACAATGTTTTAATCGTGCTGCGCTGTTATAAATCATTGCTTTCATTTGCATCAGGGTTTTTCTTTAATAATGCTGTCAGCTAGCTTGAGTCCCAAACTTGCAAGAAAGGCAGGATAGAAATTAAACAGATGATCAATAACAACAATAAATGCCCAGCTCAGGTGTTTTACTGTGTTTACATCTCATTTTCTAAATACTCCTGCTACAATTAAAACCTATGCAAATATATAATATAATTAGGAAAATACTGGGAGGAAAGATGGGAAAGAGGTTTCTTCTGGCCACTTGTATTTGATAGTAAAAGGTCCTAGGCACAGATTTTGAGGCGGGTGGGTCCATCCACTAATACATGGATTAAGAGGCCAGCTACTCCATTCATTCAAGTGGAGTCTTACAACCCCTTAAGGAGGACAGCCCTGATATGTGTAACATGGACATCATTATTGTGGCATATTTTACAAGAATGCTGTAACAGCCACTCCAATCATAGACATGAAACACAAGACAATCTCCAGAATTGAATGCATATATCTTGTCGGACTAGTCTTATCACATTTTAAATCTTGTATTACTTTAGTGGACTGTGGGGTTGTGGCTGACATAATTTACCTTGTTTTCAGAGAAGCACTTAGCAAAGTTCCATGACATTTGACTTAGCAAACAATGTGAATGCAGGCTACATGATAATACCAACAAACTGGTTCACAGCTGTCTGGAAAGCATACTCAAAATGAAAACTGCTTAGTGGCATTATAATTTTAAAGTTGCAAGAAATAGTGAGATCCAAGGTGGTACAGTGATTTGAGCATTTGACTATGTCTCTGGATACTAGGCTTCAAATTCCTGTTCAGCTATGGAAACCCAATGGGTGACCTTGGGCAAATCACACTCTCTCAGCTCCAGAAGAAGGCAATGGCAAACCCCCTTTGAACATCTTGCCAAGAAAACCCCCTGATAGGGTCACCTAAGTCAGAAACAAAGGCATGCAACAACAAAGATACAATAGTAACACAATTAAGAGCTATATAATTTAAATTCGTTTTACTAATAACTTTTTGTATGATTTTACATATATGTGGTTCTTATCTATACCTGTCTTAATTTTTTTTAATTTTTTTCAGTTTTTTGGTGGTGGATTAGGAAAGTAGGGGACAAATTTTGGGAGGAGACAATATCATCATCAACACAGTGGAACACATTCACGAAATATAGCCAAGGAAAAGAAAGTCTGCGATGAAAAGCTGATGACATTGTGTGTGTTTAGCAAAGAATTGCCCTCTGATGCTTTAAGAAACTCTAAATTCTAGAAGAGGAAACTTCAACAGAACATTGTGAGAAATATCCTGACAGTAAAGAAGGGGAAAAGTCTGAAAACAGACCTGATTACCTAGCTTGGTGCCAGCTGTCGCTGCCTCAGGAGGTCTTCATGCAGAGGCATGATAATAACCTGTTGGGAATAACCTACCTCTGGATTTCCTGTGCACTCAGCAAGTGGTTTGACCAGATGGTCTACCAATAAATTGCAAAGGCCAAAACAACAAAACAGCCCAAGAGAGAAAGGATTTTTACAATAGTAGCACTCCTGTTTCCCAAGAGGGACTGACCCAACACCCATGCTATGATCTTTTGGGTACAAGACCCAAACATTTTGATCCACAATCCCAAAGTCATAATATGCCAGAAGTAGCAACACTAAAAGTTTTGTTTCAGCTAGTTGTATTTATATTAGTTCTGAATTACAACTGAATTTTTATGGGTTTTAAATTTTCGGTGTTAAGTGCCCAGAGAACTTTAATTAGTGCCCAAGACACAAATGTTGTTAAATATAAATAAATACAAATGAAATATACATAGGAATACAAGTATTAAACTGAACACTCTGAATAATTCAGTAGCTGAGATGAAGTGATTAACCGTGGACAAACATGATGCCTGAGCCTCAAAAAAATAAAATTATAGACCCCGATCTGGTATTCTATGAAGGGGCATCCATGCGGACTGTATTACTGTAAGGTCCTCATGCTCCCTCTCATAATTGAGAAATTTGTTTTGAAATTGTGAGAGCTCTTTAAGGTAGAAAGACAATCCTGCCTCAAGAAAAATCTACACATATTACATGAACTGAATAATTAAAACATTTTAAATAGTTATACAGTTCATTATGTTGATATCTTGTTCCAGGAGGCATTCGATTTTGATAACAACTACCAAGTACATGTCCTTAAACTGGCCAAGATCTAAACAGGCTACTAGTAAATGTTGGGTTCTCTTCCTTGCAGAAAATTTTCATGTCTGGCTTTTAATGGGAAAGTGCCTTCCATC
Source organism: Phrynosoma blainvillii (assembly GCA_026167975.1). Classification (NCBI taxonomy): domain Eukaryota; kingdom Metazoa; phylum Chordata; class Lepidosauria; order Squamata; family Phrynosomatidae; genus Phrynosoma; species Phrynosoma blainvillii. Next base: position 33,915,041 of record JANUYF010000006.1, read on the forward strand.
TGGGAAGCAGCCAAAGAGAATCTAACAGTATCCTACAAAAACTAGCGAACAGCTGCCGGCTTATGACAGAGTAAGCCCTACATGGAAATATACATGCCCTTTTTGATCTAATTTATTGCTGTTCGGGTAAAAGGGCTAAATGACCCAATTCTCCCCCACAAAACCCAACACACCCTGGTTTTCTTTTATGATTGGAAGAGCTATTAATTGTGACCCACAGCCCTAAATACAAGGGCTAGGGCCAACTAAAGCAAACCTGCTGGACCAGCTGCAGAATGGCAAGTTCACACCAATGAAAATTCCCCACTGCTCCAATGGGTCTATCTCTAGTTGAGTCTGTCAACTGAACTTTGTGTCTTAAGGTCAATCATGTCAATTACATTTGTTTTCCAAGCATGTCACAACTAGAATCACCTTTAATCTATGAGGTTTCAGTAGTTTTCCAGTCCACTTTATCTCTGATCTGACCTTTCATTATTATTATTATTCATGACTGCTGGTGACATTGTTGTTGTGTGCCTTCAAGTCATTCCTGACTTATGGCAACTCTAAGGAGAACCTATCTTGGGGTTTTCTTGACATAGCTCCTCAAAAGGGGGTTGGCATTGCCTTCCCTTGAGGTTGAGGAAATGCAACTTGCCCAAGGTAACCCAGTGAGTTTTGTGGCGGAGCTGGGAATTGAACCCTGGTCTACAGAGTTGTAGGCCAACACTCAACTTAGCTATAGACCCTAAAACTCCTTGCAGGACTTCTTTCTTTCAGCTAAGTAGGACACTGAGTGTTTTAGTTTCCCTGGCATGTTGGCTGAGGACATCACTATATCCATGGACATCTCTTGTGGAGACCACCAGGTTCCCCCTACCCCTCCAGTGGTTGGTGTTGGTGGGTTTTGTAAAACATTTTCATAAATAAAGGAATCACAGGAATCTGGCACAATGTAAAAGGATGACCCCATCTGCTAGCACCATCTAGATTTCCAGAAATGCCTCCAAGTTTCACATGGGCCTCAGAGACATGCTCCAAAAAATGAACCTGATGTGCCATAGCATATCTAGGGATGGGAGGAGAGATTTTTTATAACATCTTGGGGGAAGGTTATTTTGAGAAAGGGCACTTCATCATTGGTCATACCCACGTCTGCCATTTTGTAAGAAACCCCATGAAAACCGCCTCAACATTTGAAATGTGCCCACCGACGCAAAAGGGTGGGGAGCCCTCCCTTAACTCCATAGCTCTAAGGTTTTCCTAAATAACTATGGAGGGGAATGCAGCGATGTCTTCTTCAGTTATGCTCATTCAGCTAGATCAAGCTAGAAAGAGCCAACATCCTCAAAAGAGGGTACTCTGAATGGGTGCAGATTTTGTGTAGACAATATATTCATCCAGTCAAGAGGCTTTTATGAAATTGCAGCACAGCTTGGAAGGGCAGAGGGTGATGGTTCTATTTTACAAATATTGGAGTGTGCCATGAGCAAAATAGTAGGATCAGCCTTCCAAATTTTTACGCACAAGGCAGTATTGGCTAAGGCTCCGAGCAAATGGCAGCTGGTCCCCGAGAATAGCAGAATATTGAACGCAAGTAAAATTTTAATGCATTGCTAGGCAGTCTTGGGATGAGTTCCCTAGGGGTAAATAAATACTGTACCTGAGCATACTTTCCCCCATTATTTTCATTAAATGGCTATTTTTTCCAGATGGTATTTCTTTAATGAAGCTTAGCACCATGGGAAGCAACCACAAAGCACTGATGCTGTACAACTCCATTAATTTTAAATGAAGGATGCATCCAAAACATTGAAATAAGACAGGGTGCCATCTTAGGAGGTCTGTCCAGCTCATTCCCTGTGATTTTTAAATGCTGGGCTTGGCACAAATTACTAGATGGATGAAAGAGAAATCCTTCTGAGACCCGGGACAGAAATGCTCTCCCACCTGAAACTCCTGCATTTTGCAAGATTGCTCCTTTTACAAAGAACGAGTAAATGCAATATCTACCCTCCCATCCTGTTGCAATGGAATAAACCCACACAGTTCGGACATGCAATGAAATCTTAATGCATTTTATGCACAACCGCAGCCCTGTCTCCCACATCACCCTTGATCAGAGCAGTGACTGATCTGCCTTTCTTATTTTTTAACCAAAGAGGCTGCATGCCTCCAGCACAACTCCATTCTTCTGCATTGGGCATATACTAGCACTCCCTTGCCTGCCTGCTGTTTCTTCCCTTCATCTTCATGTTATTTCCCATTCAAGAACACTATTCCCCTGGCTTGCATAGCCTTCTGCGGTACTTTTTCCAAAGCTCCACGCCCGTTTGCCCCGAAGCTTACCATATTTTTTCTCCTTCTTTTTTAAATCCCTACATATCATCAAGCTCTTCTCTTGACTCAGCAATGCACAAGGGGGAGGAGGGGAGGAAAGAAAAATATTAAAAGGTTCTTTAACATATGTGACATCCCTCGCCATCTATGAAAAAAAATATTATGATACAGAGGGCAAAAAAAATCAATCTGTTTTGCCCTTCCTCCTCCTCTGTAGATGCTATTGGAGTCTTATCATGCTGCATTGGTATACAATGAATTCAGTTGCAAGCAACACACCACAGATGCTTATACAACGCTGTTCTGGTCTCTCAAAGAGGGCCTAAAGACCCTAAAAGCACCAGATCCCCTCTTATCCTGGAAGCTCAGCAGCATCAGCTCTGGTTAGTACTTGGATGAGAGACCATAAATGAAGACCAGGTTGTTGCACGCTCTATTTCATAGGAAGGAACCAGCAAAACTACCTCTGGGTATTCCTTATCTGAGAAAACCCTATGAAATTCATGGGGTCACCATATGCTAACAGGCAACTTAAAGGTGCACAAACACATATCAATATCTCCTGAAGGTACCAAATCCCATCTGATTGTGGAAGCTAAGCACAGTCAACCTTGATTAGTCCTTGGGTGGGAGACCACCAATGAATCCCAGGTGTTATAGGCTCTAATTCAGAGGAAGGAACTGGCAAAGCCTCCTCTTTGAAGACTTAGGAGTCTTCCTTGCCTAAGAAAATCCTATGAGAAATTCATGGGGTGTCCATAAGTCAACAGATGACTTGAAGGCACAACAACACACAGGTTGCCCAAGACATTTTGAAACAGAGAGACTGAGTCAACACCTGAAGGTGAAATGCAAATAGAGTTGCCATTACAGAAACAAACTAGACGGGGCATAAATGGTGTTGCTAGACAGTTACAATACTTTGGTACCACTTTAACTGCAATGGCTCTGTCCTATGAAATCCTGGGGTTCATCGTTTGGTGAGAGACTCAGTTTTTGCTTTCACATATCTATAGGGCTATAGTTCAGAGGAGTACAGTACAGAATGTTACATACCTCACCAAACTACAGATCTCAGGTCTGCATAGATTGAAGCCAAGGGTGGTTAAAGTGGGATCAAACTGATAAAGTATGGTATCAGAAGTGTGCATTATGAAGGGTGCAGCTTTGCTTGGAAGGTGAAACCAGTCATGGGAATAATCCTCTCCCATTTTCCTTCTTGTGCCCCTTTAACTTACTGTGGTTTCCTTCCCAGGAGACTTTTCAGTCATGTCCCTCTCTACTTGAAAACATCCATCCCAGGAAAGCTCGCCTGGTGCCTGCTCCAAGGTCCTGAAGGTGCTGTGCATATGCATCTTCGGTGCATTTGCTTATTGAAGTATTTATTTGACTTATTGCTCAACCCTTCTCTCAGAACTGGGTCTCAAGGTGGCTGCTGGTTGTTGTGTGCCTCCAAGTCATTTCCAATGAAGTTAAACATAAGATAAAAATGGGGGGAAAGAGTTGAAGCCCAGCACCAATCAATGAAAAACCTCCTTCTCCAAGAGCCAGTCAACTGCTGAAAGTCTACCTGAATGGAAAGTCCTTTGCCTTTGACCATAAGGACCCCAGCCAGCTTTAGGAGTTCCTCCGCTCCCAAGGAGGCCTTTATTAATTCTGCATTTTTATTATCCAAGCAATAAGAGAGGATCTATGTCAAGTGCTGAGATATTGCAAGGGCTGCTCAGTTTCACTGTATTATTGGGCTCCAATGTACCTTTTAAAAAAAAAAATATTCTAATCTGCTCAGTACTCTCTGCCACCTTGGGAACCCCAGGGGTAGATGCTGTAGGATATAAATTTATGTAATGAACAACGAATAAATCATGGTGAAATGTTGCTCTTGCAAGCTGCTCTGCATTTTGCTGCCTAGCGAAGTTCCAGGGAAGCTTCCTAGCAGCTGCCTGCCTCCCATTATCTTGGTTCCGAGCCCTACTAATTGATTCCAGCATCTCCTTCCATTTAATCAAGCAGCTGGAAACCACGCTTCGTCCAAGCAAGGCTTGCCACTTGCCAACATCTGGACAGGTTAATTATGAGATGTTACTTGTTGGAACCCTGCCAAGCACCCAAGTTGGTGCCGACACCTGCGATGGTGGATCAACTCACTCATCCCTTCAGCTGCAATGGAAGATGACATTTGGTAAAGGCATGGCTGGGCTTGATCCCCTCTCTACATAGAAGTAGGGCATCAAGGGGCCATTAAGCAACCCAAACTGTTAAAATGGGCCTCCTCTATTAATGGTGGTGGTTGTGTGCCTTCAAGTCGGTTCCATTTATGGCAACCTAAGATGAACCTATCATGGGGTTTTCTTGGCAAGGTTTGATCAGAGGAGGTTTGCCATTGTCTTCCCCTGAGGCTGAGAGAGCATGACCTGCCCAAGGTCATCCAGTGGGTTTCAAAGCCAAGCCAGGAATCGAACCCCGGTCCCCAGAATCGTAGTCCAACACCTAAGCCATGACGCCATGCTGTCTCCTGTATTCAAAAGTGGTGTTTTTTTAAATAACCTAAAATAACCTAACATTCTGGTTAAGATGGAAGGCACTTTTAATACCTAACCCAAGACTGGATCTACATACAGCTGGCATTAAAACTAGGATTCTCCTCTCAAACATTTTCACATTTTTCCCAAATCAAAACCCCTTCATAGAGAATTCTCCATATTTCTCTTATATGGCAGCCTAATCACCTCTCTCCAGAAATAAAATTAAAGAAAAACAGGGGAGGGGAGGGAAGGGAAGAGAATAAAATTTTTAGATTAATCCAACTACCTTTTAGTTAGTGTATGGATGAAAAGAATTGCAATCTCTATATAGGTAAATGTAACTGCTTCAACAGTTCATAATACCTCAGTCTTTTGCCATGCTACATCCGTGCAAACGCAGCAGAGATGGGGCAGAGGCATTGCTGAAGATTTAGGATGGCAGAGTTACCCCAAATAAATCCTGTTCTTATTTACTCTGCTCAGGTGAAGGAGCAAAACAGCAATTGCTCTAATTACTTCGATGCATGGGAAAGCATCAGGCCACCAGCAGTCAGGGATCGGAGCACAGCACAAGCAAATTATCGGTTTTCCTCGCTCAGTGTTTTGCATTTTTGCTGCTGGTGTGCTACTGGTGGGAACCTTATCACTCCGTGTCAAGGCTGAGTTAACATTCCCAATTTACTCTTCTCCAAGTGTGAGAGTTATTACAAACGGGGGAGAAAGGAAGCACCTGCGAAGGCATTCCTCTCTTACCAGTAGTGGATTGACTGTCCAGTCTCTCAAGCTTTCTTGAACTGGAAGGAAACTGGAAGGATGCCCAATAGGATAGCCTACGCACCGCTTCTCGAACTGGCCATTTTAAATTCAATACATTGCTCTCTATGAAAGGCATGGCCCACCTTGAGTCCTGGTTTTGGGATGGGGAAAGGTGGTGAACTAAGGATGAGGAGATGGTGGCGATGATGGGCATTCACAGGAATCCAGAGCATATACTAGTAATGTAAATACACACTTGGAGTTGGTGCGTACTCCCATTTGCCACTTTGAATCCCATTTTGGGAGAAAGGTGGGATATAAACCCTGTAAATATATATATATAAATACAGTGGGTCCTTGGTATCCACTGAGGTTTGGTTCCAGGACACCCCCTTCGATACCTAAATCCATGGATACTCAACTCCATTCAATATAATGGCAAAATAAAATGGTGTCCCTTATATATAATGGCAAAAACAAAGTTTGCTTTTTAGGATTAATATCTTTTTGGAATATTTTCAAACCATAGGTACTTGAATCTGTGGATTTAAAAAAAGCTGTGGATATGGAGGGCTGTCTGTAAATAAACCTGGGTTGTTGTGTGTGCCTTGAAGTCATTTCCAACTTATGGCGACCCTAAGGCGAAGTTATCATGAGTTTTTTCTTGGCAAGATTTGTCCAGAGGAGGTTTGCCATTGCCATCCTCTGAGGCCGAGAGAGTATGACATGTCCAAGGTCTCCCAGTGGGTTTCGTGGATGAGCTGTGAATCAAACCCTGGTCTCCAGAGTCGTAATCCAACACTCAAACCACTACACCACACTGGCTCCATTTGGTTAACCATTATAGTTTCCTAGGTCATGCTGGGCTTTTCTTTTTTCCTTCTTCTTCCAACCTAGTGAACACTTACACCACCAAAAACTCAAGTCAGACTTCCATCTCCACTCCTGAATTTGTTGGTTCAGGTAGGAAATCCTGCCAGACATTTAAGGATCACATTTCAGGCCATTGTGGAAAGCCATTTTGCCTACAGGGTTGCAGTGGTTCGATTTACGACTGTATGACCTCCTGGCCTTAGAAAAACTGTGCACACAAAAGAGAGAAAGCGAGGGAAGCCGGGATTTCAAGGCGGCTGGTGGACTGATACTACAACCACCGAGAATGTTTCCGTTAACACTTGGCAAGCAAAGCCCACAGAACACAGATGAAGAGAGATAAGCTATAAAAACACCATTTGGGCTTACTTGCTAGAATAGCAGCTTGTAATCCAATTCCAACTCTGGCTGCCAAGTGTTACACACAATATATCCACGGAGTACCAGGTCCTTTTTCCTCCCCTTTTCTGCAGAGAAGATTAACCAACAGGCGAATAAGCAGCTGCGTCAAAAACAAGCTGGAGATTGATGGTGACAACCTTTTGGAATTTATGGACTAGAAAAAGAGGCACGTCCTCTTTAGTTACTTTACTTTTCTCGAGCATTTCAGGACGAGGAAGGAATACCTTGCTGAAGACAACATGACCTTACAAAATTTACCTCTCGGATCAGTGCAAGGGCGGAAGGAAGCACCTGAAGCAACCATTTTGTTCAAAAAGGGTGGATGCTAATTTAGGTACACCTATCGGGAAACTGTTGCGCTGTTGTGTGCCTTCAAGTCATTTCCAACCTAGAGCAACGCTAAAGTGAATTTATCATGGGGTTTTCTTGGCAAGATATGTTCAGAGGAGGTATGCCTTTGCCTTCATTCACCTGAGGCCGAGAGCGTGCGCCCAAGGACACCCAATGGGTTTCCATGCCCAAGCGAGGATTCGAACCCTCTTCTCCAGAGTCGTAGCCCAATGCTCAAACCACTACGCCATGCTGTCTCCTACAGAGAGAAGCTTCCTTACAAATCACTGGTTAATCTTTATCTTATAACAAAGGAGTCATATGCATATTCAAGCCACACACCAAAACCATGTTGGTTCCCAGACCCTGAAAATCCCAACTGAAATTGTTTTGCTTTTGTGCAGAGATGAAATTTATCCATTTAAGGGTGACCACTTTGTCCAAAGATTTCAAAGCTTAGAGACAGGGAACACCAAATCTGCCATCATGCCAACTTTCAACCATCCTGGACTGATGGGACGCAAAGGGCCGGAGGTTGTGTTTTCCACCTTCTCTTCCGAATCGCTAATCGTAGAGGTTTTTTTTTTCCCTCCCAAACAATTTTGTGTTGCTTACTTCTCTTCTTTGCTCCTCTTTTCCAATTTCCCACCCCAAATTGCTTTATGAGCTGCAAATACCACTTTTTGACTCATCTGGCTTGAACTGGCAATGGTTCCCAAGTGGATTGTTAGTCAAATTTCACTGCTTTTAGGTTTCTCCTTTGGGAGTTTTATTCAAAGCAACTGTGACTACGCTAACCAGAAACTTTCTCTGTAATTTTCACTGGGAATGGATGAAAGCAATCTCTCTCCAACAGCTGTTTTGAACTCCCTTTTCCTGAGGCTTGGTCTACAATAAGAAACCTGACCACTGCCTGTGCGCCTGATTTAGAAACTAAACTGTGGCCAAATCTAGCATGCAGAAAATATTCTTCTGCAAAGCTCATCTTCCCTTTGTGTCCTGGTGCCAGGTACTTCCCTCTCCTGTCTTTTTTCCATTCAGTCCTTCTCTGTCCAGTGTCACTGGTCTTGTCTAGTATTTATTCAACCCCTTTCAACTGGAAACATCTCCCCAAAAGTGTGCTTCGGGAACACAGGTATGGCACACTCAAAAAAGCATCATCATCATCATCATCATCTAAAACAAGTGATTCTCAAATTGTGGTCCTCCAAGAGTTTTTGGACTTCAGCTCTCAGAAGCCCCAGGCAGCTTGATGGACAGTTGGGAATTCTGGGAGCTGAAGTCCAAAACATCTGCAGGACCAAGGTTTTGGGTATCATTGATTCTAAAACATTGTGTTCTGATCCCTGGTAAGCATGTAATTTGGCTCTCTTCAGACCTGCCACTGTTGTTGTTGACTGCCCTCAAGTCGATCTCGACCCATGGCGACCCTATGGACGAGACCCCTCCAAGACCCTCTGTCCTCCAGTGCTCTGCTTAGCTCCTGAACATTCATATTCTTACATGACCTCTATCCCTGCAATCCCTTAATTAATACCCATGACCTCTGAATCCCTCCATCTGACATGTGGCCTTCCTCTCTTCCTCCTTCCTTCCCTCCACTTTCCCCAGAATTATTGTGTTTCCCAAAGAGTCCTCTCTTCTCATGATGTGTCCAAAGTACGACAGCCTCAGTTTGGTCATCTTGGCTTTTTCTAGGGAAGTTTCCAGCTTAATCTGTCTTAGGACCCCTTGGTTTGTCCTTTTGGCCATCCATGGGATCCTCAGCACTCTTCTCCAGAAACACATTCTCTCAAATGCATTGGTTTTCCTCCTCTCTTCTTTCTTGACTGTCCAGCTCTCCCATCCATCCATGGGAATAATAGGGAATACGATGGCTTGTATGATTCTGACTTTTGTGCTGAGTTGTATATCTTTGCATTTTAGGATCTTTTCTAGTTCTTTCATAGCCATCTCCCCATTCTTAGTCTTCTTCTGATTTCCTGACTGCAGTCCCCATTTCTATCAATGCTTGATCCCAGGTATGAGAATTCTTTTACTGTTTCTATTTATTCATTGTCTAGAATGAACTTGTGAAGGTCCTCGGTGGTCATTATTTTTGTTTTCTTTATGTTCAACATTAAGCCTACCTTTGCACTTTCTTCTTGGATCTTCCTGCCTTTGCACTTTCTTTTTTGTCCTGCCATATTTAGTCTTAAACCTGAGATCAGGGTGACCAGGCGTCCTCTTTTTTCCCCAGGACACGTTCTGCATTTCAACCTTTCTGTCCAGGAGGAATCTCAATTTGTCCTCCATTTTGAGCACGACAAAGGAGTATGGATTTAGATTTCTATTATTGTCTTTCGCTTTTATTTGGTAATCTCCTCTATTTTTCTTGAATGTCCCCCATTTTGTGGTCTCTTAATCTTCCTTTGCGGTTATGACATCTGGTCACCCTGCCTGCCATTTACCCCAATGGGTCTGTTTGCCCATCACAAAGAGGGCTGACCCTTTGAGAGATTCTGGAGCATGGGACTTTGGTCAAGCCCTTTCCTTGACCCATGGATGGGAACCTTCTCATAAAATGGCTCCTTAATGGCATTCTTCAGCCTGAGAAAACAGAAACTGAGACAGAGCAAGGGACATATGATCCCGCTGAGACCTCTTAAAAGGAAGTTTGGGGTATGTGTGCCTTCCAGTCGCCTATAGTCCTATAACAACCGCATTAATTTCAAAGCAGCCAGCCCTTTTTAAAGAAAAACAGTCCTAATCATGTCCCACCAGTGGCGTTCCAAGCTTCCTAAATGGTAATAGTTGTGAGATTCAAAAACTGAATGCAAAATCACCTTAAATGGTGTCAACAGAGAAAAGTGGCAATATACCGGGGGGGGGGGGAGAGAGTATCGTAAAGTAATAATTATCACCTGGAAGTTATTAAGATAGATTGACAAAATTTTGTCAGTGTCATCTTTGGTCACTAAGTGCATAATGTTGAGAAAATCAGCTCATTGTGTCCTTTATTTTTGTGACCGGTTGTGCCAGAAGTGACTAAAGTGTAAGATGGTGAAGTACAAGAGGGCATCGTAAAGTAATAATTATCACCCAGAAGTTATTATGGTACAGTGGGTCCTTGTTATCTGTTGGGGTTTGGTTCCAGGAACCCCTGTGGATAACAAAATCCATGGATGCCCAAGTCCCATTAAATACAATGGCATAGTAAAATGGTGTCCTTTATGTATAATAGAAAATCAAAGTTTGGTATTTGGAATTTATACTTTTTTTTTTTTGACTATTTTCAAGCCATGGATGCTTGAATCCATTGATAAAAAAAATCTGTGGATAAGGAGGGCCAACTGTATATTGATAAAATTTTGTCAGTGTCATCATCACCAAGTGACATTTTTCCCTCTGTCCAGTCTGCTTTGCTCTTCTCCTTCATGGTATGGACAAACCGACCAGCAAACTTCCAGATTAACCACAATGTTGTGTTTCATCTACAACAGGGAACTATTAGGGTTCTGCAAAGGAGGGCAGCACTATTTCAGAGGAAGGAAATGGCAAAACCACCTCTGAGTATCCCTTGCCTAAGAAAACCCTATAAAATCCATGGGGTTGCCATAGGTTGGCAGGTGGCTTGAAGACACAGACTTATATACACACTCCAGAAACATGCTTGGCTGACTTGGGTCCAAAACACACTGCAGAAATAATCCAGTTTGAGACCACTTTAACTGCCCTGGCTAGGGAATCCTGGAAAATTGTAGTTTATTATGGCACCAAAGCTCTCTGACAAAGAAGGTTGAATGTCTTACAAAACTACAGGTACATTTTCCCCAAATTCCCTAGCGTTAAAGCGGTCTCAAACTAGATTATTTCTGCAATGTGTTTTGGACCCTGGAATCTCAGAGCAGCATTGTGCTTTATTCTTGCATCAATCCCCTTAATCCATTTCCCAAAGCTACTGAGGTCTTCCCTATTGCCCATAATATGAAAATCAAAAACACGCCATCTATATCTCAGTGATTCCCAAACTTTGATCTTCCAGGTGTTTTGGACTTCCAACTCCCAGAAGCCCCAACCAGCTTGGTCAACAGCCAAGAATTCTGGGAGCAGAAGTCCAAAACATCTGGAAGATCAAAGTTTGAAAACCACTAATCTATCTATTTATCTCTCAAAATACACATATACACGCAAACACAAAGGCACAAGTGGGTGAAATTTTCAAGCACAGAATGCCCTTTTGAGCAAATGAAGCCTGCCAAATTTCAGAAATAAATATGAAAAGGCTGGGCAGGTTTGCACTGTTTGGTTTTAAAATTTGGATTTTTCCTTTTGTGGGGGGGGGGGGGGGGAACCCCTCTTTACATCTCTGATTAGTGCTTGGCATATACTAGATGCTGTGTGTGTAGCTGTGACAAGGATACACACAAAGAAGACAGACACAGAGTCAGTATATTCAGAGAGACCGAGATCTACAAACCACGCTGAAATTAAATCAAAAGCCAGAGCTGGAATGAAGGGTGGAGAGATGAAGGGAAGCGACTTATCTAATAGCACGCATGAGACTCGAGACAGTCAGTAGGCGTAAAGAAAATATATGATGTAAGGGATTGGATTTTAGGAAAGAGCTGTCTGGGTAGGAATATGTAAATGTCACACAAGCAAAACCAGAATCAATCTCTCTCCCAACAAGCCTTAGATGTTGGCTGCTACTGTTCCTAATAGATAACAGCTTGCCGCTCACAGAGAATTCCCTGAAACTTTCTTTCCAACATCTCTCCATAAAGCACCATCAATGGAGAGACCTGGTTAAGATATTCCCAGATTAGAAGATACAGCTGACAATCCAACACACCCCGTGCTTATTATTTATATATCTCCATATCTCCATCTATTTCTCTCTCTCTCTCTCTCTCTCTCTCTCTCTCTCTTACACACACAGCTGATTTCCTCTTCTATGAACAGCTTGCAGGAGCTTTCAAAAATAGAAGCATAACGTTGGAAGGGACCCCTCCAGGGTCATTTGGCCAACTCCATTCTGCCATTCAGGAACACAGTATCAAAACTCTCCAAACAGATGGCCATCCAGCTTCTGTTTAAAGACCTCCAAAGAAGGAGACTCCATCACCCTCTGAGGGAGCATCTTCTACTCTCAAATAGCTCATACTGCCAGGAAGATCTTCCTAATTTGAGGTGGAATCTCTTTCCCTGTAGCTTTCATCCATTGCTCCATTGTGTCCTATTCTCTGGAGGAGCAGAAAACAAGCTTGCTCCATTCTCAGTGTGACCTCCCTTCAAATATATAAACAGGGCTATATAAACACCTCTTAATCTTCTCTTCTTCAAGCTAAACATAACCAACTCCCTAAGTCGCTCCTCATAGGGCATGGTTTCCAGGCCTTTCACTATTTAGCTGGAATCTCTTTTCCTGGAGTTTACATCTGTTGTTCCATGTCCTATTCTCTGGAGCATCAGAAAACAAGCTTGCTCTATCCTCAATATGACATCCCTTCAAATATAAAAACATGGTTTTCATATCACCTCTTAACCTTCTCCTCCCTTGGCTAAACATACCCAGCTCCCTGAGCCGCTCCTCCTAGAATTGGTGGTTTCCAGACCTTTCACCATTTCAAAGGAAGGCCATCCACATTCTGCTTAAAATCTCCAAAGGAGACTCCATCACCCTCCAAAGCAACGTCTTCCACCGTCAAACAGCTCTCAAGAAGTTCTTCCTAATGTTGAGGTTGAATCTCTTTCCTGTAGCTTGAATCCATTGCTCTGGGTCCTATTCCCTGGAGCAGCAGAAAACAAGCTTGCTTCATCCTTGACATGGCATGTTAGGAGGTTCAAGTTCATGTAAACCAAGTTTGTTGTTGTGTGCCTTCAAGCCGTTTCCAACTTATGGTGACCCTAAGGCACACCAAACCTATCATGGGGTTTTCTTGGCAAGATCTCTTCAGAGTTGGTTTGCCATTGCCATCCTCTGAGGCTGAGAGTGTGTACATCCTGCCTTTCCTGCCAAAACAGGACATTCAAGGAGTGCAGCCCAAATAAATTTGGCCACAGGTCTTTGGGCCAAACGAAGTTTCTAAACACTCTTCAAAGGCAGCCCCACAGAGAGCATATTGCAATAGTCCAAATGGAAATGGATCCATATCTTTTGTAATGTAATGCTTCTATTTTCATTTCCTTCCTATTTTTACTATTTGTTATCCTAACCTCATGGGGGAAGGTAGAGAACTGCATGTGACTATATGCTTAAATCACTACTCATAAAATAGCAAACAAGTGTAATTGTCATACGACATCACAGCAAAAAAGCTGACCACAGTCAGATAAAAATGTTGCCCCCATCAAGATCAGAAGTACCATATTTAACTTTAAGAGGTGTGACTTCCTGTTTCTACCATATTCTGCCATATGAGATTGTTAATGTCCCTCAGAATTTTCTCTTTTTTAAAATTGTAAGCAGACAGAAACAAAAGAAACGTTCCTTGTAGCCCTCAAATACAATTCTTTTTGGAAAATCATATGCCTTTCAAAAGCTGGAGTTGGAATCAAAGTGTCACCTCAACCATAACTCCAACATATTTATAAAGAAGAAGAGAAATCTAATGAATAAGGGCATTCCAGCAAGGATAAATAAAAAATTGCAAAGGCTGATGTGGACAGTGAAGAATACAGAGAGGTATCCAAGTGAGTAAACATCAAATGAAGGATTATCCATATTTGTGAGGAACTCATTCCAGCAAGAAATTGAACCAGGAACCTTCTGCATCCAAAAACAGCCCAGGCTATCTAGTGCACTGAGCTAAGGAAAAGCCTTACTCTCAGACTGTGACTTGACAACGTCTGGCGCTCCAGATAGGCCACAAAACACAAGCCGGATCTCATTTGGAGGCTTTCTCCCGTCCAAAAGACGAGGACCAGAGCCAGCCAGCTCTTGCTCCTAAGCGGGGAAGGCAGGTACCCGCTTCCTCCGGCTCCCTGCTTCCAGTCTGAAGTCTTTTTCATTAGCTCCATGAGGCGTTCACAAGCCACCCTGCAAACACAGACCAGGCTTTTGTGGTGTAGGATGCTCAGGTTTCATAAGCCATCCACAGTGGCACGTGGAGGGTGGTTGTTGCTGAAATGCTTTCCCCAGCAATCTGGTGGCACAGCAGTTAAATGCTGGTCCTGAAGCCACGTTGTAAGTTAGATCCTGGAGGGCTCCAAGGTTGACTCAGCCTTCCATCCTTTCCTAGGCTGGTAAAACAAGTCCCCAGCTTGTTGGAGGCAATTGGGTAATGCATTGCATGGATCCTGAAGGGCTCCAAGGTCGACTCAGCCTTCCATCCTTTTGTAGGTCGGTAAAACGAGTCCCCGGCTTGTTGGGGGCAATTGGCTAATGCCTTGTAAACCACTTAGGGAGTGCTTAAGCGCACTGATAAGCAGTATAGAAATATACTTGCTATTGCTATCTTTCACAGGCAGGTTCATAGAATCATAGAGTTGGAAAAGACCCCAAGGGCCATCCAGTCCAACCCCATTCTGCCCTGCAGGAGCTCACCATCAAAGCTTTCACCCAGCTTTCTAAATAATCAGGTCATTTTGAAATTTGTTCCTCGCCTCTGAGGTATTAGCTACTCCTCCAAATTTAGTATCATCTGCAAATTGGATACTCTGGACCCCACTTTTGTGTCTCTCAACAGTCTCTCAAAAGAACCCAAGCCCACCCATTTAAAATACAGTTGACCCTCCATATTTGCAGCTTTGACTTTTGCGGCTTTGATTATTTGCCGTTTTGATTGACATGTTATCTCTAGGAATCTCCAGGCCTTCCAGCGCAACTCTGCCAGACGTTGACCATAGAGTTGTGCTGGAGAACATAGACATTCTTAGAAAAATCACTTCTCTAGGCATTTGTAGGTCCTCCAGCATGATTCTAGGATCAACTTCTGGCAGATTTTGACCATTGAGTTGCACTGGAGGACCTGGATATTCCTAGAGAAGTAAAAAGAACAGTGTTTTTGTATTTGCATTTTTTCCACATTCATGGGGGTCCTCCGCCCCTAACCCCAGCAAATGTGGAGGGACCACTGTAGTGAAAATACTTGAAAGAAGTTTTGAGATCAATAATCCAAAAATCAAGAATGAGGAGGGAATACTTTAAAGTCACATTTTTTGGCCACCGTTTCCCCCTGAAATCCAACCCCGATGGATGCTTGGAGTCTGCAGTTGATGGGAATCCATGAGAGATCTGTTCCACTGAACTTCCACCATCTCCTCTTTAAAGCACAGCAACTTCCAATCGACAACAAGTGGAAATATGAGGTTTCCAGCACAAACACTGCTCCTGGAGATGCAATAAAATAATGCAACTTGTATGGAGAAAGACAGCTCTCAGAGGGAAGCAACCAAGTCTACCTCCAGGAATCTGGCAGGGAAAAGCAAAGCGGAGGCGATGGAACTCCTTGCTGGGGGAGATCTGAGTGGCCTCCTCCTTGCTTCCTGTCTGCCAGCAGCCAAACTCTTCTTTATGCAGCCAGACTTTGGCAACTGGATTTCTGCTGAGAAAAGAGCTTGCAGCAAATTGGGGCTATATGTTATTGTTGTTTTAGGTGTTTTGCACTGCTTTCTCTAAACTCAAGGTTGCAATTTATTGTTATTCGTTGTTTAAGTGAGCTTCAAAACAAACATAGCTGTTATTATCTGGTCTTCATTTTGTTGTTCAGTTGACTTGAAAGTCCCAGTCTTGGGGGAAAGGTGAAACATAACTGGTTTTTGCCGAAATCTACCATCATTCTGCATTAGTCAAATCAAAACTAGCTGTTTCCAGGGAGTTGGTTCCTACTTACATAGCCTTTAAGGCATCACCTTCTTGAAATTTGCAAAGCTCACATTGCTACTTCATGAATATATAATAGACCAGCTTTACTTTTCTGCCAAAGGCACTTGCCAATTTGTCATGTAAGAATTTATAAACTTTCTGGCTATGTATTTGTTCTTCTTCTTCATGGTCCACACACATGGGGTTCCCTCTTCCTCCTCTTTGCTGATTTATATTCTGCCTTTTTCCCCAAATACTGAGAGTCAACTTAATGCATTTTAATTTTTTTCAACTGCCAAAATTTTAGCTTATCCCCCCTCAACTTTAATCTCAACTTTGTTGTTGCTGTTAGTTTCCCATAATCAAAAAAGCCCAAACAGGTCACAAAAATACAGTTGGCCCTCCACATTTGCAGCTTTGACTTTTGCGGATTTGATTATTTGTGGATTTGAATAGAATGCCCTCTCTAGGAATCTCTTAAGTCCTCCAGCGCAACTCTGCCAGAAGTTGGCCATAGGGTTGTGTTGGAGAACCTAGAAGTTCCTAGAGGAAACACCTCTCTAGGCATTTGTAGGTCCTCCAGTATGATTCTATGATCAACATCTGGCAGATGTTGACAACAGAGATGTTCTGGAGGGCCTGGAGATTCCTAGACAGGTGTTCTCTCAGGTAAAAAAGAATAGTCTTTTTTTATTTACGGTTTTTCCACATCCATGGGGTCCTTCACCCCTAACCCCAGCGAATGTGGAGGGACCACTGTAACCTGAAAATCTCTTTTTTTTCCCCCAAACACCTGCTCTTTCTGGAAAAGAGCATAACCATTCAGAACCCTATTTTATGGGCAAACCAGTTGGTTTGCCAAGACTTTTG
Source organism: Phrynosoma blainvillii (assembly GCA_026167975.1). Taxonomy (NCBI): domain Eukaryota; kingdom Metazoa; phylum Chordata; class Lepidosauria; order Squamata; family Phrynosomatidae; genus Phrynosoma; species Phrynosoma blainvillii. The sequence goes on from JANUYF010000006.1 coordinate 33,931,907, forward strand.
TCCTCCAACCTTCTATCTCAAGTACAGCCTCAGTTTTCCAGAGATGCAAAAAGACAAGAAAACCACAGGTGTGATGATCTTCTCTTCGCACAACCATATCCCTCAACAATTGAGCTGTTTGAAAGGTGGGCTCTGTCTGGAAGATGTTCTCTCCTCTCTTGACCTTGGCTGCCAAGGTTGCCTTGCCAGAATCATGATGCCATTAATCCCTTAACAGGTAAACAAAGGGACTCTTGAGAGCAGCACACAGGCGTTTGTGATGCAGAAGAGAATGGGTGTTTTCCCCAGAGAAAACAATGAGATCCATTCAGAGCGAAGAATGTGCCATGCCAATTAAATACTTCAGGTTGCATAATTATAATTGCAATAATGAATGGCAAAGAGCATTATTGAGTGCACAATACGATTTTCCTATTCAGTCCGATGCCTCAGTTCCTGTCTTCCTTCGACTAACCTTTTGTGCATCTTCATATCAGATCTTTCTGCAGATTGCTTTGAAAGGGTAATAAGAAATATTACATTACCCGAGTTGGGGAATAAGTTAAGCATCCTTGAACTGTGCCTGTATTTATAATCTCTTCGAGGACTTTCTCAGCAGAAGCACAATGTTCAAAATATATTCAATTAACCTGGAGCATTAATGAAATTTCAAAGTGGCTGGAACATTTATGTGCCCCGCTAAGGCCGAAGCAACAGATAAAGGTTCCATGTTCGCTGGTGTCTTTCTTTGCCTACAATTACAATTCACCATTTGCCTCCTTGGCAGGCAGGAAATTTCTGGCCTTTATTTCCTCCCCTGGCAGCCCAGGAGGAGCTCTGACCAGCTGTTTCTTCACAACTGGTCAACCTGAAGAAATTAAATTGGAAGGCTAACAAAGTTAATTCAGGACAGTTCCGTGCAAAGCTACAGGAATCACCGAAAATCTGAAGGATTTCATTCTGTGGCCCATTTGTGCATACACTTCCCCTTATCCGCATACTTATGCTTCACTGGGTCCAATAAGTTTTAAAAAATAAATTACCTCCTGGAATGTTACCATAGCATTTCAGGCTCCCAGGGCTTTCCAGAGTTCGGCCAGAATATTTCTGAACAGCTTCCAACTTCTATTAACCCGTCTATTGATTTCCCACAAATGAGAATTAAAAAGATCAGAATAAAAAACGCATTTCAGAGGTCATTTCAGCTACATCAGAATACATCACCTACATCACTTGCAAAGGAAGGATGGTGCCAACATGGAGGGGGAATACTCCATATACAAAGAGAGAGAAAGAAGTAACTGGAGCTTCTTTGTCTTTTTGCAACTCAAGTGGTAGGGTCTTCCTAGGATTGTGGTTACTTCACAGGCTTCTCATTTCAACCAGATTACTAAAAAGGAGAATGCTGCTTAAACCCACTTCTTGGATGCAACATACAAGTATATGCAACATGTAAGTATATGAAGCATACAAGCATCTTCTGGCCACCCAAAGCTATCCATTACTATAAATCTTGCATCCAATAAAGTGGACTTTGTCCATTGAAGCTAGAAAGTTCTTCCTAGCTAGTCTCAAGGGTGCTACCAGATTCCTTGATGTCTTCTTACACTATTATGTATTATTCAATAAAAACCTCCTGCAAATAGCCAATGCAGTCTTCAATCGTGATGCATTCGCAGCGGCATCAATGCCAAACATGACCTGAAAGAGTAGCAAATGGTCTAAGGTCTGAAGGTATATTTTTACTCCCCTTTGCACACACTTCTGCAAAGAGCACCAATATTATAAAAGGTTACGCTAAAGAGGTCTGCATTAATGTGCGTCTAAATGCAAATCTGGAGGCCAAGTTGTGCAATGTGAGCAGTACACAAGGGGAATTTTAGCCACATATAGGTAAAGGCTGGCATAAATCCTTTAGCTATAACTGAAAGAAACAAGGAACACATAGGATCACAGAGAGAAAGGGAGGAAAAGGAATTGAGATTCAGCATGTAAAACCGAAATCTGCAGCCACTTCGTGCAAGCAGTTCATGGAAGCTTTTGCTGGTCTTTCCAGTGTCACAAGATTGTTGATAGCTGCAAGAGGCCAATACGGCCAACCTCTGGGCCAACCTGAAAGTCTACTTATAGCCTGAGAAATAAACCTGCACATTTCTGTTCCCTTCTCAACTGCTTGTTTCCTCCCTTAACTTCACAGTCTATCTACCTTAAAGCAGCTATTGCCCCATCTGCTTCTCCATTTTCCTGGAAACAGAAGGCGCTGAAGATTGTCTAGCACAGGCCAATCACTTTTCTCAATTTATTGTTGTTGTGTGCCTTCAAGTCATTTCCGACTTGTGGCAACCTTGTGGGGTTTTCTTGGCAGGTTTCTTCAGTGTGGGTTTGCCATTGCCATCCTCTGAGGCTGAGAGAATGTGATTTGACCAAGGTCACCCAGTGGGTTTCCATGACAGAGCAGAGATTTGAACCCTGGTCTCCAGAGCCACACAGTTCAATGCTCAAACCACTACATATTGGCTCTCAAAGCACCACTAAAAATGGTTAAAATCAGTATATGAGAAAGCACATAGAAGGATGTTAGCTATTTTATAACCACAGAATGAGCATGAAAGACTGTTTAGTGAATGAAATGTGGCAATGCTAAGCCTCAGCATTTTCAACTATACTATTGTTTTAAAGCATGATAAAGCCCATAGCATGGCGCTCCTCTGCTCATGGCAATAGCCACTACATCAGGTGTCTCTACAGCACTTGCTCCATGTCCACTGGAAATACAAGCTACCCAATTTTGTTTGCCTCAATGGCCAGAAATCCTGAAGTCCACTCCCAGCTTCCCCAATATGGGTTTGGCAGTCCCATGCAAAAACCTATTGTCAATATTCCCAGATTCTCTCTCCAAGTTGAATGCTCCTTCAAGAACATCCTACCCTTCAGGAATACAGAAGTGTTTTGCATAGACCCCAAGCAAAGGAGAAAGCCTGGATGGAGGTTGAACAGAGCTGCGTAGACTGGAAGCAGCCATAGCCAACTGAATTCTGCGATGCTTAACTGATTCTCCTCTTGCCAACCCTCCATGCAAGTTTCAACGCACCAGAAGCGAACAACAGTACAAAGCCAAGTCTCTCAATGCAACCAGCACCATCCAACAAAGTTAAAAATCCCACTGGTGTTTCCCCCCCACCCGACTTCCTATAGACTGTTGAGTTTTGTTTCATTTCTGGTTTTGCTTGTTCCAGCAGAACCGCATCCAAGCTCCAAGGCTCTTTGCTATATAGCAAGATGGAACAAGGAGGCCAATTTCTTTTAAAACACCAACACATTTGACCCAGGGAAGTTGGGCACACGCATGCACAAGAATATCAACAGGCTCTGCTTCACCCTCCCAGCTACTGAGAGCTTACCTGTTTTTTTTCACACCTGCTGAAGACTATGTGAAAGCATCCTACAGGTCAATCCCCTGGATCACAATGGGGGAACATAATGCTCTACCAGGTGTAAATACACTCCCTCTGCTCCCCACTGGACTAGAGGCGGAGGCACCCCACAGCGTGGTCGTTTAGTGGCCAAGGGAGAACATGGGGAGTGTGCTGGCAGTATTGACTGTGTTCCTGCATGTACAAGGATGGCATCATTCTCTTGAACCTCCAGGTATCATAGAATCATAGAGTTGGAAGAAACCACAAGGGCCATCCAGTCCAACAGCCTGCCATGCAGGAATGCACAATCAAAGCATTCCCAAGAGATGGCCATCGAGCCTCTGTTTAAAGACCTCCAAGGAAGGAGACTCCGCTGCTCTCCAAGGGAGCATCTTCCACTGCCAAACAGCTCTTACTATCAGGAGGTTCCTCCTAAAATTTAGGTAGAATCTCTTTTCCTATAGCTTGCATCTGCTGCTCTGGGTCCTATTCTCTGGAGCAGCAGAAAACAAGCCTGCTCCATCCTCAATACCCAGCTCCCTAAGTCTCATCATAGTCTCCAGACCCATCACCATTTTGGTCACCCTCCTCTGGACACACTCCAGCTGCCTGCATCTCTCCATATGTCCACTGCCAGGACATCACCCATATTCTGCCCTGGCCACTAAATGCTGGGGCTAGTGGTGGAATCTAGCCAGTAAGAAGGTATTTGGTGAGGACAGGAGGTTATCACAGATGGAGATGCTAAATAGCTCTATTTGCAGCAACCAGAAAAGGACACACATGGTCAAATTTGCAATGACTCCCATGTTTGTCACCAACAGGATTCCAGCCACAGTGTTCTCATGTCAATGCCGCCACCACCATCATGGGGTTAATTTTGCAAAGTTACATATCTATGCCCAAGGGCACTTGGCTTGGCCAGAGTCTCCAACCCTGGCCTCTTTCCATTCCTGTGGGCTTGGCACATTTCCTCCGCAGCGCACAATTGTTATGTTTTCTCAGCAGCTTAAGACAAAGAGTGCTGACCACAGCTCCAGGCAATCTCTAGTTGTTCATCCCCACCCCCACGCACACCCTCGCTTCCTATTGAATCAATTAGCGACATTAAATATTTAACACATTAGTCTTATTCCACTGCACAAAACATCTTCCGCCAGGCTCAGGCAGAGTAAGTGCAAGACAGGAAATGGACCAGAAGTGTAGCAAACACAGAGCAAACAAAGACAAAATGAGCACTTTGTTGGAAGATGAATGTATAAACAAACAAGAGAATAGCAAGTCACAGCTCTCTGGCTTGAAAAAAAGAAAGGAAAAGGGGATGTCTGGTTGTGTGTGATCTGTTTCCCATGCACACTTCTGACAGGCTCCAAATTTTCAGAGAGACCATTCGGTTGAAATGCAAGACTTATGGAGTAGGAACCCTACTAGCACCTCTCATCCGTCTTCCTCCTAAGGTTGGGTGAAATGGGAGCCACGTCCAATTTTGCTCCAGCAAAGAAGCAGAGTTCCTCCATGGCAAAGGAAGAGAAGGCAATACCTAGTCCCTGGGCCCAGTGATAGTGACATTAACCTCTCTGGAGGCGAGTAAAGCCCATTGTTTTATGAAGGTGTGAAATAGTACCTCTAGATAGAAGCTCTGTGCCCGAAGCAAGGGCACCAGCTGCAGGTAATAGTCCAGCCTCCAGTGACACGGATGCTTTCAGCTGGTCAGATCATGACCATCTATCCCACAGACAAGATGGTGATTATATTTATTTATGACCTGCTTCCCCCAACCCACCCAGTCTGGGACTCACGGCTGTTTACAAAATTTAGCTTTTAGATACTGCTCAAAAAATAAATTCCACATCACACGAAAGTTTAAAATGTAAATGAAACCAACTACAGAATTAAAAGCTGTTGAAAGTGTGACCACAATTTAAAAGGAAACAAATGAAGATAATAACAATAACAACAACACAGTTGGCTCTCCATATCCACAGATTCCTTATCCACGGATTCAGCCAACCACGGTTTGAAACTATTTTTAAAACATATAAATTCCCAAAAAGGCAAACTTTGATTTTTGCAATTTTATATAAGGAACATCATTTTACTATGCCATTTATGGGATGTGAGCATCCACAGATTTTGGTATCCATGGGAAGTCCTAGAACCAAACCCCAGCAGATACCAAGGGATCACTTTAATAATGCAAATAATAATAAATCAGACAGAGAGAGAACCACAAGTGTACTTTTCTGTATTCTGAATCCCTCTTGGAAACCCTGCAAAGGCAGAATGAGGTAAGCATAGAGGCATCCTCTCCCTCCTTCGTGGTCACTTACTGCTCTCCTGCTTTCTCTGGACATTCAGACCAGCCCTTTGGTCACTGGTGCTGGCCATAACCCCTGAGATCTCCATGACTGATTAAACGCCAAGAGGGTGCGCCACTGGCATTTCTGCTTGCCAGCAGGTACTTTTCAAGGCTCACCATGTGAAGAGAGACGAGCTGCAGGAAGCAGCTCTACGGGCTGCAAAGCTCCAGAGAATATGAAATTGGGCTGAAAGAAAGCACTGTAGCCTGCCATCATTTAACTTAAGAGCAAGGAAGCTCTAATACACGTTTTGAAGTCAGAAGGCTTTCGCGGTGAACTTTTGATTGCCAAGCCAGCTCTGCATAACATGGATTTTTGACAGTAGGGTGTTCTTGTTTTGCAGACGCTAACACAGCCTGAACTCACTTACCCCGCTATTATGAGAATGACACTGGCGCAGGGACTCTCCGGTACAGTTCGCCTCCTCCATGAATAATCCAACTGCTCTTAAAAAAAGCATCTCTGCAACGGGATGCGGAGTTGCTCTTCTTGCCTTACAGCTTTCAAAATGGCGGGCTGGGAGCTAAAGGTTGCGCCATTTGCCTCTGAGGGCACTGCCAGCGGTCTTAAAGCCAGGGAAATATTTAAAGGACTTCAATAGAAAGAGCTAGTAAGGTATATGCTCAACTATTAGTCAACCTCATGCATTAGTCGAGGGCAGGTTTGGGATCCATGGATAAGTTGAGGGTAAAATTTAAGGGCATGTAACAAAGGATTTGAAGGATGAACCAAAGGGAAACAATGCCAAAGAACTCGCAAAATTCCAGCAGGCAAAATAACTGTTTGTGCTCGCATTAAAGTCTGGATGGATGAGAGAATAGAGAGGGGTCAATATTTCCAGGGCAGATTACGCTCTTTCACCAGGGGACAGTTCATCTTTTATATGCATTAAAGTACAGAACTTACATTGACCTGTGGACAAGCTGACTCGGGTATTTGGGGGTCAAATTTTTGACTAGAAGTTCTACATTTATACATGAGTATATATAGTACTTTAGAGATGGCACCAGAACACCACCCCTGTCCACCCTGCAGTGGACCTGGCCAATTTTTAAAAGTATATTTTTATATCTAATTTGGAATGACACAAAGGTAAGTGCGAGACTGACTAAGGATCCAGCCCAGTTGTCAAGCCACACTTCCATTGCATCTGATTGTTTGCCTTTCGTTCCGATAACCACTTTGCACCTCTTTGCTTCCTAATTGGCTAAGACCTGGCATACAAAACCCAGAGATGGAGCAGACCACAAGGTCATCTCCTCCAAGTCTCTGGATACTTACAGCATCCCTCACAAGCCTCATAAGAAACCACAGTAATTGGATGTGTACCTTTCCTGTCCCCAAGGCAATTTGTTTTCTTCTGGTTTTACTACTAATATTTTTCACGCAATTCAGTTAACCAGGTATGCTTCTGCACCTTAAAAAAACCCATCTGATCCTGCCCTTTTCCATGATCAGAAGGAAAATGGGGCCTCCATCCACTTCTCAGCCTTTCAGATATTTAATGACCTCTTCCACACACGTCCATCCTCCTACAAATAATATTTTCTAAATAGCAGGACTCAGTACTTCAGCCTCTTCAGTTGACTTCTGAGCTCTGCCCTTTGCTATCTTCTTTCACTTTCCTATAAAGATGCTGTGCATTTTACTGTGTTGTGTCCTAAAACAAGGATGCCAAAAGAATGGACCTGTAAATCCACACAGAAGCCAAGTATTGTGGATTTTTAAAACATTTATGCCAACATTTACACCAAATTAAGTTTATGAGATCTTTATACGGATATCGCTTTTGCTGATTAACGTTGCGATCCAGTCTAACACTCAGATTCTTAAACTATAGAAATTTATAAGTTAAACACTTTAAGATGTAATCAAACTGCATGCAAATATTATTATGCACAAACACAAATGAGAAAGAGTTCCAGAGATGACTTTTGCATGCTTCTCAGTATACACTAGGAAGCTCCAGGAACATGGAGGTAATTATAATTTATTATGATATATGTGTGTGTGTTCAAACATGGGTACTGTCATTCCTACTCGGCATTTCTCACTACAAGAAACACAAAAAAGTGAATGGCACATAAGCTATGCATTCGTATTCCAGTGCAGGTTGAGTCTCCCTTATCCAGAATTCCAAAATCCAAAATATTCCCAAAACCAAAACTTTTTCCATGGGTGGCCAAGACAGTGAGTGACACCTTTGTTTTTCCGATGGTTCAATATACACAAACTTCATGCACAAAATTATTTTTAAAATGTTGCATAAATTTACCTTCAGACTCTGTGAATAAGTGTGTATGAAACACAAATGAATTTTGTGTTTGGACTTGGATCCCATCTCATTATGTACGCATATGGAAATACAGGTATTCCAAAATCCTAAACACTTCCGGTCCCAAGCATTTCAGACAAGGAAAACTATACAGTGGTCTCTCCACATTTGCTGGGGTTAGGGGTGAAGGACCCTCGTGAATGTGGAAAAACCACTATTATTTTTACCTAAGAAAACACCTCTCTAGGAATCTCCAGGTCTTCCAGCGCAACTCTGTGGTCAACACCTTCCAGAAGTTGATCACAGAATCATGCTGGAGGACCTACAAATGCCTAAAGAAGTGTTTTCTCTAGGAACTTCCAGGTTCTCCAGCACAATTCTGTGGTCAACTTTTAGCAGAATTGCACTGGAGGACTTAAGAGATTCCTAGAGAGAACATATTAATCAAAACCGCAAATAATCAAATGCGCGAAAGTCAAAGCTGCTGCAAATGTGGTGGTATATTATGACAAGTTAAGGGGAACTTTATAGGGTCTCTGCAAAAGAAAATTTACTCTTCCCTAGATTCAGAGATTGACCCAAGGATGCAAGAAGTAGTCTGTTAAATCTTCCGCAGTAATTTCTCAGAATGCAGTGCCAAATTTTGGGAGGCTCATGAGAGGTGCCCGCACTCACTTCTGCTTTCCAAGGCTAAGCTTCTGTTTAGCACAAGATCTCAGGGGATGCATCACCCTTGAGGAAGATGTATTGCAGATATACTCTGATCTGTTCAGTTTGCCTAGATGCTCAAAATCCAGCATTACCACAATCTGGTCTAGGACAGCAGGAGCAGGCATAATGGTTGACATTTCCCATTGACTCTGAATTAGAGCATCTTCTAATGAAGCTCACTTCAAAATCATTTTAAATCCATTTGCTCATGTCAACATCAATGTACTCAGCATTATCTACCAATTAGTAAACCGGAAAAATATTCTTCAGATAATCTGAAATCGCGGTAAAATATTCAACATGCCATTCGTTTACAACAAAACTGCCCTATAAAACGAAATTACTGGAACCAGCTGTCACACACCAACACATTTAAGGGTACACAGCTATTTCCCCACCTCCTTCCCGAAAATGTTCCAATCCCTGACTGTAGCTGAGTTGATTAATATTTTGAAGTGCAGACTGCTTTATCTGTTCGCTCTCGCTCTCTATGCAACAAACCAGCCACCTTGTCTTTATTGATGTACGAGGTAATGAGGAACAGTTGTAAGGATTTTTAAATCATTAGCTCAACCTAAGCACCATACAAGAGAGCCCAGAAAATTCTGCAGATCAAGCTGTTCAGGCTTAAGTTTTACAAAAAGTGTCACAGGAACACAGATTCTTATTAAGATTCCACAGGATTTAAAGTCTGCACATTGGAAGAAGCCAATATAACTCCCTTCCGACCCACCTTTTCCTCCAATGCTTATCAAGACCACCTTTAGAGCGTCATCTGCCCATGTCAATGTGGAAAAAACAGCAGGAACATGCACGTTCCTGGCCATACTTTTCTAACTTTGTTTTCTTGCCTCTCTGTGTGTCATTTTCCATGCCTTTCGGTGTAAGGTGAAGCTTGTTAATTTGCAATATGCAATGCTACAAAACAGACATGCAAGATGACGGCTCCATCCAAACAAAGCCAAGCCACCATTCGGTGTTACGAACGAGATTCACTGAATCTGTACATTCCCCTCCAAGTTCTCTAGTTGAATCTGTCAAAACAAACCGTTTGCCTTAGACTGAAAGTGGAAACCAGGAACTGACAGCTCTAAATCTGGTATACACAGAACTGTATTTTGCAGTGTTCAGATCCAACAGCAAAACACAGTTTACCGTGACAGAAAGAACCAAAGCATGCAAGGAGAGAACCAAGGTTTGCTTCATATAACGGTACATATTCCAACAGACCTTAATCAAATTTGCACAGATTTTCAACAATGCATCATGCTTTTATCATCGGATGCTTCGGAGCTGACAATGCTGATGCTTGTGGAAAGAGCTAATGTACAATCCTGAATACTAGCGGAAGGCAATACAGCTGCTCCTCCGTTTTCACAGCGGATCCATTCCAGACCCCTCCGCAAAAACGGAAACCCGCACACATTCAAGCCCCATAGGCATGAATGGAGGCACGGGGGCATGTGCCGCGGAGAGCATACCCCATTGTATGCCCCCTCCATTTGTCCCTCGTGCGTAAGTGAAGGATGCGGATCTGAAGTCCGCGGAAACGGAGAGGCGACTGTATATGTGTTAGATGCATTACGATACAATCTGGAAATCACTGACATTGAGGGAAGGGATGTTGCCTTCGGTGGATTTTAAATGAAACTGCATTAACTCATGGAGAAGAGCTCCTACATTCAAAGGGAACCAAGATCAGAGTTAACATGATGTGATCCAAAAGAAGCATGCTCAAAGGTTATTTCATACATTTGCAACAAGAGAATGAATCAAAAGACATGCTAGTCCAAATATCCCAAGATGGGGTACTCCACACATCAACTCGCATCTCAAGTACCACTCTTCCAAGACAACGAGTTAAGAGTTAACAGTTAAGAAGGATCGCCACATTGAGCCAAAATTACCTCTAGAATTTATGGGGATTATATTGTAGGAGTAAGGTGAAGCAGTCTACATACCAACTTGTATCCAAATCTTGTCAATTGCCAATCTCCAAAGACGATGACCCACTTCCCACTGAAACATGCACAGTTAAGAAGGGTAGCCACGTTGAGCCAAAATTACCTCTCAAATTTATGGGGATGATGTTCTATGAGTAAGATTAAATCCATCCACACACAAAAGACATCTCCCTATATCTGTGAGACTTTCACAACCTCACCCACCACCGAGGAAAAAGAAGAAAAGAAACCACAAACCCATTACTAGTGCAACCTACAACAAGCTTTGGAATGGGTGGAAAACAAATATATCTTGATTAGAAGGTTGCTGGTCTACAGAAGGACTGGGAATCATGTGTCCTTCAGACATAGTTGGACTGCAGCTGTTAATAGCCTCTGAGGGCAATGGTTTCTTTTTGGGAATTTTTTCCAATTCCCCTCATGATCTTTAGCTCTCTAACTGCAACACTTATTTGAAAAGGTCTGGGAGGCTAAGTATCAGAGTCGTTCCAAAACGACATTCCTCAAGTGTAGACTGAATTACACACCAACACTTCTAGGAATATGCCCTTCCCTTCTGCATCCCAAATATACACCCTCCAAGCTTGAGTCACAAGTGACACAACACAAGATCTTGCTCACACATTATCTACCTTGTTTTTTGTGATCAGCGCGGCTGACTCTTTGCCTAGGTCTGCTTAAACAGATGGTTCCAACATCTCACCATGATCCATGCACCTTTGAATAGGAAAAACATTCAAAAGAGAAATATTGGCAGATCCCTGAACCCCCAACCTCCAAGACCTCCATTTATAATCCTCCTCTCCAATGCTGCTCAATGCTTTTAAGTATATTGGTGACAAATATTATTATTTGTCCTCCCAACAAATCTGTTTGAATAATTCTTCTATTTAAATAAAGCAATATTTCAAGAGCTGGCCGCCACTTAAGACCCTTTCAGCATTTTTTCACTTTAATGCACTGGTTATAAATAAACTACATCAGAACACATTCCAGGCATTTTTCTTCTTCTTCTTCTTCTTTTTGTTTAAAAAAAAAAAGCTTTCTGATTATGAAAGACGGTTTTGAAGGTCTTTTTCCCCCAATGCCTGCATCTATCATTTTCAAAATTCCTTACTAGTGGGAGCATGTTTAATTCTTTAGTAGAGTCTGCCAAAGGGAGCTTCAGCCAAAGAGTACTTCTGTTTTTGCTTCATCAGACTTTAAAATTCAGAAGTCTGAAGCGAGTCGTATGCCAAACACACACCAAACATCTGTTGGAATCCAGCACATGTTTCCGTTACAAGGGCACTCTGGATATAAATTCATCTGAAATCACCACTAATCCACAGATACTTCCTACCAGCTCAACAATCCGCAAGGCAGTTCTCTCACCACAGATGTGTAACCTTCTTATAGGGACCCTGCTCTTGAATTTACCAAGCTAAATTTATCCAGAAGACTGTTGCTGTCCTCTGAGGTGGAGAGAGTGTGACTTGCCCAGGTCAACCAGTGGTTTTCCATGGCTGGACATTGGTCTCAGAATTGTAGTCCAGCACTCACACCATGACACACGCTGGCTCTATCTCATCACAATACAGTCGCCCCTCCGTTCTCATGGACTTGAGGTCCACGGTTTTCCATATTCACAGAGGGCCAACCTCCATTAAAATCAATGGGGCACACCCCTTTCAAGCCTATGGGGCTTGCATATTTGCAAATCTCCATTTTTGTAGGGTGGGCGAGTCCGGAACGGATCCCCCGCAAAAGTGGCGGGTCAGCTGTATACTTGACAAAAAAAATGGCACCTAAATCTATTTTGCTAGTTTTTTCTTTTGCATAGATCTATTATAATCTCTGCTTCTGGGGGGGAGAGACAAGGTTTACAGAAAGGTAAGCCGTGTTCCCAAGTACAGACTACCAAATCTGGTGATTCTGTAATTACTGACATCCTCCTCCGTTGAGATTATAAAACAGTGTTCGCACATGCTTCACCGTGACCTTTACCATTTGAAAAATTGGGATGACATCATGAAAGCTGGCATTGCTAGGAAGCTGAATTCTGTGCCGAATGCAAACTTCCATATTTGCACAGAATGGCCACTGTGTCTGAGGTATAAACACACAAAGGCATCACATAAAGAACATCTATTTGCCACATGTGGGTTTATGTTACTCTAAAAAACATCCCACTAGCATGTTATACAATGGTACTCAAATATGTTCCGCAACCTCTCTATGGGTCAAATCTAATCCAGCACCTCCAGATAAATGGCAGTTGGGGGAGTAAACATACACCAAGATGAATGTTGGCCATATTCCCAAGATTGTTTTCCCCATTTAACATCAAAGCTTTTTACACAGCCATCACTTCCCTATAACCTTAACATCCTTCGTCTAGACTATTAAATTTGTTCCCAAACTGTCTTTATAATGGAAACCAAGAAATAACAGAGACTGGGTCACTCAAGTATGTAATACCAAGGTTTCCGCCATCCTCAATCCCATCTCTATTCCCTTTATGCTCCCTCTGAGCCTTGAAACATACTCCAAAGACCTATCTTTAAGGTGTCCATTCAACGCAACAAACAGGGAGCCCCAAACTTTGGCGCATACCTCCTTCTCACTCTCTTCCTGATTTAAAAAAGATCACACAGCCAACACAAAAAGCTATCTGCATCTGCTGTAAGCTAGAAAGCACTGGGCCATCAGTTTCGGGTATTTTTAATTCATATGAGAGAGAGGAATAGAATTCATGTCTGTGCAGAAAAACGGGGGGAACCCTAAGAGACTTTGAAAATAAGCCTTTAGGATTAGATATTCATTACCTTTTTCATAACACTACTGAATTCATTCCTTTAAGCAGAGTAGATACACTTCTTGCTTCAGATCACACATCTGTTGACTATGCAATCACATTTCAGTAGGACAAGGTTGGTTAAGAGAACTTGATCTGGTGCCGCAACACTGAATTCCCACCTCTGCGCATGGCGTTCGAGGGGGACCCCTCTAAATGGAAAGCAAAATGAGGCGTTATGCTTGAGCTCTCCAGCTTTCCTTGAGGTGGCTGTAATTCCACCGTCTACCAATGCCAGCAAAAGAAGTCCCGCAACATGTGTCTCCAGACGCATGTGTTGGGCAAGTGGGTTTCAACACTCCCCATCACTTTTGTCCCAGTCAACAATTTCCATTCAAGACGGGTCCCAAAACCAAATAGGAATGGTGGACAGCTCCCCAAGGGATCATCACACTACAAGCCAAGACCGTCCTCTTGGACAACAAAGTACACACATATACACAAACACATGTGGGGAAACCCTTCAGCACAATGCATGAATGAGAGAACAATGGCCGGTGGGAGATATTTTATAACCAAAGACTATATTTACTGTTATATTCGTTGTTGTTCTTGTGTGCCTTCAAGTAATTTCCGACTCATGGCAACCCTAAGGTCAACCTATCATGGGGTCTTCTTGGCAAGATTTGTTCAGAGGAGGTTTGCCATTGCCTTCCTCTGAGGCTGAGAGCATGTGACTTGTCCAAAGTCATCCAGTAGGTATCATGGCCGAGCTGGGAATCAAACTCTGGTCTCCAGAGTTATAGTCCAACACTCAAGTCATTATACCGTGCTGCCTCTCACTGTTATGTTTTCTATGTTATTATATTTACTGTGCTTATTGTGTTATTCTATTATTATATTTACTATTACAGCCAGTGTGGTATAATGGTTTGAGCGTTAGGCTATGGAGACCAGGGTTCAATTCCCCGCTCAAGCATAAAACCCATTGAGTGATCTTGGGCAACTCACACTCTCTCAGCCTCAGAGGATGGCAATGACAAAAACCCCTCTGAAGAAACTTGCCAAGAAAATCCCATGGTAGGGTGGCCTTAGGGTCGCCATAAGTCAAAAATGACTTGAGACTCACAACAACAACATTTACTGTATTTCCTGTAGCACCACAACAACCAAGAAGCTGAAGCACAAGCATCCATGGGAGACCCAACATGATGCAACTTTGGCCATTCTTCCATTGCAAAAAGTGAGGAGGAAAACACACCCCAATATTTGTAAACTGTCAACATGCTCCCTATACTATTCCCTATTCCTCTAATGGGTTTTCTTGACAATTACAAGGCATTTTTCAAGGACTTCAAATGTCATGGTAGGTCATGGTCACTGAAATGTTTCCCCAATTAGGCCCATAGAAACTTGATATTCAGAAGAAACCAAATAGCTCCCTTGAAAAAATACATGCGACATCTTAACATATCCATCACTTGATTATCTTAAAGGGCCGAATGAAACAGAATAGACACAAACAGAAAGCCAGTTGCCTCCATTTGTCTCAAGATTTTAAGGGAAAGTTTTGTTCCATTCACTACGTTGCCCCAAGAAGTGTTTATTTGCTGTTTTCCTTGGGCTGGTATTAAACTCCTACTAATTAAACAAGCCACAAGATCTAAATCCTGATAGGACATCCAGATCTAATTAAAAGCTATTCAAAAAAGATGGTATTTTACATATCCGGGGGAAAAGAAAGAAACCTAACCTTTTAAACCATATTGCACTGAAGTAATGTGATCTATTGACATCTCAAATTATAGTATGCAAATTTTGATAATTCAATGGTATTTATAAAATTCAAATCAAGTAGCTCACCAGTACTGAGTACACACTAAAATGGCAAATTTCAAGAGACTACGGAAATTTGTTCATAAGCCACGCAGTCCCATGAAATGCCATATCTATCATCAACTTTTTAATTACCAATTGATCAGCATGTAGACGGTGTAATAGCTTTCAGCTTTTAATTACAGAACTATCAAAATCCCAACCAAAAAAGGGGATCTCCAGAGATGAAACTGTAATGCTTGATTATTCATCACTGCATAATGAATGATTTGTTTTTAAACAAGATGTCAAGTTCCTTATGTAATCCATCTGGATGTGTTACTTCACAGGACCCACTTTACCCATACATCTCAAGCATCAACCCTCCCCTCCGCCTTTCTCCAATGGTGACTGAAAATTTTGGAGAGGATTCAGACATCATTCCAAGACAGTGAGATCATTAGGAGCCCAACAAACCGCATCCCTCCGCTGCAAATCCAAGAGGCCCCACCAATCTCTCCAGCCTCTAGTCTAGATGATCAATGCAAACATTTTGGAAAGATTCCCACTTATTACTCTCCAAGGAACTGTTCTGTGCTCTCTCCTGGAATAGCTCCTGGAATAGTACAGTACATGGTTCATGCATTTCTCAAACATTTTGGAAATGGAAAAAAGGCAAGGATTACTTAGGTATGGATGCAATATAGAGTTCATGTAATCTAAGGAGCATGGTAGTAATTCACGTTTCAATGAAGGAGTGGCATAACTAATAGAAGTATCAAGAGAATTTGGAAGACAGAACCAGCCTTTTCCAACAGAAAGATCTGATGTAGACAAATTCAGAAGTAGTTAAGCAAGGCCATAGCAAAACTCACAGTCCACAGTAGGATGACCCTCGCTTGATAATTCGTTTGAATATTGCAAATTTAGAATATGGTTCACGAAGGCTTTGTCTCATTATGCAGAATATAGATTTTGCCTGAGCAGGAGGGATGGAGTCAAAGCTTTCAGCTCCTTCTGCTTTAAAACTTCAAAATGGATGCAAGCATTCCCCATGGAGGAGTCAACTGACTATCAGAAAGCAATATATTTGTGAAAGCGTTGTCCTTGTAGCAAATTGGCATTTCCATGCAACTGTGAGTCAGTTTTTTTCTACTGAGCATTGAAAACTCATGAATGCTAAAGGAGGGAGAAAATCCCACATGCATAACCCTATAATATATGCAGGATAGTGATACTAGATACCAAAGTTCCCATAAGATGGGTTAAAATAAGTATGTGAGAAGGCACAAAGACATCAACACAAGCAGCTCACAAAATGTGCATTGACCTGTGAGATCAAACATATGGAAAGGTCTACTTTTATCACTATGTTAAACTAAGCAATTTATATGCCACAGTTTTTAACAGCTTCAAGCTTCTCTTCTGTAGTATATTTTGCACTGCAAAAGAGCAGCAAGTCAATGTGAAGTTGAAGACTTTCATGGCTGGCATCCATAGTTTTCTATGGGTTTTTTTTGGGGGGGGGGGGGGGCCACGTTCCAGAGGAATTTATTCCTGACATTTCGCCTGCATCTGTAGTTGATATCTTCAGAGGTTGGTGGCATGGAGGTGTGTGGGGTATATATATCTGTGGGACCCTTTGTTTGGGAGGAAGTGGTTTTCTACATGTTAATGGTGGAGTTAGTTTGTGTATTGTACTGGGTTGAATGGCAAAGCCCGGAGGTGAGTTGTGTGGAGGTCCACAAACACCTGGACAACTTCAACAGAAAAGAAGAAACTCTGAAAGTAAACAAGGTATGGCTACCAGGCCTGAAAAACACCAAAATCAAGACTCAAGAGAAACAAATGAACACCATCCAGGCTCAAGAGGTTTCCCCGCAAGGCAATGGATTACCAATTAAATAGACACAAATCCCCCTCGCATATCCTCCACACAACATACTGCATATACTCATGTATAAGTCTAGAAATTTTCGTCAAAAAATTGACCCAAAAAATCTGAGTTGACTTATCCATGGGTCAATGTAAATACTGTACCTTAACTCTCATAAAAATAGAAACCAACCTCTGGCGAAACTCAAGAGTGTAATCTGTCCTGGAAGTACTAATCTTCCTCTATTTTCTCATCCATCCATCTGTCCATCCATTCGTCCATCCTTCAGTGTGAAAACAAACAATTATGTAATTTTGTAAGTTCTTTGGCATTGTTTTCCTTTGCTTCGTCCTGTAGATCCTTTGTTACATAGCCCTAAGTCTTTGTTGTTGTTGTTAACTTCCCTCAAGTCGATCTGGACTCATGGCGACCCAGTGGATGAGACATCTCCAAGACTCTCGACTTATCCATGGGACATATCAAAATCCATCATTTTGCCCCCCAAACCCACCTTTGACTTATACATGAGACTGACTTATAGTCAAGTATATATGGTACTCCAGGCTGCACCATTCAACCCAGTACAACACACAAACTAACTCCACCATTAACATGTAGAAAACCGTTTCCTCCCAAACAAGGGTCCCACAGTTATATACCCCACACACTTCCATGCCACCAACCTCTGAGGATGTAAGCCACAGATGCAGGCAAAACGTCAGGAATACATTCCTCCAAAACGCGGTCACGCAGCCCAAAAGAACCACAGAAAACTATAGCAGCAAGTCAGTCTGATACTCCTGTGCTGCTCTTTGTTCAACAATAATCCAACATAATAATATAATATGGTTTATTTATATACAAAAGTAAAAATTACAACAAGCTAAAACATAACAATAACCCAACAAATGAAAATGATAAAGACAAAAACACAACAGCAATAATTAATACAACTGAATTATTAAAATTGCAATAAAATTGCAAAATTATTATTAGATATTAAAAATTAAAATTACAGTAAAATAACAAATACAAATCTATGCCGCGGATGGTGAATGTTCTTTCTTCACCCGGGAGGTCCTTAATCTCATGTTCAATTAGGGAGATCAGATGGGTTAGCTCGCCGGAAGAGTGTAAAACCCAACAAAATGATGTACAAACATTTTTTTTTTTAATTGCACCAAATGTGCTGGATGGCGTGGCAAACGTCTCCTTTTCCACCATGCACTGAAGCTGCCTTTGCCAAACTGATCCAAACAGCCCTGGTAACCCTCTCTTTCAACCTCAGTTTCCCATCTGCAAAATGAGAAGAGCAGCTTATCTCATGGGCTTTTTGGTACACTTCCCTCCTCAAAGGCCAAAGTGAAAGATAAGCATCGCCTTTGTCTCGGCAAACATAAACCGATTCCTAAGAGGTGTAGATTCTGCTAATTCTGACTAAACATTGGCTGGCAGATCAAGAAAAGCTTTCATCGCATGGCTACTCCCTGCAGGTTTCAGAGGGAGGCTTTCACCTTCAAGTTTAATTAAATTTCCCTACATTATTAGCAAACCCAAGTATCCACCCCTTTGAAAATATTTGTGGGAAGGTGGCAAGCAATGCCCCAAGTGCTGGAAATCCTCCAAGCAAAGAATGAGCTCCATCATGAACAGACAGGTAAATAGAAAAGCATCTTGCCGCACAGGTGATAAAGATGAATGACCATAGATTAGTAAGTGGATTTTTAACAGGAACCACTCAGATTGAAGTGTGTGGGTTTTTACATCATTGGATAACGGCTGTTCACATCTGTCCACCAGTTTGCTGGGCTTCCCAAGCAAGTGCTTTTAGCCGCCGCCACTATGTGAAACTGCTTCTCTCATCAAATATCCCCCAAATGGAAGTTATTGTGGGTCTACCGTGCTGTATTTCAATTAAGACAACTGATCTACTAAATAAGGCTTCGAGAATCAGCTGAGAAACCTCGTCCAACCTATTTATGTAGATGTCTCACGCTGTTCTAAAAATACGCAGCAGCTCCGAAAAACACCAGAAGCCCTGGGAGACTTTACTGGAGATAAATTTCAAAACACTGCTTAGTAAAAATTTATGAAGAGGAAAGGGGAGGGGGGAAGAAACCTCACCCACAATTTTAAAGAGGGAATAATTAGACATGCACAAAGAATCACATCCAGAGCACGACATACATATGCTTTCCAGACCAGGTTTAGGACAAAATTGTACATATGCAGGATGACAGCACCGTCTATGCAGAAAATACTGCAGAATTCAGGCCCACAAGATTGCTGGGAGCACCAAAGATGCTGTTCTTTTTGCTTTCCTCCTCCTTCTTATTGGTTTTGTAAAGCAACAACATGTAGTTCAGCTTAATGAGAATTGGTGAGGCTCAACAGCACCACCAGTTAGGACCAGTGTCTTTGAGCATTACCACCAGTTAGCAAAGCAGGTGAATCCCTGGGACTTCAGGTCAGAAAAGAAGGAGACGACATTTCCTACTGGGAAAGGTTCAGGTAACTGGTTGAGGCTGTTGTTGTATGCTTCCAAGTCACTTCTGACTTATGGCAACTCCAAGGTACACACGCATACACAAACACATGTGCCCTTCAATGCAATGCAAGTGTGAGAGAAGAATGGCTGGTGGGAGATATTTCAAAAGGAAGAAACAGAACCAAAGACTGTATTTACTATTATTGTTGTTGTTGTTGTGTGCCTTCAAGTTGTTTCTGACTTATGGCGACTCCAAGGTGAACCAACCACAGGATTTTCGTCGCAAGATGTATTCAGAGGAGGTTTGCCATTGCCATCCTCTGAGGCTTAGAGACTGGGACTTGCCCAATGACACCCAGTAGGTTTCCATGGTGGAGCAGAGAGAGATTTGAACCCTGGTTCCCAGAGTTATACTCCAACACTCAAACCGTCGTGCCATACTGACCAGTGGAATTATTACACAGCCAAGACCTAGTGCATGGCTGGGCAACGGTGGGAGGTTAGGAGGCTGCAAGAGCCCACCCAGAGACCCTGAAGGGGCACACCATCATTCCCTTTGCACACACAAAAAACAATATTTTGCCCCCAAATGCCCTCTAGGGTACATGGGGCACATTTTCACCATGCTGTCCATCTTTCCTATGCCATTTTGGGTCAAAAAAAGACCGGTCCTGGGCTTAAACTGACCCAAAACATTGGGAAAATGCCCCAACACACCCAACTTGCATTTGGGGTAAAAAAACAAAAACAAAGAAGAATGGCAAGACCCCTGGAGGCATTCAGGGAGGGCTCCAAATGTGGTGGAGATGCCCTCCGTACCTCCAGAGAGCATTTTGGTGAGGGCAAGAAATATTTTTGAATATTTTTCATGAAAGGACAAAATTTGGTTACCCTTCAGGTGCTCTAGGAGATACAAAAAATAATCCCCAGGCCACACTTTGGCCATCTCTCCTCTAGTGCCCAAGATAGCTGCTGTCCTTTCTCTTCCCTTGAAATCCCTCTTCATTTTGTGCTCTGTGTTTGAGGCTACAATCGGCCCTCCATATCCACTATTCTTTATCCACGGGGTCAAGCACCCACGGCTTGAAAATATTCATATATATATATATATATATATATATTCCAAAAAGGAAACCTTGATTTTGGCATTTTATATAAGGGACACCATTTGACTATGCCATTGAGTTTAATGGGACTTGAGTATCCCCGGATTTTGGTATCCACGGTGGGTCCTAGAACCAAACCTCAGCGGATACCAAGGACCCATTTTATAAGCAGCTAGGCAAAGACTGCCCTATTCCTAAGGTCTGAAGACTCCTGGGGCCCTTTAGGTTGAAAACAAACCAGATGATTTAAATAAATTAAAAAACAAAACTTTTTAAATGGATAACATTATGCCTGATGCATCTGAGAGGGACTGAATGAGTTCCTTCCCGGTCAAGTGCAAGCTACTGCTCACAGATGGCCACCAATGCTTACCTGCTACCAAGAAGAAACAGTCAGTTGTTTTACATAATGGGCAAAAGGAAGAAAAAAAATCTCTTTTTTCCCCTCCTGAGAAGCCCCCCATTACAAGGCTCTCTGAAGCCCAGACATTTCCCACTGCATTAACAGACTCAAAACTTAATAAGATTCCATTTACACAAGGAGGAACACGGATGGGAGATTCATTATGCAATTGTGCATTCAGAACTCTCCTGGGGTGATTTAAAAGCTGCATCATTGGTTCAGCAATAAACCCTCCATTTTATTAGGCTCAAACCATATTTCTCTGTTACAATAAACGAGTTGCCGGCAAGGATTTGTCAGCTCTGTCCCCGAGACTGGGGCTGCTTTCAAATGTCAACTTTGTCTCGTTGCACAAAGTCATGGCGATTCATCTTGTTGTGGTCCAGAATTGCCTTTCCGTGGCAGCTGTTCAAAGGACTTTTTAACATGATGGCATCGATGAGTTTGATTGCCTTGGAGGTTTCATGGAAAGAATGGTAATTGGGACAGAGGGGAGAGGACTCCCATAGAAGGACCCTGGTAAAAGCCAACACAGAGCAGGGGATGGAGATCACTAGATCATGCTTTGGTAGCAGCATCAGCATCCCATGGAAATTTGCAGAGATAGCTATCCACAATACATGACCCCCAAATGCAAAGAAAACAACAGAACAGCAGCTGTGCAACCTGAGTGTAAGGAATTCAGGTCTGAAACCTGGACCGAAGATTGCCCAAAATACATGACCCCAAATGCAAAGAAAACAACAAGTGCCGTGTCCAAAACAAACCATATATCAATGTCAAAACAAGAGACTTGCTAAAGTAAACAAAAACATTTTGAACCATACAGGCAATATTGAAGCCTTCTTCCAAAATGTGTCAAGAGATTATTGTTTTCCCCTTTCAACAACTTTAGGATTTCCATTTTAGTGGCCACATTTATAGATTATTATTCTTCCTTATGCTGGAGAAAGTTGCTGTCTGCATTGCCTGTTGCAGGAAAGCACAGACAGCTACAGTAGGGCTGGCTAGAGCAGAGTCCCATTCTTTCCCAAATCAAGGTTTATTGCAACATCTACTGCAGACACAAAGCTGCAACCCAATCTCCCAGGTCTGTGCTTCTGCAACTTTCCTCCACCATCATCCCCAATGCTGCTAAAAAATAAATAAATCTCCAGCTAGATAAAAGGAAAGGAAGGGTTGAGTAGACCAAAAAAGACTTTGCAAAAAGAAACTTCTTTGTCAGAGGCGTTGCTAACTGCACATTGTTCACCATATGCAAAAAGTAATATGCACTTTTCAAACAGAACATGTATGTATATTTCCATTTTTTGTGTATGGCTGTGAAAGCTGGACACTAAAAAAAGCTGACATGGGGGGAAAACAAAGTCATTTTGAATGTGGTTCTGGAGTAAATTTCTAGGGATAAAAAAAAGAAAAGGAGCAGGTTTGAAAACAAATCAGGCCTGAGCTCACTAGTAGTAAAGATGACTAAACTGAACCTATCATACTTCAGGCATCTGATACAACATTGACAAAGCTGGTAGTGCTTGGAAGGCAGTGGGAAAAGATGAAGACTGCATTACAGGTGGTCTCCATTGACTCCACCAAGAAAGCCATGGATGCTGCCCTGAGTTTGCAAGACTGAGTAGGGCTGATGACCGGGAAAGTCTCTCATTTATAGGGCTGGCATAAGTGAAAGTCAACTTGATGGCAGATAACAAGAACAATGTGTGCATAGGGAAGTGTGTCAACAAAACACACACCTATGACCCAGAGACCTTCAACTGTTGAGTGTCCCTCCAGCCCAAAAGGCTACGGCAGCGGGGGTCTCTCCATAGCCTCCATCCCAGAACTTCTTCCAAGTCTGGCTCTACCATTGTTGGGCTTCCACCAGGCAGCCTCAACTTGCATCATTCCATCTAGGTGTGGTGTTTTGCTTTGTTTTTAAGCATGCTTGATGTATTAAAATACTGCTTTGGGATTTCTGGGTGGGCAGAAGAGTGATTAATACATCCTCAGCCAACGGAGAGTACCTGAAGAAGCAGCTCTGCAGCTGCAGCAAGCCAGGAGTGGCTGGAAAAACAGGCAAGCCCAGGCGAGTCCGTCTCGTCCAACCTGTTCAGGCGTAACACAGGCTATGGAGGTGTGGATGTTTGTGGCATTTCTTGTCCCTTCCAAGCCCCCATAACTATATTTTGACACTCTCTGGGGAAGACTTGGGCTAGAGTACAGCTGGGAGACAGATTTGGGTGTAGTCTTCAACTAATCTCAGCGCCTGCTCATCTGAAACTCAGGGCATTTCAAGCAGAAAGAAAGATGTCAGAAGGAACCACATCTGGAATGGGAATGCAATGTTAGAAGAGAATCATATCTGGGATTAGAATGCAATGTTGGAAGGGAACCACACCTGGAATTACAATACAATGTTAGAAGGAAGCCACATCTGGAAATAGAATGCAATATTAGAAGGGAATCATATCTGGGATTAGAATGCAATGTTGGAAGGGAACCACACCTGGAATTAGAATGCAATGTTAGAAGGGAGACACATCTGGAAATAGAATGCAATATTAGAAGGGAATCATCTGGAATTAGAATGCAATGTTAGAAGGGAACCACACCTGGAATTAGAATGTAGTGTTGGAATGGAACCACATCTGGAATTAGAATGCAATGTTAGAAGGGAACCACATCTGGAATTAGAATGCAATGTTAGAAGGGAACCACACCTGGAATTACAATACAATGTTAGAAGGAAGCCACATCTGGAAACAGAATGCAATATTAGAAGGGAATCATATCTGGGATTAGAATGCAATGTTGGAAGGGAGCCACATCTGGAAATAGAATGCAATATTAGAAGGGAACCACACCTGGAATTAGAATGTAGTGTTGGAATGGAACCACATCTGGAATTAGAATGCAATGTTAGAAGGGAACCACATCTGGAATTAGAATGCAATGTTAGAAGGGAACCACATCTGGAATCAGAATGCAATGTTGGAAGGTAATCACATCTGGAATTAGAATGCAATGTTAGAAGGGAACCACACCTGGAATTACAATACAATGTTAGAAGGAAGCCACATCTGGAAATAGAATGCAATATTAGAAGGGAATCATATCTGGGATTAGAATGCAATGTTGGAAGGGAGCCACATCTGGAAACAGAATGCAATATTAGAAGGGAATCATCTGGAATTAGAATGCAATGCTAGAAGGGAACCTCACCTGGAATTAGAATGTAGTGTTGGAATGGAACCACATCTGAAATTAGAATGCAGTGTTGGAAGGGAACCACATCTGGAACTAGAATCTAATGTTGGAAGGGAACCACATCTGGAATTAGAATGCAATGGGAGCCACATCTGGAATTGCAAAGGTAAAAAAGGTGTTTATCTAGCAAGGTCTTTCCTTTCACACAGCCATTACAAGCAGGGTTTCCTAGGCTGTTTGCTACCCCCAAGTTTTCTCCTGAAGCTACATAGGCCCATAAGCTTCACATTACATTTTTCCCAAAGGCCTAGATTACAGAGGTCCACACACATCTTTAAGAATTCAAATACAAACCAGTTTCCAAATGGGATGCTCAAAAGCCTCCTTTTGGCATCCAGCAATCTCCAAGTATCCAATCCTTATGTGCAAATTATTTCTATTCCTTGCCAGCATTATTCTCACACTTGCTCCCAATGTTCTGCAAAATATGCCATCTGGCAGTCGCTGGGCTTTAAAATATATATTACATTAAGTAGGTATATTCTATTTTAAAAGATTATGTGAAGCCATTCAGGATATTTAAGAACTTTAAATCAACCTAAAAGTGATTACTATGGACAGAACTCATGAGGCCCAGCTTAGATGTCGCATTAACCAAGCAGTCAGATCTATTTAAAATGAGTGATGTTTCTTCCATATTTCGCTCTCTTCAAGGGGGGGAACCCTGAATATAGCCATTCAAAACTATAGTTGCTGCTCCTTTAAAGAAAATGCTAGAAAAAAACCCTAAAAAATCATTTATTTGAACAACAGCTGGAAGACTTTCACAGCAATAAGGCCCAAGAAGGATAGAAGAAGACCCAAGATGGTGGCAGAAAAGAAACCTAAGTGATTGATGGCATTAAGTAAAAGTATTTCTGAATCCAAGAAATCAAAGGGATCTCACCCAGCAACCCAGGCCTGGAGAGAGAAAATTGGGGATTTATGTGGCAAAACTGGAACAGAAGAGCTTCCCTGGCCAACAGAAGACTCCATCTCCAGTTCAAGATCTCAAGAAGCAGAGCAATGGTTGTGATGGAGAAGGGTTCTGACCTCCTCAAAAGCTACTGCCGATCACATTATAAGGACAAAATGGGGTTTCTTGGACCCAATGCAAGCTGCCAAGAGTTGGCCATCAATACTGGGTCTAGTAGTATGTACAGAGATCTTGTAGGACCTTTGAGACTAACGGAAAGAAAGAGGTTGGCAGCATGAGCTTTCATAGACTTAAGTCTATTTCTGCAGATGCATTTGGTAGACTTGAGTCTAGGAAATCCCATACTGTTAACCTCTTTCTTTCCATTAGTCTCAAAGGTGCTGCAAGATCTCTCTACATACCGATTCCACAGACTAACATAGCTATATCTATGGGTTTAGCC
Source organism: Phrynosoma blainvillii (assembly GCA_026167975.1). Lineage (NCBI taxonomy): Eukaryota > Metazoa > Chordata > Lepidosauria > Squamata > Phrynosomatidae > Phrynosoma > Phrynosoma blainvillii. The sequence goes on from JANUYF010000006.1 coordinate 33,957,692, forward strand.
CAAATTCAAGGAAAACAGTTCTGCCTAGGGCTTTGGGTATGGAGCATGCTGCCAGGACAGCCCTGGGTTGGGTCATCCATTAGCAAGCTGGACAGCAGTGCCCCAGACCTATGACCTGCCACCTTTAAGGTAATGCCCAGGAGCTCCCCATCCTTGGCCACCCTATTGTTCAGAAATCTGTGAAGGACCCTTAATTGCTTATTTTGTTGGACGCTACAGAGTTAAAATCCATGCCGACTTCCTTCTCAGCGGGAGGTCATTTAGGAGTGAGCTGTACTTTTCCTACTGAACTACAAATCAAAACTCCCCTACACATCAATTTAATTCTGGGCCCCCGCTGAGTAATAGGTACTAAGGAACCGTGCGCCGTTTTCCCGGACTCTGCACAGCATGCTTAAAAACTAGGGTGGCACAAAGGGAAAAAGGGAGGGGGGGGGAAGAAACCTGAAATCTGTCTACAGAACTGGAGTTGCTGCTAAACTGACCTAGATTTCTGGGCTCCATTAAAAGCGAGCTCCGAGTGAGTCTACTGGTGTCCTCCCACCCAAGTTAAGGAAGAGACCAATTCCACCAGTAGTCCCATCCAAACTGGTCCCCTAAAGCAAGTTTGCAGCCGACAAACTCGGCATGCACCCTGCAAAACATTCACAGCTTTGGCGTTTGTGGAAAGGCCCCCTGCTTAACTCCGTAGCCCCTAAAATCACAGTTCTCCAAATGTGATATTTATACAGAACGACATTGGTGCAATATATCGATGCCAAAACAGCAGTACAAATTGGTCTTGAAGACTCCTTTCTTCCCGGCCATCGTCTCCACCACCCTTCCATGCCGCCCCCAAATCTTTTCTTTTTTTTTAATTAAGATAAGGGAGGGAGAAAAGGTGGGTTTAAACATGGAAGTTTTCAAAGATGTGCTGACATGTCAGAAAAAAAAATAAGAAAGGAGAAGGACGTATGTATTTCAGTAGGAAACAGCTTGCACTGAAAACTTTGCTTATTTCCATCTCAGTAACCAAAAGAACAGGCTATTCTTCAAGGGGAAGGAGGAGAGTTTTGAATCAGAAAGAAACCAGTCCTGAAGAAATAAAATAAAATAAAGCCCTCCTACCATGCAGAAAAAAAAATGTGTAATTTAGGTAAAGCAGCATGCCTTTTGCTTATTTTGCAAACTATCTGGGATGCATAAGAGGTTTTATGGATTCCTTTTCCTATCATTGTGACTTATGCTTCATGGCATGCAAAAAGAACAGCTGGGAGGAAAACTATCTGAAATTGGGGCATGTTGCTTCCGTACTGCAGAAGCTCCAGCAGACAGACCTGAAAGTGAAAACTGCATGAGTATTATAGATTGCTTTTTGGACCATAGTGGCCATGATCCCTGGAGGGTTCTGGGATCTGTAGTCTAATACACACACACACACACACACAAGTTCTGGTACTAATCTGTACATCGAAATTAAGTAGAGTCTTGCCAAGATAGACTCACCACACAGAGATGAGCATCAGCCATGCTTGCTCTCTGCAGGAACTTCTAAGGCAGGGGTAGGCAACCTTTCCCCTTTAAGGGCCAAGGAGGGACTTCAGCTCCCAGAAGCCTCAGCCATGTTGGCCAATAGTCCCATGTTGGCCAATAGCTCCTGGGATTCTGGGAGCTGAAGTCCCTCGGCCCTTAAAGGGGAAAGGTTGCCTACCCCTGTTCTAAGGCAACATCGCCTCTGTGCCTCTTCCATCCTATTTTCTTTCTGCTTTGGAAAGGATGGAGTGCTTCTGGCTGGTCCTCACCAGCAAGTGCTCCCAAGCATCCATGCTAGCTCCTCTGCCCCACTGGGCACCTTTGGCCATGACCAAGCTGAAGCCACTTCCAATCTTGGTGCTCAGACCCCTAACAACCTGCCCCACATTTGCCCGTTGCACAATCACTTTGCACACAAGTGCCACCAGCATCACAGGTCATCTAGTGCACTCAACCGTCCAGCTTTGAAAAACTTTACTTGTTCGGCTAGATGAAAATGGGCCCTGTATCTAATCTAATCATCAACTTGACCCACTTAAAACAATGAGTAAATCATTAAAACTACTTTAAAAGGTTCTGAAAATATATTAAACAATTTAAGAAGTTTTTTAAAATGCCACTTATAGCTGTTTAAAGGGTTTTAATTTATTTCAAACCATGCACATTTGCAGATCTGTATAAAACCAAGTACAGTTGGCCCTCTGCATTAGCAGCTTTGGCTTTTGTGGACTTGATCATTTGCAGTTTTGATTAATAGGTTCTTTCTAGGAATCTCTAAATCTTCCAACGCAACTCTGCCAGAAGTTGACCATAAGAGTTGTGTTGAAGAACCTAGAAGTTAATAGAGAAAACACTTCTCTAGACATTTGTGGATTTTCCATCATGATTCTATGGTCAATCTCTAGCAGATGTTGACCATAAAGTTGCACTGGAGTTCCTGGAGATTCCTAGAGAGGTAAAAAGAATAGTGTTTTGTTATTTGTGGCTTTTCCATATTAATGGGGGTCTTTCACTCCTAACACCAGTGAATGTGGAGGGACCACTGTAGGTCCCAAAGGCTTTAATAAAGAACCAGGGGTGCAACAACAGATAAGGCTCTGCTCCCACAGACACCTATGTCACATTGCCCCGACTGATGGGACGTAGAGGAGGTCCCTTCCATCAGAGCCTCAGGCAGGTACATAGGTGAAGAAATGAACACATGAAGCTTCCGTTGCTCAATCAAGTTCAAGACTGTCCACCATAATTGTCTCCAGGTTTTGCATAGGAGGTCTTTACCAGCCCTCCCTGAAATCAAGGGGGACTGATGCTGGGGACCTTCTCCTACATGTGAGCCATTCATGCTACCATCCAGTCTAGGCATTAAGATACTGGGGGAAGAGAAGGGAGATGCTACAGGACCAAACCCATGAGATGGTTTGAGTGCCAGGCTATGGAAGACCAGGATTTGGGTCTCCACTCAGCCACTGAAACCCACTGGGTGGCTTTGGGCAAGTCACACTCTCAGCTTCAGAGGAAAGCAACGGTGAGTAAATCTTGCCAAGAAACGTCCATGGCAGGCTCACTGTAGGGTCACCACATTGGAAATGACATGAAGGCACTCAACAACAACACAATGGAGCAATGGATCCAACGCAGCCTGCCATGCACACCTTACCTAAACCACCTTTTTATGCAACCCATTAACTAAGAGCTTTCTAATAAGCAACTAGATTCATTGAGCCTGTTGTCGATTTCTCATCCATGCACATTGCAAGTAAATGCATGCTCGAAGCGATGCCTCCAGACAAGTGTTTACTGCGATTCACACGATAGTAGCCCAGGCCCGCCTGCGACGTCTACCAAGGAAATGCAACTGACATTGCATTGTGCTGCAGGAAAACTACCCCCTCCCATAAAAAACAATATATTTGCCATTCTTCTGAAAAACCCAGTCCAGGTGAGCTCAGTTAATCTGTTCATAACGCTCACGCAAATACAGACGTGGAGCCGGAGACGTTATAGCTGTACAACTGTAAGGGAAACACTGACAAGACTCTGGATGATATTCAGGACTGCTAAGAATAAAACCAGGCTGACAAGTCTACATGCCTCCAGCAGACATTAGAAGGTCAAATGAACAGGAGACATTTAAGAAAGAAGACACAAGAGCTCTTTGGAAACACACACACAGAGATATTCATCTAACAAAATCTACTTTGCATTAGGTAGTTCCAACTGCTTCACCCAAAGAACATAAGGGATATGGACCCAAGAAATTCAAATTTTAAATAGTTGACACGTAGCCAAATGAGATGCCTTTGGGTAATTGTGCCTTCTCATATTTAATCCATAAACTGAGATTAAATCATCAGCCCTGCCAAGTTATGGGTGCGGGGGGGGGGGGGGGGGAGGATTATTATTTATTTATTGGATTTATAGCCTGCCTTTCTCCCAAAATGAGATGGCTATCTATCTATCCATTGGAGATTTAAAAAGCAATCCAACAGCACTTCTCCCAAGTTTGCCCTGGATCTAAGAAGGATGCAGTTAATCACTGAAGAGATAAATATATTTATTTAAATGATTAACAAACAGAATTGGACTTCTGCCTTCTTCAATTGCCAAGGATGAAACTGAGCTGTATAGTAGGCAGCACTTTAAAACACAATGCTATCAGCATTCTTAGTGGATGATGGCATTATCCCCATGGCCTGGCTTGGCTTTGCCCATAAATTGCAGATGACATCCTGTACACCTGAAAAATAATAATATTGAAAGACCAGCAGGTGATGTTTAAAACAGTAGGCCCTATCTATCTATCTATCTATCTATCCATCCATCCATCCATCCTGACCTTGCTGGGGGTGGGAGATGGAGGCAGGGAATAGCAGGTACCTATGTGGAGTTCCTTTGCTATTTATTGTATTCTATTTTATTTTTATTTTATTGGATGTATATCCTACCTTTCTCTCAAAATGGGATTCAAGGCAGCTTACAATAATTTTAAAAAGATACAACCAAAACATTAATTACAAAAGTTAATTACAAAAATTAATTAAACGAAAGTTAGGGGCACAGGACCACCGTGGATGGAGAAAAACTGCAAATAACAAAAAAAAAAAACTCTCTAGGAAACTCTAGTCTAGGTCCTCCAATGCAACTCTGTGGTCAACATCTGCCAGACACTGACCATAGGATTGCGCTGGAGGACCTACAAATGCCCAGAGAAGTGTTTTTTCTAGGAACTTCTCAGTTGTCCAGCACAACTCTGTGGTCAACGTTTAGCAGAATTGCACTCTGGTTTTCCCAGGGCCAAATTAGAAAGAGTAGCTAATACCCCAGGGGAGAGGATCAAAATTCAAGAAGACCTGAATAGATGAGAAAGCTGGGCCAAAGCTAACAAAATGAATTTCAGCTGGGAGAAATGTACACTACTGCCCTTAGGCAGGAAAAATGAATGCCTAGATATAGGCTGGGAGACACTTGGCTTAACAAGATGACATGTGAAAAGGATCTAGGCATCCTAGTAGACCACAAGTTGAACATAAGTCAACGGTGTGATGTGGCAGCCAAAAAGGCCAATGTGATTCTAGGCTGCATCAATACAAGTATAGTGTCCAGATCAAGGAAAGTCATAGTGCCACTCTGTTCTGCTTTGGTCAGACCTCACCTGAAATGATCCTGCATCCAGTTCTGGGCAACACCATTCAAAAGGATGTTGACAAACTGGAGCGTTTCCACAGGAGGGCAACCAAAATGGTGAAGGGTCTGGAAATGAGAAAGCCCTATCAGGAGAAACTTAGGGAGCTGCTGGGTATGTTTAGCTGGAGAAGAGGAAGTTAAGAGGTGAGGTGACATGATGGTCATGTTTAAATATTTGAAGAGGTGTCATGTTGAGCATGGGGCAAGCTTGTTTTCTGCTGCTCCAGAGAACAGGACACAATGGAGCAATGGGTGGAAGCTACAGGAAAATAGATTCCAGCTCAGCATTAGGAGGAACTTCCTGACAGTGAGAGCTGTTCAACAGTGGAACACAGTCCCTTGGAGATTTTGGTAGAGCCTCCTTCTTTGGAGGCTTTTAAACAGAGGCTGGATGGCCATCTGTCAGGGGTGCTTTGATTGTGAGTTCCTGCATGGCAGAATGGGGTCTGAGTGGATGGCCCTTGGGTTTTCTTCTAACTCTGTTATTCTATGCATTCCTCTACGGCAGAAGAGGGTTGGATGGATGGCACTTGGGAGTCTCTTCTAACTGTTATTCTATGCATTCCTCGATGGAAGAAGAGGGTTGGATGGATGGCCCTTGGGGGTCTCTTCTGTTATTCTATGCATTCCTCGATGGAAGAAGAGGGTTGGATGGATGGCCCTTGGGGGGTCTCTTCTGTTATTCTATGCATTCCTCTATGGCAGAAGAGGGTTGGATGGATGGCCCTCGGGAGTCTCTTCTAACTGTTATTCTATGCATTCCTCGATGGCAGAATAGGGTTGGATGGATGGCCCTTGGGGGTCTCTTCTGTTATTCTATGCATTCCTCGATGGCAGAAGAGGGTTGGATGGATGGCCCTTGGGGGTCTCTTTCAACTCTGTTAATCTATGCATTCCTCTATGGCAGAAGAGGGTTGGATGGATGGCCCTTGGGAGTCTCTTCTAACTGTTATTCTATGCATTCCTCGATGGAAGAAGAGGGTTGGATGGATGGCCCTTGGGAGTCTCTTCTGTTATTCTATGCATTCCTCGATGGAAGAAGAGGGTTGGATGGATGGCCCTTGGGGGGTCTCTTCTGTTATTCTATGCATTCCTCTATGGCAGAAGAGGGTTGGATGGATGGCCCTTGGGGGTCTCTTTCAACTCTGTTAATCTATGCATTCCTCTATGGCAGAAGAGGGTTGGATGGATGGCCCTTGGGAGTCTCTTCTAACTGTTATTCTATGCATTCCTCGATGGAAGAAGAGGGTTGGATGGATGGCCCTTGGGGGTCTCTTCTGTTATTCTATGCATTCCTCGATGGAAGAAGAGGGTTGGATGGATGGCCCTTGGGGGGTCTCTTCTGTTATTCTATGCATTCCTCTATGGCAGAAGAGGGTTGGATGGATGGCCCTCGGGAGTCTCTTCTAACTGTTATTCTATGCATTCCTCGATGGCAGAATAGGGTTGGATGGATGGCCCTTGGGGGTATCTTCTGTTATTCTATGCATTCCTCGATGGCAGAAGAGGGCTGGATGGATGGCCCTTGGGGTTTCTTCCAACCCTATGATTCTATGAAGCAGGATTCCTTTGGGGAAGGGGTGATGCTTCCCAATATATGGGAGCCTCTGAAGGGGTCCCTGGAAGACCCTTCCTCCTCACAGATGCCAATGGGGTCCCCATCCTGAAAAAGACTGAAAGCCGGATCTCAAGCGTTTTAACTTGCAAGACGTTCTATTTAAAAAATTCACAGGAGATTGCCTTGAAGACAATTTGCTTTCCACACAAATTTTCAGCTAAAGAAGAAGAAGCAGCAGCAGCCCTGCAACATTTACCAGCAACTAACTTCAGAGATTAATAGCACAAATATTTTAAAGCTCTCACACACAGCGAGAGAGGCTGCATTGCAAGCTCATTTACAAGACAGAAATGCAACAACAAGCAGTTTCTCATGCTTAATCCGATAACTCTGATGTATCTTTTGAGACTGTTGACTCCAGCTCATATTTCTATTTTCGAACAGGCAGAAGGAGTTTAATGGCTGTGCATTTCTCCCTGGGCTTCTCCCCAAATGGGCAAATGTCAGGGACCGCCCAACAAAGAGGGTCACCTCTTCATTTCCCTCTCTTTAAATCTCTTTAAATTAAGTGCCTAGTCTCCTTTGAGGAGCAGATGGGAAAGAGCTGCCTCCAAGGCTAGGACCAAAGTCAGCCATTGCAGATGACCGCGGCTGGCGGAGGTTGGGGTTGCTTATGATTTATTCAACATGTTTTGGGACTGCCTTTCAAGGCCAAGCCTCCTGAAAACGGTTCCAACAGCACCATTTTAAAACACTAAAATTTAAAATAGCAACTAACTAAGCAGCAGTATAAAACTATTAAAGCTGCTGTAACAATTCTGATTCGCAAAATCAAAAAGGATGCTTGGTATGCAATTTCCTACAGTCCTGTGTAAAAATCCTTCCAAGGCCATCTACCTGATCTGGACAATATAGGTCTGATCTATCCCAACACCTTAGAAAGAAAGAAAGAAAGAAAGAAAGAAAGAAAGAAAGAAAGAGATATCCAAGCAATGCCTGAGCAGTGAAATCTACTCTATTCATTGTCTTGTCCATTCATTTTAATTCATCTTGTTGTATGCTTTTTCTTTTACAGTGCTGGTCACTATTGTGTTGTTGTGCTCCTTCAAATCATTCCCATATTATGGAGACCCTAAAGCAAACCTATCATGGGGTTTTCTGGGGCTGAGAGTATGGGACTCACCCAAGGACACCCACTGAGTTTCCATAGTTGAGCAAGGAATCGAACCCTGATCTCCAGAGTCTTAGTCCAATATTCAACCACTATACCATGCTGGACATAGACCATAATTAAAACTGACTGATTGATTGATTGATTGACTGATAAGTCAATCAATGGAAAAGAAGATGAAAAGATAGAGGGATTGTCCCAGGGAGCCCAATGAGATGAAGGAAAGCAACAAAAGATTCAGGACAGCACAGGTAACACAACATGGAACTAACATGGCGTGGGGGTTTTAGGGTCAGGGTAGGACTCTGAAGAGTAAGGTTCGAATCCCCGCTTAGCCATGGAAACCTACTGGGTGAGCCACCTTCTCTCAACCTCAGAGGAAGGAAATGACAAAATGTAGGAACTCTTCACACATTCAATGTAGATACAACACACAGTGAGCATGCCAAACCATCTCAGAGCATAAGCTAATTCCACATAGCAAGAGAGGTACAGAAGGAGGTCCAGTTTTCCACCTTTTTAAATTGCTCATTCGTATGCATCACATCAAATTCAGGTGTCAAGTACACCTGAAAGAGTCAAGGAGCGGTCTTGGTTGGTGAGCCCTTCGAAAATATAATCCTCACTAGTACACAACAGAAATGACTACAAATCCACATATTGCTCAAAATTCAAGTTGGGGAAAAACACATGTGTGTCAAATTCCTAGGGACCTCAAACTAGGGCTAGTTGTTTTTGTTTGTTTGTCTGTTTTGCAGCTATAGTGATCCCAAAGTTATACTAAACTATACATTGGCTGCTTCATTAACAATGGGTTTATTTATTGAAACTAACAGAATACTCTTGACATCCCAACAGGCCGACTTACAGCCTTGGAGTGGGTCAAGGGGTAGACACCAGATTTACAGATGACAAACATTACTCTTAACTAAAGCAAACCCAATGAGTCAATGGGATTTGTTGGTATTGGCAACTGAGTCAATGGATCTACTCTATTTGGATTTACTCTGTTTGGAATCCAACAGGATTCTGGCCCAAAACCCTCTCTTTCTCCGCTTTGCCACACTGAACTGACTTTCCTACTATTCACAGACTGATGCAATATTTATTTCAAACCATCTTTTCCTTAGGTACAAGGAAGAGCACTTCACTAAGTGCAATGGAACCACCAAATATCCATAGATATTATCGCAATCTCGGTTTGGTTTCTCGCTCCCATCACAATGTTTCAGGGCAAGTAGTAATACTCACATCAAAATTCAATAAAACCCATAAATAATGCACATAAATGTGCTGGAATATAATACCAGAATTAATATTTACCCTAATTATAATTGCTTAACCCCAATTACCTCAACCTCCACTTTAATTTCTAGTGTTCTTTCCCACTTTTGCAGATCTCCATCCCTTCTGACATGGAAAGGGCCTTTAACCTCATTTGCCGGAGTATTTTATTTCTACCCATGGAGAATTCTTACAACAGAGAAAGAGAGGTACTGCTTTTGCAGAATGGGGGGGGGGGGGACCTCCAAATTTTAACTGGTCCAACAGGCAGCCATGTAAACTTGCTCACAGGGTTTCACATCTCCTGAAAATATCAAACTCCAAAACCCAGATAAGATAAAGCTCATGTTTTCCTAGAGAAGGTAGCTGCCAATATAAACACAAGCATCAAATGGGTTTCTCATCACACTCCCTTCTCATTTTAGGGGATGTTGGATGTTCACAAGATAAGAATCAAGCAGGACAATTCGGTGTCCTGGAAGCTAATCACTAGCTCAACCTTTCAAGAGATAACTCAAACGTAACCGAGGAGCATTGTAGCTTTGAAGTCCCCATTTTTCAAACCAAGTATTTCAGAGAATACCTGTTTTTTCTCCCATCCTCAGAAGAAAAAACTAGACAATGCTAGAAACCTGAATCTGAAAGAAGTGACTAACAAACCCAAATTATTTTTCCAGCCCATTTTCTCATTCCCTCCACTCCATCTCCCCAAAGGCCCTTCTTTTGTCTACCACAATCTTCATGTAAGTGGCATCAAATTTTTATTTGGAGTGAGGGATATATTCTTTCATCCATTGTCAAACTGCCTTCCTGGGAAAGCCAGGCTCCCCTTCCCTCTCCTTCCACTAAAACAGTGATTCCCAAACTCTGGTCTTCTGGGGGTTTTGGACTTCAACTTCCAGCAGCCTCAGCCATCTTGGCCAATGGTCTAGGATTCTGGGAACTGAAGTCCAAAACACCTGGGAGGACCAGTTTGGGAATCACTCCACTACAAGGCCAGTACCTTTGCATTTAGATAAGCATTGGGCTTGTAACTGGTTTCTGTGGAAAGCTTTGTACATATATTCCTTCCTCTTTCCCCTTATGTTTCCAAGTTGGTTTAATTCAGTTCATGCTTTTAACATGACAACTTAATTGTTTTTCTTTCCTTTAATTGTTCTTCACTGTTATAATTGATTGGTTTTTAGTTGTTTTTCATTTCAATTATGCTATGCACTACTCTGGGTCTTACAGTTGGAGAAACAGATCACACTCTATCAAATCTTCCTTTTAGCTGGGAGTTGTACGTGACAAACAAAATGGTGCTCTATCATGTTCCCTTCCCCATCTGCCCTGAATCAAACTAATCCTGGGTACCAGTCTCCCTCTCCTGAATTGTTCTTTTCAACCAGTTGCTTCCATCATGACACCCATCTATGCACCAGCACTCAAGCTGCCATTTCCAGGCTACACAACAACCATCCTTTCAATGCTACAAGAATAATTCCTACTCTGTGCAGCTTAAATATAACATACACTTCCACATTCATCCTGTCAAGATTTCTATTTCTGGGGATTTTCGTCCACTCCACACAGAACTCTAAATGTCAGACAATGCAACTAAGCAAGCAAGTATGTGCATTCAAGGTAAGGGAAATGGCTCCAGAGTGCCGCACACTCAGACCATGAATTACAACCCAACATCACTGCATTAGTCTGGATTTTTCATTTCATTTAATAGTCCTATGGAATGCCCTTAAAGACATGGGAGTGCCAACCCATCTGATAGTCCTGATGACGAATCTGTACTCAGGACAAGAGGCTACTGTCAGAAGAGAAGATGGAGAAACAGAATGGTTCCCAATTGGCAAAGGGGTCAGACAGACAAGGTTGCATCCTTTCACCCAATCTATTCAACTTTTATGCAGAACATATTATAAGAAAAACAGGCTTGGACACAGAAGAAGTAGAAGTGGAAATAGGAGGGAGGAATATCAACAATCTGAGATATGCAGATGACACCATAGTACTAGTAGAAAACCTCACAGACCTGGAACACCGACTAAGTAAGATCCAAGATGAAAGTGCAAAGGTAGGCTTAATGCTGAACATAAAGGAAACAAAAATAATGACCACTGAGGACCTTCACAAGTTCAACCTAGACAATGAAGAAAGAGAAATAGTAAAAGGATTCCTATACCTGGGATCAAACATGGATAGAAATGGGGACTGCAGTCAGGAATTCAGAAGAAGACTAAGAATGGGGAATGTGGCTATGGAAGAACTAGAAAATATCCTAAAATGCAAAGACATGCAACTCAGCACAAAAGTCAGAATCATACAAGCCATTGTATTCCCTATTAGTATGGATGGATGTGAGAGCTCGACAGTTAAAAAAGAGGATAGGAGGAAAACCAATGCATTTGAGAGAATGTGTTTCTGGAGAAGAGTGCTGAGGATTCTATGGAGAGCCAAAGGGACAAACAAAGGGCTCCTAGAGTCCATCAAGGCGGAAACCTCCCTGGAAGAAGCCAAGATGACCAAACTGAGGCTGTCGTTAGGAAAGGTGGAGGGAAGTAGAAAGAGAGGAAGGCCACATGCTAGATGGATGGACTTTGTGAAAGAGACAATGAATATGAGATTTCAGGAGCTGGGCAGAGTAGGAGAGGACAGTAGAGGGGCCTGGAGAGGCCTCATCCATAGGGTCATTGCCATGGGTTGAGACTGACGCGAAGGCAGTTAACAACAACAAAGTCCTGAAAGTTGCTTTATGTTCAGCTCTGTTGTATGGGCCAACTTCCCACCTTTTGCATCCCAGATTTGTAAGAGGGCCCTTACACTAAAGAACACTAACTTAGAATCAAAGAATTATAGAACAGGAAGGGGTGTCAAGGTCCCATGCAAAGATACAGTGGTAAAGCACTCCCAAGAGATGGACAGCCAACCTCAGTTTTAAGACCTCAAAAGAAAGAGTCCACCACCCTCTGAGGCAATCCATTCCACTTTCAAAGAGCTCTCACCATCAAGAAGGTCTTCCTAACGTTTAGGCTTGATCCTCTTCTTCCCATTTGAATCCATTGGTCCATGCACTAGTCTCTTGGGCAGCAGAAAACAAGCTTGGCTCCATCTTCTACATGGCATCCCATCAGTTATTTAAAGACAGCTATCATTTCACCTCTCCGTGTTCTCGTCTCCAAAATCCCCAGTTCCTTAATCTGTTCCTCATAGGGCTTGGTTTCACCATGTGGGCCACCCTCTTGATCTTATCACCACTGAGAAAGCGGAAGTCTAACCTCCCCAAAAGACTCAAATGAGGTAGTGGAACCCGTTATACATCTATTTTCTTTGAATGATGGAAGCAATAGAGATCAGGGGCAGGATTAGCAATGAGAAAGTCCCATAAACACCATGGGCAACAATGCTTATTCCAAGACAATGTGAATCAAACCCAACGTGACATGGTGCATATAGTGCAAGAAGAAGAGAAGGTGCTCCAGAGCCAACAAAATGGTATCCTGACAACTAGTTTAATGAAGAACTTTAAGTTAAAGGGGGGGGGGAGGAATATCACAAACTAACAAGTACCGACCCCTAGGCTTCCTCACTGTAGCATGCAAAAAGGTGCACGTGTTCCACAATGGTAGGCATACAAAGCCAATCCTTAAAACAATAAGAATATTACTGTGCAGAGAAGGCAGGATGCAAGCTGCCTCTCAAGACACTGGCAGTACAACGCCAATTACAGACAATGAACAATTGATGAGCTCCTCCAATGTGGCTCTCAACGATTGTTTTATAAAGCAGAACATCAGGTTTAGAACAGAATAAAAATTCATCAACTGAGCTAAATTGCTGTTTTAAAGTGTAGTTAGCATTTCACACACACACACAAAAAGTATAAAAACCCAACACCCAAGCTTCTGCTTGCCTTGACACATGTCAACACATTAAGAAGCTATAGCAGTTTCTGATATCCCACCTACACAAACAATACCTTGGCCTCTTTGGGCTGTGCTGTTTTTTTGTATGGCAATAAGGGGCCACCGCATACTTTTATCTTCAGGTGAAACTTCTCCAGAAACTTATATACGGTATATACTTGACTGTAAGTCGACATAATGTATAAGTCAAGGGCAGGTTTGGGGGCCAAATTTATGGATTTTGATATGCCCTATGGATAAGTCAAGGTTAAAACGGAGGGGCATGTGAAAAAGGATGTAAAGGACAAAACAAAGGAAAATGATGCCAAAGAATTTGCAAAATTCCAGCAGACATAACTGTGCCAGCCTAAAGGCTGGGTAGATGAGAGAATAAAGGAGGGGGTCAGTGCTTCCAGGTATATATAATATATACACATATAGTTGTCCCTCCACATTCACAGGGGGTCCATTACAGACCACCACCCCCACGAACAAGAAAAAATGTGGATATTCAAGCCCCATTGACTATAATGGCGATGCGCTCCCACACGTGCCATTTTGTCCCTCTTAGCTTGCTGTTTGTGGATACTCAAAACCACGAATGGGGAGGGATGAGTGTATATATGAGTTAAAGTACAGTACTTAGATTGACCCATGGATAAGTCAACTCAGGTTTTTTGGATCAATTTTTTGATTAAAATTTCTAGACTTATAGATGAGTATATAAGTACAGTCACCCCTCTGTTATCGCAGACTTGGGACCCGCGTCCGACTATCCGCTGACAGTGAACGGGGGGGGGGGGGACAAAATGGGCACGTGCCTCCATTCCAGCCTATAGGGCTTGAATATGCACGATTTTCCGTTGTCGCGGAGGGTCCAGAACGGATCCCCCACAAGAACGAAGGGTTGACTGTAGTCCAAATCCCCAGCCTTGACTACATCTGCAGTGACCAACCTCAAAAACCACCGTCAAGGATCAGAAGAGTTTGAAATACTCTGTGCTGTTCTATGCTCTTCTGCCAAGGAAGGGCTCCATGTGATGGTTGAAGTACAACATCAAGCCCAGTAGACATACAGGGAAATCGAAAGAGGTCAGTGCCAGACCAGGATTCATCAGCCCAACTCATGTGGTTGTAGGTCCAAGACACAAGAAAACATTTGCCAGCCCTTTCTTTCCTCCCTAAGTTGCCATCGCCAACATCTGCCCAAAAGACTTGACTAAGGATGCAATTCAGACAAGCCAAATCCATACCACCTCCCCATGGCCATTATGTGTAGAGTTACAAAACGGAAACCAGTTCATCTGAAGTACAGATTCAGATTGAAAATATAACTCATATCCCAAGTTTCAAGAGGGTGAAGAAAAGCCTACATTTTAAGACACTACACTATATTCTGGAAATGGATAGTGGAGTGCTCCATCCCATTTTGCTCAAAATGCAAGATACAGCCAAAGGAATGTAAAGGCACTTTAGGGAGGGAAAATTATTGTGTTTCTACAGGCGAGTCAGCCCAAAACCCATCAACAAAGTGCACATACTATATGCATAACACTGAGGAAATTACTAGGTAAGTCATTCCTGATGTACACAAACAGAATGGTAATAGCACTTAAATAGCCAGCCTTTGATGTGGAATGAAACAGCACGCCTGATCCAAGGCAAAATACATTTTATTAACTATGACCAGACACACACTTTGGGTTAGAGGCTGGCCCAAGTATCTCACGCAGCCCTGTCATTTCGTAGCAGGGCAGAGACCATATCTATGGACTGCTGCCCTAGTAGGAAGATATCCGTGATCCAGCCCTGCCCAAAGCGATCAAGGGCAAGACTCCATCCATAGCTAAAGCAAGGGAAATGCAATGTTTGAAATGATGCGCTCTGATGTTTACAACACACCCAAGCCACAAACAGCAGAGCCAACAGTGAAAGCTCCAGAGCAAGCGCCAACGCTAAATCAAACCAACCGAGTGTGCAGTCCCAGTATGACTAACACATTAACACTCAGGAACCAATGCAGGGTGTTTAGGGGATAAAGGAGATTCCAGAGACACCAAGCAATATGTTGTGTTGTTGCTGTTGTGTGCCTTCAAGTCAATTCTGACTTATGGCAACCCTAAGCCAGCATAATTTAGGTTGCAGAATTAATCCAACAACAAGCAACTTTTTATTGCTTTAACACAGCGCCATAACAAACAAGTGAAAGTGTTGTTGTTGTGTGCCTCCAAGTAATTTTGGACTTGTAGTGACCCTAAGGCAAACCAATCATGGGGTTTTCTTTGCAAGATTTGGTCAGTGGAGGTTTGTCATGGCCTTCCCCTGAGGCTGAGAATATGTGACTTGCCCAAGGTCACCCAATGGGGTTCATGGGTGAACTGGGAATTGGACCCTGGTCTCCAGAGTTGCAGTCCAACACACAAACCACAGTAGCTCTCAATACATCTGTAGGAAGTACTTTTTGAAAGTGGACATATCACTAGAGGCATCCATCACCATAAGTAAGGAAACAAGTGGTCCAAGGTTATTTAATTCCTCTTGCTGAACGTACTTCATCCATCCCAACCCATTCCCAATCCCAATCCCATTCCCGACCCCGCAACTATCCAAAGCAGAAAGGAGTGATCAGAACCATGCTCTGAACATTGATGCAACACAATCTTAGGCCATAAACTTTAAAAACCTCCCACCAGGTCTCTACAAAAGGCACTGGAACAAGTTTGCCTCGAAGAACAAGCAGTCAATTGCTTCCGCCGAACATCACAACGATGCGGAGCATGCCCTTCAAGCTTTATAATAATACATCAGGGTGCTACTATGGAAATCTTAGCTCATGATAAAGCAAGTCCAGGCATGCAAATATTTAACCAGTGACCAATGAAGCAGCTGACCAAAGAAGTAAGAGGTGAAAACTCCCAAAGAGCTTGGCTAGTTCACTGAAGGAAGTTTAACTGCTGGTTGTGTGAAGACTCATGGCCTTCTACCCATCATGTGTGATCAAGGAACTTTCTTCCTAATGTTCTCTAACACCTTGTAGAGGACAGCTCTGCAACCTCCTACGTGATGTCCAACACGCAGTCAGAAACCAACCATCCGGGAGACACCTTCCTCCAGCCCTACCTCCCGAGTTACTCCATTGTAAAGGCTCTGAGTAGCGTTTGCATGCGCCATTAACCAGCGGCTCTGTTCCACCCCAGTGGTGACCGTGTTTAGATACCACTAGGAATCTTTCCCTTTTTCGGAGCATTGTGAAGCTTAATTAACTGTAAAGCAGAGTGATCTTCAGAGTAAAAGTGCTATAGAAATGCAAAGATTAAAGTTACCATCTTATTTTAAACCAAGTCTTAACATCACCTATCCCTATTACAATTACCCATGCTTGAATCGCTTTTTGTGCTGCATTACTACATGCTCCATAGCACACTCATGATTATCGTACTATTTTAGGAGCTTATCAGAAAGCCTCTCCTTGGCACAACTTTTGCTGAATTCACTACACTAACCAAAGATGAAGAGGGCCAACGAAAACATCCAGCAGCTTTGAACCCATGAGATTTGTGCCTCCAGTCAAGACAGAACATGTGAATTGAGTTACCTGTGCTAAAAAATGCAAATATGCATACCAATCCCAGACCTGAACAGTCTCCACTGATACACCCTCCGTTTGCTTTGAGGCCCTTTCATTCCCAACACAAACGGTGGGTCAAGACCCACTGCTAAGCTAGTCTTCTTGTGGGGGCCATAACTAAGAGTCTGAGACAATATGGTAGACGCATGTAAGGCCACTTGTAGGTCAAGGAGATGGAGTCTCAAAGAGCTGAACCTCAAAGACCATTTAATGTGATGGCCTCGTTAATGAAATATTTAAGCAGCACCGGTGCTATAAGAAAGCACCAAAAAAAAGGTGCCGTCGAACAGAGAAAGGGATCGGGCAACACGCATTTGGCAACCGAGTGTCCCCAAAAGCACAAAAGATTGCTTTCGACTCAAGTCCACCAAATTTTCACATCAAGACACACAACAGCTCCCAAGTTCAGAGCGGTAAATCTTCAGTTCGGCAACAGTTGTCTCTATGTGACACTCTCCAGTTAAATGGATTCCCAATGCAAAAGCCAGCCACTTCTCTTCCACAGCACCATTTGCACGCTCCATTTTTATCCTTCCGAAGGCACCATTAGAGTCTGGCATTTATATGCACCGTCAGAACCATGCTAGGTGGAGTAAAAAGAGAAGCTGTGTTTGTTAGTTATACAGTAGGGCCCCCCGCAATTTGCGGGGGATCCGTTCCGGACCACCACCCCCATGAAAATGGTGGCTCGCAAATATTTGAGTCCCATTGAAAATAATGGCACATATGCCCATGGCGCACACGCAGGGTCGCGCACAAGCAACCGCCGCCATTTTATCCCTCCCCGCTTGTTCCTCTCGCAAAGATTGAGACCCCGGACTCAATGTCCATGAATAGGGAAGGACAACTGCACTAACCAGGTTTCATGCAATATGGCTGCTGCCTTATTACAGCATTCAGTGTGACTTTTATAGCAACTCTTCTTTTAACAGCAGGACACAGCACTAAGGAGGAAAGAAAGAGCCAGGCATTGCGTATTCATGTCCACATCAGCGAGGGAATAAAAAGGCACCTTTATTTTAGGGCTGCTATTGTTAGCGATCCAATTTCTCCACATCAAAACGAGTTTGCAATGCACAAAACCAAGAGGTACAGGGAGCAGGCCATCGACACCAGAAACCCATAAAGCCAGAAGCCATTTTATAGCTTCGTTCTTGAACACCACGCAATGTGGGTGCAGGGGGAACGGACTCCTTTAAAATCAACGAAGACAGGGACATCATTTTGCAAACTGACCCAGAGTCTGAACATATTAAAAAGTCTGGGATGGAGTGCTGACAATCCATGATGCTCAAGTGACATCTCTGCTTTTCCAAACCTATTGAGGTCTTATCTCTAGGCTCTGCTCCTCTGAAGGATACCCCAAACCCAGGAAGGGGGGATCCCAGCCCCCAAAACTGCCTTCCAGCAAATTGGGTTTTGGGGAAAGAGCCACCATTGTTGCATTCATTCAGCATTCAGACTGGGAAACAAATGCATCGGCTCTGGAAGGCATTATGTTCCAACGGACGGAGGGTTTGTTGAGCCAGAATAATGAGCCGAAAGTGACAACAGTTTTCTCTTCCCCTTCCACCCCCCCCCCCAAAAAAAACCCTTTTTCCAAGGGGGCCCGTTCTGCAGAACTTGATAAAGCATGTACAACATACATATGAATACCGCTCTTTGTTCCGGAGAGCTGCCTGCGCTTTTATTCCCCACCGTTCCTCGTATTAGTTAAATTCAAAGGATCCCTCAATGGCTCTGTTGTTAGTCCAAAACGTCCCAGGCAAAATAATGCTCCATGCTCTTGTCACACCAGCGAGTAAATGAGGCCTTGTACATCTCCAGTGACACACTGCAAATATAAAGTGGCGTTAATGAGGGATATTTCATCAGTGCAACCGGCAACGCAAGGGCAGCGTCCTCCTGCAGCCGCCTCCCCAGTTTGAAACTGGGAGGACGGGGAAAAGGCGGCACTTTTGCAGAGCGACAGACGAAACGCGGCTAAGAAGCTGTACCTCGGGGCTACCTGTTATGTTACCTCAAAAAATTTAAAAAGCACCGCTGGTACAAAATAACCCCCCACCCACCCATCCGGCAGTTATAAACTTTTCAAGCCACACAACTCTGTGCGTTACACAAATTGCTTAAGAGTCTGGCCTGGCCAAGGTTTTAGCAAACATTCGCCGAATCCAACACAATCAAGTGTTTGAAAAGTATGTGATCTGGGACAAAACTGCTGTACAGGTAAAGCTCACAAGGAGAGTTTTGTTAATTGCAAACCAAAGTGCAAGGAAGGAAGTTTTACTCTAGCTCCAAAAACCAGGATTTTGTGCAATTTGTGGAAGAGCCCGTGCCGATTTATGCAACGTGCGGGAGATGCAAGGCTCCGAAAAAACAGCTTTTTTTGCTGCTTGCATGTACATTTAAAAGCAAGGCAGCTGCAGAAACTGGGGAGGAGGGAGGAAAAGCCACAGAGACACAAACCCATTGCTGTTTAGTTCAAAATGTCGCTTGGAAAAACCAATGTCGGGCCGTAAGATATGTGAGAGAGAGAAGCTGCTTCCATGGAAACTGGCAACAGCATTTTCGTGTGGCTCCATCCGACATGGATGGCAGAGCTCCTTTGCAAAGCCAACAGCTCCTCTGCCGCGAAGGAAGCCAACTCTCCTGTTTATTTTTTAACTAATAAATAAATAAAGGCCAAGGAAGACTACTGTTGCAAGGACTCTGGGATGGTTTGTCAACAAGTAGTTGTAGTGTTTTGTTACATGTCCAGCAGCTTCGGGTATCCTTTATTTCTTTCCTGGCTGCAAAGAGGAAAACTCCCCGGCGTTTTCCCTTTCTCTCTCTCTTGCGTCGACACAAACACAGCGACTACAGAGTCTCGCATACGCAGCGGTGTTTTTGCACTCCTTCGAGATCAAAACCCGGACATTTGGCAACAAACCGGCCTGCCTCACCTTTTTCACTTACCGACAAGAGGATTTTATTTTTTGACATTTGCACCAGAGACGGAAGGCGGTGGTGCATCCCGGGTTTATTAATCCAGCTTGCGTCTAGCCTTCCTTGCAAATGGGGCCGGAAAGGTCTCCGCCGCGCACACTCCTCGGCGCAAGATTTGCACGCTGAACCTCAGCTCGCTCTAATTCATTCGACTATACGTTCGTATCAATTACAAGAGGGAGAAAGAAGGGAGGCGAGAACGAACCAGTAACCAGATTAAACATTTCTATTCAAGCTGAGGCTTTGCTGCAAAAGAAGGGGATGGAAGGAGGGTCCCCCCACTTGTTGCTCACTCCCATATTGGACCCCAGACCCAAATTTCAGCATCCTCTCTAGGTCCCCCCCCCAGTAGAAAAACCGAAACCCTGCTCCACCAGAATCTGCAAATGCAAAGAAATCCGTGGACTGCATTCCCTGAACCGAAGATCTGGCAACAGCAGCAGAAACAGCAAAGACATTCCTCTCCTCCTTTTCTCTTCCCCCCTTTTCTTGTTATTGAAAGCAAATACTGCCCTCTTCTTTTTCAACCTTGCCAGCACCCGACTCTCTCTCTCTCTCTCTTTCTCATTCCTCTTTCTCTCTGCCAGGGAAGAGAAAATGTTTGCAAAAGGGACATCAAGGAGGAGGAGGAGGAGGAAAAGGGGAATATTTTCTTGGTCTTTGTGCATGTCTTTAATTGCAGCGTTTTTTAATGCCAAGCCACAATATGGGAGAGGAATTGCAGAATGAACGAACGAACGAACGAACGAAAGAACGAATGAACAAACGAACGCCTATGTTTCTTTCAGATGCATGCACATATAGGAAAGATGCGCCACAAATCCTTGCTTGGCTGCAATTTCGAGGCTGGAGGGGGATTCGGTTCAGAGGGACCCCCAGGAGACTCCTCAACCTGGCAGATCCTGAACCCTGAACCCAGAAAGCATCCCTTCTTCCTCCCTTAGGAATGCTGGGAACAATTCAATGCATTAGACTCACAGAAAGGACCCTCCAAAGGACCCAAACCCTGGACCCCAAATCCAGAAAGCACCCACTTCTTCCTCTCTTAGGGATGCTGGGAACAATTCAGTGGAGAAAAGGGACTTTCTAAAGGACCCAAACCATATGGGGGGGGGTACACAGAATTGGGGGGGGGATTTTGAAGAGGTGTAAGGTATTCCCCCTCAAAAATTGGTAATAACCGCTGCACCCCATTATTTTGCATGGAAAGGAGAAGCAAAGAGGAGGAGGAAGCGTCTGCAAACCAGGGGCCATAAAAGCTGGAGAGTGGAGGGATTTCTTCTTTTTCTTCTGAAACTTCAGGTTTAAAGGCAGGAAAGGAAGAAGGAGGGGTGGGGGGGGCAGTTTTCTTAATTTGGGGGGGGGCATGGCATGGCATGGGGAAAATGTGGGGAAGGGTCTCTGTCCAGACAAAAGAAAGTGGGGAGCGAAGGAGGGATGGAGGCGGATGGGGAGGGAAGGCACCGTGCATGGGATGAGAGAAAGGAAAGAAAGAAGGAAAGAAAGAAAGAAGGAAAGAAGGAGAGGAAAGCAACACACACATTTACACACACACACACACACACACACACAAATGGAGGGGGGGGGCTGGGTTAAAGAGGGAAAGGGGGGGCTGTTGTAATAAATGAACGAATGAATCAGTGTGCAAAAGAAAAAAGTCCAAAAACAGACCCAAGAGAAGCAGCCTTGGAGAAAAAGGAAGAGAAGGGCTTGCAATTTATTTATTTATTTGGGGGGGGGGGGAGGAAGGTGTCCTTTATGGATAAAGGGGGGGGGGTCTGGAAGGGGTCTTATTAATGGGAGGGGGCCGCATGGAGCATTGCAGGAAAGGGGGAGAGATCCTGCAAAAATAAAAGGAATAAATGCCTACTAGAGAGAGGAAGAGAGAGAGAGAGAGGGAAGGAGAGATTTGCCTTCCAGCAGAAAAAGGAGGAGAGAATGGAGGGAAGAGGAAGAAAGGAAAGGAAAGGAAAGGAAAGGGGGGGGCACATTCCTGCAATGTCTGTGGGTCTGTTTATTGCATATTGGGGGGGGGGGCATGCAAGGGATCCGGAGAAAGAAAAGAAGGGGAAAGGAGGAGGAGAGGAAGAATGATTTTTTTTTGGGGGGGGGGGGGGTAGGAAGAGAGGTTTTTGTGGAAAGAAAACGATGCTAATTGGGGGGGGATTAGAAAGTGGGGGTCCTGGGGGGATAAAATAAAATGAAGGGGGTGGTGAGAAGGATGATGGAAGAAGGGATGAGAGGAAGAAGGAGAAGAAGAAGAAGAGGGGGGCGGAGAGGAGGAGGGGAAAGGGGGTCTCAGTGGAGGAATTAAGGAGACCCCCCCAAAAAAAGAAGGAAGAGGGTGGCTATGGGGGGGGGGGAGTGGGGATAGACACCCCTTTGGGGCGAAGGGGGGGAGAGGGAAATGTGGGGGGAGGCTAAAGGGGAAGCATTGGGGAAAGGGGGGGTCTCAGGAAGGAGGGGGGGATTAAGGAATTGGGTGGCTGTGGGGGGGGGGGGGAGGGACCACTGTGGAAGGGGGGGATGTGATTTCTTTTGGGGGGAAGCCTTGGGGAGGGGGCTTTTAAGAAAGAGGGGGCTATGGGGGGGAAGAGGAGAAGGGGGCTCCCCCTTGGGGGGGGGGCAATGGGGGAGCCCACTTTCCAAAAGGGAAGACTGAGGCACAAAAGGGGGGGCAGAGAAGAAGAAGGGGGGATGAGGAATTAAGGAGACCCCCCCAAGGAAGAGGAGGGGTTTGGGGGTTCATGGGGGGCAGGGAAGGGAATGAAGGGGGAAAGAGAGAAGCCTTGGGGAGGGGGCTTTGAAGGAAGAGGGGGGCAAAGGGGGAGAGAGGGAGCCCCCCTTTTTCTTCCAAAACTGAGGCACAAAGGAAGGAAAGAAGGAAAGAAGGAAAGAAAGAAAGAAAGAAAGGGGGAGAAGGAAGAGAAGAGGAGGAGAAGGGATGGGGAAACCCAGGCTTCAAGGGGATTAAGGAGACCCCCCCCCCAAAAAAAAAGAGAGAAGAGGGGGACTCCCTCCTTGTTTTTTTGGGGGGGGGGGTCAATGGGGGAAAGTGAGGCACAAAAAAGGAGAAGGGAAAGCGGGGGGGGGGGGCTCTTAGGCAAAAGAGGACATTAAGGAGCCCCCTCCCATAAGGAGGGCTTGGAATTGGGGGGGGGGGGGCAAAGGAGAAGAAGAAGAAGAAGAAGAGGGGGTGGGGAAGGTTTGAGGAGGGGGGGTCAGGTGGCGGAAGGCATTAAGGAGACCCCCAAAAAGGGGGGGGGCAGAGGAGGAGGAGGAGGGGGTGGGGAAGGCTTGGGGAGGGGGATTCAGGGAAGTATGGCATTAAAGAGCCCCCCAGATGATAAAGAGGGGTGACTATGGGGGGGGCAGAGGAGAAGAAGAAGAAGAAGAGGAAGACGAAGAAGAAGGGGCGGGGAAGATTTGAGGTGGGGGGCATTAAGGAGACGCTATGGCGGGGGGGGTCAGAGGGGGGTTCTTTCCCGGAGGAATCCTGGGAGTCTCTCTCTCTCTCTCTTACCTGTCGGGAGCAGCGAGGCGGCGAAGGCGGCGGCGGCCAGGAGGAAGAGGGCCAGCGGAGGAGGAGCGGCGGCCGAGGAGGCAGCGGCAGGCGGAGAGGGAGGCGGCGGCGGCGGCGGAGGCGGAGGCGGCCAGGCGGACGGAGGGGCTCCCAGGAAGAGGCGCGCCGAGGCAGCGGAGGCGGCGGAGGCGGAGGCGTGGGGCTCCTGGAGCGGGGCTGCTGCCGGCTCTTCTCCTTCTCCTTCTGCGCCCGGCCTCCGCCGCCACCGCCACCTCCGCCGCTGCCCTTGCCCTTGCCCTTGCCCTGTCCCTCTCTCTTGCCCCCGGTGGAGAGGCGGCGGAGGAGGCGGCGGTGGCAGTAGCTCCGTCCGGCTGCAGGCGCCCCCTTCTTCCCCTTCCCCTTCCCCTTCTCCTCGCGCCATCCTTCCTTCGCGGCGCACCTGCTCCTCTGAGCCACAGACCAGCGCCGCGGCAGCGAGGCGGCCGCTAATGAGATGCGGAGGCGGCGTCACGCGTGACGGAGGACAAAACCGGGCGGGGCGAAGGCCATATAAGGAAGGGAAAGGGGCGGGGGCGCATAGGGAATGAGCCCAGCCTCCCCCTCTCCGCCTATCGGAGACAAAGCTCCTCCCCTTTCGCCTTCCTGCCTTCTCATAGGTTTAGGGAAGGAGAAGGAGGGGGCGGGGTTTGCATGAATCGTGAGGCTCCCTTCGCGCTCAAGTGGAAGGAGGAGAAAGGGGGCGTGGCCCGCATGGATAATAAGGCTCCCTCCGCGCTCCAATTGGAGGAGGGAGGAGGCGTGGCTTGCATAAATAATACATCCTCCTCCTACTCAAGTCTTTAGTCTTTCTCTTTCAATGCAGGGAGGGGCGCGGTTTGCATAAATAATGAGGTCTCCGCCCCCTCTCCTCCTAAGAGGCGTGGCCTGCGGGATCAAGAAGCGCTCGCCTCCTCGGGAAGAAAGAGGGCGTGGCCAGGTATGCTGATGAGCCCCGCCCCTTCTCCTCTTTCCTCGGCTGCGATTGGGTAACACGGGCCCTCCTCTCCCCGCCCCCTTTTGGCGGCGAAGCCCCACCCAGCTTGGCCAACGCTCAGGAATTCTGGGAACTGAAGTCCAAAACATCTGGAGGACCAAAGTCTGGGAAGCGTTGCGTGATTATTTCCACATTGTAGATGCAGCTAGAGATGGAGAAGAAGCCCAGCCTTCAATGCCCAGACCCCCCTGCTACAGACTCTCAGCCTCTGATAGCCCTTTCTCTTGCATATATATATATATATATATATATATATATTTGTTTGCAGCAACAGCTTGAAACTTGCTCTTTTTCCCTTTTTTAAAAGAAAGATGGACCTCTGCGCCGCTTCTCCTTTCTTCAAAGGAGCCACCCAACCTCAGCAACCAGAGGAGCTGCTCACCTTCCCAAGTCGGCTGCAAGTCGCTCCAACACCATTCCCAAGTCTGCTGGAACGCAGAAGGCGAAGGCCTCCCTTGGCTTCCGACAAAGTGGCCGGTGGGTCCGTCCTTCGACACGCAAGCGGTGGATCCAGGTTTTGATTTTCATGCGAGAGGACACAAGGGCCATCCAATCCAATCCCCCCCTCCCTTCTGCCATGCAGGAACTCACAATCAAAGCACCCCCAACAAATGGACATCCAGCCTCTGCTTAAAGACCTCCAAGAAGGAGACTCCACCGCTCGCCCTCCACTATTTAGCATCAGGAGGGTCTTCCTAATGTTTAGGTGTCCCACAAAAGGAACTTTCCCATATTTCAGATTAGGACTTGATCATAGAATCATAGAGCTGGAAGAGACCCCAAGGGCCATCCGGTCCGACCCCCTTCTTCTGCCATGCAGGAACTCACAATCAAAGCAACCCCTGGGACAGATGGCCATCCAGCCTCTGTTTAAAGACAGACTCCAAAGAAGGAGACATGTCCAAAGTACAACACTCTAAGTCTTGCCGTCTTGGCTTCTTCTTCCAGGGAGGTTTTTGGCTCCCAGAAACACATTCTCCCAAATGCATTGATTTTCCTCCTGTCTTCTTTCTTGACTGTCCATCAATCACATCCATCCATGGGAATAATAGGGAATACGATGATGGCTTGTATGATTCTGACTTTTGTTCTGAGTCTTTGCATTTTAGGATCTTTTCTAGTTCTTTCATAGCCATCCTCCCCATTCTCAGTCTTTTTCTGATTTCCTGACTGCTGTCCCCATTTCTATCCATGTTTCATCCCAGGTATGGGAACTCTTTTACTATTTCTATTTCTTCATTCTCTAGGTTGAACTTGTGAAGGTCCTCCTCGGTGGTCATTATTTTTGTTTTCTTGCCTGCCTTTGCACTTTCTTCTTGGATCTTCCTTAGGAGGCGTTCCAGGTCTGTGAGGTTTTCTACTAGTACTATGGTGTCATCTGCATATCTTAGATGGTTGATATTCCTTCCTCCTATTTCCACTCCTACTTCTTCTGTGTCCAAGCCTGGTTTTCTTATAATATGTTCTGCATACAAGTTGAATAGATGAGATGAAAGGATGCAGCCTTGTCCAACCCCTTTGCCAGTTGGGAACCATTCTGTTTCTCCATCTTCTGTCCTGACAGTAGCCTCCTGCCCTGAGTACAGATTCCTCATTAGGACTATCAGATGTGTTGGCACTTCCATCATACCTTTAAAGGCATTCCATAGCCTCTCATGGTCTATGCAATCAAAGACTTTGCTATAGCCTATAAAACACATGCTGGTTTTCTTTTGGAATTCCCTGGTGCGCTCCATTAGCCATCGTATGTTTGCAATGTGATCCCTAGTGCCTCTTCCTTTCCTGAACGCTGCTTGGACCTCTGGGATTTCTCTCTCCATGGATGGTTGGAGATTGTTGATATTCTTTCCTCCTATTTTCATTCCTCCTTCTTCTGTGTCCAAGCCTGTTTTTCTTATAATATGTTCTGCATACAAGTTGAATAGATGAGATGAAAGGATGCAGCCTTGTCTGATCCCTTTTCCAATTGGGAACCATTCTCTATTTCTCCGTCTTCTGTCCTGAGAGTAGCCTCTTGTTCTGAGTTCAGATTCCTCATCAGGACTATCAGATGGGTTGGCACTCCCCTCAAGTCTTTAAGGGCCTTCCATAGCCTTTCATGGTCTATGCCAGGGGTAGGCAACCTTTCCCCTTTAAGGGCCAAGGAGGGACTTCAGCTCCCAGAATCCCAGGAGCTATTGGCCAACATGGGACTATTATAGGCCAACATGGCTGAGGCTTCTGGGAGCTGAAGTCCCTCCTTGGCCCTTAAAGGGGAAAAAAGGGTGCCTACCCCTGGTCTATGCAATCAAAGACTTTGCTATAGCCTATAAAACACATGCTGATTTTCCTCTGGAATTCCCTGGTGCTTTCAATTAGCCATCCTATGTTTGCAATGTGATCTCTAGTGCCTCTTCCTTTCCTGAACGCTGCTTGGACCTCTGGGATTTCTCTCTTTCCATGTATGGTTGGAGATTGTTGATATTCCTTCCTCCTATTTTCACTCCTTCTTCTTCTGTGTCCAAGCCTGCTTTTCTTACAATATGTTCTGCATACAAGTTGAACAGATAGGATGAAAGGATGCAGCCTTGTCTGATACCTGATGCATCCGATGCGTCTTCAGGTACCTGGTTGCAAAGCACCTCCGAGTGAATTAGGGAATCGTAACATTGGGCTTCCAGGTGTCGAAGCCATGCACAGGAGCATCTGCACCAGCAATGCACAACTATGTGCGATGTGCGCATGCGTCCGTGCGTGAGGTCGATCCGTGCACAATTGCACCATTTGTGCAACGCATAATCTTGATGCTGTCTTGAACCGAATAAGAACATTCTGCACCAAGCAAAAAAATGTGTGGCCACTTCCATGGGAATCCCAGGTTCGCACTCGAGACACCAACTTTTCTCTCTCGCCTCAGCTTTTCTTCATGATTTATCGGCATTTAAAAAACAACACACATTTAATAATTGTTTCTCTTTGCAAACCAAAGTGATTTATAATTGGTTTTTAAAAAGAGAGAGGAAGAGGTGGTGGTGATAGTTTATAAAACTAACACATACTTCTGCAAATAAAAATGGAAAACAATGAACAATTGTTGCCAGGAAAGAGGAAGGAGTAATTAAAGGGTCTGTCCCTGGCAGAGAACGGGAAATCTGTTAATTAAAGGCATATATATATATATATATATATATATATATGTTAACGGTTGGAGGAGGAGCATTGCCTACAAAGTATGCCAAAATTGGGAGATTTCTGGGGATGAAAGGCTGCAATTCTGTGTCCTACAAAATTTTGTCAATTCTTCCCATTCTTTCTCAGCTTTGGCTAGAGATTTCCCATTTAATATTTGTGTTAATTTATCTAACTAAATGACGTCTAATAAACCTATTAGCCATTAATCCATATTTGGCATCTCTTTTTATTTCCACTTTTTTATTTTTGCAAAGTTAATTCTTGCTATTGGAACCATATATAAGATTTGTTTCCACTTCTCTCTTGCTTTACAGTCGGTTGTTTTGTCTGTCATTTTTAGCAAATGCACTTCTGGGGTTAATTTGAAGTTTATTTTAAGATCTTATATATATATGTGTGTGTGTGTGTGTGTGTGTGTGTAAATGAATGTTTTCCCCAAATTCCTTCGTTTTTGGGGCAGTGCCACCAGACGTAAATCCAAGATCCTTTTGAAGCTTCACATTTCCAGCAGTTATGGTTATTTATATCTATATATATAGATATATATAGATATAGATATATATTTGCAACTTTTTTCTGGCGTTAGGTGCCAACGGTAAGCCATTTTTAAGTAATTTTTTGCGGATACTTTGTCATTTTGTAAATTGGAAGGGTCTTAATCTTGCTAAATGCCAGCTTTGTAATTCCGGAGGTTTTCCAATGGGTTTGAATGGAGGTCAGGATTCAAATCCTTGGTCAGTGATGGAAACCTATTGGGTGACCTTGGGCAAGTCACAGACTCTCAGCCCTGCAATAGGTTTGCCTTAGACTACAGCAAAGCATTTGATGGTATAGATGACGAAAAACGATGGAATTCACTCACTGATATGGGAGTGCCCCCAAATCTGATAGTCCTGATGAGGAATCTGTACCAAGGACAAAAGGCGGCCGTCAGAAGAGAATTTGGGGAAACAGAGTGGTTCCCAATTGGGAAAAGGGTCAGGCAAGGCTGCATCCTATCACCCTCTTTGTTTAATTTATATGCTGAAAACATCATAGGAAAAGCAGAATTAGTATCAGAAAAAGGAGTAGTTGAGATAGGAAGAACCAGCATTAACAACCTAAGATATGCAGAGGACACCATAATATTGGCAGAAGACATTCAGGAATTGGAAGAGTTAATAAGGAAGGTCAAAGAGGAAAGTACAAAGGCAGGTCTGATGCTGAACATAAATATAATGACCATGGAAGAAATACACAGATTCAACCAAGACAACGAGGAAATTGAAATAGTTAAAGAATTCCCATCGCTAGGATCAAACATTGACCAGAATGGAGACTCCAGTCAAGAAATAAGAAGAAGTCTAAGAATGGGAAAGGCAGCTGTGAAAGGCTATGGACAAGATCCTGAAGAGCAAAGACATACAACTGAGCACTAAAGTCAGGATCGTCCAGGCCATTGTATTCCCCATCATCCCCATGTACGGATGCGAGCTGGACAGTGAAGGAAGGAGATAGAAAGCAAAAAAGGGGAAACATAAAGAGAGGCCAAATATTAATGAATGGCTAATAGATTTAGGTAACAAACAAATGGGTTCTTGAACAGGTCAGACCAGGGCTCTCCTTGGAAGCAAAGGCGATCAAGACTATCGTACTTTGGGCACAAAAAGAGAAGAAAAAACAATAATGCTAGGAAAGATGGAGGGCAGAAGGAAGAGCTGGTGGTGTGAGAGCCGGACAGTGAATAGCCTCCCTGGAAGAAGAAGCCAAGGTGACCAAACGGAGGCTGTTGTACTTCGGACGCATCATGAGAAGAGAAGGGAGGACTCTTTGGAAAAGATAATAATGCTAGGGAAGATGGAGGGAAGGAAGGAGGAAGAGAGGAAGGCCACAGGACAGATAGAGGTTGTTATTATTATTATTATTATTATTATTATTATTATTATTTTATCTATTATTAAAGAGGTCCCTATGAGGATGTATTGATTAAGGGCTTGCAGGGGAGGACAGAGGGTCTTCTTCTTGGAGAGGTCTCATCCATACGATCGCCATGAGTCGAGATCAACGCAAGGGCAGTTAACAACAAATGCATACACACATGCATATATGTGTATATGTATGTATATATATATATATGTGTGTGTGTGTGTGTGTGTGTGTGTGTGTGTGTATAAAGGTCTCTTGTTTTCGACCCTTTGCAAATGGCTCTCTCCTTGGTGTGACCTTGGTGCCTTTTGCTCTGGAAAGGCCGCTCTCTTGACATTTTTGGGAAAAGGAGGTCTCTGTCTCTGCATTCCTGCGTGAATATTTCGCATTCCAGATTCTTATTTGTTTTCCTTCGTTTCCATCT
The DNA here is from genome assembly GCA_026167975.1 of Phrynosoma blainvillii. Classification (NCBI taxonomy): domain Eukaryota; kingdom Metazoa; phylum Chordata; class Lepidosauria; order Squamata; family Phrynosomatidae; genus Phrynosoma; species Phrynosoma blainvillii. Next base: position 33,987,469 of record JANUYF010000006.1, read on the forward strand.
TTTATCAAAAAAATCACAAAAATAAACTCTCCTTGTCTCTCCAAGAAAACCATCCCAGACAAGGATTTAAAACAGAAAATTCAGACAGGGATTTAAAACAGAAAGTTTTTAAAGAATGGGCTGGGATACTGTATTATTTTGCTTTGCAGAGGGGTGGGATATAAATTATTATTATTATTATTATTATTATTATTATTATTATTATTTTAAAGTATTTTTAAACATTTTAATCTTTTTAACTGTACAGTGGGCCCTTGGTATCCGCTGGGGTTTGGTTCCAGGATCTTTTGCAGATACCAAAATCCATGGATGATCAAGTCCCATTAAAGACAATGGGATATTATTATTATTATTATTATTACAGTGAGCCCTTGATATCTGCTGGGGTTCAGTTCCAGACCCCCACCCCCCACCCCGGATACTTTATAAATATAAATAAATATTATTATTATTATTATTATTATTATTATTATTATAAAAGAGAGCCAGGACGGAGTAGTGGTTTGAACCTTGGACTATGACTCCAGAGACCAGGGTTCAAATTCCTATTCAGCAATGAAACCCACTTGGTTACCTTTGACAAGTCACACTCTCTCAGCCTCAGAGGAAGGCAATAGTAAACCTCCTCTGAAGAAATCTTGCCAACAAAATCCATGATAGGTTCACCTTAGGATCACCATGAGTCAGTAAGGACAACAATATAAAATACTGAAATGCAGCCCTAAATATACAACTTTAAAAAACAACAGCACACAAGGCAGAATAAAACAAAATAGTCCGTACAGATAATCAGTGTACTGAAGAGAGCCAGTGTGGTGCAGTGGCTTGAGTGCTGGACTCTGGAGACCAGGGTTCGAATCCCAACTCAGTCATGGAAACCCACTGGGTGACCTTGGGTAAGCCACACTATCTCAGCCTCAGGGGAAGAAGGCAATGGCAAACCCCCTCTGAACCAGTCTTGCCAAGAAAACTCCATGATAATAGGTTCACCTTAGGGTCTCCTTAAGTCAGAAAGGACTTGAAGACACACAACAACAACAACAACAACAGCAAGCTTTCCCCTAGAAACTCTGAGCAGCAGGTGCTCCAATCTCTCCTTTTGGATGGAGAAAGGCTTGGAAAGAGTCGTTCTGTCTGTCTCTCCTTTCTCCTTGCCTTGTTATCCCTTAAACAGCGAACAGGTTGACATGTGCTGGATGGAGGAAGGCGAGAAAGACGCCAACAAGCATCCCTAGCATTTTCCATAATGAGGCTATTTGTTCCAAGTGGTGCCACTCCAGGTAAGTTGTCACTTTGGGTCGAGGCGGCCGTCTTCTTCGGCTCCGTCGGAAGTTGGAAACTGCTTGCGGCAAAGGTGGCATCACATGCCATTTGGGACAGAAGCCCCTTCTCTTTCCCTCTGGCTTCCTCCTTCCCTTCTTCCACACGCTTCATCTCACCCTCATTACACAAACTGCTCCAAGACACAGATAGAGATATAGATATAGATATAGATATAGATATAGATATAGATATAGATATAGCTCCCCTCATGTCCCCAGAACATCCAGCCCTGAGAATCAGAGAGATTTCCCTTCCAATTCTCCACTTTTCTCATATCTACAAGAAAGCCTGAGCCCAATAGATAGATAGATAGATGTATAGATGATAGATAGATAGATAGATAGATAGATTCATAGATTGAGAGATAGATGCAAAGATAGACAGATAGATACATAGATAGATAAATGAACAGACTGATAAATAGATGCCTAAATAGATAGATGTACAGATAGATAGGTGCACAGACAGATGCATAGATAGATAGATAGATAGACAGATAGATAGATTCATAAATGATCAATAGGTGCATAGATAGATAAATGCATAGATAGATAGATGTATAGATGATAGATAGATGCATAGACTATAAGATAGATGCATAGATAGATAGATGCATAAATATAGATGTACATATAGATGGATGCACAGACAGATGCATAGATGCATAGATAGATGCATAGATAGATGGATAGATAGATGGATAGATGATAGATAGATTTGCAAAGGGATCTTGTGGCACCTTTGAGACTAACTGTGCAAAAGAAGTTGTAGCATCAGCTTTCATAGACTTAGTTCTACTTCCTTAGAGGCACGGAGTGAACTGATGCCCAGGAAGGAGCTTTATAATCAACCTGTGTGAAGAGCCATAGAAATGCAGAACTCGTGGGGATGGTGATGAGGTGATAAGTTCAGTTTAACCGTAGTTAAACATAGCATTTCTATGGCTATTTGTGCATTCTGGTTTGCCAGATCCAAGCACGGGAATCAAAGGACGGTGCTGGAGATGAGAATGGGGTTGTCCTTTCCGTTAATGCCGTGTGATGTCAAGGTACTGAATCTGCAGGCATAGAAAGTAACTCCTTTTTTTCCAAATATGGTTGGATCAAGGGGTTTATCTATTGGAAATACGACCTCATCAGAAAGGCTATGTCCTCAGAGTTTTGCAACAGGTTGTCCCATGCGATTGATGGTTTATGGTGTCCAAATCTTGTGCAAACGTCAGTGTTGGCTTTTCCTCACATGTTGCAAATGGCATCCAGGCAGACAGCATTCAGGCGCCTCTATGGCACTGGTGGTCATGCTTTCTTTAAGGCAATGTTTCTTTACCTGAGCTTCCTGCCTTTAAATGTAGTTGTTTCATGCAAGACTTGGATGCAATGTGAGGTGAGCCAGGATTTTCAGTTTCTAGATTTGGTTTCAGCTGTTGCTAGCAGCTTCTTTAAGAGCAGGTGGCTGACAGAAAGCGAGGAGTATTATATTAAGAGCTTCAAAAAGATGTGATGAATTAGCTATGAAGGGGTAGATTTCTTTATGCATGCAACCTGCATCTGTGAGGTTGCAGAGCATGCAAGAATTGCTCTGCTCCTTGGGCTATGCACCCAATCTAGGCTGCCAAAACCATTGCAACCCTATGACTAAAACCAGATTTGTCCATGGATGGATGGAGTAGGAAAGGTACCTTGCCTTCTCTTGGTCTCTACAGTTTGTTCCTTTCCAAGAGATGGTGAACAAGCCCAGGTTTAAAGTCTTGACTCCAAAACTCAATTTGCCTGGCCATGATTAGGCACCAGGCTCTCTCTCTCTCTCTCTGGCCTGTTTTTAATTACTTATTTTATTCCCTTCTGTAGGTTGCCGTATGTTATGACCCAACACGGCGCAAGCATCAAATTGAAGGACGACTCGCATTAAGGATAAAGGTTTATAATAATTTAAGTATTCATAGAATGCAGAACAATAAGATGTAGGGAATACAATTTGCATAATAAATATCAATATTGCAACCGTTAAAGCAAACCATGACAAATTATCTGCCGCTAAATGACCGAGAGATTAGAGAATGCAAATTGCAAAAAGGCTGAGCTCCAGGAGAGGACCCTCAAAAGGCTCCCCTTGACAATAACACCTGTCTCCATTTCATCCCAAAGGAACGCAATGCCAAAATCAAGAGGTATCACCTATGTTGACTATGCACTTGCAATGAACTGAGATATATATATATATATATATATATATATATATATATATATATCCCATCTATTAGACCTTCCTTTTTGGTCAGGAGAAGGAGCTGAGCCTCTGATGTGTTTGTCGTTGTGCATTTCATAGTTATGATATTGGCGCCTGGGTCTGCCTGACAGTGATTGAAGGCTGCTAAATAATCTGCCAAAGTACCAGCTTCCATGCAACCGGAGCGAGCAGCTCTGCTAATAAGGAGAAAGAAGGTCTCATGAAGGTTGACCTGCTGGGCTATTGCAAAGAGTTTTGTTAACAGGGGCGGTGCTTGGTGGCTTCCCGGTCCAGTGGGGCAGCGAATCCACTCCGGATGTTATCGGATTTAAGCTGCTGGGGTCGCCCAGGGCCTCCTTGGAGGTCTTGCTGGATGGCCATCTCTCGGAGATGCTTTCATTGGGAGTTCCTGCACGGCAGGGGGCAGGACTGGATGGCCCTTGGGGTCTCTTCCAACTCTATGATTCTATGATTCTCAAAAGCCATGAGAGGGGCCAGAACTGTCCAAGGTGCTGATCCTAGTTTCAAGGGATGGAGTTCAAGCCCCTTAAAGCTTCTAGGCCAGCGACTCCTTGCTTTCATGTCCATGGTAAATTGTCTTCAGAAGGTCATCTCTCAAAAGTAAGGGGCATGAGTTGAGATTGGCTGGAGGGCAGTTAAGAACAAACAAAATATTTCTTTAATATTTCCAAGCTGTGGATGCTTGAATCCGTGGATATGGAGGGATGACTGTAGTACCGAGCCAAAATGGTGAAGAGAAAGTGACGTGGAAACTGGTACTCGGGAAAGTTGGCTACCTTGGTTGCAAGACAACTGGTCAACGGAGTAAGTCATGCACAGCAGTTGCAATTGCACCCCTGAACAAACTACAACAACCTTGTCCATGATACAGCAGAAGAAAGATAAATTAAGCCAGCCTGGTGCCTGGATTCGGGTTGGCATCGGCGGATGCTTGAAGACCATGCCCTGGGAAGAAATGGAGCCCGGGGCGGCCATGCCATTGATGGAGCTCTAGGGCAAAGCCGAAGCCACCCATCATCACGCCGCTGGGCTCCATTTTCTTCCCAACAGCCGCCTTTGGTGGAAGCATTAGCGAGGAAGGACATTTCTCTGTCTGGAGAGATTCTATCGCAACGCGCAACGTGTGAGAAATGTGCCAAGTTGCCATGGCTACTTAATAAAAAAGAAAGTTATGAGTGCAAGAAACTGCCTGACAGTAACACTCTCTCCCTCTCCTTCCCTTCCCCTGGCTCTAAATGCCACCACTGCCAAATATTCCTCAAATTGGCACTGGTTAATATCTTTATATTTTAATATAACTAACTTCAAGCGCCAGATGGTGTTTTTGCAGTCTGAAACTTATAATCAATGTTTGCTAAAGCTGTTTATATATATATATATATATATATATATATATATATAATGAAAGGAGAAGCTTTACAGTGCGCGATGCATACTTGAGTGTGTGATTTAGGTATTTGTTTTGCATCGTGCCATCAATGAATGTGGCACCCAGAATGGGTTTGCTTTGGGAAAAGTCCACCAAGTCCTCGCCTGCAAACTGCCTGCAATTTGAGGTGTGCAATGAACGGAAAGCAACATTGAACTGCAAGACTGATGCATGGGTTATGCAGAGTTGCATGCATTTAAGAATTCACTTAGCGGTCTGAGTGTTGGGCTAGGGCTCCGGGAGACCAGGGTTCAAATCCTGGCTCAGCCCTGGAAATACAGTGAGTGACCTTGGGCAAGCGTCCCACTCTCTCAGCCCCAGAGGAAGGCAACAGGGAACCTCCTCTGAACATATCTGGCTATTGAAATCCTAGGAGAAGATAGCCATAAGTCCCACTCTCTCAGCCTCAGAGGAAGGCAGTGGGGAACCTCCTCTGAACATATCTGAAAATCCTAGGAGAGGATAGCTATAAGTCCCAGTCTCTCAGCCTTAGAGGAAAGCAAACATCCTCTGGGCAAATCTTGCCAAGAAAAGCCTACAATAAGCTCTCCATATTGGAGCCAGCATGGTCTCATGGTTTGGGTTCAAATCCACGCTTAGCCTTGGAAACTCAAGATGTGACCTTGGGCAAGCCCCACTCTCTCAGCCTCAGGGAAAGGCAATGGGGAACCTCCTCTGAACATGTCGGCTATAGAAACCCATGGAGAGGGTTGTTGTAGGTCTATTCCATTTGGAAGACATACAGCAACAAGAGTTACTTTCATAGCACTATTTGAACCACGTTGGCACTCTTACTCTGGATCCTCAAGATAGTTGTCCAGTAAGTCTAAGTGAATAAATACATAATGTGCATTGTTTGTTGTTTGCATATGGAGACGATAAATCATTTCTCCCCTTTGCTTGTTCTGTGATTAGGATTGTTAGTACGCAAAGACCCCTTAAAGGCTGACTAATCTCCCAATTTTTTATTTCCAGCAGGTCAGCAAAACAGATTTCTTAGTCTCCTGAAGGAGCCCCTTGCAGTTCAGATCAACCATCATTTAATTCACTTGAGGCCGATCGGGGGTCCCTTCCATCGCCATGCCACTCTCTATCGAAATGCCAAGCAAGATCTCTCTCTTGTGTTATTTTTATGGAGGAGGGTGTCATTTTTCACAATTATTTCGCTCCTTGAAATATGGATTTCCAAGACCCAGGGAGAATCTCACTACAGTCTTGTCAATTTGAGTTTTTATCAAGGTATCACACAATTGTTATCCCTGGAAACGCGGGATCCAGAGGGCACCCACGAAAGGCGTGAATCCCAGGACCTCTGAAGGAATTCTCCGTTGGAGAATTACATATTTGAATACTTTCCAGGTTTATTTCAAAAGCCTAAAAAGCTCTGTGCAGGTAGAGAACTAGCCATTGAAAAGTCTTGCCTCTGTACAAAGTAAGAGAGAAGGTGAGAGAACGCAAAGAGGGAAGGAAGAGAAAGAAGGAAGGAAGGAAGAAGACATAAGGATGAAGAGGTGGAGGGAAGGGCAGAAAGAATAGGAAAGAAAGGAAAGGAGGAAAAGAAGGAAGAGATTGAGATTGGAAGAGAAGGAGAAGGAGGAGAGAACAGGGAATACAAACTCAAACAAAAATTCATCCGTGATCACCTTTATTGGTCAACCAAAATGCACAATATATTGTGCATTTTGGTTGTCCAATAAAGGTGATCACGGATGAATTTTTGTTTGAGTTTGTATTTCCTACTATTTCCTTGCAATAAAGCTTGCAACAAGGATATTGTGCATTTTGGTTGTCCAATAAAGGTGATCATTGATGGATTCTTGTTTGAATTTGCTAAATGGCCAACGCAGCTACCCCTGACTGTTTTCAGGAAATATAAAGTTAGGGTAGCTAAGAAACATTTCAGAGTGCATTGAAAGTACAACAAGATTTATAAAAGAAGATGATAATGTGGGTGTTTGCAACTGCAAGTTGTAATGGTGAAGTCTATTTGTTGAGTAATTTGTTTTTATGATAAATAAAAAAAAGTTTTTTTAAAAAGCAAGAAAAGTCTTGTCTTCAAATCATGCAAGTTTTCCAGCTGGGTGATATTTTGAAAAGCCGCAGAAGAAGCCAAATGATGCTTTTTCTCTCTCCCCATATTTTTTTAAATGATGCATTCCTAGAAGGAATGTACATACCATTTCTTTGAACCATGGCTTTCTTCTGAGTTGCTGGAAGATGTTGATTCCTCTCCCCATATATATATATATATATATATACCCAACGCATATATGCATCCTTCGCTCACAGCCAAAGGAAGTGAAACCGTTGCCAAAAACCCTCTCTGAATTTTCAAAGCCTCCTCGTTCCATATAAGCCATACAACTCCCATAAAAAGAGACCGTGCAGCCGAGGCCCATGTAACCCTTTGAAAATTTCAGAGTTTGCTAGAGGAGTCCAGAGAAAGGAATAATCGATTTAAAGCATTTCGGATTTAGCAGCTGCTTCTTGAAAGGAAATATTTTTTTTTTCCCCTTGAGTTCCAAGACTGTGCTTTTTCTTCCCCCCTTCGTCTTACAGAAAGAGTCTCAAGGGAGGCTTTTCTGAATGCTTCCCGTTTACCTGTCCCCAAAATGACGAACCAAGGAGGTCAAAAGTCAAGGGAATGCAAAAAAGAAAGCTTCATTTCCACTCTTTTCATGTGCTGTGACCAAAGTCTGTGTCCTTCGACTCAGTCCCCTTCTCCATCTCTAGACTGTGCGCTTTGGCTACACAGCAAAGAGATCTCTTTCCCTCCTTCTCTCTCTTTTTCTCTTTTATTCCTTCCTTTCCCCCTTTTATCTCACTTTCTCCTGATGAATAACCTATTTCCTTCCAAGTTACCATGGTATGTAAGCCAAAGATAGTATTTGCAAAAAAGAATAATAATAATAAACCAAAATCCAAATCTCTGCTCCAGAATCCAAAGGATTCTACACAATAAGGTAGAAAGCTTGGCACTACAATGCCCAGCATCCCCAAGCCATGTTAACTATGGGTTGCTGGGAGATGTGAAGAAGGTACTCTTGGAAAATCTAGTTTGTCATTTCCCTCCCCCCCCCCAATAATTATTCCAAATTTTGGCTTCTTTATCTCTGCAGCACATTCAAGCTGGCACAGGGAATCTGGGAATGACCCGCAAAATGGTTGTTTGGGATTCCCCTCCTGCAGAAATGAGTGCAATTTGATGCTGCTTCAACTGCCCTGTGAACTCCTGGGATTTGTAGCTTGTTATGGCACCAGACTACAAATCCCAGGAGTCCATAGGATGGAGCCTTGGTAGTTAAAGTGGTGTCAGTCTGCATTATTTGTAATGGCACCAACGCAGAGCCAGCGTGGCGTAATGGTTTGAGAGTTGGATTATCACTTTGGAGACCAGAGTTCAATTCATGAAACCCACTGGGTGACCTTGGGCAAGTCACACTCTCTCAGCCTCAGAGGAAAGCAATGGGGAGCCTCCTCTGCGTAAATCATACCAAGAAAACCACATGATAGGGTCACCAGAAGTCGGAAGTGACTTGAAGGCATACAACAACAAACGGCAACTGAACTCTCTGACAGAGAAGGCTAAATATCCCTCAAGACTACAAATCCCAGGATTCCATAGCATTGAGCCACGCCAATTAAAGTGGTGTCAAACTGCATTAATTCTGCAGTGCAGTTCAGACCTCTCTTGTCCATGTTTTTTTGTCGTTATGTGCCTTCATCTTAACTGCTCCATCCTATAGAGTCCTGAGATTTTTAGTTTGAGGAGGTACCCACACTCTTTGGCAGAGAAGACTAAAGACCTTCTAAAACTGCAAATCCCAGGACTCCTCCTCAATACATTCTCTCTAGGAATCTCTAGGTCCTCCAGCGCAACTCTGCCAGATGTTGACCATAGAGTTGCGCTGGAGAACCTAGAGGTTCCTAGAGAGAATACTTCTCTAGGCATTTGGAGGTCCTCCAGCGCAATTTCATGGTCAGCTTCTGGCAGATGTTGACCATAGAGTTGCACTGGAGGACCTGGACATTCCTACAGAGGTGACCTCTCTACAGTGGCGTACCCCAACTTGATGTCACCCGACGTGGGAGGCAGGGCTTCTGGCGCATACACCGCATGGGAGCGTGCGCACATGCGCAGACGCTGGAAAATTGGGCGTGCGAACTCTGCGGCATCCCAGGAAGCCCCATAGTGGCTGGGAGAGCGGCCCAGAAAGAAAGTCCCGCGGGGGGCAGGGGACTGACCGGATGTCCCCCCTCTTCTGGTGTCAGCCCCTTCTGGGGTGTCACCCGGTGTGGTCCGCACCCCCGCACTCCCCATTGACGCTACTGCCTCTCAAGTAAAAGGAATAATGGTTTTTCCACATTCGTGGGTCTCCTTCACCCTTAACCCCTGTGATTCCAAGTCATTTCCAGCCTAAGGCAAACCTATCCCATGGTTTTCTTGGAGGAGGTTTGCCATTGCCTTCCCCTGAGGCTGAGAGAGTGTGGCATGCCCAAGGTGGGTTTCCATGGCCGAGCCGGGATTCGAACCCTGGTCTCCCATGGTCCTAGTCCAGTCTTCAAACCACGAAACCGCACCAGCTCTCAGTTGCAAGAGGATGAAGATGAAATGGGGATGGGTGGTGAGAACTATGAAGGAAAGAGGCGATTAATAACTATATCATCCCCAAACCATTGTTCCTTCTTCTTCTTGGCATCTTTTCCTTCTCCCAAATCCCCCCAAATCCCTCCCCAGGCTCCATCTGTTGTATCCACAACAGATTCCCTTTTTTCATGGTGTTATGTGAGCTGATTATTAAAAGAAGGGTTTTTTACCTTGATTTAAAAGGAGGAACAAATTGCCAAATATGATAATGAAACAAAAATCTTTTGATTTGGGTTTTATAATCTTTTTATTTAAAAAACAAAAACCCTACAGAGAGGCTGGAGGGCCTGGTTGTCATCGGCGCGGCGTCCGTCTTCATTATCTGATCCTCCCTTCCCTTAAAACTGGCAGCGCTTTACAAAGAAGGGCTGCTCTTTCAACACAATGATAAAGGGATTTTCGAAATAAACAGAAAAGTCCCCAGCCAGCAAATATCTTAGATTGCGATGGACGGTGACTTTTCATGTCAGCAGCCCTTGCAAATGCCTGCGTTTCATCTCCAAAATAATAATGATTAAAAGGAAAATAATAATGCCTTCCTGATGAGGTCCTTTTTGGCCTCAAGGGGAAAAAAGAAGGTGGGGGGGGGGAACAGAATTTGGAATTGGGGTGCTAAACAGGGCAGGATAAATGGAAGGGCTGTAGGTCAGGATTAAGACCCACAAGGAAATGGGGGCGATTTGGGCTTCTCAGCTTACTCAGGCCCCCATCATCCACAGGGTTGCCATGGGTCATTTCAAATACATTGCTTGCTTCTTGGCTTCCTTGATAGGACTTTGGGGTCTGGACAGGTGGGCTCAGGTTTTTCTTGTTGTTGTCAGTCTTGACCCATGGCGACACTGTATATAGAATCATAGAATCATAGAGTTGGAAGAGACCACAAAGGCCATCTAGTCCAACCCCATTCTGCCATGCAGGAACTCAAAATCAAGCATCCCCAACAGATGGCCATCCAAGACCCCCTGTCCTCCAATCCTCTGCTTAGGTCCTGCAAACTCATACCCATGATCTCCTTAATAGAGTCCATCCATCTGGCATGCAGCCTTCCTCTCTTTCCACTTCCCTCCTCTTTTTGTCAGGAGGGTTGGACTACATGATCTTTGGGATCTCTTCTGACTGTGTGATTCCTCCCCGCTTTCTTCCTCCCACTCCTAGATCATTTTTCTTGTGTCACTTGCAGAAAAATAGGGTGAGAAGAGCTCAGCAGGTTGTCTTCAAATGTTGTTGTTGTTAACTGCCCTTGAGTTGATCTTGACCCATGGCGATGCTGTGGATGAGACATCTCCAAGACCCCCCTATCCCCCACTGCTCTGTTCAGTTCTTGCAAACCCATACCCATGAGTTTTTTGTGGATTTTTGGGCTATCTGGCTGTGTTCTAGAAGAGTTTATTCCTGATGTTTTGCTTGCATCTGTGGCTGGCATCTTCAGAGAATGCCAGCTACAGATGTTGGCCACAGATGCAGGCGAAACATCAGGAATATATTCTTCTAGAACAAGGCCTCTCAGCCCGAAGAACCCACAAACACCTAAAGTTTACATCCTCTCAACCAAGGGTCACTATATATATATATATATATATATATATATATATATACCACAGATGATGCTGGTGAAATGTCATGAATAAACTCTTCCAGAACATGGTAACATAGCACCAAAACCCTGCAAAAATCCATGAATGCCAGCTGTGAAAGCCTTTGACTTCACACCATACCCATGACCACCTTCATAGCATCCCTCCATCTGTCTTCCTCCTTCCCTCCACCTTTCCCAGCATTATTGCCTTTTCCAAAGAGTCTTCTCTTCTCATGATGTGTCCAAAGTAGGACAGCCTCAGTTTGGTCATCTTGGCTTCTTCCAGGGAGGTTTCCGGATTGATCTCTTCTAGGACCCCTTTGTTTGTCCTTTTGGCTTTCCATGGGATCCTCCTCAGCACTCTTCTCCAGAACCACATTCTCTCAAAGGCATTGGTTTTCTTCCTATCTTCCTTCTTGACTGTCCAGCTCTCACATCCATCCATGGGAATAATAGGGAATACGATGGCTTGTATGGTTCTGACTTTTGTGCTGAGTTGTATGTCTTTGCATTTTAGGATCTTTTATGGTTCTTTCATAGCCATCCTCCCCATTCTTAGTCTTCTTCTAATTTCCCGACTGCAGTCCCCATTTCTATTAATGTTTGATCCCAAGTATGGGAACTCTTTGACTATTTCTATTTCTTCATTTTCTGGATTGTCGGCCACCTTGTTGATGACCAGCCTTCAATGGCAACGGGAGGGAACCCCAATTCTGTGCCATGTACCTACCCTCTCTTTGCACCATCCGCAGGTCAGTTGGTTATCATTAAGAAAGATAATAGTAAAAGAAAGGAACCAGGAGGCTTTCTATTGTCCTCAGGGCTGCCAGGACATGATGAAATGTTTCGGATGGATTTGAAAGAACCCAACGAATCCCAGGAGCCAGAATGAAACATGTCCCTGCAACCAGTCCAGCTCCCCTGCCAGCAGAACCTTTTTATGGATGGATAATGAGGAATAAGCTGTAATTTGGAGGCGGCAGCTTTATTTTCTCCACAAGGCAAGCGCAGGCCAAGACGCTTGATGGCCGGGCACCCTCCTTTTTCCTTGCCACCTTCGTGCCCCCTATCTATCAAAGCCGTGCCCTCCGCGTGCCATTGCCACGAATCCGGAATCAAGAGGGTGCTTGAATCGGATTTATGGAGGCCGAGAAAGACAAGGCACGGTAATCTTTACGAGCTGATGGCACCGTGCCTTATAATAAGAGAATGAAGTATCATTTTAAATTTGAAGCAAATTAGATTACTGAGGTCAAATCCTTCTGTAGAGAAATCGCCTCTCTCTCTCTTATGTCTGACATCTCTTTCCGAGGCTCTGCATTAGCATTTAAGTAATTTATTATTATTATTATTATTTTACAAAAGGAACAAAAAATGCACTGGCACTTCTGCTTCTGCTTCTTCTGTTTCTTATTATTATTATTATTATTATTATTATTATTATTATTATTCATTTAAGTATTATTACAGTTTGTTATTAAAATATTATTCATTTTTTTAATGTTATATACATTTAGAGTTACATGTGAGAACTTTCTCTCAGTCTAATTTTCTAAACTTAAAATCATATTTTAACTGGTGTATTGGGTGGATGGGGTGGAATGGGGAGATTGCCCATGTGCCACACCAGAGAAGTCTTGGTTTAGTCACGCAGGGGTAGGCACCCTTTCCCCTTTAAGGGCCGAGGGACTTCAGCTCCCAGAAGCCTCAGCCATGTTGGCCAATAGTCCCATGTTGGCCAATAGCTTCTGGGATTCTGGGAGCTGAAGTCCCTCGGCCCTTAAAGGGGAAAAAAGGGTGCCTACCCCTGGTTTAGAGGTCCAGCCAGACCAGCTCTGGTTCATTTGGAGGTGCAAAGGGGCTGGGTGACGGAGAAGGAGAAATGCTATATATCATCTGAAAAATCTGTCAGAAGATTGCTTTGCCCTGGCAAAAAGATCTAGGGGAGGGATATGGGTTTCAAGGGAGGAAGAAAAGGGGGGAAATCCCTCCACCATAATTATTATTGGGTTTTGTGGACTGCCAGATGGAATGCTACAGAAGGCGAAGATGATGATGAAGAAAACCAGCTTAATCTACATTGCTAAGTAATGTTCATTTTCGAAATGCCAATTGGATGGGACACGCTCCAGCTCTCCCAGCGCTGGGCACCTGTTTGCAAGGATCGTTATGGCTCTCAGCTGTTTCAAGATATGTGCGCCTTTGGTGGCGGCTCCCTTATCGGGGGCAATTGTAAAAGCAGCCCCAATATGACAAATAACGATAAAGATCTGCATTGGATCCTAATAGCAGTTCTCCACATGCTGACGGCTGCAAAGCCTGGACCAAACGCCCTCCCTGTGCATCAAAGGAGGAGAGCTGGAACTCCCTTACAATTACGGTGTATCTCCAAGGAAGGTGGCATCATTAGAGATTAGCAAGGTTCGGTAGAATAAAAATGATGTCTTAGCAGGGGTTCATTAAACTATATTTCCCAAGTCAGGAAGATCAATGCGTTTGCGCATCACGGATTAGGCCGCACCGTCATCGGTCGACTCAGCACTCGCCGGAAACCCAACGCAATCCATCCCCGGCCATACGTCAATGTTGTGGCATCGCACATTAACAACAGAGGAGCAGAAGAGTTTCCGCTTGTCAGGATGACCGGCTGTGCAAGAAAGTGGCAGAGGCGATGGGGAGGGAAGAAAGAGAGGACCAAAATAGGGAGAAATGGGGTCATCTGGAGGATGAAGCCCTGCAGGAGATTGATGCCACTTGACCTCCGACTTTCTTCCTCGGCCGCACTGCAATATTCCTTCTCTGGGCCAGGCAAAGGATGATGAGCTTCAAGGGCCACTTAGCTACCGCTAAGCGATTCTTCTGCAAATCTAGCTCCATGTATTTCTTTTAGTAATGCAACCTTTAAGAGCCAGTCTCTGGTGCTATGCACCTATATCTTGCAAAGAGTGGGATAGGATGGGAACTGAGGCACAAATGGACTGTATCCACACTATGACGGTTACAGCAGTTTGGTACCACTTTAACAGTCAAGGTCCATCATCCTACAAGATCCTGGAATTTGGAGTTTGGTGAGAGAGGTGCAATTTTCTGGTAGTGAGGTCTAGTTTATCCTCACAGCATCAGGGCTTTCTAGCAGATAATTCAAAGTACCTCTCATCAAAATACAAATCCCGGGGCTCTCTAGGATGGAGCTGTGGAAGTTAACATAGAATCAAAGTACTGTAACTATGGTCCAAAACACACTGCAGAAATAATCCAGTTTCAAACCACTTTAACTACCATGCTGCTCAATGCTAGGGAATTCTGGGAACTGTAGTTTTGTGAAGCATTTAGTCTTCTTTGTCAGAGAGCTCTGGTGCCACAATAAACTACAATTCCCAGGATTCCCTAGCACTGATCCAGGACAGTTAAAGCGGTCTCAAACTGGATTATTTCTGCAGTGTGTTTTGGACCTATGTAGGATAGAAATAGTCCTGGTTTCCTGGATGATGGTGATGATAATCACTGTTGTTGTTGTTGTTGTTGTTGTTGTTATTTCTTTCCCACCTCTCTTCAAGGATCAAGGTGGTGTATTCCATGTTAAAATACAAAACACAATTAAAAACACATAAACCCACAGTTGAAACACAAGACTATAAAATCCTTAATGCACACCCACAAGCGTTCATATACTGATAATAATAAATTTTATTTTTTTTATAAATTGTATTTCTTTCCTAGATCAAGGCAGCTTTCCAGTGCCAAGAAATGAGGTGTTCAGGTGTGTGAACCTGTGAGTGAGAAAATTCATGCTCCCCTCTAAAAAATCTGTGTTTTAATGGTGATTTGCTCCTTTGACTATGACTTTGTTGCTATACAACAGGGGTAGGCAACCTTTTTGAGCCGGGGGCCGGGTTGCTGTCCCTCAGACAATTGGGGGGCTGAAGCCCAATAAATAAATAAATAAATAAATAAATAAATATAAAAATAAAATATTAAAAAATATGCACGCACACTCTCTCAGCCCCAGAAAAGCCATGGCAAACCCCCTGTGGAGATTTTGCCAAGAAAACCCCAAGAACAAGTAATAACAACAATAATCAATATCATCATGGCAGGTGGTGGCAGTGGCAGCAGGACCGGCCTGGGGCCGGTCCAAAGGCCTCGGGGGGCCGCATCCGGCCCCCGGGCCTTAGGTTGCCTACCCCTGCTATACAAGAAGAAAGCCTAACTGGTTTTCACCATAAGGACTACAGAAGCTGATTACAGTCTTTCTCTTCCTTCTGCCAAATGGCGTGTTTAGTGAGGATATGGCCTTCTTGGTGACTGCTCCTAGACTATGGAACTCCTTCCCACTGGAATCTAGGCTACACCCTTCTCTGACCTATTTCTACCAGCAGGCAGTGGTCATTTTATTTAGACA
This sequence comes from Phrynosoma blainvillii, assembly GCA_026167975.1. Classification (NCBI taxonomy): domain Eukaryota; kingdom Metazoa; phylum Chordata; class Lepidosauria; order Squamata; family Phrynosomatidae; genus Phrynosoma; species Phrynosoma blainvillii. Next base: position 34,003,094 of record JANUYF010000006.1, read on the forward strand.
GGCTTTTGGTCATTCATTGGTTGCTGCAGAAAAGACTTTTAATAGCATCCAACTTGGTTCAGAACCCTGTTAATGAAATGCATTGATGCCATCGTAACTCATTTTTTGGGGAGTCATTGCAGAGGTAGGGATTCTCTACTGATTATGCAATGACCAAAACCCTCCCTCCCTCCCTAATCTACCTTTTCTCAGCTGCAAACCTGGGCATTTCCTCCAATGATAAGATCTACTCCAATGATATGATCTACACCTTGCTGAGGTCCCTTTGGATGGCTGTCGCTGTCTGCCCAACTATAGGAAAATATTGCACTCAGTTTAACTCAATAGGAAGGGGAGGATGGCATCTTGCCCTTCCCAGCAGGCTCAGACAAAATAAAACTGCTGCAGTCTCTCCTAGCTTTTGTGCTCTTCCCAGTGATGTATTCAAGTCTTTTAGCCCAAGTCTCAAGTGAAGCCTCAGGTCTCCTCCTTCAGATCTCAAGTTGAGTCTCAGATCTTTGCAAGAGACTTTCAAGTCAAGTCTCAAGTCCTTCTACCTTCAAGTCTCAAGTCCTTGTAAAATACTTTCAAGTCAACTCTCAAGCTGAGTCTCAAGTCCTTGCAAGGTACTTTTAAGTCAAGTCTCGAGTTGACTTTCAAGTCTGAGAGCCAACTTTAACAGAAAAAAAGGTAGTAGTGGTGGTGTGGAGGGGGCTGGATTTCAATAACTAGAAAATCAAGAAGACATGCACAAAGTTAGGGGGGAATTCTCAGAAGGGAACAGCAAATGTGTGAAGCAATGGGCTTTAGATGGAAGGATCCAATGTGCATCAGGGACAGGCTGCTGAGTAGACCTCAACCCTTGCCTCAAGCCTAATGTGTTTGTTGTTTCTGGATGAAGTTAGGTCAGACAGTCAGTCGCTAAAAACATACAAGTCTCGAGTCGAGTCGAGTCAAGTCGAGTCGAGTCAATGCATCATTTATTGCCAAGTCAAGTCACTGAAGTGACTTGAGTCCGAGTCAAGTCTGAGTCAATCGACTCAAGTCTACATCACTGGTTTTTCTTCAGGAATAATTTTTGACATCTTGACTACACTCTGACATTGCTTGGACACAAGTGTCCTGGTTTTCATCTGTGAAATTTTGGAGGGTATGCAATGGCATTTGGCACTGAAACCTACAGAGACCTCCCAAAGAACCAACAGAGCTGTGGTCTCCCATCCATTTAAGTTCCTAAACCTCTTGGCCAAGACTGTTTCTGTCCCATAACTGGGCCAAAAATCTGATTGGGTTGCCTCTGAATCATAAGTATCCAACAAAGCTCAATTTTTTAAAAGTTGGCTTTTCCTTTAGTTTATTGTTTGGGTGAAAGTTGGAACTTGGTGGCCCCAGAACCTCTCAGGGGTGCAGAGTGACACAGGCCTCCTTAAGGAAATGGAAGGAGCTCAGGGCAGCAGGTGAAGCCAATGCAATCAGATAGCCCTGGGTCCTCTGAACGGCAAGAATGGCTCCGTTGTTGGTGGCCGCTTGCCCTATTCAGGCTCAGCCTGTTGTCTGAGGCCGGCAGCTGCCTTTTCAATATGACCGCGGATCTTGTATTGGCATAAGCTCAGATCTGAGCGCGCTGGGATAACAGCCACTGCTGTGCTCCATCCTCTTTGCCTCTTGTTGCTCTGTTTGTTTTCTGCACGGGGATCACAACCCCTGGAGAAGAACACTTTTGTCATCCCATATTGCAAACCTGTCGGTTGACAACGCGGTAATGAAACTCTGGGAAAAAAGGCAATTCCCCTTCTCTGTGCAAGCACAATAGGGGTGCTTGTCTGACTCGGAAGTAAGGAGAGAAGGGGGGCTCCTTTATTAATAGGGTCTTCCACGCTCAACACACACACACACAGAGGCACAGAGGGTTTCGGAGGGAAGCTGCCTATTTTGCTTCCCAGCAGAAAGAAAGGAGCAAAATTCAGGGCTCTGGAGGCTGGATGCAGATTTGATTCCAGGCCTACAGTGAAGACTCAAGGTGGGAGGATCGGACACAGATGCTACAGGGCAAAGGGGAGCAAAGGTGGCCCTCGGGGATGTTTTGTGGCCCTCATCTCTTCCAGAATCCCCAGACCAGCCTTTTTCCAGCCAAAAAAACCTGGGTGAGTTGCTGCTCCCAAAAGTCTCCAGGTTCAACAATTCACCTTTTAAATGAGTTGCAAGTCTACCCTGTACTGTTTAATATTTAAAATATAGATACAGTGGGTCCTTGGGTATATCAGTTGCAGGACCCCCATGGATACCAAAATCCATGGATGCTCAAGTCCCATTATGTACAATGGCATAGTGTCTCTTATATAAAATCCCATTCAATACAAGGGATTATTATTATTATTATTATTATTATTATTATTATTACAATGGGCCTTTGGTATCTACCGGGGTTTGGTTGCAGGACCCCCATGGATACCAAAACCCATGGATACTCAACCATTATATACAATGGCATAGTGTCCCTTATATAAAGTCCCATCAAACCCAATTGAGGTATTATTATTATTATTATTATTATTATTACAATGGGCCCTTGGTATCCACTGGGGTTTTGTCCAAGATCTGGATGCCAAAATCTATGGATGCTCAATTCCCATTATATACAATGGCATAGTGTCTCTTATATCAAATCCCATTAAAAACAATGGATGATGATGATGATGATGATGATGATTGTTATTACAATGGGTCCTTGGTATCCACTAGGGTTTTGTTCCAAGAGCTGGATACCAAAATCTGTGGATGTTCAAGTCCCATTAAATACAATGGCAGAGTAAAAAGGTGTCCCTTATATAAAATACATAATAAAACTATATATAAAACCTTAAAAATCAAGGTTTGCTTTCTGGAATTTATATTTTAAACAAATATTTTGAAACCGTGGATGGTTGAATCTGTGGATAAACAATCGATGGATACAGAGGGCCGACTGTATACTCATTCTGAGAACTAGAAGTGGACTTCTGGCCATTTTGGGGGTTTTTAATTAAAATTTTTCAGTAAACCATGTGGCCCCTGGAGGACTGCCAGGTGTAAAAGTGGTTCCCAGCCCCATTGCTGCAGGCCAGCTTTCTGTGTCTTGCAGCAGGAAGAAAATTGCTAAAATTATTCACTGCTTCTTTTGAGAAGAAACTTAGTGAAAGATTGCATCCCGGTGTCTTTGTCTGTGCCACTGAATCTGCACTGGGCCTCTGGCGCTTCATCCGCAGGAGTCCATTAATCGACGGCCTGTCCTCCATCATCACCCGCTTTCCTAGGCGAGAGCTTTTGCTGGCAGACAGCCTCTGGGCACATTTGATTTCCCCCCTTTCCTAAAGGGGCATTGATTAGTAGTGTTGTCTGAAACATAACAATGTGCCAATACTTCCCTTGTTCTATGACAGACTGCAACGCCAATGCTGGGCTAATGCAGTTATTTCTCCTTATTATACACTAATGCTTACAAAATAGCTGACAGTTAGCCTAGCTCATTAGGGCAAATCGTTTCTTTCCTGGCTTTGGAAGGAGTCTCCATGGTAATGATCTGATTTTGGGGGCCGAGGGTGGGACTCAGTAGTGAGCGACTGAGATCAAGAGGTCCCCCTTTCCGGAAACTCGGCTTTCCTGCAAAGAGCCTCAAGTTGCATCAGGACTGAACTTGCTCCATCTCATTAGAAGATCTGTCCACAGGATCAATTTCCCCTGTTTGATTTATTAAAAAATCATTGTTTTTCCCCTCTTGAAGCATAGCACCAGATTCTCTTCTTCTTCTTCATTCCACCCATCTCCTGGTCCCAGTCAAGGCCAGCAAATGTCTTCACAGAATCCCAGACCTAGAGGCAACAAGTACTGAGAGGCAACAAGATATAACAAGGTGAGCCAAGTCAGTCCAGGTCAGACTCAAATAGTCAAGAGAGTTTACCAAAGTTGAAGGAATGTGCAGAAACTAGGTGTCAGCCCTTTGAGAACCAGCCACGAGAAGCCAACCATCACAGTAACTGAATACCAAAAGTTAAAGACGGAGACTCACAAAGCCTAAGCCAGTCCAGAAGTCAAGATAATCCAAAATAAATCCAGGAGTAGAAGAGAACTGAAAGCCTGGTAGAAGGAATGTTTGCAAACAGCAAGAATGTCCATCAGCTGCTGGGTTATTTTTAGCTGCTTGGCCTTGAGATGCCAGGTGGTTCATTGCTCAAAGTTTCCTCATTTAAGCCTCTGCAAGACAAATGAGGATGGTGCTTTCTCCTTGGTGTCCCAATCCTGGTTGAGGTGGGAACCTAACTTTCTGAAGTTCTTCACCATCTGCATGTGCTACTAGTTGCTCAGATTCAGGAGGGAAGCCAACGTTTGGAGCCAGAGACCTTTCAAGGTCCAACTTACTGCCTTAGGAGTGCCGCTTTTCAAAGTCAGAAAGCTCCCAGCTTGGAAAAATGGCTGCCGAAGTGCAGCTGGGATCCGGGCTGCAGCCGGGCTGCACTTGGCCGGTGGAATTAGCAGTGACTTTGGCATGATAATACCCAGCTGCATCCTGGAAGAGGGTTCAAGCAGGGCAAAGTAAATTGAGTTTTTTTAGCTGTGCGAAAAACTCCTTAGATTCTTGGAATCCCATTAAATGAGTTGCGACATGCAGGATCCTACATCAGGGTTGCATAATGTACATATCTCTATGAAGAGTTATGCCTCAATTGTGCTCCATAATCCTTGTGCAGAATGGCAGCATTGCACAACTGAACAGACATCAAAAATGCAACGTAACGCACAACCAAAAGTGCAGTATGCATCCACACACAATCCACATCTGTATATACAAAACTGCCACATGCAGAGCTCCTCTTTCATATCGGTGGACTGATTACGCATGTTCCTTGGTGGGCAAAAATGCCCAGCCTCTTCCACATGGGAATTTGTGCAAGACACCTACACAATTCGTGCCAATACACCACTGTAGATGTTACTGCTGGAGGTAGGTCAGCCTTTGAACTGAATGTAATGTACCCCCAGCTCCACTCCACATGAAATGTAGTCCCTTGAAGATATATTGGCGATGTCTGCGTCTTCCTGATAACTGAAGCAGATTAAGGGAAGGGGAACTAATACAGGTGTTCACAGACAGAAGAAGATGCTCCCATTCTGGGATGTGGTGTGGGAGTGTGGCAGGACTTTCACTCATCATCTCATCACCTCCAACTGTTCAGGTTTGGCAGGGACAGTCCCAAGTATTTCTCTGTTGTCTCCCCTTTTCAGCTGCTTTAAAAATGCCCCAGTTTCTCTCCCTCCTACTCCTCCCCCCCCCCTTTGTCCTTGGCTTATTTTAATTGCTGCAAACTGGTTCAGAGTCTTAGGTGCTCCTTTCTATATTCTATATTCTTCAGAGGCTTCCAAGGTTCTGATTGAGGCTGAATCAGGGTCTTTTTTGCAATGAATTCCCCAGCAGATTTTGCAGTCTGTTGTCCACACATTCACAAATACATACATAAATGCACACAAATGTCCTGTGAAAAGGAGGAAGAGGAAAAGGAAGAGGAAGAGGAAGAGGAGGAGGGGGGACTTTTTGTAGACCAACAGACCATGGGGCATCCTCCTGCTAAAACAAGCATAAGAAGGAACTGGCTAGGAAAGAGAAAACCCAGGCTATTTTGCAAGATTCAAGTGTGCCTCAGCTGTTGACGCAGCTTCCTTGACAAGAAAGGGCAAAGCCACTAATCCAGGGACTGTGTGATGGGTGCTGTCATTAGACATGCAGGGAAATGGTACATTTCTCTCTTGGGGTGTGTGTGTGTGTGTGTGTGTGTGTAAGGGGAGCTTGATCTAGGCTGCACCACACCTGTCAGAATTGTGCTCTAAGAGACAACATGAGTGAGCAAAAGGCCAGGCAGGAGCCGGTTCAACCGCCTGGTGACAAATGAGGCCCATTTTGTTAAATCTCCCAAGCTGTGCTTTTACCCTTTGCAAAACAGAAAGTCAAGGAGTCAAGAAGGCACTAATGGGGCTTTGAAAGGCTCTCCTGTTATGGCAGCCAGGACAGCAAGCATGAAACCAAATCAGTATGACAACCGTCCTGTTTTGCATAGAGAAAGAGACAGAGGGGCAAACCATCCCTTTCCAAAGGCAACCTTTCGAAGGAGTTGCTCTGCCAAAGGCACATCATAAAAATCCCAAGGGCTCAAACGGCATACAGTTCTCTTTGGAGACCACTAGAATTATTCTTACAATTTTGAATTAATTAATTAGAATTAAAAAAACCCTTGCTGTGCTATACTTGCACGACAGTTAGGGTTGGCAGGTTAGCACCATCGCAGGCTCTGAGATTTCAGGGCCAAAACTTGAGACCAAGGGATTGTCCCTATTCATGTTCCAAGAGGTGGTCCCTGGTCCTAGGACTCAGCATGACCCCTTAAGCATACACCACAATTGCACAGAGTATGCCATTCAATGAAAACCCACCCAGTCTAACAAAGGAGGAATGTACAAAGGGATCTAGTAGCACCATTGAGACCAAGTGAAAGAAGTTGGTAGCATGAACCTCCATAGGTTTGAGGATCCTATGCATCTGAAGAAGTGGGCTCAAGTCTATGAACGCTCATGCTGCCAACTTCTATGTTTCAGTCAGTCTCAAAGGTGCTAGAAGATCCCTTTGCAGTCTGATTGCCAACACTCACAACTATATCTTTGAATTCTACTACCAAAGGAGGAATATATATAGTCTGGACAATCATATAGGCAGTAATGTCAGGAAGAAAATGTTCATGGGCACAGCAATTGTGGAGAAAGAAAGGCATTGGAGGAAGGAGGGAGCTGGCTGAAAGGCTGAGATTGTCCATCAAGGAGATGAAGCATAACTTTATACTCATGGGCCAAGCTCTTGCCTTGCTTCAGCATTGTGTAAAAATCTGCCAGTGGAGTTAAGTTACAGAGCCTACATAGTCAATCCAATGTAGTACAACATATGTTAATGTTCATGGCTGACAAGAGTTTGTGACACTGCAATGTGCAATGGACAGAGATAATGTTCGGGGGGGGGGGGGGGAAATGCACATTCACATGTTGATCTACTTACTTCAATGCACTGCCACATATCTAAATAGTATTGCCTCCGCAATGCTGCTTATTCCACCGTTCACTGGATATGACTGTTATGTGTTGTCCAAAAAGAAAGGAAAAATCACTCTACATGTGAAACACATGCATGCATCACTCACAGGATTCAGATCCTAAAGATATGAGACAGTTACAGAAAGCCACCTTCTCAGTGAATTGAACCATTGCACCCCCAAATCCGCTCATGCATTTCCATGTGCAGCACATATCATTCAGGATAAACAATGCAAAATCTCATCCATGTATATCCATATGCAATGTCCAAGGATTCATAATGGTGCCACGTGTGCTGCTCTATTTCTACAATAGAACACAGAGGTTCTCCATTGGACAAAATCACCAAACTGCTTCTCTTTGGGAATCTATGCATATATGAGACACCAACAGGATTCCAGCCTTGGGTCTGCTGCATCACATGCCATTCTAAGAGGCAGTTGCATTTCTACAACCCCTTTTCAGGGTCTTTCCAGTTGTTCAGCAGCTATCCCTGCCTGCCTTTTGTCTTCCATCAATGCTGATCCTTGCATGCCACAAATTCCTTATGTAAGACGAAACGCTGGTGAGGAACGGTTCATCCCAGAGTGTGGGATTTATCCTCCCTCCTCCCAAAATATGTTGCATTCATCTAAATTTAGGGGAAACAAATCCCTGAGTGCTTTCCTGTCCACCACAAAGGCCTGCTGGCTCTCAGCTTTAATGGCAGCCATCCTCTTTTGAAATCAAAATGGAGAGAGAAGCCAGAGGAAGGTATGCAGCAGTGAGAGATCTAAATATAACACATGCAAAATGCTGAACTTTGCTAGGTCAGGGGTTTCTCTTGATTTCCACTCTCCCTCCCACCATACCTCCTACTACACAGAGACACAGACTCCATTGCAGCAGCCTACTAAAATGTCCCATAGCATTTCATAGCAGAGAGTGTGCATTCGAGGAAGAGATGGAGGCCTAGCAATCAGCAAACAGATCCTCCATCTGTCTGTCTATCTGTCTGTCTGCCCGTCTATCTCTTTCTCTCTCTCTCCCACCCACACCACGATCCATTTAGTTCCTCCAGCATGAGAACACTCCAGCATAATCTTAATGAGGCTTAATGCAAGAGGAAATGGCTGTCCTAAAAATAATGTGGGGCTGGTGGAGTAATGACATCATTAGCAAACTCCAGACTTCAGGATTTCAAGCACTTTTGATGAGCCATTTTCTGTCGGTGCATAACGTGTCCAGGAGATCCATTAGAGTTGTCAGCCAAAGTGAGGCAATGGAAGGAAGAATTAAGCAGAGCCCAATGGTAATGCCTCGTGACAGCACCAATGTGATGTTTGCATGGACCCTTCTCTTCCCTCCTAAATCTCTGCAGAAGCAGCTGCTCACACCTGAGACATCTTGTTCCCCCAGGATCTCTGGCTGCTTCACAGAAACACATAAAATCAGTTTCAGTATTGCATTAAAGTGGCGTTGAAGCTCATAAACAAGGCCTGAAGTGGTGTCCTTAGTCCAGGAATGGGAATAAAGAAGCTTCCCCACCTGTTACTGTATAGCCAGCACCCTTTGCTAGATTTCCAAGCCACCTCTGAGACCATGGAGCCAACAGTGTGCAACAAGGTTTGGTAAGATGAAAAGAGACGAGGAAATCTTCTGCCGTTCCAGTGTCTAGGTCACAAACTAGTGGGTTTGAGTTCTCCAACTGGTAGGGCTCTCAGATTTTGGACTGGACTCTCCAATCCTCAGGACCAGGGGGAAGAATCTCAAGGTGAGTGCACATCACAAGAAACGAATGTGAATATATATTTCCCCCTTTATTAGACCAGGACTTTATTTGAAAGGCATATTCTGTGCAACTGTACTGGATGCTTAAGGAGTTTTGTGAATGCCACATCCACAGGCAACCCATTGCAACATCACCATACACTATCCCTTGGACCCAGGTTTTGGCCCTGGGATGGTACTTACCTGGCAATCTTCCCTGGCATAGTTAATGTGATAACAGGATCCTTACCAAGCTCCACCAAAACTCTTTCAGGATTTTGGAAGATTTCAGTTGTCTCCAAACAGAACTGTTTCATGTTGAAGTCATTGGGATCTTATGGTCCTTTGAGACAGTAACTCTTTTGGAAGGCTACCTTTGGAAAAATAGCTTAAGTTATATTGCTTAAGCTAGCAATCTTCCTCTACATGTTAGCTTTAGAGAAGCCTGCTAAAGTAATGCAGAAGATGTAAAGGTTCAGTCCTTATGAAAATGTAGCACCTTACCTACCATACAGGTTGAGGTTGAGTATCCCTTATTTTAAACGATTGGGACCAGAAGTGTTTTGGATTTTGGAATTTTGTGGGGTGAGATTTTGGAATACCTGCATTTGCATATATGTACATAATGAGATATCTTGAAAATGGGACCTAAGTCTGAACACCAAATTCATTTATGTTTCATATACACCTTGTACACATAGCCTGAAGGTAATTTTATACAATATTTTAAATAAATTTGTACATAAATTTCAGTAGTCTCCAAACAGGACTCCAAACAAAGTCTGTGTATGTTGAACCATCAGAAAGTAAAGGTGTCACTATCTCAACCACCCATGGAAAAAGTTTTGGGTTTTGGAGTAGCCTGGAATTCCAGATAAGGGAGACTCAACCTGTAATATAATAAATGCATGATGCCTTCCATGAAATGTAATGTAATTGAAGTAATGTGCCTAGACATTGACATGTCTATGTCTGTCCCTGAGAGGAGTGTATATGTTTATATATCTATGGTTGCCTACAATAAATAATCTAAAAGACTAACTAGCCCATCCTCCATAGAAATAGCCAGAGATTCCAATACTTAAGAATGCTTAATTAGAGGGCTATTTAACTCTCTGTCTGGCTTTTACTGTGGGTCACAGATCGGACACCTAAGTGACTACAGAATGATAAACAGAACACCTAGACAGATGCAGATAATTGGCAAATGATGGTGAACTCTCAGTTCCTCAGTACAAAGAGATGGGATGGGAATGTATTCTGCTTAATGGCACCACTAGGGAATGCCCCTTGGAGCATCGCCCTTGTAGGATGGTCAGGACCTGCCTCCTGTTGTCATTGCAAGGGATCATCCCTAGCTCTTAGGTTTTAGCATTTAAATCTTAGGGCCTGTGACTGTCCTGACACGACAGACCTAATGACAGCATCACTCTGCATTGCTATGAATCTGTCCTGGCCACATTAATGGGAAAGCTTCTCGAGATCCATCTGCACATCTGAATTTTATGACTAGAAATGCTGGGGTAGCAAAAGACCCATCCCTTGGGAGCTTTCTCTCTCTAGCACGCGATGGGATACACAAGGCCTTATTTTTCTTAATTATTCCTGATATTCCACCTGTCATGTTGTCAGCCTTCCCCTCAGAGTGGCAATAAATAGCGCTTCTCATCTCTTGCCCTTAGGGGACATTTTTCTATTTATTCCTGTGATGGGTAAGATGTCAGGACTAATTAGGAAAAATGGGGGCTTTTTCCGCAACCAAACAAGAAAACTGTTTGTCTCTGGAGAGTGACCCTGTCAACCTTCTTCACCAGCTGTGCTCAAGGAGTCTTTTGTCTGTGACAGTTCTCAGGGTCCTTGTGGACTGGGGAGGAGACTGGCTCATGGAGGGTGGAGAAGACCTGAGGAGCTCAAAGAGAGTGCAATTTGGGAGGGAGGAGTTCATAGAAGCATCGAAGCATAGAATCTGAGAGCTGGAAAAGAACCCAAGGGCCATCCATTCTGACCCCATTTTGCCATGCAAGAAGACACCATCCAAGCACTCCCTGCAACCGTTGGCCATACAGTCTCTGTTTAAAGACCTCCAAAGAAGGAGACTCCACCACTCTCTGAGACAAAGTCTTCCACTGTTCAACAACTCTTACTGTCACCAAGTTTGTCCTAATGTTGAGGTGGAATCTCTTTTCCTGTAGTTTGCATCCATTGTTCCATGTCCTATTCTCTAGAGCAGCAGAAAACAAGTTTGCTCCATTCTCAATGTGACACCCTTTCAAATATTTAAAGATGGCTATCATGTTGCCCCTTAACCTTCTCTTCCCTAGGCTAGACATGCCCAGATCCTTAAGACACTCCTCATAGGGCTTGGTGGTTTCCAGACCCTTCACTATTTTGGTCACCCTCCTCTAGACATGCTCCAGCTTGTCTACATCCTTCTTGAATTGTGGTGATCAAAACTGGACACAATATTCCAGGTGAAGTCTGACCAAAACAAGCTTGTTCCATCCAACAGAGTGGGACTATTACTTCTCTTGATCTAGAAGTTGTTTTCCATGTTAGTCTCCCTCCCCAGATGTATCAAGACTCCCCAAATGAGAACAGCAGCAACTACAGCAACCTGCTAGTATGTAGGTTTGCTTTACAAACTGACTATGTCTGCAGAGGCCAAGTAATTTGATGGAAATCTTAGAAAGGTATGTTCTTAGATCACTACAATGACCTGGATGAATTCCTTCATGCTTTGGTTTTACAAAATGTTTCACAATCCCTTCTCAGGCTTGGCTGTAGAGATAAGCCTGCAAAGGAGGCTGTTGTCTTCTTTTTTACAAGTGGGAAAGTGAGTCTGAGAAGAGCATGCCCCAAGTTAACTGCCAAGACAGGGGCAGACAACTCTCTGTGTGGACCAAGGACCAATTTTCCCCTCTCAGCTCCCCCCAAGGGCAATACTCTCCCCAACAAGCTCAAATCTCTCCATTTCCCTCTGCAGTCTCTCTTAAGATGGTGTCAGAAAGTGACATCTCACAAAGAAGGGAGCATTGGACTGATGGATGTTTAAAATCAGATATATTGAATCATAGCATTGTAAGAGTTGGAACTGCATGTAGTCCAACCCCTGCCATGCAGGAACATACTGTATTGATGATAATGTACCTAAGTCTCCAGACAATCATGTCAAAAGTTCTGTGAAAAAGTATAATAGCAGAAGTAAATTGATTGAAGTCTTTAGTTCAGGGATTCCAGCTTTCTAAATGTCTTGAGTTACAGATCAGCCTTTAAACTCTTCTTAATTCAATAGTGTTTTCATATTATAACTTTTTCATTTGTGTGCATGTTTTAAAAAGATCCTGTTGTTATGAGCTATCTTGGGTCCCAGAATTGAAGAAAATGTGGTTCATAAAATCAAATAAAGAGCAAGGGCTAATCATCAGGGATAAATAGCTGGGCATGTTGTCGGAGCCAAGAAGTATACTGTTTGTCACAGTCTTAAAACAGACGGTACAAGATGTTTAGAAGACTTAATGAGATTAGAGAAAACTAGATGCAAAAGGGATTTCTGGTTGTACTAAGCAACCAACAACAATAAAAAAGGATGTCACTCTCTTGGTTGTATGTTATCCCTTTTCCCCAGAAGCCAAGATGACCAAACTGAGGCTGTTGGAGTTTGGACATCCCATGAGAAGATGTGGCTCATTGGAAAAGACAATCTTGCTTGGTAAAATGGAAGGCAGTTGGATAAGAGGAAGACCACACTGCAGCTGCATGGACTCCAACAAGGTATCCATCGCTGCCCTGAATTTGCAAGACCTGAGCAGGACTGTTGATATCAAGAGCTCTTTGAGGTCTCTGATTCAAAGGGTTGTCATACATTGAAGCCAGCTTGAAAGCCATCAACCAGAAGAATGACAGCAGCAATAATAGGCTTTAAGTCAGGAAGAGCCATGTTGGAAAAGAATAATGCAACTCCATTAGTTAAAGATGGAAGATCCAATGGTTACTCAGATCTGCACCTTGGACAGCAGGAAATTGAAGTTCCCCTTCATGTCCTAAATATTGGAGCCATTTCAAATGTAGAGCTTCTCCATGAATGCTTGGTTAGCAAGCAGACCTTCTTTGCCATCTCATGGAGTAATGGTGTGCCCCCTTCCTCCATAGCCATTCATTGTTGGTTTGGGAGGTGATTAAAAAGGATACAACCCATTCATTAAGGTCTGTGTGCTGTGTGAGAGAAGCAGGGAAGCCAAAGACAAACACTGGGTTTTGTGTGTGTGACTACATGGCCAGCTCCCAGCCACACACCCAACCCACACACAAAGGCACAACTGAGAATCAGGAGGTCATCTAAGGTCTATATGTATGTATTGGACACTGGAAAAGTCCAACTTTTTGCAGGCAAGCATTGAGAATAGGAGGTTTGTTGAACTCCTAGTGGACAATTTAGGGGACGTGACCCAGCGAGGAATACCTTGGATGAATTTGGATCAGAAACCCCAGTGAGCAACACCGAAATGCATTGTCCCCATGCATAAAGCAGAAGCTTTCATTGCAAACCTGAATCAGCTTCATTCAGCACCTTGTGTGGATCTGAAGATTAAACTCCATGCTATAGCTTAGGCTTTCATGGTAATGAAGGCAACAAAGGGCGAAAAGCCAGAGGATTTCTTTCTTTTTCCTTTTCTTTTTAAAGGATGTAGGGAGAGAAGAGAAATGCCATCAGAAAGGTCTGAGCTGCTCTGGTATCCAAAGATCAAGAGAGAGATTGGGTTGATTTCCAGCCCTCCCCTTTCTTTTCTTCAGCTCAGTGCTGGCTGATGGAATTTGTGTTTTGCAGATCTATCTTCCAACAGTAGTCCTGTAAATTAAATTAAAGCTATTTACTCTGTATTTACAGGCTTGCAAATAAATCTCAGGAAGCATATTACTGAGAAAGGAAATAAAGGAAGGAAGGAAGGAAGAGAAAAAAAGGTGGGGGGGGGGAAGGAAAGGTGTTGGTGTTGGTGGTGGGGAAGAGTGAATTTTTCTGGGCCACATATAATAAAACAGTGCACAAACCTTCTTCCCCTAATTATTGTTAGCTCTACAACAACAAACAAGAGGAAAGGGAGGCAGGAGGATGGCAAAGGATGGAATGAGCCACTGAACTGTGTGCAGTTTCCCATTCCTTTCTCCTCTCATTTCCAGATACCTGGAGGGCAAAGGGGATATTTAAGCTCCATTCAGTCCTTTCCCTTCTCTGCCTGCCCTTTCTGTCAATATTTTATTTACAGGATTCCTTGCATTTTTTCACTTACTGTCACCACTAGTCAATGGGAGCCTTTTAAAGACATGTTAAGTGCTTGGTCGTCCCATGTTATAATAGGGATGACATTGAGGTTTTGATTTTAAGAGGCAGATTGACTTGGCCCAGGCTGTGTTGTGCATGGTTGCGTGATGTGTAACACAACTGGTTGCATTGTGGAAGGAATCAATGCAAACCCCATGTGAGAAATGTCCCCTTTATACTAGAAGAATCTGGGGGAGAAAGGAGAAAGAGAAGTGAAAAACAAGAGGATCCAATGAGTATTGATGGGGATATTGCTGTGGATGGTGGGAGCAGAGTGTTGTTTGTGGAGGCACATGTTCTGAAGGTGACCCTCTATCCCCCGAAAAAGGCATCAATAAGCACCATGACACCCCTCCGCTTTCTGATCACACTTGCTCCAGAAGTGGCACTACAAGCCATGTTCCTACCGCAATATATTTCAGAAGGAGGCACCCCTTGACATTTTGCATAGCGCTGATGTGCGTCCGCACATGCGTCTCCTGTCAGGGCTCTCCATTCAAGGGCCAAGGAGAGCGAGAGAGTAAGAGAGTGCATTAGGGAAACACTTTGAGGTTGGATGGGTGGGAGCTCTCCTGGTTCCAATCTGGAGCCATTTGCAGGAGTACTGGGAAGCGCACCACACTTTGCAAGGCGGGCAATGGGGAAGAAAAGAGCAGAGCTTGGGAAAGCTTGTGGTTGTTGCTGTTATGTGCCTCCAAATTGACTCTTACTGATGGCGACCCTCTGGTAGTGTTTTCTTGTCCACGTTTACTCAGAGGAGGTTTGCTGTTGTCTTCCTCTGAAGGTGAGAGGGTGTAACTTGCCCAGGGTCAGCCAGTGGGTTTCCATAGCCTCTTGGAGCCCTTGTCCAATATTAAAACCACTACACTGTGTTGGCTCATTGTTAAGTGCCTTCAAGTCAACTCTGATAGCAACACTATCTCGGGGTTTGCCAGCATGGGGGGAAGAGGGTTTTGCAAGATTTATTTAGAAGAGTTTTGCCTCCATTGTCTTCCTTTTAGGAAGAGACAATGTGACTTGTCCAAAGTCACTCAGTGGGTTTCTGTGAAAAGAGAGTCAAACTCTGGTCTTTCAGAGTACTAGTCCAACATGCAAACCATTGAACTCTACCAGCTGTCTTGGGAAAGTTATTGGTTTTGAATGACAACTCCCAGAATCCCCCAGCCACCGGAGTTAACGCTATTAACAGTAATGGGCAAATTGTTGCCATGCCACTTCTTGTCCCACCAAGTCTTGATCCTTGCACCTCTTATGGTGAGAGGAAGATCTGGTCTGGGTTCCTTTGGCTGGAGGAGTCCATGGGTCATTGGCATCAAAGCCATTTTTCATAAAGCTGATGCACCTTGTCTGTCTGTACCCAAAATAATTCCAGTAGCTTCAATTTATTGCTATTGGCTGTCAAGCTGACTTTGACTTATGGTGACTCAATGAATGAGAGACCTCCAATGGTCATCCAGTGTCTTACTCAGGTCTTGCAGACTCAGGGCAGCCATGGCTTCCTTGATTAAATCAACCTAACAGTAGTGCAGCCTCTCTCTTTTTCCTATCACATCCCATTTTTCCAGTAAGTCACATCATCTCATGGTATCTCCAAATTACAACAACCTCAGGCTGCATTTACACTGCAGTAAAGATGCAGTTTGACACCGCTTTGACTGCCATGGCTCAATGCTATGGAATTCTGGGATTTTCTAGTTTTGTGAGATATTTAGCCTTCTCTGTCAGAGAGAGAACTCTGGTGCCACAGCCAAATACAAATCCCAGGATCCCATAGTATAGATAGGACCATGGCAATTAAAGGGGTGTCGAACTGCATTAATTCTGCAATTTGGTTTGGTCATCTTGGCTTCTAGAGAGAAATCAGGCTTGATTTGCTCTTGGACCCAACTGTTTGCCCTTTTGGTGGTCCATGGCATCCACAGAACTCTCCTCCAGAACCACAATTCAAGTGAATGAATTCTCTCTCCACTTTCTTGTCTGTTTGGCAGTTTGGGTATCATCTTCAAAATTCAGACCCAAGCCTGGGAAGCAGATTGACCATCCCACAGACTTGTGGCCAGATGACTGAAGGTGGACCATACTTGGGGCTACAAAGACAAGGACAAAAGCTTGGTTTCCTTGTTTATCACATACCTGCTTCTCCTGGTCCACCAAGACCATCAAATGACCTTCAAGAACATTACAAAACCCATCCCTTTAACAGGGCTTACATCAGTGCTAAGTGACTGGATTGGGTTGCTGTGGTTTGTACGCTTTCTCTCTCTTTCTCTCTTTCTTTCTTTTTTTGGCCATTTTAAAGATCATTCTCTGGTGCGTATTTTTTTTAAAAAAGTATTTTTTTAAACGTCTCCCCATGAATTATTTATCACATGCATAATAGATAACTGCATTATGGTTTGCAGCGGGTCTACGAAGGCGCTGAAGGGAAAAGGGCCCATCCAAACTCTACTTTCCTCCTACCCATCACACACAAAAAAAACAACAACCCTTTTCATGCAAAACAGGGTTTCAATTCCTTGCAGGACCCAATCCACCAGGATATTATATTCCTTCTTCATACATTCACTGAAAATGAATGGGAGTTGTAGAGAATTGCTGCAGTACAGAAGTTCCCTGGACTCAAAAGTGCATGCTTTAAACTCAAAATCAAATGGTTTATGGTAGGGATCAGCAACCTGAGGCTCAAACAATCTACCAGGTTTGCAAAGGTTTTGTTTCCTTCCATTTCCTCTTTGCAGCTTCTGGTTCCTAGGAGATGCACCCATGAAGCGGAAGCACAGCTCTGGCAAAGGTTAGGGAGAAGGCAAAGCTTGTGGGATACTCCATCTCTTTATCTTAGTTTGTTTAGCACACAAACCCATTGCACCTTTCTGAGACCCACTGAGGTTGAACAACCATGTGAAACAAGCAACCACTCAGCAGTTTGACCCAAAATGCTTAAAACATTACCTGCTACATGCAACAAAAACCTGCTAGAATAAAAATACCTTTACTAGCTAGTGAGAGACATTCCAAGATGAAGCCCTCTATGCTTTGTGAAGCAAAGCCATCTATAGTGTTGGTTCAGTCACCAAGAAGATCCTGGTTCTTGTGGCAATCCATCCTGGGTGCAACATAGAAAGGAGCCTCTCTTTGCAGCCGTAGAGAGTGGGCAGGAAGAGACAAGAGAAGTTATCACTTCCCTCTCCTGCATTATCTTGGTGCCCAAACACCAAACCCTTTGATTTGGGCTTAGAAGCGAGTTGGCATCAAGAAGAGACCCAAAAGGAATCCTTCAACCTTACGTTTTTGGGGAAAGGCCTTCGAGATCAGAATAGTGCTTCCCAATCCCATAACTTCCAGATAGTCCAAAAAGAAACCATAGCCAATGGTGCTGAGTGCTCCAATGATGGTCAGCAGAACCAAGAGGGATGCATTTCCTTTGTCCTCTTCCTGCAGAAGCTCATCTATCATGGTGACCCATTGTCTGAGTCCCAAAACAAAGCCCAAAGACAAACTGATTTGGGTCTACATCATCCCTTGCATATGGAAACCCCAGAAAAGTGGTGCCATGACATGCCCCAGTCCAGGATTTATCAGGAATGACAGATTTGAGACTGATGTGGAGGCAGGTCTTCTTTTTTTTTTAGAAAAAGAGAGATCTGTGGTTGTGTGTGTGTGTTCGAGGGCTTTGTCTCCCTTATCCTTTAAGGAACCTTCTCTTTTCTTTTATCCTCCATAGATGTATCTTGTTTGGCTTCATAGTCACTCTTGTCAGCAACCTGCGAGCCCCTTAAAATGAGTTTCTCCAAAACGTCACACCTGGTTTTGCTGTGGCCACCATGGGGATGATTCTTTACATGCAAATGCAATAACAAAGTTGTTGCTTCCCTTATGCAAGGACCTTAATTTAAATGTCAGCTCCTCAATGAGTGTCTTGAAGCTGGATGGAAAGGAGCCTTCCTCTGTAGAGGGAATCATTCCTCTCTTCAGTCAATCTGACCAGATTTCTGCCCTAATCAGGTAAGATGTGCAAATCTCACACTACCAAGAATCCTGCTCACATCATCCTCTCATACAAACGGAAACACATTCACCAAAGGCACTTCCTTATGATCTGGTATAGCTATGACATCTAAGTCAGACTGGATGTGAGCAACTTTATCTGCAAAATGCCTAGGAAAATTGTCACAGCAGGCTGCTGAGACCTCATCCTCAATTCCCTCCAATTCTCTCGCTGTAATAGACCTTCTGTAACTTGAAACTGTTCTGTCAGGAAACACTGGAAAGATCCAGTGATGGCAGAGGAAAAAATGATTTCTTTACCATCCACATCACAGCAGCATTAGTCTTAATGTGGGCTTTTGCCCTTCCTCAGTCCAAATTATTCCATGTTTTCAGCCATCACCGCTCTGATCGCTATTCCTGTTTTAACATTTGGATATGAATAACGATCAGCCTTATAATAAAGTCTGGTAAGGTAGAAGGCAGTGGAAAAAGAGGGAGATCACATTCCAGATGGATTGAATCAATCAAGGAAGCCACAACCTTGAATTTGCAAGAACTCAGCAGGGCTGTTAAGGATAGGGGGATTTGGAGGTCTTTCATTCATAGGGTTGCCAAAAGTTGGAAAAAACTTGAAGGCACACAGTCAAAACAACAAGGGTAAATTGAGCCTGAATTTTGCATAAAAGCTAGGGTGACTAAGCTGAGGCTGTTGTGCTTTGGCCACATTAGGAGAAGAAAGGACACCTAGGAAAGATGATAACGCTTGGTAAGATAGAAGGCAGGAGGAAAAGAAGAAGACCACATTGCAGAGGGATAAACTCAATCAAGAAAGTCAAAGCCCCAAGTCTGCATTATCTGAGCAGGGCTATTGAGGACAGGGGGGCTTGGAGATCTCTCATTCATGAGGTTGCCATAAATCAGAAACAACATGAAGGCACACAGCAAAGCAGCAAGAACAAATCAAGCTTGAACGCTCTCTAGAAGCCAAGATTGCTAAAGTGAGGCTGTCATACTTTGGACATATCATGAGAAGACATGACTCAATGGAAAAGATAATCATACCCGATAAGGTAGAAGGCAGGAGGAAAAGAGGAAGATCCCATTCCAAATGGATAGACTGAATCAAAGAAGCCATGTCCCTAAGTTTGCATGACCTGAGCAGGGCGGTTGATGAGAAGGTGACTTGGAGGTCCCTCATTCATGGGATTGAAGTCAATTTGATGGCAGTTAACAACAGCAAAAAGGACCATCCTTATGCCCAAGTGGAAATCAATGTATAACAGGGCACTTTGGTGCCATGTTGCTGTGCTGACATGGGAAACTCTTCTCGGAGAGGAGCGCTGGTTTTCGGTTTGGTTTGCTTTCTCTGAAAGAAAGGGGCCACCCAGTAGGATCTTGGATATGGTCCAGAGATTCATGAATGGGCAGAAAAGGAAGCGTTGTTGGTGGCTGGAAACTCCAAAGGGAGGAAGGATGGAATTGGGACACTGTTGGGTGCTTTTGCTGCTATCTGCTAAAAAGCAAAGGATGCCACCGAGCAAAGCACCTGAATCAATCTTTCTTTCTTTCTTTCTTTCTTTCTTTCTTTCTTTCTTTCTTTCTTTCTCTGCCCTACAAAATGTTTCTGGTATATGAGAACAAAGCTAGCATGAAGATTTGGGGATGGGAATTCCTACAAAATGAAAACAAGCCCTTCCCAAATGCTCATTTATCAGACTCTTCCAAGACCCGGCAATTGTGAAGACACGGAAGGAAGAACTATGTTTCTGTATAAGAAAATAATAACAAAAGGGGTGTAGCAGACTGGCAGGTGAACCTCACAGCAATAAAAAAGGTGTAAGACCAAAAAGAAAAGAAAAGAAAAGCCAACGTATCTTGTCTTTGGATAGAAAGAATGAGATTAAAAGTGTAAGATTCACACACATATAGACACACATGCAGACAGCTGAGTTGCCAATTATTGTGCTTTGCCTGACGTATTCTGTTGACCTGGCTGATTTCAATCAGGTTCCAGCGGATCCTGCCTTTGCTTGCTATGTATCAAAACCTGCAGGGCTTGGATCCCACTGCAGAGAAAGCCTTTGATAAGCTTGTTATGGATGCCAGACAGCTGCAGTCTGGTGTGTGTGTGTCTGTGTCTATGTGTGTATGAGTGGTGGTTTCTGAGAGCAGCATTGCACATTAATGATGCCACCCAAGCAAGGTGTGGTGCTTTCTGGAGTGGGCTTTGGAGGATGGAGGGCAAGGAGAAAGAGTTGGGGGGAAAGGAAGGTTGCAGGGGAGCAGAAGGAGAGGTGAGAGTTGCAATGGTGTGCCTTTCTTACCTGCCATGGAGGAATGTTCAGGCTGGGATGGAGCATGAAATGGGAAGCCCCATAGATGTGGCTGCTCCAGACCTCCAGCCAGGAGATCTTTTCCATCCCTGTCTCCTGATACAGAGGACTGGATGCAACACCTTTTGCAAAGCAAAGTGCAAACATTGCTACTCAGCCATGCGCTTGGCTTGGGGTGGCATTCTTCTCTAAGGCTCAAACTCAATGCCTGGGGTGCTGACTGTCTTGCTTGGGATGACCAAAGGGCATTTGGAAAGAAACAGAAGCAAAGAAAGACCCCTTTTATGAGGGTGTTTGTTTTTTGTTTTTTTTGTTTTTTGCTTCCTTGCTTCATCTAAGATATTGCTTTTTAACTTCATTTTAAGATACTTTTAGGAAAGGTGTGCCCCCTCCATTCTACCTCAAAGGGACCCCAAGGCAACTAGCAAGAAATAAATACAAAATAATTCAGCAGATGAGTTCAAGACCATCCTGCGTTGACTTAGCTTGAACTGCTGCTTCCGTCCAATTTCTTTTTGGCTTGCAAAAAGCAGTCAGATTTTCGAGGCTGCTCAAGCACACTGACCCCCGGGGACGGCACCAAATGAAGTCTCTCTTTGTGTGTGTATATATATGTGTGTGTGTTTCTGTGTGTTGTTTTTAAGCAGATGTAAATGTTTAAGGGCCGACTTTACCCAGAGTAGCAGGAGAGCACAGAGCCTACCCTACGGCATTTACTGATATTACACGCCATGCATGCAAACGCTCTCTGATAATTGGAAACATTTGTTATCGGAGATACTCCAAACAGGCACCGTGGAATGTGGTTTCGTCTTTTCTCCCTCTTGTCCCTTACAGTTTCAGAAAAAAACAACCCTCAACAACCCATAAAACACCCCTCCAGTATTTATTTCAGTATGCTGAAATATTTTCCCCCCAGGTTCATGACCTCTAGTTGAGCCAAATTCAGATAATCTTCCTGCCCTGATTCAGTGGTGTGAGCAGACGGGTCTCTTTTCCTCTCTTTTCAATCACCAAAAAGGAAAAGTGAGGTTCATTGTCTCAAAAGAGCAAAGTCACCATGAGGCAACTTGGGATGGCACACAGAAAGAAGCTTTAAATGAGATTTCCATGCCAGCGTTTCTACAACTGTAGACATCTGTACCCAGCATTGTATACTGGTTTGAGCATTGGATTACGACTCTGGAGAAGCCCAGCTTGGTCATGTAAAACCATTGGGTGACCTTGGGCAAGTCACAGTCTCTCAGACTCTGAAGAAACATGCCAGGAAAACCCTGTGATAGGTTCACTTGGAGAGCCAGTGGTGGTTTGAGCATTAGACTATGACTGGAGTTTGTTTCCGTTAATGGCCTTTGCATCGGTCTTGACCCATGGTGACCCTATGAATAAGACATCTCCAGGCCCCGCTGTCCTCTACTGCTCTGCCCAGCTCCTGCAAACTCTTATTTGTGGTCTTTTTAATAAAGTCCATCCATCTGTCCTATGGCCTTCCTCTCTTTCTATTTCCCTCCACCTTTCCTAACATTATTATTGTCTTTTCCAGTGATTCATGCCTTTTCATGATGTGTCCAAAGTACAACAGTCTAAGTCTTATCATCTTCGCTTCTAGGGATATCTCTGGCTTGATCTGCTCTAGGAACCCTTGGTTTGTCCTTAGGTTCAATTCCCAGCTTGGCCATGGAAACCCGCTGGGGACCTTGGGCCAGACACACTCTCAGCCTCAAAGGAAGGCAGAAGCAAACCTCCTATGAAGAAATCTTGCCAAGAAAACCCCATGATATGTTTGCCTTAGGGTCACCTTATTTCATAAATGACTTGGAGATACACAACAACAAATGACAAGGGTCTCAAAAAGTCAGAAACAACTTGAAGGCACAGAAGAAGAAGAAGACATCTGGATAAACGTCATGGGGGTATTGGAGAGACAATTTGTGAGGCTGGGCTGTGGATACAGATGGAGATGGGGCATAAACCACTTTCACCACCCCAAATGTTGCTAGTGAAGCTCATCCCATTGATTCTCTTGTCCCACCCGGCATATGCCACGTCTCTTCAAAATTGGGTCCATTGGCTTTTCAGAGCCCATCTGCCACTACAAGAAGCATCAGAGTAAGGCAAGGGAGGGAAAGAACCATGTGGCACTCCAGATATTGGTTGAGATCTCACATTGCATCAGTGTAGCATAAATATCCATCATTGGAGTTACATTAAGCATTTCTGATTTATGGCAACCCTAAGGTGACCCTATCATGAGGTTTTCTTGGAAAGGTTTGTTTGGGGCGGGGGGAGGGTTGCTTTTATCTCCCTCTGAGGCTGAGAGAATGTGACTTGCCCAAGTGGGTCATTCAATGGGTTTCATGGCTGAACTAGGAATCCAGAGTTGTAGTCCAACTTACTCAAACCATTAACAAAGGGGTAGGCAACCTTTCCCCTTTAAGGGCCAAGGGACTTCAGCTCCCAGAATCCCAGGAGCTATTGGCCAACATGGGATTATTGGCCAACATGGCTGAGGCTTCTGGGAGCTGAAGTCCCTCGGCCCTTAAAGGGGAAAGGTTGCCTACCCCTGCATTAACACTTTGACAATGGTAATGCTCTCCCTTAGAAAGTGGTGGACTCTCTTTCATTCAGTGTTTTTCAAAGAAGGCTGAATGGCCACTGCTCAGGGGTATTACATCTGGGAATTTTCTGTATAGGAAGGGGTTAGAATGGATGACCTTTGGGATACCTTCCAACTCTATGATTCCATGATCACACCTTCATATTTCTGCGTCATTTTCCTGCTCTATTTCTTTATGCCATGCAGCTGATCAGTCTATAAGAGCTGTAACGGGGGGGGGGGGGGGGGGTTGGAAAGCACAGTTTCACCTTAAGAAAGGCTAGTGCCTCCCCATTCCCAGATTTTAAATGGATATTTAGTGAATAAAATTATAATAAAACAAAAATGGGGCCGGGGGTGGCTGTCTGGGTGGAAGCAGGCACAGAAACCTTAGATGGAGGAAAAGAGGCTAACAGCAAACTCTAAATGACAACACTAACAGCTCTTAATATACCAGAGCAAGAGTCCAAATGGCATCTGCTTTTTTGTTGGAGATTTTTTCCTCCTTTTTGGCCATTGCATTGAATGGCTGTTCTATAAATATTCATGGCAATAAAAGGACAGTTTAGCATTTCCCTCCTGCATTGTGGGTAATTCTCTTTCCTGCCCACCTTAGCATCTTTGTATATGAAATGTACCGAGAATCAGGTGCTCCATCATTCTGCAGAAAACAGGGAGGCTTCAGGAAAAGGGTCACTCTGTCAGATTCACACAAGGGTACAGATTTTGGGGGGAGGAAATGAGAGTGCCATCCCCCTGATATGGATTCTGACCCCCCCCATTAAATTTCCCTTTCATCCCTAAGTTTCTAGTGTTGCAGTAACAAAGGTGTAAACATGGGGTCCGTAAGGTCATTTAGAAAAGCCCCCCCACACACACACACACATTGGGGAAAATGAGGGGAGCAAGGGAACGGTCCCCACAAGAAGTGGAGGATTGAGGTAAAGACCCATGAGGTGTAACAAAGGTGTAAAGTCTCTGATATGGGGTCCATAAGGTCATTTAGAAGAGCCTCCCATTGTGGGGAAATGAGTGGGACAAAGGAATGGTCCTTACAAATGATGGAGGATTGAGGGGAAGACCCACAAAGAGCAACATTGCTGTGCAACAGGGGAGTGGAATGCCTCACTACTTGGTGCACAACTGGTTGTGTAGTGGTGCAATTGCAGACACGACTTCTGGCCTAGCTTAACTCCAACACAGACATGCTGGTATAATTTTATGCAACACAATCACTGAACAAAATCTTGACCCATGCCTCCAGCTCAGTTTATATGGCAGGGTCCCCTGCTTCAGGGTTGTAGTTATGGGAACGGGGAGCAAAATGAAGGCACTGACCCCCAAACAAGAATCCTGGCTTCCAAATTATATTTTCTTCCAGTCCCCAAATTTCTAACATGGCAATTTCTCTTAAAAGCTGATTTAGCAAGAGAGTTTAGGCATCCAAAGCAAAAGGGCAGACAGGGTGGCCCAGGAAATGGAAACACAGCAAATAGAAAAGTTCTAGGTGTGGATTAATATTATTTTTTGAATGCTCAAAGGGGTGGTTGTGTTTCTTCTACTCTGGAACAGGAGGTTGCTAAGAAGCCTTACTTCCAAACACACAAACACACACAACACACACGCTGGGACTTGGAAATAAATCCTCCCAGATGTCCAGAGAGGGGCTTGATGAGGACATCTTGATGTCTGATCTTGACCTTCCCTCACCTGGAGGGTCATTACCTCAGTGTCCAGCTACAGCCATGCCATGCGGATGGTCTTTATGGTGAGCTGCGGCTGCAGGGATCTATCTATATTTAGAGGAAAGCCTGGGGTGTTGGTTTGTCACCAAC
The DNA here is from genome assembly GCA_026167975.1 of Phrynosoma blainvillii. Taxonomy (NCBI): domain Eukaryota; kingdom Metazoa; phylum Chordata; class Lepidosauria; order Squamata; family Phrynosomatidae; genus Phrynosoma; species Phrynosoma blainvillii. The sequence goes on from JANUYF010000006.1 coordinate 34,027,997, forward strand.
AGGATTCCAGCCATGATGTCCTGATTGTGGGTTTCCTACAAAGGTCATGTTGGCCACTGTAGAAAGATTAGATTAGCCCTTTGGCCTGACCCAGGATGGCTCTTCTGATGCTCTTATCTTCTTAAGAGACCAGCTTCAGCCCTCTGACGCCTTCTCAGTGGAGCTTCTGGGATTGCCTACGTGCGACCAACCTGTCCCCAAAATACCTCACTAATAAGATGGGCAACGGGCCAGAAAAATGCACGGCAGCCAGGAAGGCGACGCTTTACATCCCTAAGTGTTCCAGATATACACAGTGCCGCACTTAATTCTGATTTAGTAGGACAGATCAGGTGTAATAGCAGCAGGAGACCATTATCTTGTGACAATGTCCTGTACCTCTGATGTTATCTCTTCATTAATTAAACGCCAATTGGTTATTAATTGCAACAGATATTTATCGTGGTTGGGATCAGTTGGAGAAGTAGTTGAAGGAATTAGCCATGACTCCTTTTTCTCGCAGGCAGGCTGGTGTTACACTCAGGCTTCTTATCTTTTGCAGGTTTGTTCCCTGGCATCGACGGAGTCGCTTAGACATTAAGGTAAATTTTCCTGTTGCCAGAACAAAGAATCTCATTTTTTGAAAAAAGACAATAGGGAGACAAATGTAAAGAGGGTGGCCTATTATTGGCTTCCCCTCTGCCCCATTGATTTTGTTATTGCCCAGTGATGGGGATTGTTGAGGGCCTGGAGTTGTGCCAAATATTGGAGCCCCTTTCCAGGTATGTGAGCTATCCTGGAGGCGATGGCATAGAAATTAATGAATTAACTAACTAACTAACTAACTAATAAAATGAAAAAGCAACATCTTCACATACAAAGTCAAAGACTGCATAAGCACCAAGTTGGGGCTGGAGGCAACCACATCTGGCTTCAGGCGAAGAGAGTTGTCATTCATCCGCAGTATTTCCCAAACTTTGGTCCTCCAGGTGTTTTGGACTTCAACTCCCAGAAGTCCTATCCAGTTTGGTCAGCAGAGCTGAAGTCCAGAACATCTGGAAGACCAAAGTTTGGGAATCACTGATCCAAGGACTCAGCAAAAGGCTGGACTCAGGAAACAGTTTGGTTCTTATGCAAACCAGAACTTTCCCAACAGAGAGCCTTTTCATGAAAGAAGCCAAGTATTGATGGTTTTTTATATATATATATATATATATATATATATATATATATATATCCTGCCTTGGATTTTTAAAGAAAGAAAGAAAAGAGATGATTATTGACAGAATAATGTAACTCTACTCTCCTCCTCATCCCATCCTTGCCCCCATTAGAGCACTTTGGCATGATCCCAAAACTCACCGAGGTCAGTGAGAAGTTTTCTTATTGATTTCCATTGGGCTTTGGATGAACCCTTTGGCATCTCTATGGTGGAGGGAGGAACAGGCTTCCAAATGGGCCTCATGGTATGTTGCATTTCACGTCTGCCTCCCAGGTTTTGTTATAGGATGCACCTAAAAACTTAGATCAACCATAAGGTCTGTAAATAGAAGCAACACTTAGAGTTGAATAACACCTTTTTGGGGACCACTGAGATAGAGAAGAGGCAGTGTGGTCATTTCTGACTTATGGTGACCCTACCACAGGGTTTTCTGAGGCTGAGAGTGTGTGACTTGCCCAGGGTCACCCAGTGGGTTTCCATGGCTGAATGGGAATTTGGAGCTTGGTCTCCAGAGTCATAGTCCAACACTTAAACCACTACACCATTTTGGATCCTTGGTTGGATTCATTGGTTGGTGGATCCATTGATTGGATTTAAATCTATAACATGCCCCTAAAACCAATTTCTGCAATGGTTCCTGGTTCTACAATGGCTTGAAATGTCAAATAGTCAGACAGTTAAGTGATAACTGAATTCATTAAATGAATAATGTCGTCTCCAGCATCCCGGGGCTGGCTTCCAAGGCTGAGATTTGCACAAAGCAAGTGGAACATAATGCTCCTCTCATACAGTTCTATGTCTTCAACCTTCATTAGCTGCCATCAGGCCTTGGGAGGGTCCATGGCTACTGGTTCTGCTTACTGGTGGAATGGGGAGGGAGAAGTGGAGAGGCAGTTAAAGAGAGAAAGAAGCAGCTGGTTTCAGCCAGGAGAAGGGAAAAACAAGGGTGCACTCATAGATGGAATGAATCTTCCTTTTCCTTCCCTTTGGAGCCCAGCAGACCAGCCACGTCTTTGATATCTGAGCTGCCTCCCTTCTCCCTCCCTTCCTTGGGGTAAGCAGAAGCAACCAGGTGCAAAGGGCTAGAGAATAGACCCCTACATCTCATCCAAAAGGTTATATATATATATATATATATATATACACATCCAAAAGGTTATACACACACACACACACACACACACACACACAAACTTACATTATGCATTTTGTGCATTTTGGTTGACCAATAAAGGTATCACTGTTTTGTGGATTTTGGATGCTATTGTACTTTGCCATATGGCCAACACAGCTACCCTGGATATGTTTTCTGTATTTGAGGATAACACATTTTAGCTGCCGTAGGGAAATCCTAAAGAGGGGGCCAAGTGGCTGGAGCTTAACTCTTTGAGGTTTTTACCTCCAACAAAAATTGGATCTATGTTTGGTGTGTTTTACCCAAACAGCATCTAAAACATTACCAAATGCAACAATCCAGAGAATTCTTGAGAAATTCAATGTTCTCTGCCAAAGAAGGGGGTGGATAACCATGCCACAGGACAGACACAAGGTAGATCCCAGTGGAGGTTTCTTTGGATGTTTTAATGGACTTAAAATTCTATTTCCTGGAGTTTACAACTCTTTGTCTGTCAGAGTCCACATGGCCAAGGAAGAGGAATGGCATATATAGTTGGCCCTCCATTTTTGTGGGGGATCCATTCCAGATCCCCCATGAAAACAGAGACTCACCAATATTCAAGGCCCATAGGCTTGAATGTTGTACAGTCTTGTAGGCACGTGCCCCATTGATTCCAATGGAGGTCACCCCTCCATGAATATGCAAAACCATGGGCTTGAACAGAGGGGCGACTGTACCTACATAGATATCCCTCCATATCCTTTTCACTGAAAACAAATATAGCAACATCTTGACAAAATGTAGACCCATGATTCCAACATCATCTTTTTTATAATTATTATTATTTTCTACTGTTTGATTGTTAAGACCTTTGGTGATGAAGAAGTTCATGGAGCTTCAAAAGATTGCATTGTGTATTTTGGTTGGCCAACAAAGGTATTGGTGCTTTGTGGATTTTGGATGTTATTGTGATACACACATAGGTAAGCCTCACTTATGCCCAGATATGCCAATGATATTTGTCCCAAGAAACCAGTCCTGGCTTTTGTGCAACTTTGTCATTTTGATGGGTCTTGCAATGGAGATGTTCCTCTTGGTCTGTGATCCATCACTCCTAACACAGTTCAGTCAAAGAGACTTATGCTTCAGGTCTAACCTGGATAATAATAAGAAGCCATTGACACTCCACTCTTCCATCACCTGCCCATCACTGTGTTCCATAGTTTTACAATATTAATACAATCCGAAGACACTGGGGAAAAATAATCTCTCAGAGATATTTTTACCTGCTTTCAAACTATCAATCATCCCTGCTTGTCATTGCCACGTCTCTCAGCTCGTCTGTCTGCAGCTCTGCACCCAGTTAGAGCAAATGGAAAATATCGTGTCACTTTAAAAAGTTCAACACAAAAGCCTTCAGCCACCAATTTTGGAGATCACTGTCATTTAGAAGGGAAAATAATAACATGTCATCGCATGCAAATATCAATGGCGTTATCAAGGGTTGGATTTGGGTGCTAAGCAGAAGGAAAGCATGGAGACGGTAGAAGAAACGGACATAGTTTATGGCTCTAGAAGAATCATTTTAATTCTGCTTCTTAATAGATGGAGAGATAGATAGATGATAGATGGATTTAAAATGCTGCTGGTGGTATGAAATGTTACACAACTCTCTCTGGGAGAAACATAGATGTCACAGCCTTGAGCATCATTCCCTTCCTAGCCTTAAGACAAGAATAAATTATGAATTGCCATACACATACTGTTTTTAATTTACACTAAAATGTGCACTATTGTGAAGGCTTGGTGATTCCAACATGGTGCGAGAGAAGCACTTAATATGGAACTCGGTGTAGAATTTAGCTTCCACCGAAGAGCTCCATTTTATAAAAACAATGAACAAGACTCTCACAGTTGGAGAGGATATGTTTGAAAATGGTATGCTGAAGTGTCAGAAACTGGAAGGGTTGAATAAATAAGATTTCCAGTTACTGGGGATGGTATTGAATGTCATGTATAGTGCTTTATAGGAAAACTGGGGGGGGGGGGAGAGACAACCAAAACAGGGTAGACTTTTTAATGCATTTAAAAATAATTCTTATGTGTTTCAGGATGCTGCTGCTTTGGTTGTGCAGAATTTGGATGCTTCTAAAATAAGAGTCCATGACAACAGCAGTAGTTTGTGGTTCTGCAGAAGTTAATAACAGTTGGTTGCATACCCACACACCAAACAATTAAGGCTGCAGAAATAATCCAGTTTGACACCACTTTAACTGCCATGGCTCAATGCAATGGAATTCTGGGAATTGTAGTCTGTTGTAGCACCAGAGCTCTTTGGCAGAGGAGGCTAAAAGTCTCACAAAACTATAATGGCCAGGATTTAACATTTTTATTGTAAAAATAGCAATCATAAAAATATAATTTAAAAAAAGGCCACAACAGCATCAGGAGGGAAGCTTCATGCGATAATCTCACAATTCTAGGATTCTAGGCTTCTACGAAGATGAGTGACATCCCTGACATTGCTCCAAGCGATAGCTACAGGTTACTTCTCAAACACTGCAGTGAATAACATTTTTAAAAAGTAACTTTTTCCAAGGCCTAACCAACCTGTTCCTCTGTTTTGTCCCCCCCCCCCTCCATGTTTTGCTTCTTCTGCCGGAGACGGAACAAGCAGGGGGTCTCCGGAGCCTTTCCTGGATGACAAGATTCAGAAACAGATGTGATGCGAGTCAAGTGGGTGACTTCCGTGAGTCCGAGCCCAACTGCCCAGCCATCACTCACGGTGATTAAGGAGCCCAGGCGGTCCATCATAAAACCCACAGGTGGAACGGATGCATCAAGGTGTCATTTGAAACAGAGATGTTCTGATGGGACTGACGTGACAGAACTGGAGGATGTCACAAGTGAGGGGTGAAGGGAAGGCAACAATTCACTTCAATCCACTTCATTTGTGTGTGTGCGTGTGTCGCCTTGGAAGATGCTCATCTTTGGAACAAAAATAATAAAAGTGGGGTCACGAACGCAATCCCCTTTGAGTGGGCAGGCTCCTCTATGAACAACTTTAAATCAAAATAATAATAAATCACCATTTGGAGGGGAATCTCTTGTGCCCAGAGCATCTCCGGAAAGAGAAGGAAGGCACCTTGATCCCGCTCATCCCAGCCTCCAGAGGCAAATCTGCCTAGTCAACTGGCAAGAGCAAACTATTGCTTGCTGTCAGCCTTGTAAAAGCAATATAGCTGTTGGAGAGTAGGCTGGAGGATTATTACACATTCATAATGTACAAGCAGGGCTGGCTCTCCGCCAAGCCCAGGATGCCGCCTGCAGATGGAGGGCTGGATGGAGGGAAGGAGTGAGATGGCACCGGCGGACCATGCAGTGACAAGCAGTAAGGCGAGGACAGATAAAATGCTGGGCTTGTCTGGACATGATGCTCCCAGCGTCCTCTTTGGAACATACGTATGGTTGCCCTTCTCAATGATCCAGATCCTTGAGTACCTTCTAGTCCCACACTGTCAACACCGGTGGATCTCTACCAGGGCTTCAGGCCAGGGTTCTTCCCCAGCCCTAGATGGAGATCTCTGGCCTTCCCTCTTGGTGGTCTCCCAGCCAAGCACTGACTGAACCTGTCTAACTTCTGGAATCGTATGAGATCATGAACATCGGAAGCTGCCTTATAAACTGAGTCAGACCTTGGGGTCCATCTAGCCCAGTGCGGTTAACACTGACTGGCAGCAGCAGTGGCTTACCAGGATTTCAGGCAGGGTACTTTCCTAGCCCTGTCCGGAAATCCCTGAACCACATCCTGTTGGTGACATATGCAGGCATAATGGAGGGTTATGCGTGGATATTCAGATTGGGAAGCACTTAAAGAAATGGTATTCACTACCTCCTTGCACAAGGCCCCCACCTTGGCCTCCAGCAACAGCTGGCAGTGGGAGACTTCTGGCAACTCCCTGCCATTGTCTGGCTGCTGCAGAGCATGTCTCCTCCTTCCCCTTCCCCTTCCCCTTCCCCTTCCCCTTCCCCTTCCCCTTCCCCTTCCCCTTCCCCTTCCCCTTCCCCTTCCCCTTCCCCTTCCCCCCCTCCTCCTCCTCCTCCTCCTCCTCCTCCTCCTCTTCTGTCTTCATCTTCTTCACCTTCTTTTCCTTCTCCTCCTTCTCCTCCTCCTCCTCCTCCTCCTTTTCCTCCTCCTTGATCTTTTCTTTCTCCTCCTTCTCTTCCTTCTCCTCCACCTTCACCTCCTCTTCCTCCTCCTCCTCCTTTTCCTCCTCCTCCGCCTTCACTCTCTCCTTCTCCTCCTTTTCTTCCTTCTCCTTCTCTTTTCCTCCACCTTCTCCTTCTCTTCCTTTTCTGTTGTAACATTGATCGCTCATCAAGCTGACCTGAAGCCAAACAACATCAAGAAGATTGTCAGAGATCTCAGTGTATTAAGCAGATACTTCAAGAAGGCATCCTCAAAACCCTTCAGAAATAGGTGATCACTCTCAGGATGTCTAGTTGAGAGCAAAGGTCTATGCTTTTAGTCCTCCAGGTATTGTTGAATCTCAACAGCCAGAAATCACAGTCACCAAGGTCAGTGGTGAGGGATTCTGGGAGCTGAAGTCCAACCAAGTTTGAAGAATCAGTACCATACTATGAAAAGCAAGCACTCATCAGGCAAGTGAAAATGGGCGCCCCACCTGTGAGAAAGCTATGAACCCAATATGGTCCAGTGAGTGACATTTGTATTCAAACCCTGCACTGACAGCCACTGATTTTTAGAAAAACAGTGAAGGCATCCAAAGCAAAGTGGGAAGTACAGTTATCAAGGGAAGGTGAACACAGCAAATATCAATAATTCTAGAGGCGAACCATTTTCAATGTCTCAGTCTCTGCAATGCTGGAAATTTGACGACTGGAGGAAAATTTCATTTGGGCGAGAGCAGAATTCTTATCAGGTGGGGCTCCCCATAACTATGCTCCGCCACAGAGGGAAAGACAGAGATGCTTGCAAGACCGGTTCTGCATCTCACAATAAAGTTGACTGGCTAGGTCCTGCATTCCTCCTCACATGCCCCTCTTCAAGCTCATAAATGACACTGGTGCTCTGTATTGGTTGACTCTGACACAGCCAGTCCTTCCTCTACTACTTATAGAACCATAGAGTTGGAAGAGACCCCAAGGGGTGATCCAGTCCAACCCCATTCTGCCGGGCAGGAAAACATAATCCAAGCCCTCCCTATGACAGATGGCCACATTTTGACAGATGGTTTATGTCAAAATGAAGAATCCCACTAAAGACTATTTCCAACGAAAGAAACTCCACCACACTCCAAGTGAGCGTCTTCCACTGTGAAACAGCTCTTACTGTCAGGAAGTTCTTCCTAATGTTTAGGCGGAATCTCTTGTTTTGGAGCTTGCATCCATTGCTCTATTGTGTCCTGTTCTCCAGAGCAGCAGAAAACAAGTTTGCTCCATCCTCAACATGACACCCCTTCAAATATTTAAGCATGGATATCATGTCACCTCTTAACCTTCTCTTATCCATACTAAACATTCCCAGTTCTCTAAGCTGTTGCTCATAGGGCTTGGGGTTTTTCCAGACTTCCAAAGCCAAGATCATGGCCAAGGAGACAGAGGGTACCCTTGCACACATGGAATTTTGTGGTGTTTGTGTAGCACTGCCTCATTACCAAATAGCAATGTTACACAACTGGTTGTGCAATCCAACAGCCATGTGCATCTACCTAGGCAACACATCATGCACAATGTATATCTGCATATATGGTGTGCAATGCAATCCATGCATAATATATATGTGCAGCCATGCAGAATGTGCAGCCATATGCAGTGCAACACACACACACACACACACACACAACTCTGCTTCTCAGCCTTGAACAAAATGTGGATGTTTTGCATTCAGTTTGCATTTCCTCTCACAACCTCTTTAATGTCACATCTCCCCACTAAAGTATGAAAACGGAATATGTAAGAAATTTTGTATTTAAAATCAGTGCTAATTCTAATGAGGGCTTCACTGCTGATATTCCAGAATTCTCTTGGTTTTCAGATTGGTTTATGTCAAAATGAAGAATCCCATTAAAGGCTATTTGTAAAAAAGGAAAAGAAAAGAAAGAAACAGAAAAAGGTTTAAGAGCTGCTTAATGGCTCTTTATTAGAAGATTTTACCTTTGAGACTTCGACTCCAGCATTAACATGGTCTACCCAAATGGGATAAGTATCCAGAACTGAAGATCTGCCATTTTTTTCCACTGAGCTTGGAGTAAATCTTTGTACCAACAATCATGGCCAACATCCTACATTACCTACTTAGTTATGAATCCTCAAAACAGTAATACTTTTTGGGCCAGCCAAATGCACATTATACATTGGTTGACCCAATAAAAGTATCAGTGTTTTGTGGATTTTGGGTGATTCTGCACTTTGCTATATGGCCAACATGGCTATCCCTGGATAAGTGTTTTGTTTTTTTTTTTTAGTTATGAATGTGTAACTACGGGATGCCTGACCCATAAACCTACTTTAACAGTCAGCAGCCACATTGAGCAATGGATGTTGGTTAAACTGGTGATGGGGGTACAAGAAAGATCCCAAAGGACTGGAAATAGAAATTATGAGATCAGCCGGACAATACATGAAAGTCTTATAGTACTTCTGGATGATATTTACCATACAATCAAGCTGTTAACAGGAGGGTAAGACTTTCGCTGAGATCTTGTAGGATGCTGGAAGTCCGAGGGGGAAAGTCTCCTTTGCAGACTGCTAGAAATAGTGCAAATTGAGTCCACTTTAAGGGTTAGGGTTAGGGTTAGGGTTAGGGAATCATGGGAACTGTATTTTATTGTGGCACCAGAGCTCTCTGATAGAGAAGGCTCAATGTCTCAGAAAAAAAACAATTCCCATGATTCCCTAGCACTAACCCTAACCCTTAAAGTGGACTCAGTTTGCACTATTTCTGGCAGTCTGCAAAGGCCCCAAGTTTTTTTTTCCCTCCAGTTACACAATAACAGCTGGATGCATCTTAGGGCAGAGCTCTTCTTGGGTACTGCCAATTGCCATGGCACAGCCATGGGAAACCATTGCATGAAAGCATACAAGATATCTCCTTGTGCATCCAGAGGAATCTCCCAAACAATGCTTGGAAACTTCAGCTGGTCCAAAGAGCTGCAGCCAGATTGTTGACTGGGGATGGTGACATGACTCCCTTGTTACAACAGATCCAGTGGTTATTTCCAAGCAAAATCAATGTGAAGGTTATATGGCTCGGGTCCAGGCAATCCAAAAGGCTGTAGGATGTCATATGAACCTACCTGAGCACTGAAATCTTTGGAGGAGTGAATTCTCCTCCAAGCTCCGTTTTTAGGAAGGGACCTTCTTGATGGTTGCACCCATCAATATAAAGAGGCTCCATCCTTTCTTTCCTTTTGTCAGCAGGTGAAGACTCTTTTAATCCAGAATAAAATGGGGAACTGATTCTTTTACATGGAGAGGGCTTTTTTCTGTGTGCTCTGAGTCTTTGCATTTAAATAAATGTTTTAAATGGTTTTAAATCCATAAACAGTTTAGTACTATTTTAAGCATCACTTTTGGTACATTTTTAGCTATGCTTGGTTTTAGTTGCACTTCTTTTTATCCTGTAAACCCTATTGAGTCCCAGATTTGGGAGGAAGTCAGGATGTAAATACAATGAAAGGATAGAACAGGACCTCCTTGCCATCACCCAAGAAAGTAGTCACTAGACTTGCCAGAGTGAAAACTGAAGAGGGCTCCTGCATCTTTAACATTTGTGTAGAAGACGGAATTTCAACAGGTGTTGCTTGTCATGCAACCAGGTACCAAGCCACATCTCTAGGAATCCCTGCTGCTATACCACCACCAGTGGTGCAGGGACTTTCTCCAGTTTTCTTTCTGGCAACCCTAATTTCCACTGGAGCAGTATTTGGAGAATCTGTCCCCAGTATGTTTTGCAATGAGCTGAGCTTTCCAGGATTGCTCAGCTCCCTTCCAGCCTAAGTTACTGAAATTTCCCTGGCTGCAGTGGTTTCTCCATTCCCGGTGGGGAGGAGGGAAATAAGCTCTGACAGCTTTCATGTGGAGTAGCGCAGGCTCAGCCTTATCAGCCCAGATGACATGTTGCTAACACACTTATCCAGAGTGCCATGTGCTGTGCATATCTCACTTGGCCTGGGATTTAGCAAATTGAGTGGCAGACGTGAGGGTCCAGGGTAGAGCCAGCCGGGGGCTGCAAGTTAAGATGTCCTGGTTGTCTCCGGGGCTCAGGAGAAAAGAAAGTCAGTCATCAGGTTGGGACAGAGCCAAGTCACACTCCAAGGCCTGCCCATTTCTCCAGGTCTTTCCCAAGGGGGCTTGTGTTACCCTTATCAGCGAGGGATTGACAGCCCTGCAGATGAGTATTGTGTTTCAGTCTTCTTTTCAAAACATCTCAGCTGCTCAGGCTTAATTCATGTTTACACACCCTTCTTTTTCCAATTATGCTGTCTGTTCACTTTGGAGGAAGGAAAAGACTTTGCAGTCTTGATGGCCTCCACGTTTTAGTGGGTCATTTATATTTGCATTTTGTAGATGGAGAACTGGTGTTACCTACCTAAACTCAGCGGAGTGGCTTAGTTCACATCCCGGGACAATTCTTGCATTGCAGGAACCTTTCTTAAGCACCAGAGTTTGGGAGCACCCATTCCAATAATAGTTATGTACTGTAACAAATTATTGTTGGAGCAGTAAAGTTTTTTGGAGGGAAATGCCACAGTGTTGGGAATTGGGCCCCCCCAAAAGAACATCTCTATATATCATGCATTGGATATGGAGCAGAGTGATGCCTTACCTTAAGTATATGTGTTGGACAAAAAGGTCTTTCTTTCTTTCTTTCTTTCTCTTTGAAACTTGTAAGCAGTAGCACTGAAATGCACATTGAGAGGAATGGAAACAGCAGAGAAGGGGGCAACATTTCTTGCAGAGGCTTAAATCAGAAATGTTGACCAAGCAGCCACCTGGCACCTCAAATTCAGGGAACTATAAATCTGCTGGGAGACTTCATGGTTCACAGCTGCTCTACTGGGACTCTGTACTCTTCCATGTTCATCCATTTATTTTGGATCCTTGACCTCTGGACTGGCTTAGACCTCTTTGTCTTCCCCTTTTGGCTTTGGTATTGTGGTTGCTGACACCTTGCAATGTATTCTGGAACAAGTCAGAACTTGCTGTGGTACCTTCCTTCAATTCCAGTGAACTCCCTTGGTTATCTGTGTGCAACATTCCTTATTATTCCCTGCCTTCCTACCTTTTTTGCCTCTAAGCACAGGAGAGGCCATCCTATCCAAGCCTGATTTAAAGGGAATGGCTTCTAGTTAAAAGAATGGCCAGCAGGAGGAGATGGAAAACTAAACACAGGGCAGCAGCCTTCCATTAATGAAGAGATGTGTTACATTTCTATTTACATTCTAGATCTGTTACATTGTAACATCTAACATGAACACTTGCATATGCAAATATGCCTATCTATGTCCTCTTTTGTCATTTTGTGTGTGGCAATGCATTTCCACTTTTGAGGGGTCATCCTTGGTGAATCACAAGCCCTGCTAGCTTGTCTTGCACAATGTCCCCGTTAAAAACTCAGGAAATGTTGCTCTCTCTCTATCTCTGTTCCAGCAGAGTGATTTTTAATATGCATGTGAGGGCTCACAATAGGAAAGATGAGTGTTCCTTGTTCCCTCTCTCTTTGTTTGTGAATGGTGTCTCTGTGTGTGTGCATTTGTGTGTCAGGTTACACTCTCCAGGAAAAAGGGGAGCTCCCTTTGCCAAACAGTAGTGGCAAGGTAGTTTCAGTGTGGACCTGTGATTGTGTCACACAGAAATAAGATAAAATAAAACACACACTGCTTAATCAAAGGGCTGCAGACACTTTTAAGTAATCTGGTTCTGCTTTTGCATAAAGGCACATTCTGCCAGCAGCTGCTCTTGTCGTCCACAAGAGACTGTAATATACATCAAAAATTCTCCTTTAAATTTATTTTTTCTATAAAGATTGGTCTTTTGAACTCCAGTGGCGAAGGCTTGCGGGTACAAAAACTTCTCTTGGCATCCCTCTCCCTCTTTCTCTCTCATTTCTTTCACTCATCTGGGGAGTGCTGATCTGAGGTTATCTGTGAGGAAATAAGTGACCGTGATTTTCTGTAAAATGCCTGCATTCTCTTCATGAACCAGTCCTCTTATCTACCATTTGATTAAGACATAAAGGGCATAATCAGATGCAAAGCTGTCTTGAACAAGATCCATTGAAAGGAACAAGAGCTTAGACATAGGACTTTTTAGCTACACTGAACTCTCTGGGACTTCTTTTGAGTAAGCATGTTATAGATTGTAGGGTCCATGACCATGGGGTGCTGGTGATTCCCAGGTCAGTGGGGTGATGAAGTCACTCCAGGCTTTGGGTAGCTTTAAAGGAGATTTCCAAACTGTTGAGCCTATATGAGGGATTTTTTCAGTACTTTGGACAGTTCCTGGAAACAGTTCCTAGGATTAAAATCCATTCTAGAATCACTGCTTCTGAGAGTCAGCTTGGTGTAGTGGTTTGATGTTGGACTAGGACTCTGGAAATCAGGCTTCAATTCCCTGCTTGGCCATGGAAACCCAATGGGTGACCTTGAGTAAGTCACATACTCTCACCCCAGAAAACCCCATGATAGGGTCACCTAAGGGGCACCATAGTTTGGGAACAACTTGAAGGAACACAGCAACAACTTCCAGTGGAAGCCACTTGTTGCCACTGGCCCAAGAGAAGAAAGACAGGGTTGAGCAGAAATCATGTAACACCAAGAACACCACTTTGAGTTGCACTGATTCAGGATATCAACTAGTGTTTTCTAAAGGCTTGGACCTAAATGATTTTGAAGGATCCTTCCTTCCAAGCCATAGAGTCTGTGGAGGGAAAGCTATCTAACACTATGAGGATGTTGTTGCTTTAGAACAGGGGGAGATCTAGCACCAGAGGATTCTGTGGCATCCCAAGTGGTTGCTGTGAGAATGAATTTTAAGAGTAGAGTGTGGTTGTTCAGGCTCCATCATGGATGAGAAATGGGGCCTATGCAAGAGCAGGGATGTGCTCCACAATCCTTTCTTATTTACACAAGGTTTGCTAATGAGGTGAGAAAAGAGAAAACAGGCATTTGTAATGCTGATCACTCACCCACACAGTGCAGGCTTTACATTTGCCTCCAGCCAAGAAACCCCCTTGCTTAGTTTAAGCCTTAGGCATGAAGGCATTTTACGAGTCTGGCAACTGCTGAGTCAACTGAATCCCACTCTTTCTCTGCCTCTCTTGCTATCTGTGTGGGATCTGAGAAGTGAAGGCTCAGCACTAGCTCAGGATCTCACTTTCAGTGAAATTGTATCATCTCCCAGCATTTCTCAGAGGGAATTTGGCTCACCTTTATGCACCTGGAATGCTTCCATTTTCCACACCTAGAAACACTCCTTGAGATCTCAGCAGCAGCAGCTGGAGTTTTCCATTTCAGAAGGGTAGTCAACCCACCCTGGATTTTAGCCTCAAAAGAGGTCTCCATTGTGCTGAAAAGTAACCACAAACAAGGCACCGCACCATGGACAGCTCTTTCAAGGCCTAGAAGAAAAGCCAGGGCAAAGTCACAGCTCCCCTAGCATGGAGAGACTGCCAGACCCCATTGTCAAGTGCAGGGGTGGGGAACCTATGCCCCTCAAGGTTCAGATGAACTACCATTCCCATCATGCCTCACCACCAGACAAGCTGAAGGAAGCTTTAGCCAGGCTCATGAGGGCCTTCAGCTTGGCTGGTGGTGAGGCATGATGGGAATAGTAGTTCATCAAAACCTGGAGGGCTGTAGGTTCCCCAGCCCTGGCCTAGTGCCTTATGACATGGTTCACCCACTCTGTTTCTCTTCTGGCAATTTGGCCACCGTATCCTTATAGGACCAGCATGGTGTAGTGCTTTGAGTGCTGAACTATGACTCTGGAGTCAATTTCTAGCTCAGCTGGGTGACCTTGCTCAAGTCACATGCTCTCAGCCTCAGGGGAAGGCAATGGCTAACCTCTTCTGAACAAATCCCGCCAAGAAAATCCCATGATAGGTTTTCCGACTTATGGGTTGCCATAAGTTGGAAATGACTTGAAGGCACAAAACAACAACAACAACAACAACAAACATCCTAATTGGCAGAACAACCTCACTGGTTGAGTGTCCCATCCCTGCATCTGGGATGTTCTGTCTACCTTTTTCACCAACAGCACAACTCAGGTTGCACCATTACATTGGCATCATTTAATCTGAGAGCTGGCATGGCTGAAGTATAGCATTGTGTGCTACAATGGGTCCCCGGTGTCTCCCCTGTTCTTGGCCTGTTGTACTATTTGCCACAACTAGAACAATTGAATCAATGGGATTTACCTATAAGTTGACTCACCACCCAACAATTGAATCAACAGTTCTACTTTACTTGGGATGAACCAAATTGATTCAGGCTCACACTATGTATTTCTTCTTCTTGCAGAGCCTGGAAAAGCTACTGAGTTGGATTTCAGACTCACCTTGCTGCCATACTTCGGGGGATTGTAATCCAAGATGTTATTTTCCCAGGCTCTGTTTTCCCCCATGTGTCAAAAAGCTCCCCTTCCTTTATATAAAAATTGTGTAAAATTACTTGTTGTAGTTGTGTGCCGTCAAGTCATTTCCAAATTATGGTGACCCTAAGGTGAACCTAACACAGGGTTTTCTTGGAAAGATTTCTTCACAAGGGGTTTGCCTTTGCCTTCCTCTGAGGCTGAGAGAATGTGACCTGCCCAAGGTCACCCAGTGGGTTTCCATGGCTGAGAGAGGATTCGAACCCTGGTCTCCAGAGTCATAGTCCAACACTCAAACTACTAGACTGTCTCTTGTAATAAATAACCAAATGCGGGAAAATTGTGGAGAGAGAGAGAAGAGAGAGAACCCAGTCAATTAAATGCTTGAAAGGCAGTAAACATTTCAGGTAGCATATATTTTCAAAAACATATTATTATTATTTTTAAAAAATCCAGTTTTAAGCTTGTCTGACATTTAATGCTCCTTCATTAACAGTCTGTATTGGATAATTGGTGCAGAGAAATTACACTCCCCATAACTGAATCCTGCTAAAGATATCCCAAGGATGACATTTTGAACAACGTCTCTCCTTTCCTTGTAACACAGGACCATCACACTGCAACACGCAAGGCACCTTCTGGGACTTGTGTGTGTGTGTTTTCTCTGTGTGTGCAAGACAAGGGTGTGTGCTTATCTCAGAGCCTTTCTGAGTGCCACATGCTGGGATATCCAGTCCACTGGCTTGCCATCCAGGACAAATGCAACACAGTTCCTCCCTGAGCAACTCACCTCCTTGAATGTTGTTCTGTTTGCGCCTAGTAATCCTGTTAGTGGGGAAAGGATGAAGAGGGTGAAGGATTTCTCCAGCTACTGGTCGCTTTGGTCCCCTGAGCTTCCAGCTTCTTAAGCCCTTTATCTGAATCTCTGGTCATGTTCCCATTATAAACCCATTGCATGAGACTCCCCCTCCCTTCTTACGAGTAATCATCTCCTTCCTTTAGAGAAAAGTCCTTTAAAGAGAGCCCCTCTCTTGGTGAAATCCCTCTCTTCTTTCTCCTCCTCCTCTCTTTCTCTTGTCTGTTCCTTTCTTTCTCAGGGTGGTCAGGCCCTTCTATCTCAGGGAGGTGGTGAATCCTCTTCAGGTTTGCCTTAACCTTAAATCAATAGCATTACTGAAATGAAATGAAATGAAATAAAATAATAAAATAAAATAAAATAAAATAAAATAGGCTCCATGAAGGAAGCCACAATGGCTGCTTTGAATTTGCAAGACTTGGGAGGGCTGTTGATGACAAGGTAACTTGGGCTGCGTCTCCACTGCAGAATTAATGTACTTTGACACCACTTTAACTTCCATGGCTCCAATGCTATGGAGTTCTGGGGTTTGCAGTTTGGTGAGACTTTATCCTTCTTTGTCAGAGAGCTCGACAAACTCCAAATCCTAGGACTCCATTAGGACGGAGCCATGACAGTTAAAGCAGCACCAAACTGCATTAATTCTGCAGTGTGGCGGCAGCCTTTGGAAGTCTCCATAATCCAACTCAATGGCTGTTGACAACAACAATGTTCATTCTGGAAGCCACAGGGTTTCCATCACCAGGGCTGAGGTCACCAAGGAAATACTGAGCTATGGGTTGGGATGGGGGCATGTATGCATGTGGATTTGGTCTCTCTCTCTCTGTGTGTGTGAAGATTTGTGAATTGGAAATCAAATGCTCCAGTCTCCCACTCTGAGGCTGATCCTGTTGCCTCCAAAGAAGCAGTCAGATGGAGTGAGGCTCGCTTTGCCCGTCTGGGTTTTAAGAGGAGGATTACACTGAGACATCTTTTAGCTCTCAGCGTGGACACAAGTGCCAGGCTCTTCTTACCAAGGGGGCAAGGCACACAGGCAGGTGGTAAGCTGGCTTAGCTGCTTTCGGAAAGCTTGCTGGTGCATTGTGTGCGGGTGCATTGTGCAAGGAGGCTGGCAGTGCTGCAACCAGACGGTATTAGTTGATTATCTACTTGTGTCAGCAAGAAAGAAAAAGGGGAAAACCAAAAGCTTTATAAAAATTGCATGTGTACCCCAGGCAACTCCATCACCTCTCATGGCTTTCTTTCAGGGAAATACTAAGTGCGGATTCCTAAAAGGAAAAATACGCTGAAGAAGGACAATAGAAACTGTAAAAATGTAGAAGGGGTAGGGATCTCCAAGGCTTGTCTAGTCAAACCTCTGCAAGTATGTAGGAAGGGGCCACGATGGTTAAAGCAGTGTCAAAGTGCATTGTTATTGTTGCTGTGTGCCTTCAAGCCATTTCTCACTTGTGGCAACCCTAAGGCAACCCTATCACAAGGTTTTCTTAACAAGTTTCTTCAGAGAGGGTTTGCCAATACCATCCTCTGAGGCTGAGAGAGCATGACTTGCCCAAGTGACAGAGGCTGGATGGCCATCTCTCAGGGGTGCTTGGAGTGTGTCTTCCTGCAGGTCAGAATGGGGTTCAACTGTATGGCCCTCGGGGCCATACAGTCTATGATCCTATGAGTCTAGGGCCATAGAGTCTATGATTCCAACTCTATGATCCTATGAGTCTATTATGTAAGCTTGTCTTCTGTAGCTGCAGAGAATAGGACATGAAGCAATGGATTCAAGCTACAAGAAAAGAGATTCCACCTCAACATTAAGAAGAACTTCCTGACAGTAAGAGCTGTTCAACTGTGAAAGACATTGCCTTGGAGAGTGATGGAGTCTCCTTCTTTGGAGGCTTTTAAATCGAGGCCGGATGGTCATCGGATGGATGGATGGATGGATGGATGGATGGAGTTGTCTGTGTGGCCCTTGGGGTCTCTCCCAAATCTATGCTTCTATGTTTCTGTGGTGTTCCTTCCTTCAAGGACTGGGGCTGCCCCTCATGTTGGAAGGACCCCCATTTCACTTGGTAGCTCCATCTCACTTGGTGATTTGTGGAGCTGGGACCTTATGGGTCTCCTCCCCGATGCAGAATATTGGATCACTAATCATCCATTTCCAGATCTCAAGCCCACAATCTCATAAGAACAATCCCTGGATGCTCAATGCAGCCGTCTTCCCGCCACACAGCTTGTAACACTTTTTTGGGGAAAGTCTTTGTCAGGTCTTTGGAGCCTTGTCAGTTTCAGAACCCCTCTGACCTTTTAATAACCATGTCCCTGCCTTATCAGGAGGCTTCCTAATTCATCCCTTTCTGTCCCTGAAAAATATCTAAATCCTATTTAAGTTAATGCCCTTCATTTTCATTTATAAAGACAGATACAAAATAATTATTTCCTATCTCCACTGTTTCCTTATCTTCTGTCCTAATAATTCCTCACTGTCTCTCTTTCATCGTCTGTCTAGCGTGCGCACAGACACACACAGAGACACACACTTTCCCCCCTTGGTTAAAAAATATTCAGCGTGTGTCGCTGTCTTCGATTGTGCCTTTAATCTGTTCTTTGGGCCCCTCTTCCCTCCCTTTCCCAAGACCCTCGGTAAGACCCTGGCATCTCCCCCTCGGTGTTTGTGTTGCAATTTTTGCAAGTTGATATGTAATTGCCAGCTGGCCACCTCTTCAAGTGTCGCCTTTGATGTCCAAGTAGCCCTACGTGGTGGAAAAATGTTTTGCATAAACAGGCTCTCTTCTGGAAATGAGCTCTCCTGTCTTCACCTCAGATGAAAGTGGCACTCGCTGATGCATCTCCTGGCCATCATTTGAAGTGTCTGATTAAAATGAAACCTGGGAGGAGGAGCCCTGAACAGAAGAGCAACCTGCCAGCTCTGGAAAAAAAGAAAGAAAGAAAGAAAGAAAGAGAGGAGAAATGTTTTTTGGCCACTGCCTCTCTGAACTTCAGAGGACAAAGCTGGCACAAGAAAGAAAGAAAGAAAGAAAGAAAAGAAAGAGCAACCTTCCATCGCCTTGCAAACAACCGGCGTCTTGCTGGAGAGCTTCTCAATGTTCAATATCATTTGGAATCAGAAATAAATACAGAAAGAGGAGGGGGGAAGGGAAGAAGATATCTAATTAAGATCCAGAAATGCACACCGTACAACACAACACAAAAGTTAACTTTGCTTCCTCTCAGGGGCTTCCTCTCCATTGCATTGGCTCCAGGAGGTTTTCTTTCCAATTATCCAAGTGCAATGCTCTTGAATTTCTTACGGCCGGTTTTGAGGTTCAAAGGCATGGTGAAAGGAAACACACGTGATGGGAGTAACACTTTCCCATTGCAAGAAATTATGGTGTGGGATTCTTTGATCTCGCCTTCCATAGGATTATTGAACCCCAGACAAAGTTCGAAGCCTTGGGGGAAACCATGGGCCCTTCTGCCTCGATCACACTTCTTTCCTCTTGCCAACATGGCCTTGCTCTCCTAAGGTTTCAGAAAAGTCTGAGAGATTGCCAGTGGGGTTTGTGGATCAGGACCCACTTCCTCAGGTGCAAGAAGGCCTATCTGTCTTCCCTGGACAAGGGTGCATACAATAGACAGGGATAAACCGAGGATTTAAAAAACAACAACAACCCTGGGCTGAAACGCCATGATGAAAAGTATGTAGTATAGTCTGGCATTTCTCTTTTGAGCTCAAATTATGCAGAAGGAACACACTCTCCACTTACTACGGCAATAACTGGTGATTTAGCGCAGCCTTCCTAGCTTTGCTATGCAAATGCAACACCTGTAGTGGAACAAAACCAAACAAACACTTGGGTTCCTATGAGTCCTAAATGGACACAATCAAACCTGCTGGTACAGTCTAGACCTGATTCCCTGCAGACCCAGGTTTGCCCCTCTTTCTACAGATGTTGGATTAGCATAGCAAAGCCAGGAGGGTTGTGGGATTGCCAGCTACCGCGGTTGCCAATGGCCACTGTGCCGATCTTGTAAACACTGGAGCTTTGCAAGGAAACATCGTTCACTATGCTGTGTGTGGTCTGTAGCATCCTAGTTCTGTTATTTGCAATTGTTTCTTCTCTGCCAATGTAGGCGTATATTATCCTGGTGAAGATATTGGCTGAAATCCTGCATTGTCCTTGTGTTGTGTAAATCTATACACATGCTGGTTGTACTACATCACTCATCTATTGAACCACAAGACTGTGTATCTGACGATGTGTCTGCATATTGTCCCTCTAAGAGCTATGGGGAAGTACAATTGCTGCTATTGCAATCCCAGTGAATCAAGCAACATATAGTGGTCCCTTCACATTTGCTGGGGTTAGGGGTGAAGGACCCCCAAGAATGTGGAAAAACTGCAAATAAAAATCCCACTATTATTTTTACTTATTCCCTTGGAATCTCTAGGTCCTGCCAGATGTTGACCACAGAATCATGCTAGAGGACCTACAAATGCCTAGGGAAGTGTTTTCTCTAGGAATGTCCAGGTTCTCCAGCACAACTCTATGGTCAACGTCTGGAAGAGTTGCGCTGGAGGACCCAGAGATTCCTAGAGAGAATATATTAATCAAAACCACAAACAATCAAATCCGCAAAAGTCAAAGCTGCAAATGTAGAGAGCCAACTGTTACACTGAAGGTACCGACAAATAGTTGCATACCTTCCAACCCTATGCAGCTTCATGGCTGGAATTGGGTTGGTTAGTCTCATCTAGAATAAAGCCAAGCTTTAGACTAAAACTCCCAGACCTAAGAGGAAGACAAGGACAAACCTTTGCTAAATAGATCATACCAAGGGAACTCTAGGAAACCCTAGGGTCAGTGTTGATTTGAAACCAGAAGCCAGCATAACCTAGTGGTCTGAATGTCATAGGGCCTTATCAAACGCTGGCCAGGAAGCGGGAAAAAAGCGAAGGCGGCAAACCTCCGCAGTCTTTCCATGGCCGTTCCGTGGCCTTTCCGTGGCCATTCTGGAGGAGGCAGAGGAGGCGGCGGCGGGGGTTCCCTCCCGCACCTCGCCCTCCCTCCGACACTTGCCAGGCCTCCAGCCAGCCCAAAGCACCGGCTGAGGAGAGGCGGCTCTGGCCACGGAGGAGGCGGCGGCGGAGCCTCCCTTCCGCACCTCGCCCTTCCTCCGACACTTGCCAGGCCTCCAGCCAGCCCAAAGCACTGGCTGAGGAGAGGCGGCTCTGGCCACGGAGGAGGCGGCGGCGGAGCCTCCCTTCCGCACCTCGCCCTTCCTCCGACACTTGCCAGGCCTCCAGCCAGCCCAAAGCACTGGCTGAGGAGAGGCGGCTCTGGCCACGGAGGAGGCGGCGGCGGAGCCTCCCTTCCGCACCTCGCCCTTCCTCCGACACTTGCCAGGCCTCCAGCCAGCCCAAAGCACTGGCTGAGGAGAGGCGGCTCTGGCCACGGAGGAGGCGGCGGCGGAGGCTCCCTTCCGCACCTCGCCCTTCCTCCGACACTTGCCAGGCCTCCAGCCAGCCCAAAGCACCGGCTGAGAGGCGGCTCTGGCCGTGGAGGAGGCAGAGGCGGCGGCTCCCTTCCGCATCTCGCCCTCCTCCCAGCTGTACTTCCCCAAAAAACCGAATGTCAAAAGATCCCCTTTGACTTCGGTTCAGGGGGAGAAAAAACGTTTTAGCTTTGGATTGCCTTCAGATATTGTGTGGACACAAGGAAAGGAAAAACGTTTTAACTTTGGATTGCCTTTGGATACGTGTGGACACAAGGTAAGGAAAAACGTTTTAGCTTTGGATTGCCTTTGGATATCTTCTGCTTGGGACCCCGTGGGATAAGGTCCATAGCAAGGTTTAATCCAGAATTAATGCAGTGTGACACTGCTTTAATTGCCATGGCTCAATGCTATAGAATTCTAGGATTGGTAGTTTTGTGAGATATTTAGCCTTCTCTTCCAGAAAGCTCTGGTGCCAGAAGAAACTACAAATCCCAGGATTCCATAGGATGGAGCCGTGGTCATTAAAGCGATGTCAAACTGGGTTGTTTCTGTCCTGAGGATGCAGCCCTAGTAATAGTATTAATGGCAATAATAGAGATTGGTATAGCAGCTTGAGCATTGGACTCTGGAGCCCAGGGTTTGAATCTCCACTCGGACATGGAAACCCACTGGTCCTGCATCTGCATTGCCAAAATAATCCCGTTTGACACCACTTTAACTGCCTTGGCTCCATGCTATGGAATTATGGGAATGGTAGTTTTGTCAGAGATTTAGCCTTCTCTGTCAGAGGGATCTCTGGTGCCACCATAAACTACAAATCCTAGGATTCCATAGCATGGATTAGACCTAGAACTCTGGAAGATCAGAGTTCAAATCCCACCTTGGGCAAGTCAGACTCTCACAGCCTTGGAGGAAGGCAAAGGCAAAGCTCCTCTGAATGCATCTTACAAACAAACAACCCTCACGTCCTTGGAGAGGGTTGCCATGCGAAGGCACACAACAACAACAACAACAACAACAACAACAACAACAACAGTATTGTACTCAATAGGACTGACAACTGAGTGGACATGTATAGGACTGCACTGTTGTTAGCATAACTGTTAAGAAGATCTGTTTCCACCTATTTTCATGGCGTTTGCTTTGAGGAATTTCCCAGGGGTGTGTGCCCTGTGTGGTTAACCTTTTCTGTGAGTTTTTTCCCTCTGAGATGGTGTGAACGGCCCTCGTTTGTTGAGGGCAGGAGAGGATTCAACAAGAACGGATGGCACTGCAAGGGGTCCGGTGATGTAAATTTAACACGATAGGTAAACTTTTCACCCACGTCCCTGAAGAGCAGTCAGGTAAAAGGGAGTTTACAGTTTGCCTTGATCTCCCTTTCAGTTCACTGCTCCAGCAGAAAGTTTCTACTCATCCTCTTAATTCCGGCATCTTCAGCCTTCCTTCCTTTAATGGGAGAGAAAATAAAGTCCATATGAGTCCTGCTGGCATCTTACGCATGGGAAGTTCCTATGCAGAAGTGGACATTTGTGTCTAATGCAGAAAGTCCATGTCCAGTTCAAGGTTGCACCTGTGGTACCATTGAACATTTAGGTGTGCATTGCACTTGGATGCAAATGGTGCATATGTAAACATCTGCATGTGATTGTGTATTTAGTTACTCATTTGGTGTCTTGGTTCAACATTTGCACAACATTGCCATTCAACATAAGGGCTGAGTGTTGGACTATGACTCTAGAGACCAGAGTTTCCCAGCTCAGCCATGAAACTCACTGGGTGACCACTCTCTCAGCCTCAGGAGAAGGCAATGGCAAACCTCCTCTGAACAAACATTGCCAAGAAAACCCCATGATAGGTTGGTTCTTGTAAGTCAGAAATGACCTGAAGGAACACTACAACAAACACAATTCATGAATAAATGTTAATATTAAGAGTTCTCTAGAATTTTTCATCCGACTGATTAGGTTGTGTTTCTCCTCCATCCCTCTAACTGTTTGTATCACTTAGTCTGAGGAATTGTTCTGAGGAAGTCAACAATTCACACCCTTTGGCTGGAGGTTGGTCCTAATAGAAGTATCACCCAGTTGTGGATTTTGGTTTTGTATGATTGTGTGTGTTGTGTGCCTCTTGTGCAACATTGCTTTTTTGTTGAATTGTAACATTGCATAACTCAACACACAACCAAATGCAGATGTGAGTCTGCAGGTGTGATGTGCAATGTCCATCCATGCACACCTATGCACACTCACATTCATATGCAATGCACACCTATGCACAACAACACTCCATGCACAACTCTGATTTTGCAAGCTTCCATGGAATGTGGATGCTCTCCTTTGGATGAACGTGTTCAATGGCTGTCATAACATAACTTGTGCATGCATAAGATGCCAACATGATTCTGGCCAATATGTTGGTGGTTCTTGGAAATGCCACCACCGCCATTTGTCATAAATTCCCATGAAAAGAAAACCTGAATATCATGCATTTATACCACGGTTAAAAAAGAGGAAAAAAGAAAAAGCTTATTGGCAACCTACAATGTACATCTTGAAAAGTGCATCTGTTCCTACAAGCAGATAGTATCCACCAAATTATTCCGATTAACCAGCCAGATTTCTAGAGATTCTATTAGCATACATGCCACTGCAATCCAAGTTTTATTTTTATATGTTGGGGGAAGCAAGGAGGAATGGTTGGGGAGCTGGGTATGCTTGGCATGGAGAAGAGAGGATGGGTTGGGACGTAATGAGAGCCACTTTCAAAAACATGAAGGGCTGTGATCACATGGAAGATGGGGTGAGCTTGTTTTCTGAGGCTCCAGAGTCCAGGACCCATTTCAAATTGCGAAAAAAGGAGAGGGATTGAACATAAGCATTATGAAGAACTTCCTGCCTGTAAGAGATGTTTGATGATGGAGCATTCGACTTCAGAAGGTGGAGGACTCTCCTTCATTGGAGGCCTTTAAACAGATATCAGATGGCCATCTCTAAGGGGATGTTGTTAGCTGTGAATCCCTGCAGGGCATTGGATAAGAAGGCCTTTAGGATCCCTTCCAACCCATTGCATCTATGACTTTGCAATCCTGCTCTTCCCATTCCAGCATCATACTGGGAGCTCCAATGTACAGCCAGCCCTCCACGTTTACAGCTCTGACTTTGCAGATTTGATTATTTGCAGATTTGATTCATATGTTCTCTCTAGGAATCTCTAGGACCTCCAGCACAACTCTGGTGGAAACTGATCATAGAGTTGCACTGGAGCACTTAGACTGGTGACTAGGGAAAACAGTTCTCTAGGCATTTGTAGGCACTCCAGTGTGATTCTATGGTCGACTTCTGACATATGTTGTACTTGGAAAGGTAGTGGAATGGCAATGCAAGGTGTCCTCTCTGGTTTAAAAAAAAAGAGTGTGTTTTTATTTGCGTTTCCCCCACTTTCACAGGGGTCCCATGCCCCTAACCCTATGCAAATATGGAGGGCCCACTGCATTTCTTTCTGGGTCTTCTCTACCTGCTCCTGTTTGCAGCCTGGGAGCTTTATAAATAAACACAGCTTTGGTGGACTGTGCCAGCATCAAGAACCACATCTTTTCTAGGGTTGAAGGAGAGAGGAAGATGCAAGGGAGTAAGTAAGGACAGGAAGAGATTAGCTGGGTTGCACACGCTGCAGGCCAACTCCGAGAAATTGACCAGCAGGAACCAGGTTATTGGGATAATTAAAAGTGTTTAAACTCCCTTGCCCTGAAGCATGGGTTTCGGAAGTGGGCTCCGCGTTGGCAGGTTTTTTGCCTGCCCATCTCAGGCAATGCAGGCCCTTCCTCTCCCTTCCTCTGTTTTCTGCCGTTAACAGCACAGCGTATGCAACCATTCAGATCATGTCAGTAAAAATCCATGAAGGCTGCAGGCTAGCAATCTATTAAACTTGAAAGTTGTGTGATTTCTAAATAATAAGCAGCTTCATCTGCTGAAATCCCAAACCTCCTTTAAGCAAGGGTTTTATTGTTGC
This sequence comes from Phrynosoma blainvillii, assembly GCA_026167975.1. Lineage (NCBI taxonomy): Eukaryota > Metazoa > Chordata > Lepidosauria > Squamata > Phrynosomatidae > Phrynosoma > Phrynosoma blainvillii. The sequence continues at coordinate 34,053,284 of JANUYF010000006.1, forward strand.
TTCTTTTTTATTTTTAACAATAAAGACCTTCCATGGAAAATTTCCCAATGTAAACAGACATCATTAAAGGGACAGATGTCGGTTCTGCCTAACTAACAAGGAACTTTGGTTTCCAGTGGAAGGGTGGCACGGAGGACTCCTCCGTCTTTTCCGGTGGGAGAACGACATGATAATGTTCTTCCAAACAATTATTAGGATTGCAAACAGCCTTGGCTCAGTGTTGCAGACTTGTCACTCAATGTGGCTAATGAGGATTCTCATAGGAAAACAGAAGGCTATAGCTAAAATGCCTACATCAAGCGGGTGGAGAAAAACCTCTGTCCCCGCAGTGCCATGTCCTCCTTTTAACTTGGCCATTGTCAAACCCTGGAGGCCCCTTTGTGCTGTTGTTGCTTAATAACTGGGGAGGGAATGGAGGGAGGAAGACATTCAGATGAGGAAGAAGCAGCTGGTCTCAGCTTAGAGTGGAAAAGAAATGAGAATGCACTCATGGATGGAGTGCACACTCCTTTCCCTTTCCCTTGGAGCCCAGACCAGCTGCATCTTCAGCCTTTGAATTGCCTCCCTTCTCTTTCCCCTCCCTTTATGGCAACCCTAAGTTGAACGTACCATGGAGATTTTCTTGGCATGATTTTTTCAGGGGGAATTTGCTATTGTCTTTCTCTTAGGTTGAAATGGTTCTTCACTGAAACGGGACAAGATGCCAAAGCATAAATGCAGAATGATGGAAAGTCTGCATCAGTACTCTCCTAAGGAAAGGTTCGAACCCTTGGGTCTTTGTAGCTGAGAAAAACCAAGGTAACTGGGGTGGGAGCTAGGGAGGGAGACATGGTTCATTTTTGCTGTTATGCACCTTCAAGACGACTCTTACTTATAGCAACCCTAGCAAAGGTTTTCCTTGCTCAGGTTTCTTCAGAAGGAGGTTGCCATCACTGCCTTTCTATGAGGCTGAGAATGTGGGACTTGCCCAAGTGTGGGTCACCCAGTAGATTTCCATGGCTGAGCAGGGATTTGAACCCTGGTCTTCCAGAATCCAAGTCCAACACTCAACCCACACTGGCTCTTCCACTGAATGTAGACCCCTAAATCTAAAGTCCCCCTGAGCTCTTCTGAATCAAAACCTTCCTTCCCAACCCATTGCAAACTGAATCCTCAGGAATGGAGGAAACAAGAAGACTGATTCAAAGCCCATACCCAGCAGCCCAGACCATTCATGTTTGGTGATATGATGAATCTCATGCATCCCTGCATCCTATCTGAGAAGAGGAACCATGGCTCTAGCTATAGGCAAGATCAGGGGACCACCAGCCCACCCCAAAGAGTGGTGAGATGTATATTTACCATAAGACATTATATCTTGCTTTTCCATTCACATTGCCTGGCAGCCAACAACCATGGGAATGCACAGCATATAAAAATGTACAAATAGGAGCCGTATAGCTAGAGGCTAGTAAACAGTGCAGGAGCAGCTGAATAAAAATAGACAACTTAGATTAAAACAAATCAGCTCAAGCAGATCAGAACTTAAGACCTCAGTTGCTGCCTCTGCAGACCTGGGCATGGTCTAGTTTCCTTTTGGGCAACTCCACTCTTGCTCCTCAGGAGGCCCATGTGTTGGCAGACAGATCTCCAGTCTTGGTCTGGGAGGCTACTGGTGCGAAACCCTCCTCTGGGAAGACTCCTCTGGGGGTGGCTGGACAGGAGCAAGTAAATCTTACTTCCTAGAGTTTAAACTCACACCTTTCTGGTGTAAAAACAGAGTTTCCCATTCCCCTTGGAAATTTTAATCCAGAAGAGGAGAAAGACTAATTTATCAGAAACATGGGAAATGCTGGCACAAATGACTGGTACAGTCTTTGGACGGATGAGTAACTTTGAAACTTTGTCATCCTTTCTGCTTGCGAAGGATAAAGTTGCATTATGTGGTTCACAGAATTGCAATTGAAGAGAATACCTGAAGCACAGTCAGTCTGTTGTATCCATGGATTCTGCATCCATGGATTCTACCATCCATATATTTAAAAATCCAAAATGGAAACCTTGATTTTGCCATTTTATATAAGGAATGCCATTTCCCCATGCCATTTCATATAATGGGACTTGAGCATCCTCCAATTTTGATGCCCAAAGGGGGTTCTGCAACCAAACCCCAATGAATACTAAGGGCCAACCGTACGTCTTTTCTGAGAAAGTCCTCAATGGCCACCGGGTCCACACTTCCATGCTCCATTTGTTGTGGACTATTCTCTCCAGCTTCCTTGGCATCTTGGTTTATCCCAATTTGGGTTGCTTACCTGTCTGCTCCTCTCAGGGCAGGATGGGGTGGTGCTTTCCAGCACTGACTTTTTTGCACAGCTGTCAACATTGACAAGATGCTGGCGTTTCCCTGAAACACTTCAAATTGCCTTTTTTACACCTCGCTGCTCCGTGCCAACCCTGATGCATGTTGTTTGTGTGTTTGCTTAGCGTACATTATCTGATTCGTCACCCTGTGAAAGGTGGGAAGGAAAAAGCACCGGCGTCTCACTACTACAGGTCAGGCACAAATAATTCTGGAGCGGCCAATGTCCCTCGTGTCACCTCTTCCTCTTGGCACAGATGCAGGGAGCAAAGACACCCCTATGCATGCCCCCAAAACACTCCAGCTCAGAGCCAGGAATAGTGTGGAGGGCCCTGAACTCAAGAGATGGTCTGGCGTTTGGAGATCTCAGAGCGTTTCCACGATGAACACCTTTCCAACCTCCCGCCTGGTCTAAGCAGCGTCATGCTAACAGGAATGGACAGGTGAAGGGAGGGATGTCAGTAACACTCACTGGGAAATAGGCATATTTCTTCTGACGTCCAAAGTCACAGAAGAACTCCCTTGGCTGGGAGAGAACCAAGAAGCAATGCCCGTTGATGTTGCTATGAAAACAACACTGTTGTTTTGGGCCCAGCATTCAGTGCAGATAGGATTGCCTTCTTCTTCTTCCACAAAACTGGGACAAAAAATAGGCAAGACAGGATTGGGGCGGTTAATCAACACCCCCAGTTTGCTAATGCGGATGGTCAGGCCTGGAGTGGAGCAATTGCTCCAGAGCCCTCACAAACTGAGGTGCGGGTGATCAGAAAAAGCCTCCTCACAATACATTTTGATATTGAACATTGCATACAATAACACACACACACACACACACACACACACAATATCCATGGATTCAACCCTCAGCCATGGCTTCAAAATATCCCAACAAAAACATACAAATTCCCAAAAGTCAACCTTGATTTTGCCTTTTTATGTAAGGGACTCCATTGGACTCTGCAAGTCTATATCGTGGGACATGAGCATCCACAGATTTGGGTTCCTGCAAACCAATCCAAGCAAATACATCAAGGTCCCACTGTATTTCAAGTTGTGGCTTATTTAGATATATATTGCCATCCCTCTGGGATTTATAGTTTGGCACTTCAACGGGGCCCAGCTGGTGGGGACATTTGTGACCCCTTTGCCTGGTTTCCCAGGACAAACAGCAAGCCTAAGAGCAAGCCTGTCCTGTTTAAAGATGGAGAGTGCCCAGGTAAGCATGCATATAATCCACAGGAACTAATGGGGAAAAGCCAGTCCAGCTTCTAAACACAGGTTGAAAAGGTTAATCCCTTTACAAGAAGCCCCAAATTCTGAGATAGTAATAACAGTGGACCCTTGGGTATCTGCTGATTTGGTTCCAGGGCCCTCCATGGATACCAAGATCCATGGATACTCAAATACCATTAAATACAATGGTATAATAGAGTGGTGGCCTTGGGAAAGTCACATTCTCTCAGCCTCAGAGGATAGCCACGGCAAACCCCTTCTGAAGAAACATACCAAGAAAATCCCATGATAGTTTTGTCTTAGGTCACCATAAGTCGGAAACAACTTGAAGGCACACAACAACAACAGCAACAGCAACAACTAATAAAGTGGTGTCCCTTATATGAAACAGCCAATCACAGGCAAAGGTGTTAAAAATCATATAGGATTTTTGTGGATTTTGGATGACATTGCACTTTGCTATATGGCCAACCCAGCATCTACCCCTGGATATGTCATGCTTGCAAATTTAGGCAGTGGTTGTGCAATGCCACCTCATTAGTGAATTGTGGCAATGTGAGGTTGAATGAGCAATGTAATGTACATGGGCACCTGCTTGTGCATCCTTGCACAAGGTGCATCCAGGCATAATGGCACTGCATAGGCGTCTCTGCTTCTACAACTTACAGCCATTCTGTACAGGACAAAAATGTCCAATTGTTTCCACAGGGAAACGTACATATGAGTAAAACATCTGCAGGATTCATGCCATTGTTTTCTTTCAAAATATTTACCTTTCCCCTCAGAATCCAACTCATATCTAGAAATATGTCATCAGTATTTTGCTTTATTTCTCTGTCATGTTCTGTGAAAAGGAAATTACATGATGGTTTGCATCCTATCGGTTAGTTCCAATGGATCCACTCCTAAGTGAGTAAAAATGTAGGATGTTGTTGTCATTGCATGGCTTGAAGTCGTTTCTGACTTATGGTAATCTTAAGGCAAACCTATCATAGGGCTTTGTTGCTAAGTTTCTTCTTCTTCAACCATTGCCATCCCCTGAGGCTGAGAGAGTGTGACTTGCTCGAGGTCCCCCAGTGGGTTTCCATAGGTGAGCCAGCATTTGAACCCTGATCTTCCAGTATCCTAGTCCAACACCCAAACCATTACACCATGGGTCCCATTAATTCGATGGGTCTACATGAGTTGGGGCTAACAATGGAAGTCAAACTAATGCATTTATAACTTGCAAATTTCACAACCAAAGTGTACATGAGAGGAAGCGTACATCTATCTAATTATTTATTTTCATGGGAAGGGGAAAGAAAAGAAAGGTTAAACAATCATTAATACACTCTTAATTACTCCATTATTTGTTAATTCGTCAAAGCCCCCTAGCTTGTTATTGGTTCTGGACTGATTTCAGGTTTAGTCTAATCCCTCTTGCATCCCAACTAAGCTCTTGGCCTTAGCGATTATTTGTGCAATAAATACTGTATGGTGGAGCAATCAAGTAATTTCTTCCTCACCATTTCTATCCTGAAGCTGTGGTGAGGAATGGGAGGTGGCTGGTCCCCACAATTTAATACAAGGAGCTGCAAAAGAAGAGGAAACCATGAGTAGAAAGCCACTGGAAACCCATGCCATTGTCTGGGGATATCCATCCCTCCACTACACTACAACATCTGCATTATGTGTCTAAAACAAGAGGGTCACAAGCGCTCAGGTGATGGGTGTAAAATATATTTGCACATTTTCTTGAGAAGAGGAGTTGAGCATGCTGAGACACTTGGTTGAAAAAGCTGTCAAAGGCCATGAGATGTTTCATGCAGCGTGACAGGCAAAAAGACAGTGCTTTCCATCCCAGCTTTATAATATTTTGCTTTATTTTCTCTTTACACAAAACTGTTCCATTTTGCATGCAAAATATTGGCTGGAACTTTGTTGATGCCATAGACATGTGTAGCTCAGGGTCTCAATTTAAATCTGAATCAACACTGTGATGCAGCAGCCCAAGAAGTAAATGCAATTCCAATCTGCAAGGAAGCTAGCAAAGTAACCACTTCAAGAGAAGTAAAGATACCATTGTATCCTGTTTTGGTCAGGCCTCCCCTTGAATCCTATGTCCAGTTCTGGGCATAACAGTTCAAGAAGGATATCGACAAGCTGGAGTGTGTCCAGAGGAGAGTGACCAAAATGGTGAAGGGTCTGGAAACCATCAAGCCCTATGAGAAGTGGCTTAGGGAGCTAGGGATGTTTAGCTTGGAGAAGAGAAGATGGAGAGATGATACGATAGCAATCTTTAAATATCTGGAGGGTTGGCATGTAGAAAATGAAGCCAGCTTGTTTTCAGCTGTTCCAGAGACTAGGAAATGAACCAATGGATTCAAATTACCCGAAAAGTGATTCCGCTGAAACATTAGGATGAATTTCTTGACTGTAATGGACTACCTTGGAGGGCGGTGGACTTGCCTTCTTTGGAGATCTTTAAACTGAGATTGGATGAGCATCTTTTAGGAGTATTTTATTTGTGTATTCCTGAATGGCAGGGGTTTGGACTAGTTAGCTTCTATGGACCCTTCCAACTCTATGATTCTATGTGTGAATATATCCTTCTTTATGTGTGCAAGGAGGATTCTCTACCTCTGTAAGAAGAACTTGAACCTGGGGAATTGTTAAGAGTTCAAGTCTCCAATGGGATCTTTTATCCTATGTTTACAGAGGTGGCTAGGGAATAGACTGATAGAGACAAAGCTTCTCAATGAGTCTGTGATTTATTTGGGGATTCAAACATACAAAGACACTCTAACATTCACTCAAACACACAAGAACTCAGGAGTGAAGGAGTTAGCTTGCACAGGAAACAGAAGGCTTTCTAATGGTGATAACTACCTAACAGAGGTTGCTCCAATGATGAAAGAAGATGGATAGACTCAATCATTTATGAAAGAGAAAGGACAATGGGAAGAGCTGGGACCCAAGTCAGAGTTCAGAGTGGTGCAATGTCACCATGAAATCTAATCAGACCCAATGTGCCTGAGATTTTGGGGATCTTTTATACCCTTAAACCTAGCCTTAGGCAAAGATTTGCTATTGCATATCAAAGGATTTCAGTTTGATACTCTTTGAAGTAGACAATTTCCAAAGAGAGGAGGTGGGGTGTTGATGTTATCTCATCCTCAGCCAGACATATCCTGGCTAGTACTCATAAATCTTCTAGGTGCGAATGTCCTGTTTTGCAGCTTCTAACCCTGGTCTTTTGATCTGCTAATTTGTTGTAGAGGCAGACGTGATCTTTCAGGTGCCTACATGAGGTCCTCACCTTGGATCCATGACGGATGATGATATATATGATGCTTGCAACACCTGTTTGTGCAACATCCAAACACATGTAGTCCTCAGACTTTGGGACTGCTGCTATGGTCATTTAATGTTAATAATAATAATAATATGGTTTATTTATATATACCGCCTCTCCCTGCAGATCGAGGTGGGAGTACAAAGATAAAAATTACAACAAAGCTAAAACATAACAATAAAACCCAACAAATAACAGTAATAAAAACAAAAACACAGCAACAATAACTAATACAATTAAATTATTAAAATTGCAATAGAATTGCAAAATTATTATTAACTATTAAAATTTAAAATTACAATAAGATTACAAATTCAAGGTCCTCTTTTCTGCTTATGCTGCTTGGGTTTGTGTTGTGGGTGTGATCCAGCCACACAGTTTGCAATCACTTATGCATTTACTGATGATCTGACCAGAGGCAAGCTGGCTCCCCTGGGAATATTCAAGTCCAGACTTTAGGAAATAGGTTTTTGACAGCAGCTCTTACAATCATCCAGCTCGCAGGAAGATTCTGGGAACTGTAATACAAAAAGTAACTTTTTCAAGATGCATGCTAGACTATTGTCTGATGTTCCCCAAGCTCTTTTGAGTTAATGGAGCCAGATATCTTTAGATAGTCCAGAGAGAGAAAGAGAGAGCAAGATGGTATTTCAACACCCTTTCCTTCTGTATTTCCTCTTGTGCATCTGCAATCTCCAAGGCACCATCAATTAAGAGAAGTAATAATTACAAAAGAAAAACTGCAGACCTTTGCGTGGCTAATGTGTTTCCATTAAATTAAGTAATCATATGATTTTAAAAAAATTAAAACTGATCCTTCAGATAATTGAATGTACTCGCCATCCAGTTGAGATCTTTTGCTGCCTGCGGAGGAAAAGATGAAGATGCTGACCACCTAAATTTGTACGTTTTTGGTCTGAACATCCCTTGTGGCAGTAGTGGAATAAAACAATCATCCCAGAGGTTAATAAAGATAATAAATATACATTGATGATGCCAACAGGAATGCTTGGATGCCAAGACAGTGGTCTGATTGCTTTTATTTATCAAGTGGCCTCTGTTAGGGGAAAAGTCAATGGGCAATGGAGCTGGGAAATGGAGGCCATTACCTGGAGTTTGGAGCTTTCAAAAACAGCCCTGGCAGATGTGTCCCTTTCCCTTCTGCTAGCATCTTCTGGAACGGCTGCTGGGTTTGGTAGTTGAAGTTTCCTCCTGGAAGACAGGCTATTTTGACAGATTTTGCTGTCAAAAGAGAAGCTTCTCCCATTCTCTGAAAACCTTCATGGTGCCAAAGTTTTCTCAGGATCAGAGAAATATGAAAACAACTGTGCACTAAGAAAACAGCAAAGATCTTGCATCACCTTAAACATGTATGAGTTTCACTTGGCATAAGCTTTCATGGAGGAAGGAAATCCATTGAGGGATAATATTTGTTGTTGTTGGCCTTCAAGTCATTTCCAACTTATGGCGACCTTAAGACAACCCTATCATGGGGTATTCTTGGCAAGATTTGCTCAGAGGTTGTTTAGCCCTACCTTTATCAAGGATAATCAATCAATATTCACAAGGCAATGTGCAAGCATTTAACAGGACTCTTCTTTAGATGGGATGCTAAGTCAAGTCTGGACAAATCTAAGAGGGGTAAAAATGCCACTGGGCAGAATGGAAACCCAAGTTTGCAACTGGAAATGGTTGGTATGTCCTTTCCATACTGTTCAGTAGGATTACTCCCTGATAGATTTGCATAGGATTGCAGCATTCATGTAGAATCCTGTTAGTGACTATGCTGCCGTAAACCTGGCTATGCCAACCTAAATACTTAGGGAAATATTGCAGAAGGAGTTGCATCATATCTCCTTTTACAACATCCCTCATCTGAAGTGCAACAGAAGCAGAAACATACTAGGGCAGATATGTGTGAAGCTGAGCAGCCTTGAGTCCTAAAAATATTGGTTTAAGTACGAGGATAGGATTTTTGCCATTGAGCTTGGGCAAGTCACACTCTCTCAGCCTCAGAGGTTGGCAATGGCAAACTTCCTCTGAAGAAATGTGCCGTTTTTGTATGCTTTTAATTGTACTTTTTTTTAATGTTGTGAGCTTCCCTGAATCCCAGTTTTGGGGAAAGGGTGGAATATAAATAAATAAATAGAAGGAGGAGGAGAAAGAGAAGGAGAAGAGAAGAGAAGAGAAGAGAAGAGAAGAGAAGGAAAGAAAGTTGTCAAGAAAACCCCATGATAAGCCTTAGGATTGCCGTAAGTCAGAAACGGCTTAAAAGGAACACAACAACAACCATTCTTCAACACACTTATTAGAGGTTAAAGCCCCTTGAACACAGCAGGTCCTATTTCCAAAGGAACATACTCAGCATTGCACAGTTAATTACTCTGCCTGGTGCAAAATTAATAATAATAGTAGTAGTACTAGTAGTAGTGATAACAATAATAATACTGTCATCTTTATCAACTATAACAATAACAACCCTTCAGGTTACAATGAGCCATTGTAGTGCAAAGATAACCTCTCTCCCTTTTGGAAATTACATAAATAAGTAACTATGCATGCATCCTGGTTGTTATTCATTCAAAAGGCTTGAAAAACAATGCTGAAAAAACACCACTCAAAATTCTTGCTCCATGAAAAAAAGGAGCCAAGACATTTCTGTTGTGTGTGACTGAAGGATGTATTTGAAATGAATCAGCCAAAGAGGGAGGGGAAGAGAGATGCATTAAGCAAAATTTGGTATTATTCACCCAAATGCAGAGCCCTGGGCTTGGGCTGTTACTGTGGAAACCCTCGCATATAAAAAGAAAACAAGTCATTAATTAAAGGAATTAAAAACTGATATGGAACGGTGGAGGCAAAAACGTGATAGGTTGCTCCCATTCTGTTTTGGGGAGTTTTTTAAGCCTTGAAGTGGATGTATTCTGTGAAACAGGCAAAGACGCCAGGCCTATGAGGTTGGAAGTGGTCAAGAAATCAAACTAAAAGGAGAAGGAATGGGAAACGTCAAAAAAAAATGGGCTGCATCTACGCTGGAGAATTAATGCAGTTTGATACCACTTTCATTCCCAGGGCTCAGTGCTATGGAATTCTGGGATTTGCACTTTTGTGAGATATTTAGCCATCTCTGTCAGAGGGCTCTGGTGCCACAACAAACTACAAATCCCAGGATTCCACAGGATAGGGGCATGGCAGTTAAAGCGGTGTGAAACTGCAACAGTTGTGCAGTGTGGCAGTAGCCTGGCTTTCAGGATATGTGTGTACGTGTGTGTCTGTGTTGTCTGTATGTGTCTGAAGAGAGACAAAGGGCAATGAAAGACCCAACTAGAGTTGTTGTTGTTGTTGTGTGCATTCAAGTCATTTCCAACTTACAGAGACCCTAAGGAGAATCTATCATGGGGTTTTCTTGGCAAGATTCTTCACTGGGGGGTTGCCATTGTCATTCTGTGAGGCTGAGAGAGTGTGACATGCCCAAGGTCACCCAGTGGGGTATCCATGGCTGAGCCGGGATTCGAACCTTGCTCTCCAGAGTCCTAGTCCAATGCTCAAAACCACTGCGCCATGCTGGCTCTCAGCTAGAGCAGATCCATTCAAACAACAGTTGAATGGTGAGTCCATATGTAGCTAAACTAATTCCCTGGTTCTTCTGCAGCTGAGATCACAAGATTTAGGCCCCTGTGGAATGGTTGCACGTCATTTGCACAATCATGAACTGGGAAAAGTACAACTGAAACAGTGCAATTGTTCCACAGGGGCCTAAATCTTGCGATTAGTCTGTTGCACCATTGCCAGAAAAATACAACCATGTGTGTAAGGGAACTGACAGAGGCGTATGATACCAATTTTGCAAGAACACAGTTAGTCAGAATTCACACCATGCCTTCTGCTGAATGCCAACATTGGGCAACCAATTGCGTATCTGTGAATGTGCAAAGGCTGTTTCCACAATCCCAGCAAATCATCTCAGGACTATCTAGAGAGCAGCTGGTGTGATGCCCATGAAGAGTTGTGGAAACAATTGTCCCAGGTAGCCGCCTCCATACCCTAAACATTATTAACTGACTTGCAATCCTGTCCTTTTTGAAGCTGAAGCCTTTTTGAAGATGACTGTCTTTGCTCAGAACCACTTGCAAAGTGGAATCTGATTGTGAAAGGAAATGCAGGAAGTATTTATTACAACCCCGCTCAATCTGCAAGAGAAATTACAGCTCTGGATGGGAGGAAATTAGCAGAAGAATGAAGTGCCTGCAACCAGACTCCGCTTTGGACTTCATCAGCATTCAATGCAGATTTATCACAGCCAGCAAGAGGGAAAGAGAAAAGGAACACATGGGGGATGAGAAAAAGGAAAGAGAGAGAACCCAAAACAAAAATAGCGGCCGACGTAGGAGTCTCATATTATTGGGGCATAGGGGTAAGTGCTTCCCGTTCATATTTGACGTTCTGTAAGAAGGTCTCAGGTTCCAACTGAAGAGTATGTCACCCCAAGTCAAGATTCTTCCAAGCCTCTGATGCATAATAGAAAAAGATATGCATAAAAATCATCCCTCTTCGTGGCAGCTTCTCCTCCTCCAGAGTTAGGCAAAGACAACAATATGTCTTTGGTGAACCCAAGGGTGATGTATATGAAGGAAAGGTTTCCATGGACTGAAGAAAGGAGTTGGGTGGAAGAGACATGAAAGGTTGTGGCACATGAAAGGGAATAGGATGGAAGAGGAACAAAGACTGAGGCAGGATCCTACAGCATAGCTGTGCAGTGTAAATGTAGACTCATATAGTCAAGTGGTGGCTTTCCTACACTGTCCTTCTATGAATGCCAATATTGGGCAACCAACTGTGTGTCTGTGAATGTGCAATGGCTGTTTCCACAACCTCAGCAAATCAAGCGGTACTTTGAAGGCTATAGATGAGTAATTGCATGCCATCCAAGAATGAACCACTGCATGTGCAACTGTTACACAAGCAGAACTCTCCTTTTGCAACCACTGAATTAATCTTCGGGGTACAATCCAGAGATATGGTCTACTTTGAAAGCTTCAGTTGCAATTTCTTTCTTACAGTTAGTCTCAAAGGTACTACAAGATCCCTTTGGTAGAGTTCAAAAACCTAGCCATGTTAGTCTGGAATATCAGTATGCAAAGGGATCCTGTAACACCTTTGAGACTAATGGAGCAAAAGACATTGTTGCATAAGCTTTTGTAGATTTGCATCTGAGGAATTAGACCAACAAGTCTACAAAAGCTTCTGCTACAACTTCATTTGTACAGTTAGTCTCAAAGGTGGACCACTTCGGTGGGAAGGTAACAGCATTTGGTGCAGTCATGCTGGCCACAGGATCACAGAGTAGTCTCTGACAATGCTGGCTCTTTGGCTTAGGAACGGAGATGAGCACTGCCCCCATGGTCAGGCACGACTTGACAACCTTGTCAATGGGGAATACCTTTACCTTTTACTTTTAAATACCTTAAACTGGCTCCAGATTTTGTCTGATCTTTAAAACTAAGCAGGGTCAGTCTTTAATGGTGTGTGTGTGTGTGTGTGTTGGGATATGGGATTATATGTTTTAGTGTATAAGCCACCTGGTTGTGTTACACAGAGGGGTGGATTACAAATACATCATCATCATCATCATCATCATCATCATCATCATCATCATTGGATGGGAGGCCACCAAGGAATATCAGGTGCTGTAGGATATATTTCAGAGGAAGGAACTGGCAAAACCACCTCTGAGTCTTCCTTGCCTAAGAAAACCTTCTGAGATTCATGGGGTCCCCATAGGTTGACAGGTGACTTGAAGGTACTCAATCCAATAACACCTGGAGGACCACAAGTCATCCAACCTTTGCTTTCAGACAAATTGCATCTTCCTGCTCTTGTAGGCCTGTCTTGCCAAGTGTGAAATTCTGCTTGTGGCCTCAAAGCTTGGCCAAGTTACTTTTTTTGGGACTAGAACTCCCAGAATCCTTCAGCCCTCAGGGGCCATTCTGGCCAAAGGGTTCCAAGAGTTCTAGCCCCCCAAAAAGTAACTTTCCAAAGGCCTGGGCCTCCTCACCTGGTGCTTGCCCAATACATGTCCCTCCCGTGTCGCAGGTGTTTGCATGCTTTGTGGAAGGAGAGAAGCTGTCAGCTAACACCTTCTTCTTTTAATTGAATAATTTAAAGTTGATTGATTTTTCCTGCTGGGTGGAAATGAAGCCTGAACCTCAGGCAGATAATAAATGAGGAGGAAGCAGGCAGGCTCTCTGGGTTGGGACAGAGAGGGACCAGATGCAGAAAGAGCTACAGTCGCTCCTGATCTGGAGGGAAGGAGAACCGAAGACCATGTGCCACAGAGGAAGAGGAATGGAGGAGCCATGCCAGTGTTGTAACTCAGTCCCTCTAGCTTGGGAAATGGATGTAGGAAGAGGAAAAAGAAGGTGCATGATCATGCTGGCTACAAAAGGTGGCACTGATGGCAGAATTTGGGAAAGTTACTTCTTGGGACTCCGGCATGGGCAGAAAGGTCCTCCTAACCCTCCTCCTTACTGCAGTGGCTTTGCCTTCTCTTTTGTCCTGGAAGAGAAGTTGGCAAGTGTCTCAGAAAGAGGACCTGAATTGGCTTCCACCAGATGTTGTGTTCCTCTCAAAACAGGACAAATGGGACAACAGCAAAGGAGAAGAAAGGCTCCTTCCATCCTATCCCATCATATATTCCTGTTCCCATCCCTCCTCTAATCTCTTTCCCTTTCTGTTCCTCAGAGGGGAGAAGGCCATATCAGTCTGCTCCAAGCCAGGTGGCCAGAGATAGATGGTGAAATTGGGAAATGCCCATTGTCATAAGGTGCAAAGTGGAATTAGCAGAGGCAGCCTTGCATCTGAGCTCAGGGGTGTTACAATTGGGAAACACATTTCCCAGAGTCTACAGCCAGCATGACCAGTTGGATTGTGAGAGTTGTACTCCAAAAGTCATATTTCCAAGTGCTAGAGATGGTAAGGAAGGTCACCAAAGCCAGTGGGCAGCTTGTAGGTATTGGGGAATGGCCTGGCTTACATCAGTGTCCAGCACGGACGCCAGGTAGGATGCTGTTTAATTCCTCCCGGCAAATGTGCTCTGCACATTGTGTGTGCATTTGGTTCCATACCAAGCTGTGCACCATTTCAATCCACCAGTGAAATGGCATTGCACAATCAACATGAATCTGCATAAGTGCTAGGTTACTCTCTGGCTCTCTGATGTAAAATCTTAAAAAAAAAAAAATTAGTTGTGCATCAGCTCTAGAGCCTTGGAAGGATGAGAGTCAATATCAAATTATGTCTATTTTTTTAATATATATATATATATATATATATATATATATATATATATATCATCTTGGTCCCCAAAAAAGTGACTTTTCCAAGCTCTGGCTGATGCTAAGGCATGCCCTCCCACTCTCCTGATTTGCAAGAACAGTTCCAATTAATCCTGGGTCTTCCCACTTTTAGAGCTGCTTTTAAAATGTCCCAGTTTCTCTCTCCTCCTCCCACTTTCCTCTCTTCTTCTCAGCTTACTTTCATTGCTACAAAGTGAGTGCAAAGTGCAAAAATAGTTTGCACTCAGCTATCCCAACAATCAGAAAAGAAGAGAAGGGGACAGAGTCCCTGTAGACTCAGGCAAAAGCACACTGCTGCAGCCTCTCCTAGCTTGTCTGTTTTCCCTCATTAATCACTTTTGCCATTTTGACCACAGTCTGACGTTGCTTGGCCACACGTGTCCCATTTTTCACCTGGGATATGTTGGCGGGTATGCCAAACCAATCCCTTTGCATGGTACACAGACTATGCAGATCAGAAGAGAGCTGTTGCAAGACACTCTGTTTGTAGACTGAACAGTTTGGCAATGGATCAGAGGTGCGAGTTCTGAGCAGATTCACAAGCTCTGTACCCTCAGAATGATTCCTCCGTCCCCCTCCCCATCCAAAACTCCTCCCCGGGGGCTATTTCCCCCTCTTGATACATTAAAGGCACTTGATAAACAAATTGCAGCTTCCAAAAAGAAGGCAAAATGAAATAAAAACCTGGCAAAGCTATCTCCTGTTTAAGAGCTGTTTGCATAATTTAATGTAATTTGCCAGGCAGCGTTGGGGGGGGGGGATGAGAACAAGTATTTTGAGGGGCCCCTTCTCTGTCTCCCTCTCTCTGAACAATGCTTAATGCAGCTGTGCAATTAAGCGATTACATTTGTCAAATCTCCTTTTTATTATAATAAATATGAATCAGGTGAGGAATGGGTTGTGTCGGCCTCCCTCTGTTTGGGCTCAAAAGTATTTTGTTTTCTCTCCTGAAGAATGGTGTGATGATACTTCTGGCGTACTGCGCATGCATGAGCGAGTCACAGCCGCCATTTTGGAAAACAGACTGAAGCCCCGGGCCGTAGGTTGCCGACCCCTGTTATAATATGTTCTGCACACAAGTTGAACAGATCAGGTGAAAGGATGCAGGAGGTATGAGGAGGGTGAAAGGCTGAAGGAGGTATGAGATCCTATATCCAATGTAAGATCTTGCAACTGCTGAAGAAGATGTCTTTTCTGTGCAGACTAATTCTTGCACAATACTCCAGGAGGTTCAAATATTGAGGAGACTGCTGTGGAAGGATGTTGATTTTCTCCTGCTGCAGGAAGAAAACGGCTGTAATTATTCGTCTCTCCATGCAGGGATGATACAGCCAAGGATTTACATCCTCACTGCAAAGACAGACTTCAGAGAAAGCATTTGCATGCAGGGGGCTTTGCAGTGTACATGGCTGCTTAGGTGTGAAGGTTACTGCTGTGTACTAATATTGTACAACAGACAGGAGCCAGCCTGCCAACAGCACCTATTTGCTGGCTAGCAGGGCTCTCCTGTCTTGTTGGAGAGCCGGACCGCCACGTACCTGGCAACGCTCTCTGTTTTAGCTGGCACAGTGTTATCAAACTTGGAGCCCACAACTGGGCCTTGTAGACCTTGCAGGCATGTAGAGAAGTTTTAAAATCCTGTGCATTGTAGCCTTTGAGGGAGGGGAACATTGTTAAGCTGGAATAAAAAATGGTTTCATGAACAGCATTTAAATGACCAAAAAAAATCCCAGTGACCTCTGGGAAATTGTGTGCAATTTCTGTGCTGAAGACAGTGGATGGAATGCTGTTGGGAGTCATAGACAGGTGAATGTTTTCTTATATACACAGCTGCAATTTTTTGGCCATTGTGCAATGGACATACTCATTTCATAGTTGTGTAAACAGAGTTCCACAAGCATTTCCATTTCACAGGGGCCTAAATCCTATTGTTAGTCCTGATTAGAACAAAGTCATGGAATCAGTTGGATTTACTTACATGTTGACTCATCCTTTAGCATTTGATTCAATGGCTCTACTCCAACTGCAACCAACAGACAGGATTCCAGTCAATGGGTCAGTCCAAAGCAACATAAATTACAGTGGAGGTTCAGGGGCAAAGTCCATTTTTGAAGCACAAGTGGTAAAGGGATGCCATACAGTTTCCAAAATTATCCTCTTTTATCTTTCCTCTTTCCTCTTCTCCCAAGGTAAGGTGAGTCTGTGAGACATAGGCCTTGTCCACAGTGGCCAAGATACTCTGGGGGCAGTCTAAAGTCTCCTGGCGCTACAGTTGCTCCAACCTGCCTCCATTACCTTGGCCTCCATTTCTACACCATGGCAGTTGTCCACTACCCCTATGGGTCACTTACTTCTGATGCTGGGCACCTTGTTCTGACCTCAGAAGGAGTGACCCATGATGGCAGAAGATGCACCGGGTAGCCCAGTGGGACGCCCATGAAGACAGCTGCCACAGCATGGAAACAGAGGGCTCTGGATCCTCCTGGAAGAACTGGAGCAACAAGTACATTTTTAAAAGTTGTTTTAACCATGTTATGCCCTGATTCCGATGCAGGACATGCCAGACGTTGTCTGGACCGCCCACACCAGAACCAGGGTTTGGGCTGTGCATTGTCAAAACAAGTTGACACTGGAATGGGAGGAAATGACCCTTTTGGCCAATGCAAACAAGGCCATAGTCTCAGGTCTGAGCCCTCAATGGGAGTAACCAACAGGATTCCAGCCAGGCAGTTGCAAATTCTTGGGTGATGTGTAGCTATTTGTCAGTGCTTTCAATGTATCCCTTGATTCACTGGGGTTGCAGAAACAGCCATTGCACCTTCCCCATGGCATGATGGAGCCATAAGCATGGACACTGGGCAGATGTACAGTCAGCTGCACAGTGCCAGGCTTCAGCAGAAGGGCAATATAGCTCAACCACTGCCTAACTATGGGGGTAGATTTACACCTCATAAACGTGATCTAGGATTATATACAGTATTCTGAAAATCTGCATGTAGGGCAAATCCTGCCAGAAGGGTCTTGCTTGCTTAGCTGGTAGAGGATGCAGCTGAGGAAGTAGGCTCAAATCTACAATAGCTCCTGCTCCCAGCATTTTCCAGTTAGCCTCAAAGATCCCTTTGCATACTGATTTTCCAGACTAATACGGCTATGTCTGGAGTTTGTGTCATGGTCAAGATGACTACCATACCCATGCATTTTTGTGGACAATGGTAGAGGCCAAATACCCTTCCCACCCCACTTTGCTAAACTTTGCTGTCATCCCTCTGTTCTAATTTCTTTATCCGTTGCAAAAGCTTATTAACTTTGGAAGAGCTTAACATATGGCAGATTCTGTCTCTCTCTGTGTGCCGTAATTGGGACGTTTTCAGTACTAGGCCTGCCTTTTAAGCTACAGTGCCTTGCTTCTTGCTAACATTACAGCCTATTAAGGAGCTACATTAAATGCATGCAAAATGCACATTTTTGCATGTGCTCACGTGCACAAACACAAGGATGGACACACACACACACACACACACACACACACACACAACCAGTCCGGGGAGCATGGTTCGGTCACAGTGCCAATAGCATGGAGTCAGGCTCGCCCTGCTGTGAAGATTGGCTGATCCATCCATCAAACGCTATTCATTAAGTCAGCAATTCACACACACACACACACACACACACACACACACACTCATCAGAGTGGAACATTGTCTTGACAGTAGTGTCCTGTCAGCACTTTTTCTGGGAGGGATTCTTGCCTCTAAACAGCCACACCAAGGTGAACTTTTCATGCTTATGTGCCAGGATGCCCCACAACTACTCTCCCCACAAAAGAAAAACTTGCATTGCCTGAATTGGGATTTTTCAGAGTTTGAACTCCTCTGCATCCCCTCTTTCCAGCCTCCTTAATAAATTTTAAGAGCCAGTATGATATTGTGGATTGAGTGTTGAACTGAGATCCCAGGAGAGCAGGGTTCAAGTCCCACTTAGCCATGGAAACCCAGTGGGTGACCTTGGGCAAGTCACACTCTCTCAGTCTCAGAGAATGAAAGAGGAAGGCAATAGTGAACCTCCTCTGAATTAATCTTGCCACTGAGAGTACTGGAGTCAAGTGTTGGCCTAGTACTCTGGGAGATCAGGATTCAAATCCCTTTTTCAGCCATGGAAAATAGCTAGGTGACCTTAGGCACGTCCTACTCTCTCAGCCTCAGAGGAAGGCAGGGGCAAACCCTCTCTGAAGAAATCTTATTTATTTATTTATTTATTTATTTATTTATTTATTTATTTATACATGTGAGGAGAGATTTACCTTAGGTCAGAGTCAACTTGAAAGAACATAACACAAAAGTCAAGAGGAGGAACATTTGGGGAAATGGTTTAAAATTTTTCATGGAACCATGCTATGGAATTGCCCCCATTCTGTGCATCTTCTGAAAGCAAATGTAGCCCTTAGGAATTAAGCAGACGAGTGTTTTGGTTATGTGTTCCTGCATGGCAAGAGGTTGGATTTGAGGGCCCTTGAGGTCTCTTCCGACTCTACGAGCCTATAATCCAATCATCTTTGTGTATGATGATGAAACTCCATTGGCGTTGGGTCTGGTGGATTCCAGAAGGAATTCCAGAAGGAAACTGACCCATCATTCCCAGGAAGCACAACCTCTCCTGATCCTCCCTCTGGCATCTCCTTGGCTTAGCTTAGCAAATGGAAGCAACCCTGTGGACAGAGAAACCTTGTGCTAAGCACTTTCCCTCCACTGACTAGTTATCGCTTAGTAGTCCAGCTAGATAAGATGGTTCTGTTTTGTTTTTGATAGTTGGAGACTAACAGATCCTGGAACAAAACTGCTTTTGGAGAATCCCTTTTGCTCAGAGACGCATCTGGGATGCATTTGCAGGACTCCCTTTTTGGGGGGGGGGAATAGAAGGATTGTTGCTGATGTTGCAATAGCAGCAGTAAGAACTTTCATCAAAGCACCAGCTGCTTTGCACCAAGAGAGAGCTAGAAGATGGTGCTCCTCTCCTGAGAAGCTCCCTTTCCTCACCCTCCACTCCATATTCAAGAAGCTCCCTTTCCTCACCCTCCACTCCATATTCAAGACAACCCCGTCCCCTTCATCCCAATGGCATCAACATTCCTGTCCTTGCCTCCTGTTTTCAGCCCTGCCATCACCACCACCATTGCTGCCAGATCCATCCCAGCCCTTTGGAGAGCAGGCACATCCCTGCAAAGCACTCCAGAAAGGACCATGCTGTGCTAATGTGGGTTAATAGCCACCTCGGATTCAATTTCAGCTCCCTGAAGAAGCAGGCCCCCTCCCTCAGCTCAGCGGCACAGCCTGTAATACTGGAAATGGCTTTAGATTTGAGAAATTGGCACGTTGTCGTCCAACAAGGCAATTTCTGAATTGCTCCACACAGCTGCAAGGCTTCAGCAGAGACGCGCCTTGCATCCTAAGCAACCGTGATGAGAGAGCCTGTTGCCGTCGGAGAGATGGGGAGGGGACCAGCTCCATCTTCTCACTCAAGGCCCCCCATCCTAACTGGTGCCATGGTCCTGGGCCAACAAGGAACGTGGCAAGCCCAGGTTGCCTTCCTTCACTGGGCCTCTTTCAAACCAGTCTGAGCCCTGAAGGATGGGTTAGTCAGTCTACACATCGCTTGGACTCCATAAGTCCCACTTGGACTCTTTTGGTGGCCAGGGGGGAAATGGATGCTTTCCTCTCTAGGGAGCAGGCCAACTCTACTATTAGGTAGCCTTAGATCACTGCCAATCAGAGTGTCATAAATAGGAATTATTATTTTTTATTATTTTATTTACTTTTGTTGTTGATGTTGTATGGATTCAAGTCATTTCTGACTTATGGTGACCCTAAGGTGGCAAACCTGTTGTGGGGTTTTCTTGGCAAAGCTCTTCACAGGAGGTTTGCCATTGCCCTCCTCTGAGGCTGAGAGAGTGTGGCTTGCCTAAGGTCAACCAGTAGGGAGTTGAACCCTGGTCTACAGAGTCCTAGTCCAATGCTCAAACCAGTACACCATTCTGGCTGTCCATTTTATTTATTTCCTTATATCCTGCCTTTCTCCCATTACACAGACTCAAGGAGGTGATATGTTAGCAATAGGTGGCACTGTATTAACAATTTCATTTGCTATTAATGCATTCCAGAATTTGGAGAAGCTACTTTTTCTGCACAAAAGCTGCCAGAAACAGGCCATGCTTAGAGAGGAGTCTGGGAATGGGAGTACTTCAAAGTAACATTTTTGAATGTATGTATGCATATATATGAGAGCCAGTGTGGTGCAGTGGTTTGAGCCTTGAACTATGACTCTGGAGACCAGGGTTTGAATCCCCACTTGGCCGTGAACAACCCACTGTGTGACCTTGGGCAAGTCACACACTCTCAGCCTCAGAGTACGGCAACAACAAATCCCCTCTGAACAAACTTGCCAAGAAAACCCTGTGATAGGGACACCGTAGGGTCACCATAAGTTGGAAACAATTTGAAGGCACACAACACACATATGCATACATGAGTGTGTGTGTTTCACTGCTGGCAAGGCTGGATTATCAATGGTTCAATGGAAGTGAACGCTCCATGGCGTCAGTAGTTGCTGACTCTGCACAAATAGGTTCCCAGGCTTCTTGTACTGTAATGCTGCCAACAGAGAAATGCTCCTGAAGAGAGAAAGGCTGTAGATCTCTGGACCTCTTCTGTGGACCTCTCCAAAGGACGACTAGTATATACCATCCGCTCTGGATCCATTTTCCAGCATAGCATGATAAACCCAGATGCAGAATTATGCTATAGTTAAGGCCATGAGATGGAAAATCCAAGAGGAGGAGAAGGTAAACAGTCCTGGTCACTTGTAGTTGGTGCAGAATCCAAAGAGCATTTTGGTTGCTTCCACTTCAGAAATACACTTCTGGGGTTCTTTATTAGGTAGCAGAGGTGGTCAGTGGTTGCAGTTGGTTGTTGGGAGAATGAACTCTTTAGGAAGTGTTTTCTCTCTTGCAGAACAATAGAGATGAAACCTGAATTTGCTTTCCAGTGGAAAATGCACACTGACACATGGAAGCAGAGGTCCTACATTGGGGTTGTGCTACATATATCTCTACACAAGGAGTTCCGTATTCATTGTGCTAAGCAACCCTTGTGTTGAATGGCAACATGATGCAATCTGGTTTGCAACTGACCATGAAAGCCGATGAACAATCCAATGTATATGTACACACACAATGGCACTACTCATACGTAACTCTACTTCAGCAACCTTGAGCTGAATGTTCAGTTGAGGACTCCAATGTTCTCCATTAGACCCAATTGTCTAAGCACTTCCATAGGGGGGCTTACACATGTGTAAGAGATCCATTTGAGTCCAGAGAGAACATTTTGCATAGGCCTCTTCCAAAATACACACACAGAGAGAGGATTTTGTGGATTTTTAAAAATCTTTTTGTATGGTTGGAAGGAGGACTTTTATGGTATTTTGCACTGAATATTGGATTTTTACTCAGACTTAGACTGTCGTACTTTGGACACATCATGAGAAGGCATGAATCATTGGAAAATACAATAATGTTAGGAAAGGTGGAGGGAAGTAGAAAGATAGGAAGGGTACATGCTAGATGGATGGACTTTATTAAAGAGACCACGAATATGAGTTTGCAGGAGCTGGGCAGAGCAAGAGAGGACAGTAGAGGGGCATGGAGAGGTCTCATCCAGAGGGTCACTGCCATGGGTCAAGATCAATGTGAAGGCAGTTAACAACAACAACAAATTGTATTTTTCATCAGGCCCACATGTTAGACCCCAGTTTTATTGACATAGCCCTGTAATTTCATTCCTGCAGTTTGCAAGCGTCCCACTGCCCAGACTGGTTTCCCCTCACAACATTGTGGCCACAACAACAATGCAACTTTGTGGGGGAACAAACCCTAGAGTCCACAGTAAGGAAAGGAAGAGACATTTAAGGTTGAAATAATTAGCCAGTGAAGATTTAAAACTTGTCTTCTGGGGAGACTTCTTCAGGTCGCACCTTTCCTCCTTTTCTCTCCAATGGGAAAAGCAAGCGTTGGCCCTCTCTGGCCATTCTGTGGCCGATTGCCTCCATTGCCCACTGGTCCTTTTGCAACCATAGGCCGGCTTAACAAGCCCTACACCTCCTTCTTGCCAGGGATCTGGGCCCATGATTGATCGGGGATCAGGTGATTGCACCTTGGCTCCACACTAATTGCGCCAGACAGAGCTGCTTAAATACCACCAGACAGAATATTACTCAAATTAAAATGAGGCCCTAAAATGTCATTATTTGTGTCATTATTAATAGCCCTTAATTGTGTTCTCTAATCATCACAAAATTATGTTAGTATTAATAACCACGTCAAAGCTGCCTAGGGAACTGCAAGAACTTCCTAAAAAAAAAATTAAAACAAAATTATGCCATATGTCAGTTCCCATGAACGTGAAATGCAAAGCTTGGAGGTCTTTTCCCCCTCCCCAGCTTTTGATGCATCGAGCTGATGAGAAATAAAATGGAGAAGTACGGAGATCCATTAGAAAGAGATGTAGAGAACTGAGACCTGTCCCTGGTCCTCCGTGCTGCGACGTCCTACACAGCGATGGGAAAATCTGCCAGCTTCAGTTTATGTTGCATTTCTCATAAGCCCACCAGTGTTGTTTCTATGCTGAATTCCATGCAAGATTTATTTATTTTTTGGGGAGGAGGAGACTTTATTCTTCCTTCATGTATGCAGTTTATTTGTGCACATTTTCTTTAATACACATGCTTCTGTGCATTCTCTGCATTGATTTTCTGCACATTTTTGTAACTCCCTGGGCCCATTTACTCGAATGTACTCTGAAAAAGAAAAAAAAATGCCCAAATGAGAAATCAAAATGCCCTTTGGTAGTTAAAAAGTACTAGTATTCACATTATCAAAGTCAATACACTTTCAGTGGCAACTCCAAAATGCACTGGACTCAGGATATTCTCACATCAAGATCACCTTCACCTTTATGGTCAGACAAACACTATGATAGACTCTTGGAGATGCTGTCCTCAGGGTGAAATGTTTGGATGGAGAGAAACTAAAGACGGTCCTTGGAAGTCATGCACTGAATTGCTATGGCAGGGTTGAGCATTATAATACTCTGCATTGGAGTTACACATTGACTCTGCTAAGCAAGCCTTGGGCTGAATGGCAGCCTTGAGCAATCAGATGCATTGGACATCTGAATGCACCACTGAAGGTTCACATAGATGCACATTTGCATCTGCATCTCCATGCTCCGTCTGCATACAGAATGGCAGCACAGGTGCAGGATGACTTTTTTGGTTTAAAAATAATAATCAAATAATAACAAGAATTATTATTGCAATAAATTTGGAAGAGAGAGATAGGAAGAGCTTGCAATATTTCATTCAGGCCTTGGAAAGGGATTTATATAGCAAAAGAGACCACGCTGACTCACAAGAGAGCCCTGCAACATTTTAAGTTCCCGCTGTTGGGCTCCTCTCTTTTTTTGGTTTAAAAAAAGCAAGCTGAAGAAACTTTTAACTCATGTGAATCAGTCCAAAAAGCCACAGGGAAAGAAAAGCTCCCTGGGTGGGCCAAAGAAAACCCTCTCTCAGCCTCATCGACCTCAAAGGCTCGTGTGAGGGATATGGATCGTACGGCACTTTGTACGGAGAAAAGAAAGACGCATAATAGGTGGAGGGTTTTATGGAGCCAGGAGTACCTGGGGTTTAGCAGCACAGTTATCAAGGAAAAAAATATTACATACAAGTGTGCATGCACGCACGCACACACACACACACACACACACACAAATATCAAAAGGGATTAACGATTAAAATGGATAAAAGGAATGCTATTTAAAAGGAAAGCCATGCAACAGAGGCTTCAAAACAATGTATGCATACACCATAATCTAGAAAAGTTGGAGAAGCCCTATCAGGATGTTGGAAAAGTTACTTGGGGGATTAAAACTCGAGTAATCCCTTAGCCAGTATGATGCCCCCTTGTAGTCTATCAAAGTAACTTTTTCAATCTCAAGCTTTATCCATCTTTGGGAAACAGAAGGTAGAATTCCTTTGGTGTTTTATGCTGGGATGTGGCTATGGCGGCAGGGGTGGGGTGGGAATAAAATGATAGCATTCTTCCCCAAATGAGAATGCTGATCCCCAATGAAATTCTCCTTCAGGCCCCAGATTTCTAGCATTTCGGACAGTGAATCACTCAAAATCATTGTCTCCATGAAGGAGTTTACATTTGCTGCATTTGTATTCCCTTGGTATCTTTTCCTCCTCCTCCTTTTCTTTGCATGCCTAAACTCTGTTCCTAAATGCTCCAGGGACGGTTTAAGTAGCTGAAATGCTAGAAATGTAGGGAATGAAAGGGACATTTCATGGGAGGTGGAAAGAATGCTTATTGAGGCTAGGGGGGCAACACTCTCATTTTGTCCCTGCCTCAAGCTATACCCTTGGTCATACGCATGTGGAAACTCCCCCAAGGAAGTGGTTGGACTTTTTGCATGCAATGCAGAACATCCACATTCAGTTCACGGTTGTGGAAGTGGAGTTGTGCTTGCAGTGCCATTGGGCATGGAGATGCACAATGCATACACATTTGGTGTGTGCATTTGACTGCATAACATCCCCATTCAGCAATCAGTGCATAACTAAAGTAGACCTAAGTCTACAAAGCTCATGCTACAACTTCTTTTGCACAGTTAGTCCCAAAGCTGGATCCCTTTGCATATTCCAGATTAACACAGCTGTGTCTCTGAATCCTACCCTCCATGAAGTCATGTCACAGGAGTTGCACAGCCATGTGCTTCTCTACCCACATGTGCTCCTTCCCACCTCGAAAATTAAATAAAAATAAATCGAGATATTTGGAAGCAAGGTTTCCAAAGGCAAAACCATAAATCCTTGAAATGTCTCACAGTCAAATGCTTGAGCTGCTAGAAGTGACACATAGCTTGGTACTCCAAAATATTGTGACTTGAGTTCAGCATAACTCAAGGCATTAAAATAACTGCAGTGCAGACAGAGAGAGAAAGAAGAGACCGAAGTTCATGCCGTGAAGACAGCGTGAGGTGCATCATTTTTACCTGCCA
This sequence comes from Phrynosoma blainvillii, assembly GCA_026167975.1. Classification (NCBI taxonomy): domain Eukaryota; kingdom Metazoa; phylum Chordata; class Lepidosauria; order Squamata; family Phrynosomatidae; genus Phrynosoma; species Phrynosoma blainvillii. The sequence continues at coordinate 34,078,661 of JANUYF010000006.1, forward strand.
TTGTCTTCCTGGAAATGATGGCCGCTGCAGCTGAAGCATGAACTTCACAGCGGGTCTCAGCTTCTACTAGGGACACATACCCTGCCCAAAATTCTGTGGATGAGATGTGCATCAGTGGTGTGAAATCATGCCTACATATGCAACAGAGCACCCATGTGCTGCCAAGCTCTGCATGTTGGACTAGGGCACCAGGAAACCAGGGCTTGAATCCCCACTCAGCTATGGAAACTATTCCACTCTGCAAACATAATGCAGTCTGGCACTGCTTTAACTGCCATGGCTCAATGATATGGAATTCTGGGGTGTGTAGTGTCTTGTGGCACGAATACTCTCTGACAGAGAAGGCCAAATATCTCAAAAAGGTGGTGGGCTCTCCCTTACTGGAGGTCTTTAACCAGAATGTGGATGGCCATTGCTTTTTGTTGTTGTTGTTAACTGCCTTTGCATCAATCTTGACCCATGGCAATGACCCTATGGATGAGACCTCTCCAGACCCCTCTACTGTCCTCTCCTGCTCTGTCCAGCTCCTGCAAACTGTTATTCGTGGTCTCTTTAATAAAGTCCATCCATCTAGCATGTGGTCTTCCTCTCTTCCTACTAGTGCTTTAGTTGTGCATTCCTGCACAGCAGGGGGTTGGACTATATGTTCCTTGAGGTCCTTTTCATCTCTCTCTCTCTCTCCTTCATTCTTTCAGCACTGTGTCTTATCTTGCCAGAAGCCTTGCTTGCTTTCTCTTCCTGCTCTTAAGTCTCCATGTCCATCTTCAAAACCCATTCAGAGCAGCAGCTGCCTCTCCACTTCCCTGCCAAAACTTATCTCTGTCCTTCCCGACCACCTCCTGCTTTCTTGACAGCCAGTTTGAAGAGGAGGAGGAGGAGGAAGAGGGGAGGAAGGCTTAATGTTCTACAGGTGTAGTTGCCAGGCAACCCAGATCCCTCTCCCAGATCTTTCAGGGATGCTTTCTGTTGCCAGAGCTGGGATCCTAAGCCCTATGGCTGCCCCGTTGCCATATAGGTGGGGATTCTTGTCCAGGCATAAACACTTAAGGGCTCTGTAGGAAGAGGTGCAAGGCCATTTTCTGCTCTTGTGCACCAGTTTATGAGGATTCAAACTCCCTTCATAGCAGACAAATGAGTGGATCCTCGAGCAAATCAAGACTGAATTTCTCCCTATAAGCTGAAATGACTGAATTGGAGCTATCATACGTTGGCCATCATGGGACAACACAACTCATCTGAAAAGCGGGTGATGCTTGGTAAGGTAGAAAGCAGTAGGAAAAGAGGGAGGCTGCATTCCAGGTGGATGGACTCCATCAAGGGAGCCACAATGGCTACCCTGACTGCAAGATCTGTTGAAGAAGCCTCTTGTTGATAGAGTCACCATAAAGCACACCTGGCTAAATACATCTGGACTAAATGCCACACTAACTGGCCCCTGTTCTGGGAACACCTCATAGCCCAGAAGCAAAATTGTTCTTGCTTAACGTCATCGTTTCTGTGATGCACTCTGCTGGGGGATTGTGCTAGTAGTTGTTCCACCAGCTTCAGCCAACACAGAAGGAAACAGATTGCCTCTTGACAGGAGGAACCCATGGAGAGTGTTGCTGTTGGAGTTGTTGCTGGTCCTGCTGCTGCTGCTGCTGGCAGTGTAATATGACATATATCTGCTTCTAAAAGCCATAACATGAAATACTTATAAGTCTTTCCAGTGGAGAGGACAAGCAGAATAGAGGTGGGTTGGGTGGGGGGACAGCCTTTGGGAAGCATCCTCTCCACACTCTCCACAGACTGGACTTTGGCCACTGGTTTCTTGCTGGTGTAGGCAAGCCTGTAAGGTAGGAAGTCATGCAGGCATAATCCATCTGCATTACTGCAATATCTGCCTGTATTCCTGCAGCCAGAAGGGTAGAGATGACTTTGTCCTCCTAGAACTCATTTTCTCACCATATGTGTATATGTGGGAAGGGTTGTTGCAGATGATGATGATTTCTTACCCACCTCTCTCCATGGACTGAGATAGGGAGCAAGCAAATACCTTCTTACATAACAACCTTAAAACCACGTTTGTTGTTGTTTGTTGTTGTGTGCTTTCAAGTTGTTTCTGACCTATAGTAACCCTATCACAGGGTTTTCTTGGCACATTTCTTCAGAGGAGGTTTGTCATTGCCTTCTCCTGAGGGTGAGAGAGTGTGACTTGCCCAAGGTCACTCAGTGGCTTTCATGGACAAGCTGGGAATCGAACCCTGGTCTCCAGAGGTATAGTCCAACACTCAAACCACTAAGCTACACTGACTCTTAAAACCATGTAAAAGTACATATACAGTGCAATAGGATTTCATGGCTGTGTAGGTCAGCAACAGGATTCCAGCCATATTTTCTTCATGCATAAAGAATCCTGTGTAATTCAGATGCTTGTATCCAGTGCCTCTGATTTTAGTAGGTTCACATGCACACAGATTCTCTGTATTCCTGACTTCTTGTCACAGCTGCCAAGGCATCTCCTGGTATTGTGGTTTCATGCTACAAACGACAAAGCCATAGACCACTCTGTTTCCCGTCCCCATCAAAACAGCATCATTACTTATTTACAATAAATTGAGCTCATGGAAGGAACAGCAGGGGCACTTGCCTCTCCTCAGGCGTACATCGCCAACACACAAACCATTGCAGCAGGGAGCCCTTGCTTGAGCCAGGCAACGGCATCTGCTCAGCCCCCCATGAGGAGGTCAAAGCGTTCAGGAGGCAGCTGTGGCAATGTGGCAGATGTCAGAAGGAGCCAGTCATGGCAAGCCCAGGGGTCAAAGGTTTGGGAAATCTAGCAGTCTATTGATCCCTTTCTTCTCCTTAGAAACTGGACCTGGTGGCTGGTGGTCAGGTCACTGACCAGAGTACACAGCAGAGTCTTCCTTCCTCCATGTTTGGGACGACATTGTGTGTCAGTGGTGACTGGTGGGTTCCATGTCAATTGGGTAATCAGGTTCTCTTAGTCATTCTCTTAGAGATTTCCAAAGTTTGGGTGAGTGGCATGGCTTAGGGATTTGAGATGTTGGACCATGACTCTGCAGAACAGGGTTTGATCCCCAGCTCAGCCACAAAACCCAGTGAGTTGACTTTGAACAAGTCACACTCTTCCAGCCTCAGGGGAAGGCAATAGCAAACCTCCTCTGAACAAATCTTGCAAAGAAAACCCCGTAACTCTACCTTAGGGTCACCATAAGTCAGAAATGACTTGAAGGCACAGAACAACAAGGTGTGTATTAGCCCAAACTTTAAAGGTGCTCTCCATGGTGCTGAACTTCCTTCCCCAAATAGGTTCATCATTTTGAGTTGTTTGTTCTTGTGTGCCTTCAAGTTGTTTCCCACTTATGGAAACCCTAAGATGACCCTATAACAGGGTTTTCCTGGCAAGATTGGTCCAGAAGGGCTTTGTCACCATTGCCTTCCTCTGAGGCTGGGAGCATGAGATGTGCCTAAGGTCAGCCAAGCTGGGATTCGAATCCTGTTCTCCAGAGTCATAGTCCAATGCTCAAAGCACTATGCCATGCTGGCTCTCACTTTGAGTAGCTCCTAACTCCTTTGAATTTTGGACTGTTCACTAACATGGGAGCCACCCGCCATCGTTAGTATGGCTGTAAGACAGTTTTCTCTTCCTCCCTCTCCCTCCCTCAATTTGAACCATATTTCCCCAGATTAGAGTTTCAGGGCCTCTTTTCACACCAAGGGTTCAATTGGGGAGGATATAAATTGACAGCAATGTTAAGTCCCTGTGAATATATACCTAGAAAAAAAAATGAGAAAGGGGAATATATCAAATCTGTCCAGATGAACAGGGTGCCTCCTCAGCCTGATGCAACTACTCTTCTTTCCAAGATAGCTGCTAGGAAAACTTTTGCAAAATCTTTCGTGCCCTTTAAAGACTTCTCCATCTTGCCTTCTGCTCACGTGCAGGTCATCTCCTTCCATTCCTAAAGATGCCCCCTCGGCTTTTTGCAGCCTCTTGCCCATTTCTTCTTCACCCACTGATCTAAAGCACTATCAGAGAGAAATTTAGATGAGAGCAACCCGGGAAGAGTCCTCCACCTCTCGTGCTTAATCCCTTGTCGAGGTGAAATGGAGAACTCTGTAAGCAGCTTAGAAGGACATTTTCCACAGAGAGGCACCCAGTGAGAAAAGCTAGGAAGAAACCATCAATTACAGCCAAAATTTTCAGGAGGTATATTTAAAATAAATGCAGGAGGTTCCTTTCTTTTTTATTAGAGCTGCTTTTCCCAAGGAGGAGAAGCAGCAGGATTGAGTGGAGGTTAAAGTCTCTCATTTATCACTGTTCAGAAAATAGGCCTTGTAGCCACACCAGGGGAGCAGCGGCTTTATCGGTTTTTGAATAAGTTCCCAGAGACCAAGGAAGATGCTGTGGATTTGAGAGAAATGAGACAGTGAACACGCGTAGGACTTCCATCTGAAATGCTCCTGTATGCATTATTTTAGAATTAACTCTGAGACCAAGGCTATGTAGGCTGTGTTAGTGGGGATTAGCTACGTATGTATGTGTGGACACACACGTGTATGTGAACATACTAATGGTGTGTGTGTTTGTGCAGGAAGAAGGGATTCATTGTCTGGTTTACCATCAGGAAGACAGGGCTATGTGTGGGTTTGTATGCAGGTCCCATGTGTTCCTATTCTTAGACCTGGAGCATGTCCAGAGAAGGGCAACCAAAATGGTGGATTGTCTGGAAACCATCAAGCCCTTTGAGGAGAGACTTAGGGAACTGGGTATGTTTAGCCTGGAGAAGAGAAGGATAAGGGGTGATACGATGGCTATATTTAAATATTTGAAGGGATGTCATGTTGAGGATGGAGCAAGCTTGTTTTCTGCTGCTCCAGAGAATAGGACCCAGAGCAAATGATGCAAGCTACAGGAAAAGAGGATCCACCTCAAACATTAGGAAGAACTTGACAATAAGAGCTGTTCCACAGTGGAAGATGTTGCTGCCTCAGAGGGTGATGGAGTCTTCTTTTTTGGAGGCTTTTTAACAGAGGCTGGATGGTCATCTGTTCTAGGGAGTACTTGGATGGTGTCTTCCTGCATGGCAGAATGGGGTTGGACTGGGTGGCCCTTGAGGTCTCTTCCAACTGTGATTCTTTCACCTGTATTTAAAGAGAAAAGGACCAGATGCTTTCAGGATTCGGGGTTCATACGATCAGCAAAAGACCCTTAACCATGTGGTTCTATGCTCTCTGTTTTTCCATATTCAGTTGGAGATTGTGGATGTGGAGTTGCACATATGGTGTCCTTGTACACATGGTGCCATTACACACTAGACATGCAGATATGCAATGTGCATTGCATATGAAGATGTGCACTGGACATTGCAACCATGCATTTCACATTTGTTTGTGCACTCAGTTGCTCTGCACTCCAGTTCACTAATGCCCAATGGTTACATAACTCTGTGAGTGCAAAGTTACACTCCATCTCTTTGAGGTAAGCTCTCAGCCCATATCACGCATCACAAATTAGTTAGAAAGTGGGAGAGCTGAGAGACTCAAGTTGAGCCCAATCGGATGGGCCTTGCGTGGGCAGGTGCTCTCTTTGGTGCTACCTTGCTCATTGTCGGCATGAAATGGGTGTGATTTGTACAAATTGCTCCTGAACTCCAGACTGGGAGAGACCTGAGAGAGAAAAGCCACAGTCCTCCCTGCCTTTCATGTAAGCAAGTGTCCCTTTTACTCTTACACTGAGAGCACAATCTCCAAGGAAAGAAAGCAAACCCTTGTCAGCCTTCTGCACAGACAAATTGCTTTGCACATCCCCGGGTTATCTCTCCCGCCTTTAACAATCACCTGTCCTCAGAGGTGAGCAAAAGGGTCTCCTCTCTCTTTCTCTCCAGACTCAAAGCACTGCTTGGCGTTTCCCTCTTGTCTAGATTTTTGCTTTTTAAGCCCCACAGCCAAGAGGATGGAGGGCTTCTCTTTCTGGAAAGACTTCTTAATAATAATAATAATAATAATAATAATAATAATACTTTTTATTTATATCCCGCCCTTCTGCAGAGCAATCGGGGCGGCTTACAATATTACAATTACATTAAACAAAACATAAAATCCCGAATCCCACCCATCCTTGGGCTTGCAACAGAAGAAATCACATTACCTTGGAGGTCCACTACCTTGGAGATCTGACTAGTGCCAACTTTGGTTTGTTCCTGATACAAGACATAACATTGTGTGTGTGTGTGTGTGTGTGTGTGCGTATTTAAAGCCTTTGGGGAGTGATTTTCTTTTAAAAGTACATGTACATGGCTTTAAATTAATGCAGGTTGTTTTAACCGTTGACTTTTGAAATATGTTTTATCCTGTTTAAATAACAAAAAACAAAATAGCAAATAACTAACGGTCATGATCTGGAAGAGCTTTAATTGTTTATATTGTATGCCACCTTGAAATGCCATGACAAAGGGAGGGATATAAATATTTTAATGTTAAAGAATTTTATAGATAGATGCGTAGATAGATAGACAGACAGATAGGACACAGACAGAGACAGAGCATACTGAAGGTGGAGGTGAAGATGAAGACGAGAGTGCTGCCAAAATTGAGCCCCGGTTTAGCTTTGGCCCCAAGACGTGAAAAAGTTACTTTTTTGCACTACAGCTCTCACAATACTCCAGCCAGGAGGTCCAGGGGCATTGCTATAAAGACATGTAGTAGTGATCTGTTTTCTAAAAGAGCGAGATAGGACAGCACCTACGAAGAATGCTTATTGTCATTGTCCATTGCTATGACACAAGAGCATTTGTGTGGTATGTTGTCTTGGCATCCCTCTTTTTATGAATCCTGGTTGTTTTATTCTGTATTTGTTTTGTGATGCCCCAAAGACTATAAACAAACAAACAAACAAACAAACAAACAAAGACTATAAACAAACAAACAAACAAACCAATTGCTTCCAAATTTGCTAGTTTGGCTGAGGTACGCTGGGAGCCACCATCTAAATAAACAGCTTTTCCGAGCTCTGCTTTTGCTTTCCTTCGGCGCCTGATGGACAGCTGCCCTGTCATACCTTTTGCTTTGCAACTGAGAGAAGATGACAGCATGGGTATGTGTGGGTGTGTGTTCACAAATCAAGGAGCTGTCCATTCTTGACAGCCAGGCAGAGGAAATTCTGTTTGCATGGCCACCTCTCAAGATCCACACATCACTTTTGGGAAACCACAGAGGTGCGTGGCAAGCCTGGGCATCTCCACATGACAAAAGGAATCTGTTTGGAAATCACCTTCCAACAATTGTATCACTGCAGACAGCTGTCCTTCTGGAGAAGGCACTGGGAAATGGCCCTCTTGAGTCTTCGGGATAAGAGTTCTTGGAGGGAGATCACATAATGGCCAGCAGCTACTGACACACAGACACATGCAAATTACCTTACACAGGCTGTTGCATGTCTCTGATTGTTGTGCAAAAGAAGTACTCACTAAGTGCATGGTTATGGAAGCTAAATTGCACAAGTGTAACCATTTCACACAATCTTAAATCAAATTTCAAGTAGAAATTTCAACTAGAGTAGTGCTGAGGCATCCTGGTGCAGTGATTTGACTATGACTCTGGAGACCAGGGTTCATATCCCTGCTCAGCCATGGAAACCCATTGGTTGGCCTTGGACAAGTGATACACTCTCAGCCTCAGAAAACCCCATGATAGATTAACCTTAGGGTCGCCGTAAGTTGGAAACTACTTGAAGGCACAGAGCAAGTAGAGTAGAACCATTGCCTCAATAGGATTTATCTATGTGCTGATTCATCATTCAACCACTGATTGAATGGGTCTCCTGTAGAATGGGCTAAGCAACAGGTTTCCAGCCATGCAGTTGTGCCTTCTTGGATGATGTACAACTATTTTCCAGTGCGCTCCATGTCCCACTTGATGTGATGAGATGGCAGGGAGAGATGCAGCCCAGACCCCATTGCACAATGGGACAAGAAGCAGGCATGCTGGTAGATACACTGCCTATTGCCCAATATTAAACAAAAGAGGAGGTTAGCACAACCACCATGTAACTATGTGAGTGTAGATTTATACTATATGCAAGCATGATGTAAGATCCCTACTCTAGTGTCATGGAGAGGCTTTAAGTTCCAGTCTTCCAAGTATGCCTCTTAAAACCAGCTCTGTTAAAGACACGGGAGGGGGGGGGGAAATCATCCCATTAAAGCAAGGATTGCCTTGGAATTGCAGAGCAGACCCTGTGCATTATTCCCACTGCACCATGGAGCAATCTGCAGAGACATTGGCAAATATACCTTCATCAGTAGCACAATGTTAGTATTGAGCAGAAGGTCAATGTACCACAACCCTACATGAGTGCAGATTTACACTCCACCAAAATAAGAGTTCATCTATGAACTTCAATTCCAAGAAGTCTTTGGTGGCCACAGGGAACCCCGGAAGATCTGGGTATGGAGAGGAAGGTGGCATCCTCTTGCATTCTCCAGAACCACTCCTTCTTGCCACCAGTTCAGGATTTTACATTCATAAGACAACCTGGGCAAGAACACATTTCCACCAAAATCTCCCCTCCCAGCTGTCTGTCTAGACAGACAGTTGAGCCTCCGGATGGTGGGGAGGGGGCCTGCCCACTCCCATCTCTCTCCCACAAATGGCCTCATTAGTTTGGGAGAAAAGGGATGGGTAAGGGGAGCCCAAATGGCTAAATCAATAGCTTGGTGGTGGTATGGCAAGGAGGGGAGGAGGCATGCTCAGATAATAAATGAGCTTCCCAAAGCTGTCCTCACTCAGCAGCTGCAGTCACATTAGACACTTCAGCATGGTTCATGCATCAAAGTAAGGAGAAAATACAACCCCTCATCCTCTACATCCCACACCTCCTTTATTCTTTATTGACAGGGAAAGGAATCCGTGGAGGGGTTGGCATCCTCCTGATCCAATCTTAGAAGGAATTCCCCTGACAGTATGGCCAACCTGACTGGCAGGATCTGGGAGCTGGCAGTCCCAAAAAGTAACTTGTCTGAGCTCTGTTATTAAGCAAGAGAGGGGTGCCTTTTGAGCCAAGATGGGGGCAAAAAAGAGAAGCAGGTCTACAGAAGTTTGTAGTTCTTATGACCTAAATCCAATTGCTAGCCCCGAGCAGAATAGACCCATAGAAACTATAGCATTTATTTAAGTGTGGATTGATCATTCTGCCATTGATTCAATGACTCGACTGTGGTTGGGTCTAGTAATTGGATTTCACCCATATATTTATCCTTGGCATTACAAGAAGCTAATCTCTCTCCTTCTCTCTTCCTCACTCTCTCATCTCTGTCTTTCTCTCAATACTGATTCTTCCCTTTTTTTTGCCCAGTATATTGAAGGAGAGAGAAAAGTTCATGCAACACTCAGGTAGGAATCAACTGTTGGGGTACACTTGCTGCTATTTTCCATTTAGTTGCACAGTCTTCACTCCCAGATACAAACTTGCATTTAGACCAAAAACCAGCTCTGCACAGCACTAATTGGCTAGAAACCAATGCCATCACTAATCTACCTTTTCCTCTTTCCTTCAAAGCAAATTTTCACCTGTTCTAAAATCAATTCCTCCCTCCTTGCTTTTATAAAGATTATGAATGTAAAATTAATTGAAGAAATGGCACATGTAGAGGAGGACAGGAGGACAAGGGAGTAGGCATTTGATTTGCTGGCCACACAAAAGTTAGAATCATACAAGCCATTGTATTCTCTATTAGCATGGATAGATGTGAGAGCTGGACAGTTTAGAAAGAAGAGAGGAGGAAAATCAATGCATTTGAGAGAATGTGGGGCTGAAGAAGATGCTGAGGATCCCATGGACAGCCAAAAGGACAAACAAAGGGGTCCTAGAGCAGATGAAGCTAGAAACCTCCCTGGAAGAAGTCAAGATGACCAAACTGTTGTACTTCAGACACATCATGGGAAGAGAGGACTCTTTGGAAAAGACAATAATGTTGGGGAAGATGGACGGAAGGAGGAAAAGAAGAAGGCCACAGGACAGATGGATGGACTCTATTAAAGAGTTCACGGGTATTAATGGATTGCAAGAATTAAGCAGAGCAGGGGAGCACAGGGGGTCTTCTTGGAGAGGTCTCATCCAGAGGGTTACCATGAGTCATCGACTTGAGGTCAATTAAGAACAACAACAAACATCTGTCAAATATCTTGTGAAGAGCAAGAGAAAATTGGGCTTGTGATGTGAGATGGGAGGAAAGCCCTGCAGCAAATCCTGATCTCCATGTTCATTTGTACACACTCAACTATGGCTAAGAGGGCCCAATTTTCTAAAAGACTGCAAGAAGTGTCCCTTCCTGCTTTGGCAAGCCACTGTTTTCCATTCTCATTCAAGCTCTTGTTTTTCTGTGTCTTATTTTTTCCTCCCCCTAATTTCTCCCCCCATGCTGCTCTTTCCTTCTTCCCCTTGCAAATTTGGTATTTCTTGCCTGCTTGTCATATTTCCTACAGGATTGGGTGTTTAATTAAAATCATAATTAAAATTGATCTCCTCATTAGCATGCACCTGCTCCAGCACTCACGTTCCAGAATTCCATTATCTGCTGAAGATGTCAAGTCTGAAAGGCAAGGAGGAGACCCCTGCCCAGCCACCTCTGCACCAACATCTGGTGAGCTCCAAAGGTGGGAAATAAGATGGGAGGAAGAGCTGAGGAAATGGACTGAGCACCAAGGACCATGTGGTTCAGAGAAAGGGGGTCAAAAACACCTTGTTTTTCTGATATAGACTCACCAAGCTATGCCTAGAAGATGCTGAAGGCCCTTCCAGTCCAAAAGTTGGACATTTTAACCTTTTCATTACACTACTACTTCAATATCACCATGCTGGCTGGGGTATTCTGGGAGCTGTAGTCTTCTTTGAGTAGAATAGTTCTCCTGCAGTCTCATAAGTCTAGTTTGAGTGGCAATAGGGTCTTCCAAGAGCTTGAGAACTTCTGAATGGCTCATTTAGGGCAGAAATTTGGTGACCAAGGTGTGACCAAGTAGTCCTGCAATTCAGATTGTACTTTGGTCGTGGCAAAATTGGCTAAGGGTCACAGCTTGGTTGTGTTTTGGCAAGTTTCTTCAGAGGGAGCTTGCCATTCCCATTCTTTGAGCCTGAGAGAGTGTGAATTGCTGAAGGTTACCCAATGAGTTAAGCCAGGATTTGAACCCTGGTCTCCAGAGTTGTAGTCCAATGCTCTCCAGAGTTGTAGTCCAATGCACTACAACATGCTGCCTTGGGTTAGTTACCTTCTGGTAACAATTTGTCTAGCCACAAGCCATGGTGAAGGGACAAGAGCAAGCCCTTGGGATATCTGAACCGGATGGGAAAGTTTGAATGCACACCCAGGCAGGCGCCTGAATCCTAGAGAATGCAGACCATTATCCCAAGGTCATGAAATTCGCTCCCAAAATGAGGGAAAGCTAGACAACTCAATACAGAGTACTACAATGTTGTCCTATTATCTTCATTGCCTCGAACACAGCCTGTTAATAATAAAACAAAGAGACTGTCAAATATGCTACACAAAGAGGCACCGTGCTTCTCATAATGAGACATCAACCCTGGCATCCCATCGTGGAACATCATTTAAGCGGCTTTATCGTCAGCAATCTGACTAGAAATAACATTATTGTCAGACTGAAAACCAGACCTCCGATGCCATATATATATAGGGAAAAAGAGCTAGACTGTATATGTCTCTTTTTCCCAATATGCACCAACTGAAACGTGCGCGTCGTGAGAAGAGCAGTGTTAACCCTCCCTCCCCATAAGTCTTGTTCATCTGAACAAGAGGTCATTGAATCCTACAGGCTTCTCTTGACTGTAATAGGATTTTCATGAGTAATTATGGATGGAGATCACTCTGAGGACAAGGGAATAGTAGAGATGCAAGTAATAAAATGGTGGAGGTGGAGTGAGCTGGTATTCCGGAGCAATACATCTCTTGATATATTAAATCGGAGAGCAGGTCCTGCATTTGGAATTTGCATGAAAGGAAGCGTTCAGGGAGTAAAGGCTTTCAGTCGATGTTGCTTTGTCTTAAGACGACGCTTGATGTTTCGTTTGCAATTATAACATTGCATAGACATGTCGTATTTCTCAATGGAAGTCTAAAGGCCTTCTGTGAAGATTAACCTGACTCAATAAATATCTGGAAGCCATTAAATGTGTGAACCTGAATGTTTGGAAAGATTTGGGCTTCCCTGTATTGAGCTCTTACCAAGAAAAATGCTGCTACTAAGGCAGAAAATGCAGACGGCAATGTATCAAAAGAGAACAGAGCTTCATTAGTGGAGAAAGGCACTGAAATGAAAAACAAGAAGCCGTGATTTGGTTTATATTAAAAAGTCAAGAAATAGAAAAACCCAGGTAAGAAACTGTTTGAAAACCTCCAGAGAAGGAGATTCCACCACACTCCGAGGCAGCAGCATCTTCCTCTGTCAAGCAGCTCTTAAATTCTTCCTAATGTTTAGCTGGAATCTCTTTTCCTGTTGCTTGCATCCATTGAGGTTCCATTGTGTCCTAGGGGGGTTGCAGACTGTCAAAAATAGTGTGAATTCAGTCCACTTTTAGGGTTAGGGTTAGTGCTAGGGAATCATGGGAATTGTTATTTTTCTGAGACATTGAACCTTCTTTGTCAGAGAACTCTAGTGCCACAATAAAATACAGTCCCCATGATTCCCTAACCTTAACCCTAACCCTAAAAGTGGACTGAATTCACACTATTTCTGACAGTCTGAACCCCCCCCCCCCCCTTGTCTCTGGAGCAGCAGAAAACAAGCTTCCTCCATCCTCAATATGCCATTCCTTTCAAATTTTTAAACATGTCTATCATGTCACCTCTTAACCTTCTCTTCTCCAGGATAAACATAAACACCACTAGGCATCACACCACTTCCAGTCACCATTTTCAGCTGGATTTCATCTGGAACCAAGAGTGTTTTGGGATGTTGGAGGGAAAAGCCATAGCAATATGTCTATACATGGTTTTGGTGCATCTTGGGTGGATTTGGGCTGGAATAATAATAATGGGGAGACCGGGTTGTTCCAAGGACTGCAAAAGTGGCTCCAAGTCCTTCCATGAGGCCAAAAGATCACCTCTTACCCATGTCTGATCCAAATAGATGTTTGTTTGGGGAGAGTATTGGAGTCAGCAAGGCAATGCCACATCTGCCCAAGCGGATCAGCCTCCCTCGTCCGTCACGCATCCAGGATCCCAAACCTGAAAATTGCTGTTGGAAGAGTTACCTGCGCACCTCATGCTGTGTTCAGATCCATTCTGCTTAGGCAGGGATCAGAGGAATGGAGAGAAGAGGTGCATCCACACCGTAGAAATAATGAAGTTTAATAACACTAACTGCCATGGCTCCTTCCTACAGAATCCTGGGATTCCTGACTCCTGAGGAAAGAGCAAGAGCTGGATTAGAATATAGCCACAAAATCCGATCCATCAATAGTGGGTTGAACAGAGACAGTGTCTTCCTGGCGCACTACACATATAACACTAGTTAACACCCCAGCCTCGGGAGGGACTCTTGGCCAATTCATCCCATCTCCTCTCTGGTTCCCAGCCTTCAGGGACCATATTCCAAAAGTCCCTCCACCATTCATACGGTCAACCACCCATCCTGAGTTCAGCCATCCAGGGTCCTGCTTTTCTCCCTCAACAACCATTGTTAAAGCTGAACTTGTCACCTTACACCATACCTGCAAGTTTTGCATTTCTATGGCTATTCACACAGTCTGATCATAAAGGTCCTTGCTGGGCAACAGTTGACTGCATGTATCTGAGGAAGTAGGTCTGTAACAAGTTGCCATACAGGTTTACCAGTTGCAAGGATAAAAGTGCACCAAATCTGCACTTGCATGCCTGCCTGTGTGTGCACAAACACACACACACACACACACACACACACATTGTACACATGCAGATACACACTCATCCCTTTTGTCGAAAATTCAAATACTTTTTTTAAAAAGGGGGAGAGGAAGAGCCGTCCCCTGAAATCCCCTAACACAATTACTTTAGATAATTAAATATTTATCACAGCTGAAGAAATAAGCCCATTTAATGTTTCAGGCAAGTCAAGAAAGCTCTCCCTCTTAATTCATTTCTCTTTAATTGCTTTCCTCTCACTTCCCCCTCTGCTTCTCCTATGGAGTGTTCAAAAGGCCGTCCTTGTCGTTCACGGGGGGCGGGGGGGGGGGCTCTCCCTTTTAGTTTTAATTGAGAAGAACATCTTTAAGGGGACTTTCGTCCTTCCAGTTCCCAATTCCACCCACAGCTCCTCACAAATTTCCCATATGCAGGCAGTGCAGAACATTTAATCCCAGCAATAGTGGGCCTGAAATTTAAATCCCAAAATGAAATGTTTAAGAAAGACTATAAAAATTGAAAGATTGTTTGTTGTTGTTAATAGCCGCCAAGTCGATTTCAACTTAGGGCGACCCTAGGAGTCTGAGCTCCACTTTTGCAAACTCAGGGCAGCCATACGTAGAGAGATTTTGCAGCATGAGCTTTCCTAGACTTCAGCCTACTTCCTCAGATGCATTCGGACCAAGGAATGCATCTGAGGAAGTAGGCTGAAGTCTAGGAAAGCTCATGCTGCAAAATCTCTCTACATATGGCTGCCCTGAGAAAAACATCCAAGGAAGTAGATTTATGAAAGCTCATGCTGCCATCTTCTTTCTTTCAGTTAGTCTCAGATGTACTACAAGATCTCTCTACATACTGATTCTACAGACTAACATGGCTACATCTTTGAATTCAGGGCAGCTGTGGCTTCCTGAACTGAGTCCATCCATCTGCAATGGGGTCTTCCTCTTTTGTTGTTGCCCTCTGCTTTCCCCAGCGTTATTGTCTTTTCCAATGGGTCATGTCTTCTCAGGTGAGGCATCTCAGCTTCGACCGAGAGTTCAGATTTGTTTTGCTCTCACACCCATTCATCCTTTTAGCAGTCCATGGGAGCCACCAAACTTTCCTCTAGCACCACATTTCAAATGAAATACAACCAAACCACAAAACAGTGATGCTTTTATCAGCCATCGAAAATGCACAAAATACATCATACAAGCTTTTGAAGCTCCATTGGTTTCTTCATTAGGCAAAGGCATTAAAAATAATACAGGAGAAGAACGCTGACAAAGTTAGAGGCACAGGCCTACATTTTATTTCCAGTGTTACTTCTGTTGTTGGACATGACTTAACAACCTTGTCAAAAGGAAATCTGTTGCTGTTGTTGTTAACTGCCTTCACATTGATCTCGACCCATAGCGACCCTATGGATGAGACATCTCCAGGCCCCCCATCAATACCTTTACCTTTACCTTTACCTTTACCTTTACCTTTACCTTTACCTTTACCTACTTCTGTTGTCAGTTAAGATGGTCTGAAGGAAGCAGACCAACTCTATGAAAGCTTTTGCTACAACTTCTTTTGCACAGTTAATCTCAAAGTGCTACAAGATCCCTTTGCACAATGATATTCCAGACTAACACAGCTGTGTCTTTCAATTCTATAGAGACACTTTTGATATTTAAGAAGCCATCAAAGGTAGTTGGTGTGCGGTGGAAGGATGGGAACAGAGTTATTATTCCTATCATGGCCTATCCCCACAAAGGGATCATTTCTGTGGGCTGAAACATCAGAGGAGACAAGGGCTGGACAAAGGCCGACTGGTGCCAACACATGTGTAAGCTCCTCTGGACAATTTTGCCCAAAGTAGAATACTGCATTGAGTTCAAAACTGCATAAGCAGGGTTGTGCATGCCATGCAATTCTGCATGCAAAATTGCATAGGTGCTCATGCCGGTGGACATGTGCATGTGCATTCTGATGCTCACAGGCACCAGCTGTGTGTTTGGTTATACAGTGGTCCCTCCATATTCACTGGGGATAGGAATGAAGGACTCCCATGAATGTGTGAAAACTGCAAGTAGAAAAACACTATTCTTTTTACCTAAGAGAACACCTCTCTAGAAATCTCCAGGTCCTCCAGTGCAACTCTATGGTCATCATCTGCCAAAAGTTGATCGTAGAATCATGCTGGAAGGCCTACAAATTGTCTAGGTTCTCCAGCACAACTCTATGGTCAACTTCTGGCAGAGTCGCGCTGGAGGACCTAGAGATTCCTAAAGATATAATCATCAAAACTGCAAATAATCAAATCCGCAAAAGTCAAAACCACAAATGTGGAGGGCCAACTGTACATTCAGGTTGTGCACGCAGTGTTGCCTCTCAGCATAGCACAATCCACGCACAACTCTGCATGAGGAGATTAGCACCACATGACCCCACTATAGGATCTTGGATGGATCATGTTTGACTCAATGGTGGCCACTGGGGAGCTGCAATGGGAACGCGGAGTGGTCACACCCACGTTTGTGTAACCTCCGCACGACCGGCTCCAAAGAGGGAAGATTGGGCACTTGCTCACCAGAGCACAGCGATGGCTTGGTGACCTGCCAACCTGTGGAAGGCAGCTTATAAATAGCTGCAGAGAGAACAGGGATGTCACTCAGTGAATAATGAAGCCAGCCTTTTGTTCGCAACCAGCAGTCTGCAGAAAGACGTGTTGTCAGACTAGCAAGGGTCGCGCAGGGTCCTGGAGGGCTTCCCACCCTTCCCAGGCGGCGCTGGGCTGTGCATTAGGAAGATAATGGCATCAGGAGCCTTTCCCACCACAAAATAATAAATCTGCGTCCTAAGGAAAAAGCCAAAGGGTCACTGGGCAGGCAGAGGGGACTGGCCATTTTTGTCTCAGCCTTAGCCGACTAATAATTAGAACCTTTTCTGGGACATTTTTAGTTTGGGTGGATTAGCAGCTGCTGGATTGTTACCATGCAATGATTAAAGGTTCACCCCAACTGGAAGGATGGGCCGCGCTGAAAATAACAATGCTCTTGGCAAAAAGCTCCCATGCCCTTTTTCTATCAGATTTGCAGTTTGTCCAGAACTGGAAGGAAACAAAACAACACCTCAAACCAATATACCACTGGAAGTATACAAAGGCCAAGAGCGCCTGCATCGCATAGTTATGTGACAACTACACAGTTCCATTTCATTAGTGGATTGCAACATTGCACAACCCAATGCACAAGTGAACACGCATGCCAATCCTCACCAATCATGGACAATCATGTGCAAGAAGCATGTGGAACTGTGCACAGATATGCCCAATGCACCTCCAAAAGCACAATGACACCGCATGCTCAGCTCGACAGAAAAGTGGAAGGGGAATAGAAGTGAGCTTTATATTTTACAAGGATTTAAAGTCAACTATGATGGTGATATTTATGTTATTAACTTAGATCCTACCTTTCTTCTGGTATGGTACTCAAGGCTGCTCATATCAGATTAAAAATAAAGTACAACAAAAAAAACTATTTGATGCAAAGGTTAAAGAATGAATTAAATAAGCAATTGCATTGCACACACTAAATGGCAATAGCCTAAAATGTATCTTGCTGTTGTATGCCTTCAAATTATTTCCTACTTATGGTGACCCTAAGGCAAACTTTTCATGGGGGTTTCTGGGGCTGAGACAGTGTGACTCACACAGGGTCACCCAGTAGGTTTCAATAGCCAAGTAGGGATTCAAACACTGGTCTCTAGAGTTAAATGCTTAAACCACTACCCCACACTGGCTTTCTTTAAACACGTTAAAACATGGCAAATAGATACTGAATGCAATTGCTCTGTACTGCCAAAAAGTTGAAGAAAAGATGGCAGGCTACTCAAGGTTTGAGCCAATAAATTCAAAAAGCGAGAAGGAGAACTGGGAAGGCAGCTGCCAACTCCCAGCAGTTCCTCAATTTCACCAAAATGAAATGTAAAGCTCTTTAATTTATTAAACAGCAACAAAGTACAAACAGATTAGAATGTTTGCATTGAGGTGTTTGCTGTTTTGCATTGAGTTATGATTTATTTATTACAAGCATTTGTCTCTTTCTACCTGAGGCCCTTGCGGCGGATTCCAAAATTAAATGAAGTCAGCCCCTAATTAGCATTTAGAAACCCATAAATAGTGTGCTAAAAGGATTAAAAACCTACACACAAACAAATCCACACAAGAAGCAGCTGGGGAATTAGGCTAAAATATTTGACCTGAGGTGATCTGAAACACAATTCAGGAATAAAGGCATTTTGAAGAGGAAGCAGTGAAGAAGCCAGATCTGAGTGCAGAGAATGATCCACAGTCAAGGTGACACCACAGAGAAGGCCCTGCCTTTGGGAGTCACTCCTGATCCTTGAAGATGGAATCAAGACTCAGAGAATCCAAGAGTTGGAAGAGACCTCAAGGGATATCCAGTCCAACCCTTTCATAGCAATAGCAAGTACACTTCTATAGCACTTGTCAGTGCACTTAAGCACTGCCTAAGTGGTTTACAGTGTGTAAGCTAATTGGGACTCATTTTAGCCACCTATGGAACCAGGAGCCCTGGTGGCACAGTAGTTAAATGCCAGTATTGCAGCCATTCACTCACAAACCACAAGGTTGTGAGCTCAGTCCTAGCCAAGGGCTCAGGGTCGACTCAGGCTTGCATCCTTCCAAGGTCGCTAAAAGGAGTCCCCAGCTTGTTGGGAGCAATTAGCTTACACTTGTAAACCACGTAGAGACTGCTCAGTTTGGTATGAAGCGGTATATAAATGAAGCTGCTATTTCTATCGCTACGGAAGGATGCAAGGCTGAGTTGACCCTGGAGCCCAGCCTGGGATCGAACTCACAACCTTGTGGCTGCAGCATCAGCATGTAACCTCTGTGCCACCAGGGCTCCCTTCAAAGACTCCCCAGTGGCATCACCGCCCAGAATACCATCCAGCGTAGGGGGTAGGGTTTCTGTAGGTGCAGCCAAAAGGACACTGCCCACTTTGCTGCCCCACACAGATCTACTCATGGATAGACAACACATGGCCAGGAGGTGGGGTGCCCAGTTGAATGTCACTCCTTTTCAGGGGTGTCACCCAGTGTGTGCTAGACACCCTGCACATCCCTAGTGATGCCAATGGCACTCCCTGTGACAGATGGCCATCCAGGCTCTGTTTGAAAGAAGCAAGCTCCACCACACTCTAAGGCAGCATCTTCCACTGGTCCAAAGCTCTTACTGTTAGGAAGTTCTTCCTAGCGTTGAGCTGGGACCACTTTTCCTGTAGTTTGCATCCATTGCTCCAGGTCCTGGTCTCTGAAGCAGCAGAAAACAAGCTTCCTCCATCCTCAATATGACACCCCTTCAAATATTTAAACAGGGCCATCATATCACCTCTTAACTTTCTCTTCTCCAGGCTAAACATACCAAGCTCCCTAAACTGCTCCTCAAAGGGCTTAGGGATTTCCAGACCTTTCCCCATTTTGGTCGCCCTCTCCTGGACATCTTCTAGCTTATCAGCATCCTTTTTGAATAGTGGTGACCAGAAATGGACACAGGATTATTCGAGGTGAGGCCTGACCAAAGCAGAATAGAGTGGGTCTATTACTTCCCTTGATCTAAGCACTATACTTCTATTGATACAGCCTAGAATTGCATTGGCTTTTTTAGCTGCCTCATCGGTCATGTTCAACTTGTGGTCTACCAGGACTCCTAGATCCCTTTCATATATACAACACATGAAGTACATGAGTGAAATTTCCTCCCCATCAAGCCAAGCACAGGGAAACACAGCTCATATTGGAAGAAGTATTCTTTTGGTCAGACTGATTTAGCATTTCCAGGAATTCCAGTTGCACCATGGACCAAACAAAGGCCATTGAAATCTTTCAAACTTGGGCACTCATCCCCACCCATTCTCAGACGACACCAGAGCTTTCCAGCACAAAGCAATGCTGCCTGCATGTATGAGATGCTTGTGAAATGTTAGTGCACCAAAACAGCCAGAAGAGAGGAGAGGAGAAGGCAAAGAAGGCTGCCAGCTGCATACATTATTTGGAGCAAGGAAGGAAATGGAGAAGAGCAACCAAACTCTGGGTTGCCATATTGCCTGGTTAGCCATGTTTCACCCAAGCCTTCTTTGGGCTGATTTCCATCACTAGCCACCCAACTTCCTCCTCTTGACCTTTTCTGGTGTCATTAGACGGACTCATGCTTTGCTCTCATGTTTTGGCCCTGAAATATAAGGGAATGGGATGTTGATGACCTGGCAGTCCTAATGACACCATCTGTTCCAATTACTTCTTAGGGGAAAAAAATCAGCCTGGGTAAGTTTGAAAGAGTTAGCAAATGTGTGGAGTGCCTTTAGAACGTTCCAGATCATTAATACCCAATGCAGAGAGAGGCAGCCTGGCGACCAGACAAAGGACTTACAGTTACAGACGGTTGTAAATTAGGATTATAAACAATATGTGTGGAGCTGGTGGACTTTATGGGGATCTATAAATTATTGATAAACAATCCAATAAACCACTTAACCATTTATTAGCCTCTTCATTTTTTATGCTTGCATCCAGCAACAGGCAGGCTTCTCTTATGTCTTTCTCTGTAGGCCTTCTGAAGTCCTCTACCAACATTTTTGGGGATGAAGATATTGTGACTATAATCCTGCTGGAATTTTACACACAAGTAAGATCCCAAACAGAAGTGGTTGGCCATTTTTGTCCAATGCAAGACATCTCCATTCAGTTCAAGGTTGCAGAAGCAGAGTTGCACCACGGTGTATGGATGCACATTGCACAGGGATTCATCCATGTGCAATGTGCATCCATGTACAATGGTACAATTCTGCTTCTGCAACTTTGAACTGAATGGAGATGTTTTGAATTTTGTTGTGCATTTGCTTGTGCATTCGGCCATATGTTTGGTACCTTGGTTATGTTACTCTTCGACAGAAGAGTTGTGTCCAGCACAACTAATGCAACATTTTGCATTCAGCGATTTAGCTTATGCAACCATGATCCAGGATTTTCAAGCTGTTGAGTGCTACCATTTTTGAAAGTAGTAATGCCTACCATTAACTTTCAATCCCTCTTGGAAAGCCCCAGCAAATTTCAAGAGCTGCGGGAAGTGGGATCCTGGAGGCCACCAATCTAGTCCCTCACCATCTGTTCTCAGCTCCCAACCACTCCGTAAGTAAGGGGGGTTGCAGACTGCCAGAAATAGTGCAAATTGAGTCCACTTTTAGGGTTAGGGTTAGTGCTAGGGAATCATGGGAACTGTGTTTTTTTCTGAGACATTGAGCCTTCTCTGTCAGAGAGCTCTGGTGCCACAATACAGTTCCCATGATTCCCTAACCCTAACCCTAACCCTAAAAGTGGATTCAATTTGCACTATTTCTGGCAGTCTGCAACCCCCCTAAGTCTCTTTGATGAACATGTTTCAAGGTACCCAGCAGTAGAGGTTTAGCAAGAGGACAAGGCTGTGTTTGACAGCTATCAGCAGATGAACAAAGGATAGTCACTGGAGCTATAACAGTTCAATGAACCTTTGTGGTTAGTTGCGTTTTGTGTCAAGTCCCTTTCTGGTGATGATGGTAAAAAGAGGTGGCAGAAGGACAACTAGTGGAGCCATGGAGGCAGCAGGAGGGAAGGATAGACTCCAGGGGATCCATGTTTTCATTTTATTCATATATTTATTTATCTGATAGACAGCAGATTTTGAGTGGAACCATTTTGGGAAATATCAACCATCTATAGATAGATCAATTGATCAAGTTGGATAGACAGCCAACCAGACAGACAGCTAGCTAACCCTTTTCTGCTGCTCAATAACATAATGCATTTATGGAGCAAACTGAGCAAGCGTTTTGTGGCTAGTTGTCTAATGAAGGATGCCTGCCACTCTGTCTCCTTTGCCTCATATCACAAGGAGCTTGGATTAGATGTGCAGCTTGGTGGAGAAGCCAGCTAGCAAGATACAATCCCTGCAAGAAAGCCCAGTCTTGTTCCTCACAGCTTGTGTTGTCTTTTGTTGTCTGGAAACCTGGGGGCACATCAAAGCCAACTCAGAAAGAAGCCGAGGCTTATGTTGGGCCAGGAAAGTCAATGGAAGGCAAGGCCAGGTAGAGAACAGAACACCTGAAGACTGGGAATATGGAGGAGACATCTCAATCAATCTTCTGAGCAACTCTCCCTCCCTCCCTGCCACCCCAAACAACCAAGTGCAAGGCAGCCAGAGCATTTAAAAGAGATCTTGTAAACTAATTCCCGTTCATAAATGATTCACACTGGTATTTATTCTGGAAGGTTTTTTTTCCCCCTTTTTGGTTTTATTCCAATGGAAACCTTCATGAGAAAGCCACAAATGGGATTGAAAGAGCTTTCAGCCTGCTGGGAATGAGGA
The DNA here is from genome assembly GCA_026167975.1 of Phrynosoma blainvillii. Classification (NCBI taxonomy): domain Eukaryota; kingdom Metazoa; phylum Chordata; class Lepidosauria; order Squamata; family Phrynosomatidae; genus Phrynosoma; species Phrynosoma blainvillii. The sequence continues at coordinate 34,100,952 of JANUYF010000006.1, forward strand.
ACCTTTAAGATCCAAGGACTTGTTTCTCTCCCAATGCTGCTTCTTCATATCATCCCGTTTTTTTCCCTTGTGTGGCTTGGATGTGAGTTGTTCCTGCCAAGGTCTCCTGTTTATTTCTCCTGATACAGATGGACAGATGCCAGATATTTTGGGCAGAAATAAAATTAAAGGCCCAGATACAGAGCCTGGCAGTCCTCTATGTGAAGATATATTCAGGGGTTGCCATGTTGGCCATGCAGCATAATACGACAAAATTGAAAATACACATTGTGATGATGTTTCTATTAGAACAACCCCTGTGGCATTAGAAGGACTCATGCCTTGCTCTTATGCTTTGGCCCTGAACTATCAAGAGTTAGCACCAACCTTCTGTTATCTTTGCATTTTTGAGGACTAGCTGGTTCATGTAACACAATCTCCCAGCTTGTATCCCTGAATTAAACACACATACAGACACACAGTGACTGGTTGCAAACCCATGCATGCTTGGGAGCATCCTAGTGAATGTTGTGGGATTTACTCCTGAGCAAATGCACCTTGGATCAGGCTTTCATGCAGGTAATTTCCTTTTCTTCTACTTGCTGGCAGAACCTGGGAATCGAGGGCTCATACAAATCGATGGGATGGTCATTGGTGCATTAGAAATGACCTTTTATTTATTTAAGAGGCTAGGAAGAGGCAAGGGAATGCCACTAAAAGAGACACAAAAGAAAATAAGCTGCCACAGTAGCAGTATCTTTTCTCTACACTCTCCCTGTCCTCCTTTGTAATAAAAGGAAACGAGTGGATCCCTGCTGGTCTCTTACACATGTGCAATTCCCTTACAGAAGCTGTTGAATGTTTAGTCCAATGCAAAACAGTGATACTCAGTTTAAGGTTGTAGAAGCAGAACTGAGGACACACTGCAATTGTACATGGTGGCAGACTACACATTATGCATGGATGCCCATGGACATTTGATTGTACATTCTGTTCCACATTTGGTATCTTGGTTCCGTTGCACAGCATTGCCATTCAAGACAAGGTTCACACAGCACAATCGATGTCTAACCTTGCAGAGAGTCACACTGCACAAAGTAGGCATCTGTAGGAGTTGCAGCCCATCAACATCTGGAGGGCTGCATGATCACCTATCCCTAGGTTTGCAAAGGGAGTTAACCCAAGAGTGGGGAATGCGTGGCTCTCCAGATGTTGTGGTCTGCAAGTCCCATCATCACCATCCAGCATGGACAATGGGAAGGGATTGTAGGAGTAAACTGCAGGATTCACTGGGGTGGATTCACTGGGATGGAGTCTGTAGAGATGCCTCCTGGCTGAGTGGCTACATGGCTGGGACTTCCACAGTTTATTCTGGTAGGATCTGACAAACCATTCTGGTTCAATGGGAATGAGCATAAATTCCATCCAAGCAATCAACTTCTGGAAGAAAATCAGAGGAGAGTGGTCCAATTTGGGGGCATTAATAATGTCTTACCTAGCTCTCCATTGAGGAAAGAGGTCTTTCCTAACAGATGGACAAGTTAGTTTTGAGCTGACCTCTCCCAAAATCACCAGCAAGACTACAACACCCAGTGGACAGGAGACAACTTTCTTGGACAGACAAATGGTCCTGGGATAAGGTGGGGTGGGGTCTTGGTTTATCTGCACTTTGAGCCTGAGGGTAGGAGCCTTAAACTCCAGATAATCCAAGCCCCCAGTCCTACCCCAGTTGCACGCAGGTGAGGAAATGTTCTCTTTATCTGCACAAACTCAACCTCAAGGACAACAGCAACAGATACACACAGCTGGCACAAGATGCCAAGATGCGTTTTAAGGTTGGCAGGCACCGGAGCTTCCTTGCTGGAAAATGGCAGGGATGCAATACTAGTCAGCTTGTCTGTTTATTCCCCCAAGTCTCTTGGCACCTAATGCCAGAGGGCAAGTGCCTGACCAATTTGTGAATGGGCCTTGGGCCAGCCCAACAGATGGGCAGCGGGGAGACAGCCAAAGGGAACATGGATTGGCTTCAAACGCTGCTCCTCTTTGAGGGCAGAGTTCACAAAAGCAACGGACCGGCGGAGACAGCCTAGGAGAGGAGACCCAGGCAGCTTCCTATCCCTGGCCCCTGTGTTTCTTCCACACCCCAATCCTTACCCTGCTGTAATGGGTATAAATGCTCAAAAACAGATGTCCCCACCTCTTGAAAACAGGCCCATAGAGGCACAATGTTTTCTGGCGGCGAGAAGTGCCACAGAGCTACAGAGGACAGCAATGTTCCAAATGAGTCTATTCTGAAGCCTTCCTCTCGTTTCCTTCTGTCCATTTGGGAGAGGCCAAGTGGAAACGCTCTGCCTCTCATCTTCTCCTGCCCTTTCAACAGAAGCCCACTGCCAAGGAGTGCTGAATGGAGGGATGCCATTCAAAGGAAGCCAATGCCATGAGTAGGCCAGAGAAGGCAAGAGGAGGCAGATGAGAAAGGCTCTGCCTTGGTTGGCCATCGCTGCAGCTGGCGGCAAATGCAAAGGGACAGCAGCATGGATCTGCCCGAGAAATGAACTCATGCTAACAGCCCCATCTGAGCACATGCCTTCCTAATCAATACCGCCTGTTTGCATTGATCCCATTCCTCCCCAAAATGATGAGAAATTGAGCCGCATCAACCTCCAGTGCCAAAACATTGGTTCCTTCTTCCTGGCATGAAGAGACAACCTCCTTCCCACATGGTGGGCTTGGGAAGGAACCAACATTTAGACAAATGTGGGATTTTAAATGCTTCTGCTCCCAGACTAGAGTGGTAAAACAGTGTTTCAATTTGGGGGCATTAGCCATCTCTTACCTAGCTGTCTGTTGAGGAAGGGAGTCTTCTAGGCTGCATCAACAGAAGTTCAGTTACCTCTCTCAATCACAGGGGATCCGTTCTGGACTCCCCCCCCCCCCCGGTGAATTGGGAAAATCACCCGTATTGGAGCCCCATTGATTCCAATGGGGATGCGCTCCTGTGCTTTGGGCACGTGCACCATTTTATCCCTCACAGCTTGCTGTCTGCGAAGGAATGAGGGACGCAAATGGCAAGACCATGACTGGTGAGGGACGAGTGTCTAATGTCTAGTTCAAGTAAAGTCATAGTGTCACTCTATTCTGCTTTGGTCAGACCTCACCTGGTATAATCCTATGTCCAGTTTTGGGCATCACAGTTCAAGAAGGATATTGAGAAACTGGAGCATGTCCAGAGGAGGGGAACCAAAATGGTGAAGGGTCTGGAAACTATGAAACTCTATGAGGAGAGACTTAGAGAGCTGGGAATGTTTAGCCTGGAGAAGAGAAGATTAAGGGGTAGCATGATAGCCCTGTTTAAGTAATTGAAGGGGTGTCTTGTTGAGGATGGAGCAAGCTTGTTTTCTGCTGCTCCAGAGATTAGGACATGGAGCAATGGATGCAAGCTACAGGAAAAAAGATTCTTCCTAAACATTAGGAAGAACTTTCTGACCATGAGAGCGGTTCAACAGTGGAACACTCTCCCTGGGAGATTTTGGTGGAGTCTCCTTCTTTGGAGGCTATTTTTAAACCAAAACCATCTGTCCCGGGGGGGCTTTGAGTGTGTCTTCCTGCATGGCAGAAGGGGGTTGGACTAATGGCCCTTGGGGTCTCTTCCAACTCTAGGATTCTTTGATTCTGTGATTCTCTTCCTCCCGGTTTAGAGGGCAATGAGATGGTACCATCCCTGGAAAGAAACAAGAACCAGATGGCAGCTCTAGCATTTGCAGTTCCCTAATTCTACTCATGGGTGAAATGATTTCACTAACTCAGGAATTTCCTAAGTATTCTTTCAGTTTCAAATGTGACAAGACTCTTGCAGCATCCAAATGTGGGAGCTTCAAGAAGGCATCAGCTATTCAGAAAATCAAAGTGAACTCTGTTTTTTTAAAGCATAAAGCAAAAGACAGCCAAAAGTTTTTAAAAGGTACCCTTTTGATTTAGATAATGCAGCTGAGGCTCATGGGGGCTTGGTTTATTTATCGGAAGTGCTGCGTTTTCTTTGTTCAGCATTGATGTGTTTGTCTGGAATTTTGCAGAACGATCCCCAAATGGCTTGCTTTTAAAATGTCCATTTTGTGGATTCATCATCACACAGTCTGAGTGTTGGCACAGCGGCCGTTGTGTCTCTGTGATGTGGAAGGGCAGGGATGGGATGGAGCATTAACACAAGAAGAAGTCTAAATGCAAGGAGTGGAAATAGACTGCATTCTCATCACTTATTATGGCCTAGAAATGAAAGAAGAATTTCATTGGATTCAGCAGTCTCAACTAAAGTTAACATTTGCACACTTTGTTTACCACTCCAGGGAAATGAACACCTTGCATTTGCACATTTGCACATTTGCAAGGTATATGGAGCATTTCTGCAGAAAACAATCTCCATATTTTGAAACATGGATGGCCCTAGATGTGACCCTACATTGGAGCTGCATTGTGTAAATGCAAAACCCAGTGCTCAGCCATACATAGGTCCTCATGCACAAAAGCACTGTGTGTGTAAGTCCTTGAGCCCCAGGTTTAAGTAAAAGGCAAAGTATAATTACCGGTAAAGAGACAGACAGATCAATCTCACCATTCTGCAGCAGACAAAAATGTCCACTTTCCTTCTTTGGTACAGGTTAGGTATGCATAAAACATCACCAAATAAATGCCCATGGATCCTGGGATTCTGTAAAGAGATTCCATGAGCATCAGCATGATGTAGTCATTTGAGTGTTGGAATTGGACTCCAGGAGACCAAGGTTCAAAGCCCTGCTCAGCTATGGCAATCCAAGTCACGCTCTCTCAGCCTTAGAGGAAGGCAATGACAAAGCTCCTCGGAATAAATCTGGCCAAAAAATTCCCTAGAAGAAGGTCACAATAAGTTGGAGTCAACCTGAAAGTACATAATAAGAGAGGCAGCATGGTGTAGAGGTTTGAGCGTTAGGACATTGGCTGCATCTGCATTACAGAAACAATGCATTTTGACAATACTTTCACTGCTGTGGCTCAATGCTATGGAATAGTGGGATTTGTAGTTTGTCGTGGCATCAGAGCTCTCTGACAGAGAAGGCTAAATGTCTCACAAAATTATAAGTCCCAGATTTCCATAGCATCGAGCCATGGTAGTTAAAGCGCTGTCGAACTTCAGGACACCAAGATTCAAATTCCAGATCAGTCACAGTGACCTCCTGGGAAAGTCACACTCTCTCAGCTGAACTGGAAGTCGTGGGCAAGCCTCCTCTGAAGAAATCATGTCAGGAAAACCCTATAAGAGGCAGCATTTTATAATGGGTCAAGTGCTGGACATTTGTGGGAGTCCAGGGTTCAAATCTCCCTCAGCCACAGAACTCTCCTGGGTGGCATTGGACAAGTCCCTCAGTCTTAGATGAGGGCAAATCTCCTCTTAATACAACATTCTTCCAAAAACACACACACACACACACAAAAAACCAAGGAGAGGGTCAGCATGAGTTGGTATCAGCTTGAAGGCACCCAACGACAACTACGACAACAACAGAGAAAGAGCTGAGTGTGGCCTTTTGCAAGGCTGGAACTTATCAATGTTTCTTGGCTGCCCAGTTGGATTCCATGCCTAAGTATATAGCAAGAGGTTTCTCTCTATAGAAATTAAGCCAAACCTCCAAATGGAGAATTCATGTTGGTCTGTAGAATAGGTATATAGAGAGATCTTGCAGCACCTTTGAGACTCAGAAAGAAATTGGCAGCAGGAGCTTTTCTAGACTTAGGTCTACTGCACCAGATGCATCCGAGGAAGTACACTTGAGTCTAGGAAAACTCATGCTGCCAACTTCTTTCATTCAGTTCAGCTCAAATGTGCTACCAGATCTCTCTGCTACCCAAATGGAGAGGAGGAACATGGGCATGGAAGAAGTTTTCTCTTGACCTCAAGGAGGACTTTGTCTTCCAGGGCTGGGCTGGCTCACCCAAGGTCTTCTTCACATTGGGCTTTGCTTTCCTCTTTTCTCTGGCTCAATGTTCTCCTGAGACCCCAGAATGTGCCATTGCTTCCAGACAAGTGCGAACGCTCTGGGCTTCACCTCCAAAAGGAAGGGATCCCCAATTGCCTTCTATGGAGGGGGGATCTGTTTGGCCTCGGAGGGCTGAGTGCTTCAGGCGATGGCGGCATTTCCCTTTCTGCCATTTCTTCCCCACGGTTTCCTCATTCCTCATCAAGTTATCCTCCTGCCCATGAACAGACGCTGCTGTGTAATATCACAGGCCTGCATGGGGCATAACAAAGTGATGATTAGAGATGCTGGGAGAAGAGCAGGAGCCGTACATCTGGAGGAGATTTGATAATGAACAGGCCTGGTTTCTGCCAGGAGAGAGAGACGGTTATTAGCTCCCGGCTTAAATTGTAAATACAATCCAGGAGGAGGAGGAGGAGGAGGCTCGGTGGCTAAGCAAGAGGCTCCAGGTTTTGTTCCATTGGTACTAGAGGAAAGGAGGATGAAAAGAAGAGGGTTTGAGACAGGATTAGGGTGTCTGGCTAGAGTTTAGCTCATGCAACGACATCTCCTGTATGGGAAGGAGGCCAGATCTATCCTTCAAAAATACAATCACAAACCAGAGAAATCACTGCCAGGATCCTACAATGGGAGAAGGAGAAGGAGAAGGAGATGGAGATGGAGATGGAAAAGGAAAAAAGGAGAAGGAGAAGGAGAAGGAGAAGGAGAAGGAGCAGCAGCAGCTGTGTAACCTGAAAGGATATTTTAAACACTGCTTTTAACCTGTGTTTCAACCTTCTTTTATTCTGTATCCCCTTTTCATATGTCTTGATCTATGACCGTAATAAAGATTCTACTTCTTCCTGTGCTGGGGATGCATTTAGGCACCGAATATGGCACACAACCCTTGTGTTGAATGAGAGTGTTGCATCACTGAGCACACAGCCAGATGCACAACCAAAGGCATTCCGCAATGGCAACACATGCGCAGCTCCATGTCCACAGCCCTAAACTAAACATGAATGTATAGGAACAAATATGTGCAGATTGCTTCCACGTATGAGTTGTAGAAAGCCAGTGTGGCATAGTGGTTTGAGCTGGACTACAACTCTGGAGACCAGGGTTTGATTCTCTGCTCAGTCATGAAACCCAATGGGAGACCTTGGCTAAGTCACACTCTCTCAGCTTCAGGGGAAAGGAATGGCAAACCTCCTCTGAAGAAATCTTGCCAAGAAAGCCCCATGACAGGTTCACCTTAGGGTCACCATAAGTCAGAAGCGACTTGAAGGCACACAACACACACACACAAGTTGTGGTGGTGGTGGTTGTGTTATTTGCTATCAAAGTGGCTTCGACTTATGGTTATCCCAATGAATGAGAAACCTCCAAGATCCAAGGTCATTAATTGCCCTGACAAATCTTGCAAACTCAGGGCAGCCATGGCTTCTTTAACTGAGTCCATCCAGTTGTAATGGAGTTTTCCTTTTCTCTTACAGTTTTCCACTCCACCAAGCATCTTTTCCACCATGTCAGCTCATGAGATGTCCTAATCACAACAGCCTCCTTTTTTGGCCATCTTGCTTTCTAAGGAGTGTTCAAGCTTGCTTTGCTCTCGGACCCACTTTCTTTGTCATTTTGGCAGCCCACAGATTCTGTCGGACTCTTCTCCAAAGTCATAGCAGACACCAAAAGACGTTACAACACAATAAAATGTCCGTAGCACAATGGAAGCTTAGCATCAAGTCTTTGAATCTACGCTTGGAAAGCAGGTTGAAGGCTGCGACAAATTCTGCCTCAGTGCTGGATTCTCTGAAATCTGCTGTCAGCACATTGGCAATCTTTAATTGTGCATTTTCTGTCTCAGCCAGGGCTTCCTTTTTGCCAAAAATCACTCCTGGAACAACGCTGTGACTGTCCAGAGTATAGATACACAAATTAAGTAGCAGAGACACTTCTCAACCAAAGTATGTAGTTCCCTTACTTACCCAAGTATATAAAATCAATTGTAAAGCCAGAACTATGGATTATAGATAACACCATTAAGCATAGTTATTCATACCAGTGCATAGTTGTTATGCAAATAAATCTCTTCTGCTCATAGAGCAGAATGCAAGTTTAACTAACACAGTCATATTTCTTATGCAAGCAATAGCAAAATATTTGCAATCTCCTATTCCACAGGATACCAACCAGATCTCCCTCCGGCTAGACAGATTTTCTGGCAAGGAAAAACTGTGTGTCTAAGGTTTGTTTGGGATTTTATATAAGATTGCCACCAAACGCGTGCTTGGCCCTTGCAGACCTCAAAGCCCAGAGGTGTGCCCGAATTTTGCAGACTTCAAAGAGCAAAGACATGCATAGTTTCTGCAGACTTGAAAGCTGACTGTCCCCCGCTTTGATGTCCAAATTAATACCAAGACAAGTGTGTGATGCATGTTCTTGCTGCTATAAGACAGGATCCAAATGTGTTGGCGAGATTAATGTCCGGATGGAGGCGGCTAAATTAATTGGTCTCGTGTCCTGTCTATGAACTATGCACACCTATTGTCCCCTAGGTCCACTTGTTGAACTCTGGCTCAACTTTTACAAAATGATTGCCTACCCAGGCCTTGAGGTACCTGCTTTAGATCTTCCCCACTTCTTCTTTCTCCTATCTTTTTTATGAGGAAGGCCATCTATCTTGTCCATTAGTTTCTTGGCAGCAAGCAGAGAAGAGATCATGGTTTTTTGGATGCTAGAATTAGCAAGTCTCCCCCCCCCCCCAAGTTTTCTATTTCAAGTCATATTGCCCACAAGGACATGTTGCATTATCGCTAGGATCCTGTTTGTGACTTACAGTATTGTAAATACTGTTATGAGGTGAGTGGTTGCAGTGGTTAGGACATTGCACAAAAGTGTTGTTGCTGCAGCTGCTGTTGCTGTTGCTGTTATTCCATCTTTCCCCCAAAAAATGACACTCAAGGCTAGCAAATTAAAATAAATGCATTATAGTTAGGGGAGTGTACAAAAGATCAGCATTAGAGTAGAATTACACTATGAACATCATTAAAACCATTTAAAACATATAATTGAAATAGATAAAAAGCCCCTTTTTTCTGCAAAAGAAAAGCACAGTTGGTTGAATGAGGATTTGAAGCCTGGTCTCCCAGACCGATATTTCAGCCTCAGACCACTACACCACACTGGCTCTAAAAATTGACTTAGAGGTCAAACAGACCACCCCGAAGCAGTGGCATGACACCGCCCCTAAGAAAGTTGGGTGGGTGCTGCAGCAACAACACTACGGGATAATATCCGGATAAGTGCAACGCCGTTTGAAAGTCTTTCGCGCGATTGCAGACAATTGCGCTTCCCGGACAGAATAATGTCTGGATAAGCGCAACACCCTTTGGAAATTTTTCATGCAATTGCAAACAATTGTGCTTCCCAGACGGGATAATGGCTGGATAAGTGCAACGTTGTTTGAATTTTTTTTGCTGATTGTGTGATAAGGACGGGACAAGGACATCCTTTTTCCCATCTGATAATCTCCAATGACGGAAGAGGACTTTGTCCTCTGATAGCCTCTTTCCAAAGTGTGGCTTTCACATCTTGCTCCCTCTTTTTGTTGGCCAAGAACCTGATCTGGTCACTCCGTGTGTTGAATAGAAAATCTCTATGGCCAACAATTTGTCCAAGATGGCTCCTGGGGACCCCAGTTCCCAGACTAAGGAGCCCCTTTGACTTGGGATGGGCTTTGAGATCCCACCTTCGCTGCATCATTGACTCTGGCTCCACCGAGGGATGGAAAGAAGGAAGGAAGCAAGGAAGGAAGGAAGGAAGGAAGGAAGGAAGGAAGGAAGGAAGGAGAGGCATTCTCAGCAGCCTTGGACTGAGCATCCATTCACATGGCTTCTCCGCATTATTTGCTCTTCATATTCCGATGACGGCACCCGGCATAATGGAATAATCCTTGGGAGGAAGAAGTCGGCACTCAGCAAAGGGCTTTCAGCTCCAGCAAACAGTTTTGTTTTCATCATGCTGTTTACCTGCCTTGGCAGTTACTTATTGGCTCTTCTCTCCTCGCTTCCAAACATTATGACTTAATTATATTTTAGAAACTCAGCACTGTGAAGAAATACTGACTTTGCCATGACTGCCCGGCTCAGCCTTTGATAGGCCGTGGTTTCCATAAAGCGTAATATACATTTATTTGTCTTCTGCTACTTAGAGTTAAGGCATAAAGTTGAGACGCAGATCCCAAATAGAGGGCAGTTGAGGCAAAGCTCTGGGAAGGCATGGCAATATTTTAAGGCTGGGGAGCAGGGGCAGGTCTGAGCAACTCCAATAACTGGAATTTATTTTATTTATTTTTTGCCCTCGACGACATCTTGACATTTCAGAAATTAGCTCTTGTTCTGAATCATGACAAAAGGTCGCAATATTGGAATATTGCCTGGGAGGAAACCTTCCAGGGACCTTTCAGGGAGACATGTGTGCCATCCAATTATTTTCATCTATGGGGCAAATATTTCCATGGTGGACATTAGAACCGGCCATCCTAAGACCGTCAACTGTTTGCTCTTGGCTTTTGGAATTCTTTGAGCTGCTGTTATCTACATTCACATCTCGAGGTGAATTTCAACTCACCTTCTTTTATTTAAAAAATTATTCTGTCTTGTGAAAATTCTCTTCCCAATGCCCAAAAACAAAACCCCCAAAGCCTTGTTTACTTGCTTACAAAATTGGAGGAGTTGTTTGACCCAACGAATGAAGAGGAAAGTTGGTCTGGGTTCAGCGTTGGTTGCCAACTCACATGCGGAAACCATGCCCTAACACCTACCATTAATCCAAACTAGAGGAAGTCCATTCAATCAGCTGGATTTACCTATTTGTTGACTTACCATTCCATAGTTGTCTTGATGTCTCTGCTCTAGTTGCAACTAACTGACTGGATTCTGACCAATATTTTCAACCCATCTTCTTTCTAAAAGCTGAATCGTAGTACAGTCGGCCCTAAGTATCTACAGATTCTTTATCCATGGACCCAAGCATCCACAGCTTTAAAATATTCAAAAAAGATATAAATTCCCAAAAGCAAATCTTGATTTTGCCATTTTACTATCCATTATATATAATGGGATTTGAGCATCCATGGATTTTGCTATCCACAGGTGTGTGTGTGTGTGTCTGTGTCCAGGAACCAATCCCCAGCAAATAGCAAGGGCCCACTGTAATAATAATAATAATAATAATAATAATAAACCTCATTGTATGTAATGAGACTTTAGCATCCATGGATTTTGGAATCCACGGAGTGGATCCTGGAACCAAACCCCACCAGATAGCAAGGGCCCACTGTAATAATAACAACAACAACAATCCCATTGTATATAATGAGACTTTAGCATCCATGGATTTTGTTATCCACAGGGCAGTAGAGGACAGAGGGTCTTGGAAGAGTCTCATCCATAGGGTTGTCATGGGTCAAGATCAACTTGAGGGCAGTTAACAACAACAACAACAACAACAACAACAAATAGATTATACTGTTCTAGAGCCAACATGGTGTAGTGGTTTGAATATTGGACTGAGACTCTGGAGATCAGGATCTAATTTCCCTCTTGGTCATAGAAACCCACTGGGGTGAGTCATATACTCTCAGCCCCCCAAAAAACCCATGATAGGTTCAGCTTAGGGTCTACATAAGTCAGAAATGACTTGAAGGCACACAACAAATAGATTTAAAATGTTGCAAAGACATCATTAAAATGCACCCATTATACATATGGGAGTGGGTGGGTGTGATGTAAAAACAGCTAAATAACCTGTAGACTTGAAATCAATTGAAATCCATTAAAAGACAACATATTCAAAAGCGAAACAGCAGACCACTGCAGACAATTCCTAAAAACCAGATGCAATAAGCAAGCAAAAAGCTCTCTTATTCTCTCTAGGGAGGGAGTTCCAACGTTTTCCCAAAATATAGACCTTGCCCACATGATGCCACTGAGCAGCCATGGACTTCTTAGCCAAACTAAGCAACAAGTTGCCGGAAGAAAATCCTAGGAAAGGCAACTGCTTTCTGCCCACATTCTCCATCCCTCGGCCTCCCTCTCTCAACATTTGTATTCCTCAGTCCAGTGGTGTCCTGTGCATATGGAAAACATTTGCTCTGAGTATTGGCCATTAATGTTTTCATCTCTGTTTAGTGTCAGGAGTTTTCGATTACTGGCCTTGCAAAGCAAAAAGCTTTGCTTTCATGCTTCCTTTGCTTTCATTTCCAGATACCCGTAGAAATAAATGATAGGATCAGAGCTGGGCCCTGAGGGAACTGAAGAAGAAACTTCCATCACCAAGCAGAATTTGAATCCGCACAGTTTTGTGGATCTGGGCTCTTGCTGAGAAGACGGCGTATGGTGGATCTCAGGCCACAGGTCACAATATACAACGGAGGGGTCCTCATCTTTGTTTGGGGGTGGTAGGCAAGGAAAAGCACCCCATGAAACGAACAGATGGGCATCAGATTCAGGGTAAATGGAAGAGAGGGGGCTTCCTTCATATAAAATGTAATTTATTTATTTCACTGCCACTGGATGTTGGGGTAGCTCCTTAGAACTAAACTAGATGTTAAAAGAATTAAGAGGATCCTCCTATGTTAACCTTCTTTTCCTTCCACAGTAGGAGTTCCTCAGAGGTAAGTGCCCCAGCAAGCAGACTTACCAATCAATTCTGAATTTAACATCTAAAGACCAGTCACAAAAGGCAAGATACACAGGAGAGGAAAATAATGTGCCATGACAAACGGCCATCTCTCACCACTTGGGGGAGCACCTGTGCAAAAATCTCGCTGCTGCCCAGTGTCACCCAGTGCAGTCTTCACACACCCCCCAGCAATGCCACTTCCAAGGGGGCAACAGACATTTGGGGAGGGGATGGCTGCAGCTGAAAATGGAATTTGGGAGGAAAGACAGGACAGACCCCTTCATTCAGCTCAACAGAGCTTCATGGTACTTCATCCTGAATCATGATCTGTTCAGGATTAAAGTTAACTGAGCCCTTCCTGGATCCAACCTGGTAAACCCTACTTGTGAATGAAGTTTTTATCTCCTGTCCTAACTCACTCCCTCTCCTTCTAGTCCTCATGAACAGGGAGAAATGAGAGGTGGCCTCTGGTGTCTCCAGGGGCACGAATGGGTCAGGGGCTTTTTTGCCTTGCAAAAAGATCTTGCAGCACCTTTGAGGCCTACTGTGCAGAAGAAGTTGTAGCATTAGCTTTCGTAGACTCAGTCTACTTCCTCAGATGCTACAAGTTCTTTTGCACAGTTAGAGGGGTTGCAGACTGCCAGAAATAGTACAAATTGAGTCCACTTTTAGGGTTAGGGTTAGGGTTAGGGAATCATGGGAACTGTATTTTATTGTGGCACCAGAGCTCTCTGACAGAGAAGGCTATATGTCTCAGGAAAAAAAACAATTCCCATGATTCCCTAGCACTAACCCTAACCCTAAAAGTGGACTCAATTTGCACTATTTCTGGCAGTCTGCAACCCCCCTTAGTCTCAAAGGTGCTGCAAGATCCCTTGGCATACTGATATTCCAGACGAACAAGGCTATGTCTCTGATATTTGGATTGTGGCTCTGTTTGAATTGTACAGAGATCATCAAGGGAAAACTAAAAATATGCACCATCTCCTGCTTTGGAAACTTGTGAAATTCTGGATGAAAGTGTATTCATTGTTAAATTCTTTTAAAAACTCAATGTGGATTATTTCCTCCTGAAATGACATGGCTTCTGGGGCTCTGTGTGGCCCATCTTGTGTTTCTGCTCAATGTGTCCATGTATTCCTCAGATGTGGGAAGAGTCATGTTGAAGTCTGTTCCCTCTCATCCAGTAAGTAGAGAAAAGCCTATTTTATCCGTTAATAGATCAAGAAAAACCAGCTAGACAGAGAGACAAAAATGAAGAACGCTCAAATGAAAGCAATATCCATTAGCTCAAAGCGTTCAACACTACCATGGATTATTGTGTTGATTGGAGGAGACAGGCCATAAATTCCTCTTATTAAACTTCTTGACTCACAATATGAGGCAGAGACTAATGACTTAAAAATAATATGCACAAATGTAGTAGGAATACAGAATTGTCTCCGTCAGCAGGCCCCAGGGAAATTAGCATAATGCTTGGCTAAGGGTGGGCAGAGAAAGGAGCATCTTGTGTGGGTATATACACACACACACACACACACATTAATCCTTTCAACAAGGCAGCCTTTGGGACAGTTTAGCACACTTGCTATTCTCTGATCCTTCAGTTTTTCTTTTTTCATGAGGATTCATTGAATCACTTCCCCCTCTTTTAACAGTGACTTTCCCCACGAATGTCTCAGGTGCTCCCTGGAAGTTGCATTTTCTTAATACTGGAATTCTCTCTATGGTTTATGCCAGCATAGCTGGGTAACACATCTGGTAATCCTAAGGAGGAATCTGTACTCAGGACAAGAGGCTACTATCAGAACAGAAGACAGAGAAACAGAATTGTTCCCAATTGGCAAAGGAATCAGACAAGGCTGCAGCCTTTCACCTGATCTGTTCAACTTTTATGCAGAACATATTATAAGAAAAACAGGCTTGGACACAGAAGAAGGAGGAATGAAAATAGGAGGAAGGAATATCAGCAATCTCCAACCATCCATGGAGAGAGAAATCCCAGAGGTCCAAGCAGCGTTCAGGAAAGGAAGAGGCACTAGGGACCACATTGCAAATATATGATGGATAATGGAGCGAACTAGGGAATTCCAAAAGAAAACCAGCATGTGGTTTATAGACTATAGCAAAGCCTTTGACTGCATAGACCATGAAAGGCTATGAAAGGCCCTTAAAGGTATGATGGGAGTCCTAATGAGGAATCTGTACTCAGGACAAGAGGCTGCTGTCAGGACAGAAGACAGAGAAACAGAATGATTTTCAAATGGCAAAGGAGCCATACAAGACTGCATCCTTTCACCTTACCTATTCAACCTATATGCAGAACATATTGTAAGGAAAGCAGAATTGGACATTCCTGCTCAACTGCCTTGGAGTGTGGTGGAGTCTCCTTCTTTGGAGGTTTTCAAACAGAGGCTGGATGGTCATCAGGCTTTGTGTGGGTATTCTTGCATGGCGGAATGGGGTTGGACTGCATGGTCCTTAGGGACCCCTTTGAACTCTAGGATACCATGATTCTATAACAGGATCCAGTCAGGAGGGCCAGGAGGGCCCATCCCATGTAGACCTTGAAAAGCAGAAGTCAGAGGTGCAACACTCTTCTGAATGTCAGAGACCAGAGGGTCAGTAACAAAAGGAGCAAGACCTGCCCTGCCCTACTTTAAAAAGGAACTGCTGAACTAATTAGGACAGCTGTGCTGGATTACAGTCACTATAAATTCGCACCGCAAGGCGGTCTTCTTTGTAGCAAGGCAACAAGTCCACTCTATCAAGCATTGTGTGATAGTCCCTGTTTTATCTTTTCCTGACTTTTGCTTTGTTGTATGGACTATTCTCTTCAGTGGCTCCAGCATGGCTCTGGACCCTCCTCAAGCAACATTTCATGCTCCGACCATGGATTGCATTAACCACACCTCTGCTCTCACAGAATCCCTGCATTTTACCTTCTTCTGGCTTGGTTTCTCCAGTGCTTGCTCTCTTGCGTCAAAGGTGCACCCTATGGAAACCCACTGGGTGGCCTTGGGCAAGTCACACTCTCTCAGCCTTAGATGAAGGCAAAGGCAAGCCCCCTCTGAACAAATTCTGCTGTGAAAACCATGCGATAGTGTTGCCATAAGTCAGAAATGACTCGAGGAAACACGACAGCAATGTGGAATACACTGAAATGGAAACCCACAATTAACCAGACTATGCTTATTGAGCACCAAAGGTTTTGCTGAAGTCCCTGGCCATGCTGGGTGGATGATTATGGGATGTCTTTGCAAAAACAAAATCATAATTTTTATGAGCTTTGTCTGCTACTAAATGGCTACAGCTCTCCAGAGTTTCAGACAAAGGTCTTTTCTCACTTTGTCTTGAGATGCTGTGAAGCAAACCTGGGACCTTCTGCCACTCTGCTGCAGGATTATTGCCTTTCCCACTTTATCCATTGTGTGACTCAAGAATTACATCCTTCCTCCCCTTCTCTGTTCCAAGATCTACTGCTAATCCAATTTCCTTTGGACGACCCTGCAATCTAGTATTATGAGAGAGGCAGAAAATATGATTAATTATGCCGTGTTTGTCTCTGTGCTAAGTACTTCCTCTTGGCTGTCCTGGATTTCCTGTCAATCAGTTTATGCGTCTGTTGAGCATCATTCGATGTATGTGTTTCAAATGATGGAGGTGAAGCAATGATATGGGCATTGACATGAGAGAACCAGGCCATTGCAGAGTGGAGGGACAAAGAAGATTATCACACTATCAGCTGTAGCACAAACCAATCGACATAGTTCTGATTTGGCAACACTTCTGATCGCATGATGCAATGTGCAAAGTGCGGTTAGGCTGAATCAAAACTGCCACTTTTCATTCACGGGTAGAACCCATGAACAAATGCAATTGCTCAATAATGGCGCATCTAGAGATCAATGCAACCGTTGGATGCGCAGTCTTTGTGCAAGCTCACAAGAGTAATGTTTCGCAACCACGTGGCTTCACCACTGTTCCCTTGAGTGAGAAGCCAAAGTCATGCAATTACGCAAGTGCAGTTTTTTAAAAAATGCAAGAGTGTGGTCAGTTTGTGTCGCTTTTATTGCTCATGCACACTGGTTCCCAGGGAAAGTGTGATCCAATGCACCACTGCACTGCGTCATAGTGTGATAATCTCCAGAGAGACAAGATGAGATAGAGTTGGAAATCCTGGCTCAGCCATGGAAACCCACTGGGCAACCTTGGGCAAGTCACACTCTCTCGTCCTCAGAGGATGGCAATGGCAACCCCCCTCTGAAGAAACTTGCCAAGAAAAGTCTATGATAGGTTCACCTATCTGGCTGTTGTGCAACAGATGGACTCACAGTACATGGTTGTGGAATTGTGCGAGTGTAACCATTTCACACAATCCTAAATCCAATTTTAATCCCTAAATAGAGTGATACTGAGGCAGCCTGGTATAGTGGTTTGACTATGACTCTGGAGACCAGGGTTGAAACCCCTGCATGGGCACCCCCATGGTTGACCTTGGACAAGTGACACACTCTCAGCCTCAGAAAAAACGATGATTGCTTCACCTTAGGGTTGCCATAAGTCAGAAACAACTTGAAGGCACATAGCAACAACGACAAAGTTGGACATAGAATGTGAGGCTAGTTAGGAGGAGCGGAGGGGAGAAAATTGGAATTGGGTTTGGAGAACGAGGAGAGAATTCAGGAAGAAACATTGGAGCTTATCACACAAAGTGCAGAAATGCTGTGCAGAAACGGGATTTAAAAATCCGGGGGGAAACCACAAAAGCGGGCTGATTTTCAGAAGCATTGGCGTTAATAAGCATTAACGGGACATTAACCTGAACAAAAAGTCAACAAAGCCTGCTTCTTTTTATTTTAGGGATTTTCCAAAAGTAAAAGAGAGCAGTTTTATGTAGTTTCTGTTAGGGTTAATGTTGTTATTAATGCTTATTAACCCTGACGTTGTGTGAACATCAACCCACTTTTGTGGGCTTTGTTGACTTTTTGTTTGGGTTAACCCTCAACATAGTCTGAAAAATCTACCTGCTTTTGTGGGTTTTTTCCAGTTTAAATTCAGTTTCTGCACAGGATCTGTCCCGTGTGATAAACTCCATTATTTGGTTTGAAAAAGGAGGGTTACTATGTTTTCTGTGTATGAAACTGCCATAAGGCTGCATGCTTATTTGTTATAAGATAAAATGCAAAAGGTCTCCAAGACCCATTGCAACAGAATTCCTATCCAAGTTGGTCCCATGTAGTCATTCCTCGGTGGATTAAAAAAGGTCTTGCTCACTCCGTAGAGGAACTCATGCCCATGTAAGATACCAACAGGATCTCAGCTAATAAACCCATTTTACAATGGAATCCTATTACAAGGATTCAGTGGCTGTGAAAGGTTAGGATTAGACACAAGCTCCTTCTGATGGCAAAAATGATGACCTTCCACCAAAATAACCCTCTTCAGCTGCCTGATCTCAGGGTAATGAAGAAAACCAACATTCATCCGTTTCCAAACTGGAGTCAAATTCGTGATATCTGATCCCTCAAGAAACTTAGATAGGAAGAAAAGCTGAGAGTTCCCCAAAATTGTGGGGATATTTTCTGTTGTTCTTGGCACCACGTAAACTGCATGTTTTTTGAGAACTGTGCAAAAGTTTGAGAAATTGTGCAGCTTTGCAGCAAATACTTTCTCTTGCAGCTTCCATGGTTGCCTTGACCTGCATTTATAGCTTTGGGGCAAGTCAACTGGAGGACCATTTCCTCCTACAGTGTATATATCATATATTCAAGACAATCTTCTGATTGTCTCATTTGCTAAAGAAGCAAAGGTAGACATCTACTCTCAAAAGGGTCTTTTTGGTGGTAGCACCCTCCTTCTGGAGTCCTATCCTCAAAGAGACTTAGGAACACTGTGTTCTTCCATTTTTATCATTTGTTCTGATGCCAGGTCAAAACCTATTTATTTTCTCAGGCTTTTAAACCTAAAAGGGGAAAAAAATGTTAGTCAGTTATCGATTTTTGTGTGTGTGGCTATTTTTGGTTTTTTAAGACCCGATGCATTTTGCAGCTCTTGTTGGTGATGCTATTGTGAGTTTTGTTGTATCGATTTTATTCACTGCGGCTTTGGGTTTTGTATCGCATTAGATTTTACGCTTTTCTGCTTTTATCCTTGTTATTGGACTGGGTTTTGCTTTTATCGCAAGGTGACCAAGGACCCTGGGAAACATCTAAATGTTGCAAATAAATAAAGGGAGCAACCGATGAATAAATATTCAGAGCCTGCAAGTGCTGGAGGAAGCAATGGCCTTTGTGGTCTTCTTCTTCTTCAGAGTTTCCTAAAGGCTTCTTGCAAACATAGCGTTGCAAAGAGGGACTGGATTAAATGGACTAGTGGTCTGATCCAGGCCTGGTTCTGGTGCTCATAACCCAAAGAAAAGCTCATTTTGTGTGTGGAAATATTCCCCAAATATATCTAGTGGTGATCCTGTTGGACCAAGTCTCCCTTCTTCGTTGGAGCAAGCCAGCTGGAGTATTGAAGATGAGAGAGAGAAATAGGATTTTCTGTTGGTTGCTCCTCTTCAGGAAGAAATGGAGGGAGGGACGGCGTTGACGACAAGCGGGGAGGGTATCTCTTTTTCTCCGTCTTCTATTTTTCTTGCTATTAACTGGAATTAAAGTTTAAATGCAAGCTCAAAACAATAAAGGCATGAAAAATCTCAGAAATAACTTAATTAAGTTTTTAAAGATTTCCATGCTTGAATAAATTAGCCTTCCTGGAAATGTCATAACAGTCAAGGGGGGGAAAAACACATAGGCAATCAATGGATTATAATGCGATTCTGCTTTTTATTTAAATGGAAACGCCAGTCGTGCGGGGGGCTTTGCTTCCCCCCCCCCATTTTCTGGGCAGATTTTGCAAGGTGAGGAGGCCTTGATATCCCCCCAACATCAGCAGGTTTCTTTTTTGCTTGTCATGGAGAGAAATCTATAGAGATTTCGCTCCTGTGACTGAAGCCGCTTGTTTAACAAATCTAGATTTCCCCCTGTAGCTCTGCAAGTCAAACAACCCAGCAGAGAAAATGTGATAGGTAATTGACAGCAAGGAGCCCAAGGAAAGTGCATTATGGGGAACCAAAGGCTTTGCAAAAGATCGATCGCCGCCGAGCACGCTCCCGACATTATCTTTTTACTTTATTTAAAATATTTATCTACTGCTTTCCAACCAAAAACAAAAAAAGGCCCCCAAAGTGGTTTGTTTGCATGGTAATTGGGAGACAATGCAAAGGGTGTGGTGAGGGAGAAGTAAAACCATGGAAGGGAAATAATGTTTAATAATGTTTTTAAAGGGATGTTCTTGGTTTAAAGCAAGGGTGGGGATTATGTCCTTGTCCTCCCCCCCCCAGGTGTGGTAGGATTGCAGTTCCCAGCATCCCTGGCCTATGTTTGTTGCTGTTGTCATGTGCCTTGCAGTCAACCCTCTCTTAGGATCTTCTTGGCAGCTTCTTCAGCTCAGGTGTGCCACCATGGCCTTCCTCTGAGGCTGAGAGATGATGACTTGCCCAAGGTCACCCAATGGGTTTCCATGGCTGAGCAGAGAAGGATTCAAGGATCTTGGGTCCAAAACACACTGTAGAAATAATCCAGTTTGAGACTGCTTTAACTGCCCTGGCTCAGTGCTAGGGAATCCTGGGAACTATAGTTTATTGTGGCCCCAGAGCCCTCTGACAGAGAATCTCAATAGCTCACAAACTGTCATTCCCAGAACTCCCTAGCATTGAGCCAGGGCAGCTAAAGCGGTCTCAAACTGGATTGTTTCTGCAGTATGTTTTGGACCATAGTCCAATACTCAAACCACTACACCCCACTGGCCCTCATAGCCAATGATAAATAATGCTGGGAGTTGCAGTTCAAAAACATCTGGAAGGCTACACAATTCCTATCCTTGGTCTGAAGGAACAACTTCATATAAGCACCTCTAAAAATGTATTTTGCCTTCATATGCTTTGTTTGAGAGCCAGTGTGGTTTAGAGGATTGAATGGTGGATGACAACCCTGGAGCCCAGCTTGGCCTTGAAACCCATTGAGTGACCTTGGGAAAGTCACATGCTCTCAGCCTCAGGGGAAGACAATGGCAAACCTCCTCTGAATAAATCCTACCATAATAATCTGCCTTAGGTTCGCCATAAATTGGAAACAACTTGAAGGCATGCAACAATAACAAGACATCTGGATAAACTTCAAGGGGATGTTGGGGAGAAAGTTTGTAAGGCTGTGCTGCTGAAGGCATACAACAACAAACACATGCTTTGTTTGTTTGTTTGTTTGTTGGGGCACCAGAGCTCTCCGACAGAGAAGGCTAAATAGCTCACAAAACTAGCAAATCCCAGAATTCCATAGGACAGAGCCATGGCAGTTAAAGCAATGTCAAAGTGCATTAATTCTTTGGTGCAGATGCAGCCGTGGTCAGTGAAGCTGTTCTGGATCTCAGCATAAACTGCTAAGGAGCTCTCCAAGGTGCTGAACCTTATTTCCACTTCTCTATATAGATTTATCACCTTGGGATAAATCTTTACAGATCCACTGCCCCACCATCAGCCACTATTTCCCATGGCTTCCTCCAAGTTGGTGCAAAATGCCAAGAGCAAGAGGTGGGCCATTGCTTTCCATTGGAGGCCTCCCACCTTCTTCCCTAAAGGACCTGAGCTCCCGGTTCATTCACAGACCCGTAGGCAGAGTCGGTTGCTGGAAATCTATTTTCCATACTGTGCGTTGTTTCTGGGATGCTCTCTAATAAATGATAAATGATGATGCATAGGACGGCTGCAGGCCTTCAGTGGAGCAGAGCTGCCCTCTGCTTGCCAGGAGGCATGGCTTGGGGATGAAAGGCTTGGGATGAAGCTCCCTGATTCTTTTCATCTGCACCAAGAAGCCCAGAGAGAGGATTAGAAGAAAAGGGAGATCTCTTCAGATCTGTGTCCAAAGATCTGTCCTTGGCACAGGGACATGGGTGTGTGTGTGTGTGTGTGTGTGTGTTAAAGTTGGCTGGTTCTAACTTTAATGCAAATGAACCTCATCCCCATTTCATGAAGCAACGTTTGAACCAAGAGTCATATCGCAATAGTCACACTTTCCCAAATGTTGCAATTTTGCAAATGTTGCATCCTCCCATCCATTCCTCCCAATACATATGTTTGGGAGGAAAATGCATTAAAACACTGTAAAAAGGAAAAGTGGAGCATGGATAGAAGGACTCTGGTATCACCTTTGAGACAAAGGGCCTTTACAGACTGCCAGAAATAATGCAGCTTGAGTCCACTTTAACTGCCCTGGCTCAGTATTAGGGAATCATGGGAACTGTAGTTTACTGTGACACCAGAGCTCTCTGACATAGAAGACTCAGTGTCTCAGAAAAAATTCTACAGTTCCCATGATTCCCTAGTACAGAGCCAGGACAGTTAGTGGACTCAAGCTGCATAGTTTCCTTAACCTTTTTTCTCCATTAGGATGTTTCATGGATATTAATTCACTTCTTCGGACGCACTGTTGGAGTACAATATTATAGCCAGCCAGCCTGTTGCATTGGTTTGAGCGTTGGACTATTACTCTGGAGGAGAACAGGGTTCAAATCCCTGCTCAGCCACCCACTGGGTGAGTCACACACTCTCAGCCTCAGAGGATGCAATGGCACCCTCTTCTGAACGAACATGCCAAGAAGAACTCCTGATGCAGTTTTCCCCCTTGTGAGCACAAGACAAATGTGCTTCTTTTTAATAAAGAAATGTTTAGGAAGCCAAATCCGAGACTGGGATTTTGTTCCTATGATGGTGGGCCATGTATTTTCAGAGCAGCTCCATCTGAAAGTGTGCATACATATATATATACATATACACACATATACACACACAGACACACTTATGCACACTTCAAAGCGTGATGCGGCAAATAAATAATGCAGACTCCGGTTGCAAAAGCAAAGAGTTTGAATTCTCCAGAGCGTTTGCAAGAGCCGCAGCAGCCTGTGGTTCCTTCCCTCCGGCTTCCATCTGGATCTTTTACTTCTGCTCAGACATTCCAGCATTTCTCCCAAGTTCTCCCCATGGACCCCTGACGGCTGCATTACACCCGCCGCCGCAGCCAGAGATGAGCTCGACATCAACAGTAATGGGATCGGCGACAAGAGCCATTAGTCATATGGTTTGTCCTTCACTTTTATTGTTCTGAAAAATCTAATTGGTAGCTGATTTGGAGAAGAAATAACCTTTTCCCTTTTCTTCTTCTGCAAGCAGGCTGCCGGCTTGATTCCGCCAGGGATTTCCAGTCCTCCACACAGATTTCTTTGGGGCATTCGAAACAGCCCAGGATAAATTTCCAATAGGCCTGATGATCAGGGGTTATTGCTACAAAACAGCAGATGTCTATCTGTAAATGCCGCCATGCACTCTCCACTCCCGCTGTGTTTCCGCGACCTTTGTGACCAAGAGGAGATCGATACCTGAGCTTTACAGGTGACCAGCTCTGTTGGACAAGGATCACAAATCTGTACACGGCTAATGCCAACTTGTCATTATTGTTATTTTTAAGAAAAGTTTTATGGTTACTGCCACGATCTGGCTTTGATCAGTCAGTGTTGTGCCCCTCATATGCTCCGGGGTGTGCTGCATGGCACAGCATCATTGATGATGATGATGATGATGATGATGATGATGATGATGGTGATGATGATGAACTTTAGTTTTTTGTCAGTTTTTCAGGCTGTGAGGCCATGTTCTAGAAGAGTTTATTCCTAGTGTTTCACCTGCATCTGTGGCTGGCATCTTCAGAGAATTTCAGCCCAAAAAGCCCACAAAAACCTATGGATGCCAGTTGTGAAAGCCTTGGATGAACTTTATTTATACCCCACTTTCCCCCTCAAAACTGAGGTCTAGCCTACACTGCAGCAATAGTGCACTTTGACACCGCTTTAACTGCCATGGCTCAGTGCTATGGGATCCTGGGATTTGTAGTTTGTTGTGGCACCAGAGCTCCCAGATAGAGAAGGTTAAACATCCCACAAAACTACAAATCCCAGAATTCCATGGCACTGAGCCATGGCAGTTAAAACGGTGCCAAACGGCATTGTTTCTGCAGAACATAATGGTTGCGTCTGCCCTCCCAGTGAACCAAGAGGGGAGAACTGGGAAGAAATGTAGGGATATCTTTGTTGTTAACTGCCTTCAAGTCGATTTTGACTTGTGATGACCCTATAAATAAGAGACCTCCAAGTCCTCAACTGCCCTGCTCAGGACTTAAAGATTCGTGGCCGTGGCTTCTCTGGTTGAATACATCTGGTCTTCATCTTTTCCTCCTGCTCTCAACCTTGACAAGCATTATTGTCTTTTCTAGTGAGTCCAAAGTACAACAGCCTCAGTTTACTCATCTTGGCTTCTAGGGAGAGTTCTGGAGGGATTTGTTCTTGGACCCATTTATTTCCCTTTTTAGTCATCCGCACTATCCATAGCAATCCTTAGCAGCACCATATTTCCAAGGAGTTGATTTCCCTCCTATCAGCCTTCTTCACTGTCCCGCTTTCGCATCCATACATAGAAATGGGAAATGTCTAAATAGAAGTAAGAGAACTTGAGAAACCAAGGAAAAGAACCATAGCTGATGACAAATACAGTCAGAATTCAAGGATTTTGCATCCACAGAGTCAACCATCCACAACTGGAAAATATTTTTAAAAATGTAAAATGCAAATCTTGATTTTGCCATATTATATTAGGGATACCCTTTCACTATGCCATTGTATATAAAGGGACTTGAGCTTCCATGGATTATGATATCCACGGTTGGTCCTGGAACCAAAGCCCAGCAGATACCAAGGACCTACTATAGTTGTAAATCACCCAAAGATGTGCAATTGCATGTGCCATGGTTACAGTGCACACCCATGAACAAAATGCATGCAAAAATGTAGACCTGGATGTGCAAAGGAACGTACATGTGCTATGACACCAACAAGATCCCAACCACAGTATCCTAACTTGTTGAGAGACTTATATAAATTACTTTAGCAGGACTTTTTCTCCCTGCTTCAGTTTCTTGTACCTGAGGGCCCACAAGACATATTGCATATGACTAGGGAGGTGTTGCTACATTTAGCATCCAGACATCCATTTTGGATTGAAGGCTCTGCTCCAAAATGGCCCCTCTTCCAGACTTCCTTTTTGAAGCTTTTGGCTGTTTTCACACTCTTCACGGTGCTGGTCCAAACAAGCTGTTTCAAGTCTGGGAGTAAAATGTCTGAATTAGGTCATTCCCTCCCTTCTCCCCCGCTTCCATTTTGCAAAGATTAAACCATAGCAAACCCAAAGAGCAACTGAACCAGACCTTCGTTATTAAAGGCGTTTCTTCGCCTTTTGGATCTCTGCCCAACAATATCATTTGCTGATCTTCATAACAAGGCAGCTGCTGATCCTGAACAAATGATGAAATTATTTAATAATTATTTGGTAAGGTCCTTTGATGACCTTTTCGTTTGTCAGCAGCCTCTTTATCATTAGCGATGCATGGAAGAACTTGATTGTTTTAGATCTGCTGAAGGCAACCTTTTGACACTGCAGCCTCCTGGCACCAAGTTTCCCAAGCTGATGCAAAGCATTAAGATGATAGTCAGGCCACAGCATCTGCTTCACATTTTGGGGACAAAAGAACCTATTCTGAGCTGGAACTGGCTGTGGTTCCAGGTTCCTTCAAATGTCTTTTGAGAGCAAAAACTGCCATTTGGCTATTGGATAAGCTTTATTGGTGGAAAATGGGTGCAAACAGGTGGTCTGCAGGAGAGAAAATATCACAGCCTCATAAAATCAGGGAAAGAACCATGGAGGGCAAGTGAGCATTTCCAATGCAGGAATCCAATGCTAGGACAAACCTTCCAGGTGGCCGTCCAAAGTCTTGCCTGCAAACCTTTGCTGAAGGCTCAGGTTGTCTTTTCCACCACAGAACTCTTCCCATCAGGACATACTTCCTACTGTTTAGTCAGAGGCCTGAATCCTGTTTTGGTTAGTCCAAACTAGAGCAGAGTAAAACACAGATGGATAGTGAATCAGCACAGAGATAAACCCTATTGATTCAGTGGGTCTACTCTGATTGGGACTGACAACAGGTCTCAGGTAGGAATCTGTGAGAACCAGCGCAGTGTAGTAGTTTGAGCATATATCTAGGACTGGAGATTGGGGTTCAATTCCCCTCTTGGCCATGGGAACTTGTTGGGTGGCCTTGGGTGAGTCACATCCTCTCAGCCCCACAAAACCCTGTGATAGGGTTGCCTTAGGGGCACCATAAGTCAGAAATGACTTGAAGACACAAAAGGAGGAGGAGGAGGAGGAGGAGGAGGAGGAGGAGGAGGAGGAGGATCATCTTTGCTCCCATAATATGAAACCATTGCTTTGGGTCCTCTTACTGCTTTCTTCACCTATCATCCTCTCTTCTGCTATCTAGGTCATTCTGTTAGTTGAAGGAAACAACAAGATGGAAGGGAACATGTTGGAAGTAGAGTATATATATATATATATATATATATATATATATATATATATATTACCAAATACAAAATCCCAGCAACATGCACCCCATCAGGGATTCCCCCCCCCCCACTTTATGTGACTTTTCTGGGCATGCATGTGCATTGTAGGTTGCAGCCCTGGTCATAGAGTGCATGGCAGCCATGAGACACCTGGCACACACCCTACTGTCCTGTTTGTCAAATTATTCACAGGCTTCTTTTGCCTTTCATTTCCTTAATCTGAAATTGCATCCAAAAAAAAGAAGAAAGAGGCAGAGATTAGAGGTAAAACCTCAATAAAAGAGACCGAACAAAAGCTGGTGCCCGCATTGCATTCTCTCTTTCCTTCTGCTTTCTCTCTGTCTCTTTCTCTCCTTCTCTTTGACAGACAGAGTGTTGGAACCTCTAAAATATATTTTTTTAAAAAGAGAGAGAGAGAGGATCTTTAGATTAAAACACTATTTAGAAAAGGACCTGCCTGTTTGAAATCACCTGTGGTTCATACATTAAACATCAAATGTACATTAACTCTGAATTATGGACATGAAAAGCAAATCCTTTAATACCATTTTCTGTGTTCCAGTGGCTGCAGCTTAGCATTTAATGGGCCTCTCTGCAACACCGTTGTCAATGGAGAGCGGCAGCCTTCGTTCCTTTCTCTTCGTTCTCCTCGGAGTTGGTTGCTATGAAGGAAGCCTCCAGCCCTTGAAGGTGGAAGATGCCCCGGGGACAAAAGACGGGGAGCACCAACTCCCCCTTGGGATATACCAAGATTCACCTCCCCAGATTATTTTAATCTCTATGAATAAATAACCACACAAAACAGAAAGAGAGTGGGATAAGTTATGCAGAGTATGCAAATGTATGCTGTTTGCATACATTCCATAAGTTTGCAGCTGTTCTTGGCACAGGATTCTTGTTTCTTTTGGTCCCGAAATATGGATTGCGCAGAACTGCCACGCAACAGTCCTAGGATGAGATCCTACCTTGTGCTTGTAAATTGCAAATCTACGAACAAGTAGTTGCATGCTGGTTGCGTTATAATACCTTCCTCTTGAATGCTAACAATCTGCAATTGATTGTGTACTGGTACTTGTTTTGTTTGTTTATTCAAGGCATTCGCTTGTTGCCTCTTGACCCACCCAGGGCTCCTGAAGCAATGCACAGTTGATTAAAAAAATTCTTTAAAGACATTAAATAAATAACTAAAAATTAATTGACAATGTTTCAAACTCTTCTTTTAAAATAATTCCAAGACCACAAATTGTGTGCCTTCAAGTCATTTCCAATTTATGGAGACCCTAAGGAAAACCAAAGAGAGCCACGTGGCGTAGTGGTTTGAGTGCTGGACTAGGACTCTGGAGAGCAGGGTTTGAATCTCAGTTGACCATGGAAATCCCACTGGGTATTGAACTCAGTGTAGTTCTTATAAAACTGGTTTTGTGCATCTGCCAGCATGCTTGCTTATTCTTCTTCCCTTGTGCAATGGGGGGGGGGGGGGGGACATGCAACAGCTGTTTCTGAAATTCATGTGAATCAATTGAAGGCACCGACGAGTCATTATGCACCGTCCAAGAATCCCACTTGCAGAACTCTGTTTATGCAACTGAACCAAATGCATTGCCTTCCAAGAAAGTCCTACCACTTCTGTATGCCCAGATCTGCACGTCACCTGCAGGATTCTGGCCAAAATATTTCATGCAGGTCCCTCTGGGCAACTGGCCTTTGCCCTGGCGTCTTTTATCCCTTGAGGCCCTGGCTCAGTCTTTCTGAAGAAAAGATGCCTGCTCAATCCTGCCAGGTCACTGAGTGCATTTCTGTTGCTACTAGCTCAGTGCTGCATGTCTTTCCTTTTTGTTTTGGAAACATCTTTCTCTCTCTCTTCAGCACTGAGATTATTTTCTGCCTAAGGGCCTGTGACAAGTGAACTATAGACAACACGGTCATAAATAATAAATGCAAACTATGCAGCCTTCCCAACACAACCTGACAATTAATTAAAAAGAAGAGCTCGCCTCACAATGACACCGCATGATTCAGATTGGGAAGCCACATTTGTGAGTTCTCCTTGATTCTCCCTTCCCGATTGTCCATGTTTCAAAGACAAAATGGAAGGGGGGCACAGTTGCCCAAAAACAGTCCTTACGAGAAAATGCAAAGCGTCCCCTACAAAATGGTGCAGCATTACCACCGGCACCGGTATCAAGTGTGTGTGAGCTGGTTTTATTTGCAAAGTAGTCACAACTTGTCCTTGTTTATTATTGAAAATATTAATGTGTAATAAAGTGTGGTAGAAGTGGCAATCTGAAATCCTGGGAGATTAATTTATCCGGGCAGCACAGGGCAAAGGGAGATGAGTCCTTCTTCAAATTCCTACTATTGAAGAGCAAAGGAGGTTTTCCAAAGCTAAAAGAGTGAGAACGGGGAGCCAAGCATAACTGTGACCAAGCAGTGGCATTTGTTGTTGTTGTTGTTGTTGTTGTTAACTGCCTTTGAGTCAATCTCAATTCATGGTGACCGACCCTGTGGATGAGACATCTCCAAGACCCCTTGCCCTTCATTGCTTTGCTCAGGTCCTGCAAATTAAGATCCATGACCTCCCTGATTGAGGGCCTTTGCAGACTGCCAGAAATAGTGCACATTAAATTGAGGCAGTGCTCTGGCTCAGTGCTAGGGAATCATGGGAACTGTAATTTATTGTGGCACCAGAGCTCTCTGACAGAGAAGGCTCAATGTCCCAGAAAAAAATACAATTCCCATGACTCCCTAGCACTGTGCCAGGGCAGTGCCTCAATTTAATGTGCACTATTTCTGGCAGTCTGCAAAGGCCTTGAGTCTATCAATCTGGTATGGGGTCTTCCTGTCTTTCTATTTACCTCCACCTTTCCTATCATTATTGTCATTTCCAGTGATTCATGCCTTCTCATGTTCTGGCCAAAGTATGACAGCCTCAATTTAGTGTTCTTGGCTTCCAGGGAAAGTTCAGGCCTGATCTGCTTTAGGACCCATTTGCTTGTCTTTTTGGCCTTAGCACTCTTCTCCAGCGCCACAGCTCAGATGACTTCATTTTCTTTTTGTCCGCTTTCGTCACTGTTCAGCCCTCACATCCATACATGGTGAAGGGGAATACAATGGCTTAGACAATTCTGACTTCCATGCTCAATGTATATCTTTACTCTTTAGGGTCTTTTCTAATTCTTTCATGGCTGCCCTTCCCATTCTTAATCTTCTTCTAATTTCCTGACTGCAGTCCCCTTTCTGGCCAATGTTTGATCCAAAGCATGGGAAATCTTTTGCAATGGTGTACCAAGTGTATTTGACACCCAGATCATTATTTGGAGCTTAGAAATCCATGTTTTAGAACAATGAAAAACATGGCATGGAGATGTCCAATGTAACTGAGTGGTAGTAGGATGAGAGACAAAGACCCAGAACATCATTTTACCTCTAGCTATGGGTGTCATGCAGTCATTTCCTTCATTCCTCTCCAAAGAAAGTTCCTCAGCTCTAGTCAAACTGAAATTAGAAGTGTTTTTCTGAAATTGTGGGGCCAGCAAAGCACTCACCCAACTGTGAGCCATAGATATGAGCAGAACAGATATTCCTCTAGTAAAGTTCCTTTAACACAATGATTCCCAAACTTTGGTCTTCCCAGTGTTTTGGACTTCAACTCCCAGAAGCCTTAGCCAGTTTGGACAACTGTCAGGCATTCTGGGAGCTGAAGTCCAAAACATCTGGAAGACCAAAGTTTGGGAACCACTGCTTTAACAGATGGCTCTGAAAACTTGTTCTGCAGGAAAAGAGGCTCCCACAAGTCAATTGCCGACTTCATTTTCTCCTCTTATTGCCTTCTCTTCCCCAGCATTCCCTTCGCTAAATTGCAGCCTCCTTGGTGGGACTGTAACTTAATTTATCCATAATAATGTTCTCAGTATTTATTTTCTCGTGTACAAACATCGGGTTGGGTGTGTGGGTTGAAGCCAACCAGTCCTTAAGCTGGGACAAATTGCAACCACCACACTCTGACTGGACTGATTTTTAAATACAAATGTGGATGGGAGGAGAAACCCAGCCTGGCAGCTTTTCCAGAGTTTCCTCTCCAGCATTTTATTTTTCATTCATAATGGACACGTATACAAATTTGCGCTGGAATGTTCCGCAGCCCCCTGCGCCTGGCGGTTATAGCGCCTGCCAAGACAGGAAAAGAATGATTAGTTATAAAAGGGAGAAATGTTCACGCCGCACACTAGGCAAGCAGCCCTTGAGCCGGTGGAATTCACAATAAAATATTACCTTAATAATGTACTCAGGGAGACCAACATGTAAATGGGAACAGCTGCTTCTGTGGTGACCAGATTACAAATGGTTGCAGCCTGCATCATTAATATTGCATTTCGACAATAATATCTTGATTTGCCGAAAGAGCTACAGCCTTGCATTATTTCACCGAATGGGAATTTGCTCGCCTTTTCCTCCCTCTTTAAAGGAAATTAGTAACATTACAGCTATATTTCACCAGTCGCCAGTTAAGTGCCAAACAGAAATAAAGTCCATTGCAGAAGCAATGGTTACAATCACAGGAGGGCTGCAAATCAGCGTCTGGTCTGGGCAAGAAGAGGATGCAGCAGTTTGGATTGGCAGAGAAGAACATTGTTTGCCTTATTGAGAAGTTTAAGCTGGAGCTCAATGGTGTGGGTCAAGCACAAGGGCACCAGGGATAGTATCTGGTGATCCCACTGCACTAGTGCAAGGCCTGTTGCACAAACAGTTGACTACTTCCAGAGTTTGTAGAACTGGTAATACCCAATACAGGCTTTTAAAAAATTGCACTAGCAAATTGAGTGATTGCACAAGATGTTGGACACACAGTTGCACAGCCAGTTGTGCAAAGAGTCACACAACCACTTGCTTAACGTCTGGTGCAATCATTCTGCACAACTTTCTCTGAAGATACCAGCCACAGATGCTGGCAAAACATCAGGAATAAACTCTTCTGGAACACAGCCACATAGCCCGAAAAACCCACAAAAAAAAAAAAAAAACTATTCTGCACAACTGTTTGTACAACAGTGTAGGCCAATGCTTCCCAAACCTTGATCATCCTGGTGTTTTGGACTTCATTTCCCAGAAAACCCAGCTGGCTTGGCTAACAGTAAGGAATTCTGGGAACTGAAGTCCAAAATATCTGGAGCACCAAAGTTTGGGTACCTCTGGTGTAGGCAATCCAGCAGAAGAACCTCTGCTGAGGCAGGAACCAATGCTCACTGGCCCTTCAACTTCTGTTGTTGTGTGCCTTCAACTTTCCAACTCATGGCAACCCTAAGGCAAACTTATCATGGGGTTTTCTGAGGCTGAAAGTGTGCAACTCGCCCAAGGTCATCCAGTGGGTTTCCATGGCCAAGCAAGGATTCAAACCCTGGTCTCCAGAGTCATAGTTCAATGCTCAAACCAGTATGCCACACCGGATCCTTTCAACATCTGTACTACCTGTCCACCACCAGCACTGCAGAAGTTGTGAAGTGAGTTCTGACTGCATCACAGAGGAGTGAGCTTTTCCAGCCATTTCATTCCTGCAGTGCCCTTATGACTCTGAAAGATGGATGACTGAAAGCTGAGGGGAAACCACCTAAGGCTTCCTTTTCCCCATGCTGCACTAGCTACCTCCTTCCTCTTGAAGTACCTTTTGGAACCATGGGAAACCTTCAAGATTTAAAACATGGCAGCATGGCTTCGGGGTTGCCCATGGAAGGCCAAGGAAAGCACACGGAGAAAGGTGGACCTTGACTGCCATAGTTTTAGCAGCCATCATCCATGTCAGTAGGTGCTTCGTGGGGGTGGCTTGCTAGAAATAACTGCTTCAACGTGGATGCATTTCCATTCTTCATTCATCAGCAAGTCTCATCTCAAACAGGCTCATTCATCTTACTTACAACAGACACTTCAGTCTTAGTCTGGAAGATTGAAAGCTGCCTCACATTGGTCAGACCTTTGTCTGCACCAGCGATGGACATCTTCCAGAGGTCGAGAAGCATCACCAGTGCAACCTGTGCACTGTGCTTCTCCAATTCCCTCCTATGCTCCAATGGCCAGTGAATGGCCATGAGAGGCAACAGTGAGCTCTGGGATGTTATGGGAGGAGGACAAGTATAGAAGCCTTCAAAGCAACAACACAAAGGCATATGACACTTAAGGTAAACTTATGCCTGTGTACATGACTAACTGGATGCCACCCTTTGTCTTCCTTGCCTCGGCACTGTAGTTGCATGACCCTGGTAAAAGGACAATTGCAAGCATCATGCACCAACAGAATTCTGCCCATGGATTCCCACCAGGCAGGCAAAGGACAAGGTTAGGCTCTCTGTGTTAAATTCAAACATGCTCTGAAGGGAATTTTCTGTGCTTTGTCTTGAGTGGGTCACATATCTGAATCAATGAGTTATGGGAGTGCCTTTGATTCTCCTTTCTGTTCTGATAATATGCCATTCGACTCCACTGCGGGCCACATGGATTTTTTTTTGGGGGGGGTGTGCTTGTTTTCACATGAACAAGTTCTACCACCGACAACTGAAGCACACACTTTTGTTTGTTAGAGGGTTGCTGCTTGATCAGGTGCAAAGGTGAATGTGGAGAAGGCCACAGTGGGAGATGGAGGTCTAATCCACATTACTGCTTAAATTGTTTGTTGTGAGTCATCTTGGAGACCTGGGAATTCTTGGAGAGGAATGACAGAAGTGAATGGATGAATAACTCAATAAATGCATTTTGCTTTTGCTGGGGATCCTTGACCCCTGAAGAATAGCTCTGTGGCACTCAAAAGCTTGCACTTCCAAGCATTTTAAATCATTAGCTGGTCCAACAAAAGGGACTGTTTCCCTTGGTTTAATGCTTCAGTGATGCCTAGAGGAGGAAAGGGTGGCAATGCAGCTGCTAAGATTCTGACATTTGAGGAAACAACTGATGAACGTGTTGCAATGTTTTATTTTTAAAGATTGCCTTTCAGAGGGAAGGCGAGGGGAAAGGCAGAAAAGCACCAGGCAAACAATGGCTTTCTGACTTGTTTGTTTGTTTTTGTATTTGTGCCTTAATGAACAGTGGTATTTATTATCAATGGTGTTTGCTCCTCTGAGTGATACACTCCGGGAATTTTGTCTCCAGCTTGTTGTTTTCCTGGGTACCACCAAATGCTTTATAATTGCAACTCATAAATGTGCCGGACAGTATTGCCATGGAAAATAACTCCTGGCTGTAAATCTTCATAATAAAAACCACCAGACCTTTTCTTTTCTATTTGGACACAATGCCCGGGAGAAAGCGGCTGGGCTGACGCCTTGCTTTTAACTCTCCCTTCCATCCTTCTTCAGTAGTCATTGGAACAAGAATCCAAAGGATGGAGTGTCTTTTTAGCGCAGGTGCAAAGGAATGGAAAGAAGTTGGGTAACCACTAACCTTCCTAGTTCTTGGGTAACCACCAACCACCCATTCATTTCCTTCCTACTTTAGACCACACACCATCAGTCCAGTGGCAACTCATGGCTTCCATGTCAGTGGAGCAATGAATTGGACTGGAGACATTAATGGAGCTGTCCATGGTGCTGAAGCTAATTTAGGGTTAGGGATCAGCACTCCAAAGAGCTCCTTAAGCCTAACTCAGACTTTGACCTGTGGACATGGTGGACACCAGCCACCACTGCGCCAGTCTGTCCTGCAGCTTTGCCTGGAAGAGCACTGATCTTGTAAAGAGAGTTGAAAGTAGCATGTGCGAACTGCCTTTACAACTTATATCACACCTACATTTGATGAGGCCCATCCTAAACTCTGGGCAAGCATGTTTTTGAAACATGATGACGTAGGACTAGAGGTTATACTATCCCCATTCATAGCTTTAAATGGCTTCTGGGAAATTAGATAAGTGGTGACAGTTGTTAACCTTGAACTGTGCCCCTTCCATTGTGGTCAGACATTTGTATGAGCAAAGAAAGACGTGTGAGATGGGGATATCTATGGACAAATCTCAGGCTGAAAGTTCTCAGCAGAGAGCACAATGTTCACATGCCATAAAGCCAAATTCAGTCTAGTGCTCAACATTCAGCACCATGAATATAAATATCCTCTTTTAGCATTGTCTATGGGCCTCTTTGGAGAAATTTCAACCAGTCCTCCTCTTTAATTTGCTTCTGAAGCCTACATTCCACAGTTTGGGAATCACTGATTTAGACAATGCTAAATGGTCCAGTGATCCTACTCAGCATGTGATAGCTTCCTCACAGATCATGGCAAAATTTACTTCTTTGGACTTGTTGTTGTGTGCCTTCAAGTCATTTCTGACTTATGGTGACAATAAGGCAAACCTCTCATGGGGATTTCTTGGCAAGGTTTTGGTTCAGAGGGGCTTACCATTGCCATCCTCTGAGGCTGAGAAACTGTGACTTGTCTAGGGTCACCCAGTGGGTTTATATGGCTGAGCCGACTTTTGAACCCTTGTCTCCAGAGTCATAGTCCAAGGTTCACCACTACACCATGCTGGCTCAGTTCTTTGGACAACAACATCCATAATCCCTCAGCTGACAAGGCCAAAGAAATGGCCACACTTCTTCTTTGTGGTTTCATATTAAACCCCAACACACACACTTCTTAAACCGATCAATTAACGGCTCTCTCTCTGGATTTATCACTATCCCTACTCAAAAATGTAAATATTTGAGAGGCAGAAAATTGTCTTGAGTTCCACTGAGGAAAGTGGAAATAAAAGTTCCCCAATCTGGCAAGTTCGTCTCTGCTGAAATGACAGCTTGGCAAGCACTTAAGATGGCTCTTTTGATTATCTTTAATGTGCCATGGAAATAATGTCATCAGGACCGATGGTGGATCACTCAGGAGGAAGGAGGAGGAGGAGGAGGAGGAGGAGAAGGCGATCAGGTTTCGGATGGGAACGAATTATGACTTTTGACAATGGGCATCTCTCCGCCTACACAAGTGCCGTTTCTCAAATTCCCATAGAAGATTAGAGGGGTATAAGAATATAATGGTAGCAGCAGTCAATAATTCAAGGGTTATTGATTGAAGCTTGCTCTATTCTTCTTTTTTAATTTATATTTTATCCAATTTTTTTCCTCCCCATGTGTTTTATATATTATTTTTTTATTCATCTGAAGACGTGAGAGTTTTCTGCCCAGACAAAGGCATCTGCTGGAGAAGATTGGATCCTATTCAACTTATTTTTTTTTCTTCTCTTTCTCTCTTTTTCTTTTTCTTTAAATTGCTGGGGTAATTTATATAGTGGCTCTGAAAGTGGAGGAGGGATAGTGACAGGGAGGAGGAGAAGGAGGAAGAGGAGGAGGAGGGAAGAGAAGAAGAAAACAAAGAGGAGGAAGGTGAAGGAGCAAGAGTCGTTGCCGTCAATAATCAACTTTATTGCCTGGAATTGTGGGAAAAGCCATTGCACATTGCCCTTGCACACTCCCCATTACACAAGGGGGCAACATGCAGGGTTTTTTTATTATTGTTATGAGTTTATATATTGCATTTTATATATTGTATTTTTCTATATTTCTCTGTAATCCCGCCTCAATCCATAGGGAGAGGCAGGAAAATACAAATAAAAACTATTATTATTATTATTATTATTATTATTATTATTATTACCTAGCTGCTAGCAAAATGGTGGTGTGTCACAAGCATTGTCTAACTGTGTAAGTGCAAAGCTACCCTCCACAGACACTCTGCAGGACCTTGGCCAACATCCAGGCATCCCTAACCAATAGCTAATAATCCAGCCATCGTCTCTATGCAATTGAAAACCGCCTCTTTGGAGGCTGCGTTGTGGCGAAGGAGAGCGATTCTGCCTCCCTTATCATGCAGCTAGTGTTAAATCACTCTGAGGTTATCATCAGACAAATTATCTCAGGCACCTTTTCAGGCTCTATGATAAACATCCCTCTTTTCTCCTTTAGCCCATAATCATGATCAGGAACACTAAATCAGAAGCAGCCCAGCCCAGCCTCAATTTCTGATTCAATACAGGTAGGAAGATGGAACCGCTGCCAGTCTTTCTCTCATCAGCAATTCCTCAGGTCCACTTTCCTGTTTTTGGCAGAAGGCTGGACTTTGTCAGAAGGAACTAAGAAGGAAGGTGCCAATTACGGAGCAACGCAGGGCCTGTGCTGCATGGCATCTCCATTCCCTTTCTTTCTCCCCACTCCTCCTCTCTTTTTTTTGCAGTTGCTTCATGCACTCCATCTCTTCATGCACTCCACCTTATCAGTACAGATGTAATATTTGCAAAAAAGAGGAGTGCCTAATTCTAATTGCCTCCATGGTAGGAGGACTTGAGCCATGCATGTCGGGACTGGCCAACCACTCTGCTGGATGAACACAGAGCTTGGATAAGTTACTTACTCTCAGCATCATTTCAGGAATGACCTAGCTCTGCATGTAGAGGCATGTGGGGCATGTAGTTCACAAAGGATGGAGACATGCTGGATTCTGTATGGTTCTGTATGTGTCCGCTTTGTTTCCACCACTGTCAACTGAAGGCAGTCATTGTGTCATGTCAAAATAATGGCTTTGCATGCATTGCAAAACTTACACTTGCACAGGTCAGCAATGGGGTGCCAGCCATGTTATGCCTGTTTACATGGAAGTATGCGAAGATATAGCCATGTTAGTCTATAGAATCAGTGTGTAGAGAGGTCTTGGAGAGTAACTGAAAGAAAGAAGTTGGCAGCATGAGCTTTTGTAGACCTAAGTCTGCTTCCTGAGATTTGATGTAGACTTAAATCTACAAAAGCTCATGCTGCCAACTTCTTTCAGTTAGTGTCAAAAGTGCGACAAAATATCTCTACATATATACAAGTGAGTTTGCATGGACACTTATTTGGGAACCACCAAATTCCTAGAGCTTTCGTTGGTAGTTACTCCAGGTAAGGATGCAAGGAAACAGCTTGGGTTCGTGCATGTTTACTCAGAAGCAGGTCCCACTTTGCTCAGTGAGGCTTCCTCCCTTGCAAGTGTCTTTAGGATCACCGCTTTGACTGCACACTCTTTGTAGCTTTCCATATCTCTCTTTGCCCAGCATCTTCTGCCAGATCCACCAGACCTTGCAAAACGTTCCAGTTCCCCCCCCCCCAAGACAATGTATTTTGTTTTTCCAAAAAGACATGCACAACTATATGAATTGAGTTCTCCCTTTTCTGCTTTGCACAATGTATTCTGATCACACAACCTGAAGTTACAGTTTTTAGAAAAGAAAGACCCAGAAAGACAGGCCAAACACTCCTTTAGTGGTGTTGGCCAACCAGGGAGTGGAGCTGGATGTTGTTTGGGAGTGTGGCATCTGCCAGTTGGCATCCTTCCCTTTATCATCTCTCCGCTCGGCTCGCTTTACAAATCAGATGGGCATCCGACAGGCCTGGCCACGGTCTGAGCCAAGCCTTCGTCCGCCTCCGAAGCTGGCTGCATCCTCGGCGTTTCTGCCTAACACATCTCTCCTCCTTGTTCCTTTTGTGGGGTTTAATTAAATATCTGTTTGTCTCGAGTCAGACCCTGACAGCTATGAAACCTCCAATGATTTATCAATAAACACAATGAGATAATTGCTCAGACACTCACCTGACCTTTCCGCTGCTCACAGAGAAGGGAATACAGGCATGGCGCTCCTTTCTTCTTCTTTCTTCTTCTCTTTCTCTTTTCCCATTTCTGCTTTCTTGTGTTGCGATTGATACTTTCCCATTAAATATAAATAAAAAAGAGAGGCTTAGATATCACTGGACACTTTAACAGCCTTTAAAAGATAATCCTCTCCTACTCCGGACACTGGCAATGTCCAGCGGGAGCCAGAAAGATCAAGTTTTAATGACGGGGTGAGGATGAAAGAGAGGAAACCACAATGAAGTATCTCTTGACCAGCGTCCAGAGGTCCACCTTGGCCCCGCTGACCTTGGAACAGCTAGGACCAGTTGTGTTTGTTCAGTTTTTGGGAGGCTAGGTGCTTTCCTCACTCACAAGGCTTATGAGACCTGTTCTTCAAAGCTTTCCTTGCAAAGTTTATCCAAGGCCTTGACCACGGTCAGTGCAATGTCCACTTTTGCTGCCGAAGAGTGGGATCCAGGATCCGATGGCTGGTTAGAAGTCAAGCTTGACATTCAGAAGCTTCCCCCATCATGCCACCAAAGGTTCAGAATAGGGCAAATAACAACTTTTACAATAATAACACAACAAAAGAATGGGGTCAGGTGGTTAAGAGTTGCTTTACGGTTGAGTCTGCGCTGCGCTTGTTAATGTTCAAAGGGCTTGGAAAACATTATTTCCGCAGCCGTCGTGGAAGGTGGACTTCATTCGCTTGTGGTCTCCTCTTGAAGATGAAGGGACGAGGGTCTCCATAGCAGCTTCCCCAGAGCTTGGGAAAATTACTTTTCTGAATTACAACGTCCAGAGTCCTCCAACAACTCTTCATGCTGGCTGAAAGGTTTTGAAAACAATTTTTTAAAAGTAATCCCCCCCCCCCCATAGACACTTCTGGGCTTGCTGATGGCTTCCTAATTAATCCTTGGCAGGAACTTTCTGGTTCACTTCTCTACAAGACATGAGGGTCATTCAAACACTAGGATCCAGCCCAAAGATTAGTCCCAGCTAAAGTGGACCATTGAATCAATGGCAGGAAGGGGGTCATTTTCCAATTCCAAAGACCCTTCCTCTCTGAGTATACAGGTTTGGAAAGAATAGAAGCAAGACCAGCATTAAGGTCTGTGGGCTGTTAATCCCTTCCCCCGAACAAAGCCAAAATATCCCCAGCTTCACTTCCTGACAGTCCTAACTTACCAGAAACAATCTCATTTATTCCTCTGTCCTCTCACTCTCCCAGCTGCATTTAAAATGTCCCAGTTTCTCTCTCTCCACCTCCCCATGTTGTCCTCAGCTTTCTCCAATTGCTGCAAAATGAGTTCAAAGTCCAAAACTCATTTGCAATCAATGAAGCCATCAAGGAAGAGAGGAGGGGTTTTCCCTTCCCAGTCAGCTCAGGCAACAGCAAACTGCTGCAGCCTCTTCTAGGCTGCATCTGCATTGCAGAAATAATCCAGTTTGACACCACTTTAACTGCCATGGCTCTATGCTATGGAATTCTGAGAACTGTAGTTTGTTGTGGCACCAGAGCTCTCTGACAGAGAAGGTTAAACCTTTTGCAAAACTACCTTTCCCAGAATTCCATAGCATTGAGCCATAATAATATGGGTAGTGTTGGAAAACAATTTTATGTTTGTTTGCTAAATACTGTGAAATAGCATTACCTTCTCCTTTTTCCCTGCCATTCCCTTCTCCTTTTGGGTCATGTCTTTTTAGATTATAAGCTTGAGGGCAGGGAACTGTCTAATTAAAAAATTGGTAAGCAGCTCTGAGAGCCTTTGGGGCTGAAGAGTGGGGTATAAATACTCTAAATAAATGAATAAATAAATAAACGGCAGTTCAAGTGGTGTCAGACTGGCTTATTTCTGCCGTGCAGATGCAGCCCTGGCTTGTCTGTTCTTCCCCATAAATCCCTTTTGGTGTCTTGACCACAGTCTGGTTTCCATCTGAGAAATGCTGGAGGTTGCGCTTTGTTGCACTGGCCCTGTGCCTGCAATGCTAACTCCAGGTATCCCAAAATTCAAAATTTCTGCTGAGCAGACAGAGCCTTCCCTGTGTGGCATGTGCCAGCCACAGACCCATGGAAGAAGCCCACCGTAATGGCGTTATCCGTCTCGCTTCCCCCTGTTAATTGAGCTCTGCCCTATGCCTTTGCACAGAGGTGCTTTTGCCAATTAGCCCCATGCAAGCGACCGGGTGCTTTCCCATCCCTTATACCTGTATTCAAATAAATACCTGTGCAACATGATTGATCATGTCTGGGAAGGAGAATTTAAAAAGACAACTTGGAGAGAAACCCACTCCAGCGTCTCTCATCAGAACACGTTGCTTCCTTTTATACACACAAATTTCATCTGCGCTGTAGATGAAGCTGGGAAGATTGTAGATTTGATCAATTGTTGTTTATCATAAATACAAACAGAGTTTTAATGTGCAGCAGAGTATAAAAGGCTCACGAAGAAATGACACCATGTGAAGTTGGGATGCATTCAGGCCCAATGCCTTGCCTGTCTTTTGTTATCAGCGAAGGCTATCAACTTCAGTCATAATAGGCATCCTGAAAAGGCTTTTACAAAGTCAGAAACAACTTTTTTAAAAAAAGATATTTCTTTGCCAGCTGAGTTTCATTCAAATTGGGAGTTTTAACATCCCTGGCAGACTTTTGCAGGAAGATTAACTATTTGGATGGAGAAGACGGGATGCATTCGGGCCCTTAAACCATCCTCCCCCTTTTCTCAAAACAGACACGGAAGAGGACTTTAATGTCACATCAAGAAAAATACTATGATGTAGATCAAATCCTGGGGATCTGCGAGGGCTCATTAGAAACCACTTTTCGTGGTAGTCTCAGCACAGAACCTCCGGTCTTTTAAGATTTCCTTTTGTGCAACTCAGACCAGTCAGAGGACCGTCATCCTTTAGACTTACTCCTGGGTCTGTGGCGATATTGGAGACCTTCGGACAATCAACTCAAGGTTTACTACAGCCAAGTACAACCATCGAACCATGTCCGAAGCCACCAGGGATAGGAGTCTTTTAATGAATCCTCTCCTTTCTCCTCCTCCGCTTTCTCTATTAATATTTCCCTCCCATCTGATAATGTGCCACAGTTAATTGTTTTTGGGTTTATAACATAATGAAAAAAAGGTCTTTGCTGCTCCAGGCACCTTTTAATTATCCAACAGAACAAGTAAAATCACTTTATGTGTGTGTGTGTGTATATATATATATATATATATATATATATATATATATCTTCATCTCTCCACTTCCTTACATGGTAATTAATGGGAAAGTCTGGTCTCTTTCCTCATAGATGACCATGGCAATTGACAAAGCCAAGCCTTCCAGAGCCTCCTTCCCTCACAGCCTCATTGTGCAAGAGCTGAGCGTCACATTGATGCATTTCTACCAAATAAAAGATGGGAAAGGGGTCCTTTAGGGAAATATGATGACAGTGGCAGCAAAGGGATAACCAACAAAGGAGTACAATCTGGAGAAGCCTAGGGTGCATCTACCTTGTGGAAATAGTGCAACTATAATGCAGCTGCTTGTTTTTGTTGCTCTTTTACTTTGGAAAGCGCCATGTAGACTGGCTGTTGTTGTTGTTGTGTGCCGTCAAGTCATTTCCAACTCAAGGCAACCCTAAGGTGAGCCCATCATAGGGTTTTCCTGGCAAGATTTGCTGTCTTTGCCTTCCTCTGGGGCTGAGAGATTGTGGCTTACCCAAGACCATCCAGTGGGTTTCTGTGGCTGAGTGTGGATTTGAACCCTGGTCTCACAAGCCCTAGTCCAACACTAAAATCACTATGCCATATTGGATCTGTAGACTGATGGGATTATATAAATAAATAATATGGAATAGAATAATTTGTTGGGTTCAGGGACAAAATCCTGTCGCGTGTGAAAATCCCCCTACCAAAGGAGTTGAATATTTTGGTCTGATGCTGAGCAATTGTGTTCATATCATATTGTGTTCATATCGAGGTTGCAGAAGTAGTGTTGCACAGAGAGCACCGTTGCACAAGCCTCTTGGCTG
Organism: Phrynosoma blainvillii; assembly: GCA_026167975.1. Taxonomy (NCBI): domain Eukaryota; kingdom Metazoa; phylum Chordata; class Lepidosauria; order Squamata; family Phrynosomatidae; genus Phrynosoma; species Phrynosoma blainvillii. The sequence continues at coordinate 34,142,787 of JANUYF010000006.1, forward strand.
TGCATTCAGTTGCACATCTCCCTGCCTTGGTTCACTTGTGCAACTTTGCCTTCCAATGGAAGGGTTGCATAGCAAAACCAGTGCATTAAAATACAGGTGGAGATTTATGTTATGCTGACTCTGATGTAGGATCTTGGCAGAGAGGTTGACCTTTGGCCAACAATAACTTGCATACGCTTTCTTTAGATCATAAGCTTCTGGGGGAAAGCTAAAATTAAATAATAATAATAATAACCAGCACAAGAATTAGAAAGATCACCAGCACTGCCAGCACCGCTATCATCCCTTCTAATGTTTCTGCTGTTGCTATTCCTTCTGCCTTGATACCCATTAGTACATAACTTGATCACGACAAAGCACCAACCCAAGAGCGAGGTTTCTTTATCTTCCACCGTGGCCAAATCAATAATTAAGTGTATTCTAAGTAGTTGGATTTTGCTTGAAAATTTCCATTTGGCTTGTGCATTAGTCCAGAATGAAATATTTAGAGGACAGGAGAGGAGCACATCTCTGCTTGGCTGTTTCAATTTTTGTGCTAATAATTAGAGGCTGCAGCGCATCTCGGGCCTTAGTTAAGCCTCTCTCGTTCCTCCTCTTTCCCCCCTTTTCCATCCCCACAGCCCTTTTCCGCTGGGAAGCAAGAGATCGGATCCCCCTTTTGCAGAAATAATAAAGTCAGGCATGTCTAACAAATTGCCCAGCCTGTGCTTTTGAGTTGCAGAGGTTCAAAGAGATTTTCCCAGAAGGCTTTGTGGGGAAGAGGAAGAATTCTAGCCCAACTTCTGCATGTCTCTTTTATTTGTTTGAACCCAAAGCTTTCCAAAGTGTACCTACCAAGAGTAGAGTTACACACAGATGCACACACGTCAATGGGGCCAGGATGGATCTTTAGGCAGGGAAGGTCTACTTGCAAGGGGGAATCGGGGCTCAGCCTGCCAATGGCAGAGTTCATTCATTCATTCATTCATTCATCTATACCCTCCTTTCACCTCGTCCTGGGACTCAAGGCCATTTCCTGGAATATTGTGTCCAGTTCTGGGCAATACAATCCCAAAACGATGTGGACAAGCTGGAGTGTGTCCAGAGGAGGGTGACCAAAAGGGTGGACAGTCTGGAAACCACCAAGCCCTCTGAGGAGAGACTTAGGGAGATGCTGGGTATGTTTAGCCTGGAGAAGAGGAGGTTAAGAGGTGATATGATAGCCCTGTTTAAATATTTAAAGAAATGTCATATTGAGGATAGAGGAAACTTGTTTTCTGCTGCTCCAGAGAATAGGACCCAAAGGAGCAATGGAAGCAAGCTACAGGAAAGGAGATTCCAGCTCAACATTAGGAGGAACTTCCTGACAGTAAAGGCTGTTTGACGGTGGAAGACGTTCCCTCGGAGGGTGATGGAGTCTCCTTCTTTGGAGGTCTTTAAACAGAGGCTGGATGGCCATCTGTAGGGTGTGCTTTGATTGAGAATTCCTGCATGGCAGAATGCGGTTGGACTGGATCACCCTTGTCATCTCTTCCAACTCTATGGAAATTATTGCATAAGGATATAAACCACCTTATCTGAGCTGGTTTAAAATTAGAAACGGGCAGGATCCTGATATTATCAGATACATTTAGCCACCAAAATCGCTGCTCAGGTGCAGCCGGGCAGCCCTTTTTTCAAGCCAGAAAACTCCCGGCTTCGAAAAGAAGCACAAGGAGCACCCCTTTGAGCAGCGATGGACCCGGACTGCACCCGGGCGGCAATTTCCATGGCTAAATGCATCTAAAAATATCAGGATGCCACCCACTTCTAATTTTAAGCCATCTCAGGTAAGCTGGTTTATATTCTTATGTAATACTGTCCTATGTTCTATGAAAAATTTTAAAAACAGCCGAACAGAGAAAAGCACCTACACAGACCTGAGTGACAGCATAAGAAAAGTTTGTGTTGCAATGCAATGCAATGCAATCAAGCACAGTTGTGTGCAGAACTGAAACTATTTAAACCATATATATATATATATATATATATAGTCAACTATATATATATTCAACAAAAGTAGCAAAAGAGAGACTGGGAGGCTGTTCCTAAAAACCCATTGGGCTGGAAAAGTTTTCCGTTGTTTGCCTTTTTGGCTGTCCAGGGTATCCTCAACACTCTTCTCCAGCACCACATGCGTTGGTTTTCTTTTCATCTACTTTCTTCACTGTCCAGCTCTTGCATTCGTACATAGTGATGGGGAATACAAGATTTGGACTTAATGGTCAAGCAAAGTGCCAGCATCCCAGGGACTGACCAAGAGGACTGAGGCCATCAGCTTGTGGCACCAAAATGGCTTTGCATTGCATGCCAGCAGTTACTGTACTTTGGGCGGCAGCTTCTCATGCCTGTGGTTCAAGCAGTGAAACAGGAGGAAGAAGATGCCCATATTGCCTCTGGACCCCAGGACTTTCTATATTTCCTCTTTAGTGCTTCTCTCTGAAGCTGTACTCTCTTTTTTGCACAGCTGGGATTTCTGATCTCCAGTAGATTTACATGGGTGTCAGGAGACATTTTCTGCTGATAATATTGATCTGGCCCTACTGCCCACCACAAGCCGCTTAGTCACAACATCGGTTCCACAAAGATGTGATTAAAATAATAATAAATTGAATAAAACCCACCGACGACCATTCGTTTCAGGTGTGAAACAGCATTAAGATAACTAATTATTTGCACAGCTTGGTGCTGCGTGTGCGGCTGTTTTTCAGATAAATATTTTGGGCATGTTTGAACTTGGAAATTAAGAAGAAGAAGAAGAAAGTTGAGCGATGCGGCTTCCAAATTTTGCTCTGCTATTTACATCTCAGAGCAGCCAGGTTTGTTGAGCTGGAGAAGATGGAGGTTGGTGGAAGGAAGAGAGGAAGGAGTTCATGGATGGCCATCGCTGGGATATCCTTGAACCTGCGGCTGGACTTTGGTATGGATACCACCGGAAGACGAAAACAAAATGAAGCTTTTCCATAAAGTGTTCTTAGCATCTACAGTCTTCAACAGAGGCTCTGTTATGGGTCCCATCACAATGGGAAGCTTGGTTGGTTCAAAACACAAGATGGGGCCTTCTCTTATCTATGGAAGTCCCTTCGAAGAGAGATATGGCTGGCTCCATCCCTTCTTAATTTATGGCAGACAGTGAAGACTTTGACATTTCACTTGGCCTTTGGTTCTTAACATTAGGAGTGGCTGCTCTGGCTGTTTTCGGTGGGTTTTATGAATTGTCTTTGGTATTAGAACTTTGTTGTTGTTGTTGTTGTTGTTGTTGTTGTGTGCTTCCAAGTCATTTCCGACCTATGGCGACCCTAAGGCATTCGCCTATCATGGGGTTTTCTTGGCAAGTTTCTTCAGAGAGGGTTTGCTATTGTCACCCTCTAAGGCTGAGAGAGTGTGACTTGCCCAAGGTCACCCAGTGGGTTTCATGGCCAAGCCAGGATTCGAACCCTGGACTCCCAGTGTCCTCATCCAACTACACCATTCTGGCTCTCATTAGAATTCAGGGTTGCCATAAGTTGGAAACAACTGAAGGCACGCATCAAGAACAACAACTCTTCCGGCAGGCCTATCCAGATGGTTTTTAAATTGTGAACTTTAAATGTGGATTGTTTTTAATATGTATGTGTCTTATTTGTCCTTTTAAACATATGTGTGTTTTTAACAGATTTTGTGCATTTGTTAATCTGTTGTTGTGCCTCGCCTCAGTCCATGGGGAGAGGCAGGTAAGAAACAACAACAACCTCAGCAACTTATTAAACATCAGCCACAATTGCTCTGAGCATACCTTTCAATACAAACAACAACACATTAGGATAAGAAAGGATGGTGTAGTGGCTGGAGACCTGAGACACACAGCCAGGCCTGGAAATGTGGGACCCCTATCTTTTTGGAAGGCAACATCCTTTGCTTTGGGGGTGTGAAGGGTTAGGAAACTATTCAAGGTAGGACTGGAACAGCTGCAGCAAAGTTTGGAACGGCTGCAGAAAACTTTGCTTGCAACAGCTCTGGGCTTCTGTGCATGCACACTGCTTGGCACATCCAGGACTCTGCAGCAAACCTCCGTCCAGGCGTCCAGTTTGCCAGGGAAATTCCTCCAAGGCAGCCACGAAGATGAGCAAGCTTGGCAGAGGCGGCCCAGGATCCTGGTTCATTAATAAATCCGGCTGGCAAGCGGTCATTCCTTCGGCCTGTTCGGTCACCAATTTGTGAGCATCCTTCTCCCATTGTTAGCTCGGCAGCTGTACCCCTGCATCTGCGCTGAGTGAAAGCTAATTATAATAATTAACAGAGAACTCGTGAACTTGTCAAACTGGTAATTATAAACCACAGGGACTTTTATCATTAATAGACACTGCTCAGGAGTAAAATAATGAAGTCGAAGCAACACGCAAAGCCCACTTTTGATCAAAAACAGCACTGGAGATGATTGCCAGCTCTGGCCATTTGTCATCTTTGGAGGGGGTCTGATGCCTCCCCTGTCTAGATCCTGAAGAGGCCAGATAAACAAGGCTCTAAATTTGCAGTGTTTTGCATCCTGCTTTGCATAGCCAAAAAACTGAGCTGTTTGGGAAATTAGAAGGATGAGCCCCCGCTGGCCAGGGCAGCTGCCAGAGCTGATGATGTTCAAGGTAAATCTGAATTTGCTGTGGATTTGACTCCCTCTTCATATTCTGGATGCTGGACCAGACTAGCTGAGCAACTGTGGCAGGGAGAATCCATACCTCTAAAAGAGGCAGGTCACACTCTCTCTGCGTCAGAGGAAGGCCATGGTGGCAAACATCTTCTGAACAAACATGGGCAAGAAAACCCCAGGATAGGTTCCCCTGAGGACCGCTGTAAGTCAGAAACAACTTGGTGGCACACAACAACAACAAGAAGAACATCAACAGCAAAAACAATATACAGTCAGCTCTCCACATTTGTGGCTTTGACTTTTGTGGATTTAATTATTCACGGATTTGATTAATATGTTATCTCAAGGATAACATCTCTAGATCTTCCAGTGTGACTCTGTGGTCACTGTCCACCAAAGTTTGGTGAAGGTCCTAAGATTCCTAGAGAGAACTCTTCTGTAGGCATTTGCAGGTCTTCCAGCGCAATTCGATGGTCAACTTCTGGTGGATATTGACCATAGAGTTGCACTGAAGAATCCAGAGATTCCTAGAAAGATGTTCTCTCAGGTTAAAAAAAATGTGCTTATTATATTTGCAGTTTTCCCATGGCAGTCCTGTACCCCTAACCCCAGCTTTACATCAGTATCCAACACTTTGCATCAGTGGTTCCCAAACTTTGGCCCTCCAGGTGTTTTGGACTTCAGTTCCCAGAAGCCCCAGCCAGCTTGGCCAACAGTCAAGAATTCTGGGAACTGAAGTCCAGAACATCTGGAGAACCAAAGTTTGGGAACCACTGACTCTACAGCAAGGAAGACCAAACTGAGCCATGGAGACTGGGACCATCTCCCCTCCATCTACCCCATAGTGCTTTATCCCACACTTTACACCAATGATTCCCAAACTTCGGTTCTCCAGGTGTTTTGGACTTTAGTTTCCAGAAGCCCCAGACAGCTTGGCCAACAATTAGGAATTCTGGGAGCTGAAGTCCAAAAATATCTAGAGGACCAAAGTTAAGGGACCACTGCTTTACATCATCACTTGTGTAAAGGGCTCATTGTATGGGCATGCAAGAGTTGCTAAGCCTAACAGTAGCAAATCAAAGAAGGTGCAACTGTGGACGTCCGGCGTATGGGAGCTGCCTGGACCCCTAAGAGCCACAAAGGTTAGTTCCTTCCAATGCATGTTCCTTAAGGGAATGACCGGCTTTGGCACAGCTCATTCCAAAGAGAAGTCACTCTCCTTCCTTTCTTTTAAAGCTCATCCATCAGCTTACACTGAGTTATTCTCCAAGTTTTCCCCTGCTCCTATTGTAAGCGTTCTCTCCTGGATGGTAAACAACAAATGGTTCTTTTCACCCAGGAGATAAGATTGTTCATCTTCCAAAGTCACCGCCGTGCCTATGCGAGGCCCAGAATTGTTTGAATAATGAGTCTCCGGTAGAACGTATGTTTCTTTTTGTGTGTCCTTCTGGTAACAAAGATCTGAGATCCCCAAAGGCAGCAGCCGCTTCACCTACCGAGGAAGCACAGGGGCTTTTTCTGAAGGGCACAAGTTACAGCAGAAGGGATCTTTTCCTTCCTAGTCTTCTGCCAGGCATTGGGACCGAACAATGAGCACTTTTGTGCCCAAATCCCCACACGAAATGCAAGGAAAACCTAGCTGGCCGCAGTCCTTTCTCCACTCCAGCAACGTGAGCGGATACATTTGGATGGATTAAGTATAGATTCACAGGTGTGTTTGTTTTTTAATAAAAAGGAAAGGAAATGTGAATCCTCAAAGTTATTGTTACTCTGGGCTTGGGTTCCAGTTCCATTAATGGAGGGAGGACAGTTGCAGTTTAAAAGGCAGCTGGTCCACATAAAAGCAAGCATCCCATAACCTCCAACTCTGCCAGTTTGGTAATAGCAGTCCTGATTCATTTTCCGCCACCCCATCTTTTCAGCTACTTTTAAAATGTCCCAGTTTCTCTCTTCTCCTTCTCCTACAGTCCCGCCTTGTGCTCAGCTTATTTCAATTCCTGCAAACTGAACGCCAAGTACAAAAGTAGTTTGCACTCAATTAGCAGCAGAGAAGAAGAGAGGACAGAATCATGCCCTTGGCAGGGAGTCCCATGGTTGGAGAGCTACTACAGAGAAAACTCTCTCACATGTGCACAAGTCACTCTTATCCTTATCATTTATTTACATCAGTGACTCCAAACTCTGGCCTTCCAGCTGTTTTGGACTTCAGTTCCCAGAATCCCAGACCATTTTATATAGTCCAATCAGTTTACGGAGCCAGTGTGGCATAGTGCTTTGAGTGTTGGACTAGAACTGGGAGACCAAGGTCCAAATCCATACTGAGCCATGTAAACTCATGGGGTGACCTTTGGCAAGTCACACTCTCTCAGCCTCAGAGGAAGACAAAGACAAAACCCCTCTGAACAGAGCTTGTCAAGAAAAGCCATGATAGCTTTGCCCTAGGGTCTTGACTTGAAGGCATATGATGACAATCAAAGCTACACCACTGACTGGGACATTATTGGACTACAGCAGTGATTCCCAAACTTTGACCCTCCAGATGTTTTGGACTTCAGTTCCCAGAATTCCTGACAGTCAGTCAAGTTGGCTGGGGCTTCTGGGAGTTGAAGTCCAAAACACTTGGAGGACCAAAGTTTGGGAACCACTGGTTTACAGCAAGGAAGACCAAATTGCTGCACGGAGACTGAGACCATCTACACTCTACATCAGTGATTCCCAAATTTTGGTCCTCCAGGCATTTTGGATTTCACTTCCCGGAAGCCCCAGCCATGCCTGGCCAACAATAAGGTATTCTGGGAGTTGAAGTCCAAAACATCTGGAGGATCAAAGTTTGGGAAGCACTGGTCTACATCAAGGAAGAACAATTTGAGGCATGGAGACTGGGACCACCTCCCCTCCATCTTTCCCATAGTGGTTTATCCTACACTACATCAGTGATTCCCAAATTTTGGTCCTCCAGGTGTTCTGGAATTCGGTTCCCAGAAGCCCCTGGCAGCTTGGCTAACAGTCAGGAATTCTGGGAGCTGAAGTCTAAAATATCTGGTGGACCAAAGTTTGGAAACCATTGATTTGCATCATCGCTTGTGCAAAGCATGGAGGTATGCTTGCTTTCATGATGTATCAGGATCCACTGGAGATCTTGCTCACCTGTTGGATGCTTGCTGTCAAGAGGGACCAATTCTGATTTTGGAACCTGTTGAGATTTGGGGAGAGAAGAATGATGCCCTTTGACCTTCCAGAAGTACCAACCAAAGCAATGGGCTGAACTGTTGGAGTATTTAAAATACATGAAAGGGGTGCGGGCTTTGAAGTGGGAAACTCTCTCTGTTTAATCAGAAAGAAACAACTTTTCAAAAGGAGAGTGGGTTGGGAGAGGTTTTCTTTCCTATTATTATTATTATTATTGTTGTTATTTCTTTTGCCTTCCCTTTTTGGTCTTTACCTTCAGCAGGCTGGTTCCTCCTGTGGATACTAGCATGAATAAAACATCCATCTCCCAATTAAATCTTGATTTAATTTCTCTTCTTTGTAAAACTGATGGACTTGAGTGGTTCCACAAAAGGCGAGGAACATTAGTATTCTTTTGTGTTGCAAAATCCCTTTGGAGGGACTGGGGACTCTGCATAATCACTTGGTAATCTACTTCCCCCCCTCCCAACTTTTCTGATGATTTAGAGGATTAGGCAAAAGGGACCCAGAAGGCTTTCCCTGGAGACAGAGTGGACCTTGGCCACTAGACCAGGACCTATGATGGCCCTGAGCCCTTAGAGAGAAGAAGGGATCCCCAAAAGAGGGAGCAGAGGAAAGAGAGAACAGCAGCTCAGAACTGTCAAATTTCTCTCTTTAGGGTGCAGTGGTTTGAGTGTTGGACTATGACTCTGAGAGCCAGCATGGCCTACTGGCTTGAGCTTTGGACTATGGGCTCTGGAGACCACAGTTCGAATCCTGGCTTGGCCATGAAATCCTACTGGGTGACCTTGGGCAAGTCATACACTCCATCTCAGAGGAAGGCAATAGCAAACCCCCTCTGATGAAACTTGCCAAGAAACCCCTGTGGTAGGGTAGCCATAGGTCAGAAATGACTTGAAGGCACACAACATACACACAATGACTTTGTAGACCAGAGTCCGAATCCCTATTTAGCCATGGAAACCCACTGGGTGACCTTGGGCAAGTCACCCTCTCTCAGCCTCAAAGGAAGGCAATGGCAAATCTGAACAAATCTTGCCAAGAAAACCCCATAATAGGTTTGCCTTAGGGTCCGCCATAAGATGGAAACACCTTGAAGGCACACAACCTTGATTTGGCCCATACTGGTCTGCTTTAGGGGGAAACCAGCTGGTGTCCAGCAGAATTTTGCACAGATTCTGTCATCAGCTGTTCAGTCACTTCTTGTTGGAAAAAGTCCCTGAACCTAAAAAAGACCCCAACAGTGCCAAAACTGTGCTGAAATTGCAACGATGTCCTTTGGGGGGCATTCTGGGGAGCATTCTGAGCCAAAAAACATGTTTCCCCCATATATATATATATATATATAGAGAGAGAGAGAGAGAGAGAGAGAGAGCACTTTCTCCACCCCTAATTTACACAGTCTTTTCTCTAGTTTTGTTATGACATCTCCATAATCTGTGTCAATATTTGATAGATACAGGAGGTGAGCAATTATGACATTAGCTGGTTCTCCTAAAGCAGACCAGTATGGGTCAAATCGATATGAAATCAACACACACAAGCACTCTCTCACACACACACATTTTTTTGCATGAATGCAGACATGCACACACCCAACTGCTTTGCAACACCTGCAAGGTCAGAGACTTATTTGCATGCTACTTTGGGGGATCTTATTCAATCTGGGCTGCTATTCTGTATCTCAGCTGTCAGGGCTTCCAAAAGCAGTTTACTAGATTTCAAGTTTGCTTGAACTAACTATTTGGTGTTTGCTTGATTTCTCCCCCCCCCCCCCCCCACTCCTCTTTAAAGCAAAGTTACTTGTTTAATGCCTCATTAAAACTGTTGCAAGCCAGCAAGCTAAGCAGAAGACATCCTGATTGCCTTTTTCCCACCAAAGCACAATAAAATAATGAAGACTTATCCATCATAATGCTCCGACTTAACTGTTTGTGGCAAAATAGAAGGTTTTAAGGGTGGTAGGTGCTCTGTATATTTTTGGTCACCTACTCTTTTGCAACATCTAAATATCCTAAAGGCACTGGAACCCATCTGATCTTGCAAGCTAAACAAGTTGAGCCCTGGCTAGTACTTGGATGGGAGATCATCAAAACCTCCTCTGAATCTTCCTTGCCTAAGAAAACCCTATTAAATTCATAGAGTTGCTGTAAGTCAACAGGTGACTTGAAGATACATATATATATAGACACACAAGTAACCAAATCTGGTCTGATCTTGCAAGCTAAGCAGGGTTAGCTTGGATAGGAGACCATCAATTAATATGCCAGGTGCTGTAGGCTCTGTTTCAGAGGAGGAAACTAGGAAAACTACCTCTGAGTCTTCCTTGCTTAAGAAAACCCTATAAAATTCATGGGGTAGCCATATGTTGGCAGGTGACTTGAAAAGAGAGAGAGAGAGAGAGAGAAGTGAGAGCACCAGGTCTTGTCTCAAAGCCAAGGAGCAGGGTCATCGCTACTGAGATGGGAGACAACCTTGGGAATTGCTCTACTTTAGTTGGAGTAACCAACAGGATTCCAATTGTCAGAATACTGTTAGTTAATCCTAACTAAATACACCAATTGTGCATTCGGGTGATGGGTAGTGATTTAATCCCAACCAAAGTAGACAAGCTGTGCATTCTTGGGTGTTAGGTACTGATTTGTCATTGCTTTCAAGGCATCCTTTGATTCACCAGGATTGCAACAACAACTATCACTCATGTCCCATTGTACAAGGGACAATAGTCAGGAACACTGGCAGATCCATAATCAGTAGCACAACGTCACTACTTAGCAGAAGGCTGGTTCAGCATAACCACTGTGTAACTACACAAGTATAGATTTATGTTATGAAAGCATGGTGTAGGATCATGTCCAGCAAATGGCCAATAAATTAGGCTCAAATGTCTTTTCCCCTTTTACCTCAACTTGCTGCCATCTCTTTCCCCAGATTCTCCCATACATAAATAACCCTTGGCTTGTTCCCTCACTGTTTCCTCCTCCCCAGCCCCTCTGCCACAAAAAGGGACTGGCTGATTTACAATCTGAAGTGATTGATAAGCATTTCTTGTGCCTGATTTATAAGAGGTAGCTGATGATTTAAGACAGAAAGGTTTAGGTGTGTGATTTGCTTTTGATGAATGGCATTTGCTGTTATAAATGCAGAGCCTTGTAAATGCCCAATTTTGAGGTTAACTGCCATGTGACAGTCCTGGGAATGGGAGTGGGAGCTTTTGGGGGGGAGTGTTAGACCATTCCAAATCATTAAAGCTGTTTTGGGAACAGAAATACAAGATCAAAAAAGTCAGAATTTATCCATAAAGGGAGCCAATTGTCAATGATAAGTAAGAAATTCTATGTTTAATTTCCTTAAATCATCAGAGATCAGTACAACAATATAAAGGAAGAGGAGAAGGAGGAGGAGGAGGAGGAGGAGATGATGATGATGATGACCACCACCACCATCATCAGCAGCAGCATTGTCGTTGTCAACAGCAGCATCAACATCATCAACACCATCATCATCAAAGATCTAAACAAGACATTCCATGTAGATGAAAGGAACCTCTCAAGGTTTTTTGCTTCTTTATCAGTCAAGACATAATGGCTGGAATTCATTATTGTAGTTACAGATGACTTGAAGGCACACAACAAGAATGCAGTGCATATCCTAGAGTTGCACATCTGTAACTGATTTGTATTCATGATCATGACATTATTGTCATAGTTGTATAAGTCTCCCAATCCTGCTCTATCAGGCAGCAGCTGCTGCAAGCAACTCAGGTCTATTTTTCTATAATTCAGGGCACAGGAGACTGATGTTTTCCACCCCTGTCTTGCCAGCGATCTTCAGTGTGAGGAGCAATTGCAAAAGGGATCATGCTTCACCAGGCCAGAGATTTATGGAGGGATGGAGTAGAAACATACATATGGTGCACCCCAGTTGAGAGAAGATTTCTTTCATCAGTGGTTCCCAACCTTTGTCTTCCATTTGTTTTGAACGTCATCTCTCAGAAGGCCCAGCCAACTTGGCCAACTGTCAGGAATTATGGGTGTTGAAGTCCAAGTCATCTGGAAGACCAAAGGTTGGGAACCATCAATCTGGGTGGAATGTAGATGAAACTCTACACGGAACCCACTTCATGACCACTTTTGAGCATTTTCAAGTATTATTTCTGTCCCTAGTTCTTGGTCTTTTTAACTGTTCCATCAGGGGGAAAGCAACTAGCAAAGTGCCTGGGAAAGGTGATAAGGGGTTGGTGCTAGGATGGTAGTAATCATAAAGGGGGGCCCTTCCAGGTACTTTTAGAAGAAAAACAACCTGGCAAGTAAAGGCAAAGAAGACGTCAATGACAAGTGAAGACAGCAGACAGCAGTTAGATCTTGGAAAAGTCACTGACTGGCATTGGCAGGAGGGAATTTTCTTGTACATTTGTACAGGGTTAGATACTTGAACCAGAAAGAAGCATCTCAGAGATTGAGCAGTTGATCTGAGAGGACACTTGCAGGAAGAAAAGATTGACCATAGTTGAAGAGTTAACACAAAACACATACAAACACAGCAAAAGCAAGGAAAGGGGCAGTAGACCCCCATGGAACCTTCCTCAGGGGGCCAGTTTGGCCAATGCAAATTATACTTAATAATGAAGGGGATGTGGGGTGAAATATCCCCATCCTGAGCCATTAGAGTACAATAGAGCTGATGCAGGTCCCCAAGAGGCTATTTCCACTCTTTATTCAGCAGTTTTAAGAGTAATGTGTCCCTTGGGGAGGCAAGAGGATGATCCTCAGAGCCAAATGGAAAGGGGCACCAATCCTTTCTGTTTAGCCAAGGTGGAAGTGGAGGAGACTTCATTTTACAGAGGAAGCAAAGTGGGCTGATGCCCCCAAAAGCTCCTACTGAAATAAACTAGTTAGATTCAAAGGTGCTACAAGACCATTTCTCACTATTTTCCTTTCCTTTGTACATTTATTAGTTAATGCATTTCCTTCTAAACACATGAGTTGTTATTATTATTATTATTATTATTATTATTATTATTTAACTAGATGCAGCCATTGCTATTTTGTTTATTAGAGGCTGCCAAGATCAGTGAAAGACCACACTTGTCTCAAATATACACAGCACTTATGTCTTGAATGCACAGGCCAAATGCAACTATGCAAATAAATCCAAACAAATTTTTAAATAAAAAGAGTTCCCAGACCTTGCTTCTTCCAGACACATGCACATAGTGCCAGGGTGATAGCTAACAGGAGATGCAAACAAAGTGATAAAAGGAGGAGGATTATGTCAAGTGAGGTTGCCAGCTGAAATAAGGGACCAGGTGCTGCATGCATACGAAGCAACACCGGCTGAAATTCCATCTTCTACCCAGCATTTTGGAGCCCTGTCCCTTATTCCAGCCCAAATTTCATGCTTGCTAAAGACACCAACATGGTGTAGCGGTTTGAACATTGGACTACGACTCGGGAAATTGGGATTTGATTCCCAACCCAACCTAAAAGTCCATTGGGGGACCTTGGATGAATCACTATTTGAGTCATCAGATAGTGTTTTGATTCTGTGTTCCTGCATGGCAGAAAAGAGTTGGATTGGATGGCCTTTGTGGTCTTTTCCAACTCTATGATTCTATGCCCCCCCAAAAAAAACCCAGTGATAGATTTGCTTTAACTCTCCTCTCTATGCTTGCGTGGAGTTATTCCTGGCTCCATCCTATGGAATCCTGGGATTTGTAAAAAAATTATGGCACCAGAGCTCTCTGACAGAGAAGACTATCTCACAAAACTGCAAATTCCAAAGCATTGAGCCATGGCAGTTAAAGTGGTGTCAAACTGCATTAATTCTGCAATGCAGATGCATCTTCCCTCTGTCTCTCTCTGTGAAACCTGCCTTACCACATCCTTTCCTGCCTATCACTCTGTCTACCTTTCCATCATTCATTTTCCTTCATCTGTGCTTCTGTTTATCCCCCCACCGTTTCTTTTCTCAGGTTTCCCGGTCAACCCTTGGTTCCTCATTAACCCTCTGCAAATGGTGAGACCTTCTGTCATAATTGTTTTGTTTTTCTCCTCCAGGCTGCTTTTTATAAGGCCCAGGTTCGCTCAGAGGATGCGACCAGGAACAGACCTCCCTGGGGGAATTTCTGTCTCTCTGAAAATGTCCCTTGGAGTCATTTAGGAAGGCTTGGAGAAGGAAGGCCCGTGTTTTCAGACAAGAGGGATCTAAATATTTATAAGCGGCTTTTGGAGAGCGCCTGACCCCCTTGAACCTCTTCTGATGAGCTGCCACTAGAAATAGCGCAAAAAACAGGCAGGGTTCGGCTACTATTACCTGCAGAGCCCCGCGATGGAGATAGGGATGAGCGCCGTGGAATTTAAACAAGAAGGGACCTCTGCAATTGGGATGCTGGCTGCAACTTGGCACGGCTTGAGACGAAGGAGGGAAGCATCACGCCAGCAAAGCTAAGTGTAGATTCAATTAGAAATTTCACTGAAATTTCAAATTACTGCCCCCTCTGTGTTTTTTTTCCTTTTTAAGCGACAGAATTACGTCGCATTACAGAGAAAGTGACAGGTAATTTGGGACACTAAAGATTTCTTGGACTCTCTAGTTAATGGGGAGTTTAGCACCAATTCTGCTGTAATTTGCACTTCTGAGAAACGGTGTTATTATAAAGTCAGAAATCTCTGACACTTTTCAACTCCAGGATCTGCCAGGCTTAAGATGACCAGGAATTGAGAAGGCCCAAGTTCAGAGGTCAACAATTTCAATATCTGAGGCTGTGCGGCTTCCAAGAGCTGGCATTCCAATTGAAGACTTGAAAATTGGAGGTGACATTCAGAAGTCTCTGAAAATTATAACCCTGACTCCCTCCTTGAAAAGCTTATCTGAATCCAAGCACATCCTTTGATGAGGTTATTGAAAAAGCATTCTGTTCGCGGGACTTGAAAGACAGCAAGGGATGCAAAAACCCACTCCGCTTCTACCTGGGAAAGGAAAGCACAGGGATCGGAGGCAACAAGCCAAGGGCAGCCATGAAGGAGTAGGAATTATGCTGCCGGACCTCTTGCCCTGTTTTATTCATGGGTCTCCTTGCACCTTCTCACTCCGTGTCTGACCATATGTTGGTTGTGGAGTCCAGACCACAAAAGCCATATTCAGGTCCTCAGGTCTGTAGCACAATAGGGAATGAATTCTGCACCAGTCCCATTAAACGCTGGAGATTCTGGGCTGGAACCTGGGGAAAGGTAGATCATGAAACCTGACTTCATTAACTACCAAAAATGCATCTGAGGAGGCATTTTAGTCACATTCCTCTGGACATGCTCCATCTTCTTGACATCCTTTTTGAATCGTGTAGACCAGAACTGGACACAGGATTATTCCAGGTGGTGCCTGACCAAACAGAATAGAGTGGGACTATTACTTCCCTTTAGATACTATACTTCTATTGATGCAGCCTAAAACCGCATTGGCCTTTTTACCTGCTGCTTAACACTGTTGACTCATGTTCAACTTGTGGTCTACTAGGACTCCTAGATCCCTTTCACACATAGGCTTCGGGAGTGCTGAGTTCACTGATAAGTGGTATAGAAATGTAAATGCTATTGCTATTGTTATGTGCACATAAATGTGGTTCAGTTTAACATAGCATGCCATTAAACAGCAAAGTCAACTAGTGAGTAGGGAAAACAGGGTTGGTGAGAAATAAAAGGGAGTGTGCCCTGGAGATCTGTAAAGTTTGTAGGAATATTTTAGGAACATCGAAGGTGAAGTAATTAGGTTGGGGAATAAAAGTGAGCTCAGTGCCCAGTAAACTGAAAAGCTGAGTAGAAACAAGGAGATAATGTGGGATATTCCAGAATAGGGAAGGGCATTGTGTGCATGTGTGTGTAGGCAAATCACCCATGTGCAAATTTTGCACGGAATAAGTCCCCAGTGACAGCATTTTCTGCAGAAGAAATAATATTTATGCTCAGAAAAGTTATTTTCTGCATAGAAAATGTTGTTTCCTCTACAAAACAACCACGTGTGAATTGTTTACCAAATGAGACCCAAACTGCAAAGATTCTCATCTGTCCAGGATTCTGCTCATCAGTGCTTTAAAAAAAATAAATAATAAACACATGTTTTCCAACAATTTTTCCAATGTTGAATATTCTTTCCACCCCTGGATGTCACAATTCACTCATGAAGGTGGCATTGCTCAATTGTTGCTTGACTCCATAAAGCGTAAAGTTATTTAGGGAAGGATCTCAGCCAAACATGTCTTTCTCTTTGGAGATTATTCCCCTGGAAAGTCCCATTTATTTATTCCTGTTAAAAGAGATGGGGGGAGGGGGATCCCCTCCATCAAATGCCTTTTTCTATGTTTAAGAGGCAAGCCTGTCTGCTAAATGATTTCCTTTGTACCTGCCAGTTCTTGCCTCTCCCCCCCCCCATTGTCCCACAACTAAAACACCCCTAATTGTTTTCTTGGCTTTGAATCCCATTCTTCCACCAACCCCTTCAGCATTGCGCCTCGTGCAGAGAAAAAGATTAGCTGCTAAGTTATTTTGAGTGCTTTACATCAAAGGGATTGTAATGCCATAAAATTAACGGTGTATTACCCAGGTGTTCATAAAAATGGAAAGCAATATGAAGATTTCAGAGCATGGGAATATCAGCTTGGTTAAGATATCTTCCAGGGGGAAGGGGGAGGAAATGTGGGGAAGGGAACGCCTGAAACGTAGGCATTTTGGTGGGCGAAAGACTGTTGTTCAAATAAAGCAAGCCATGAGAAGAGCTAACCAAGAAGTTGGAGTGGAGTTAGAAATGTGCAGCAACTGTTGGAGTTGCAATATCACTTTCCTGGTGTTGTCTGTGCGAGGCAGTGGCTTCAGCAATCAAAAGATGTTCTGTTATGGCCACAGTTATCATCTGGTTTGCAGAAAATGACACGGTGCAGCAGGTAGGTTTTACAGGATTCCTAGTGGCATCCTGAAACTGTTGTTGTTGTGTGCCTTCAAGTCATTTCTGACTTATGGTCACCCTACGGTGAACCGATCATAGGATTTTCTTGGGGCTGAGAGTGTGTAACTCAACCAAGGTCACCCAATGGGTTTCCATGGTCAAACAGGGAATCGGGCCCTGACCTCCAGAATCATAGTCCAATGTTCAAACCACTAGACCACCACATGATTACAGCCATGCAGTTGTGCATTCAGTGTACCTACTTTGACTAAAGTGCAAAAGAGTTTGGATAGAAATTGTTGTGTGCCTTCAAGTCGTTTCTGAATTATGGTGACCCTAAGGTGAACCTATCATGGGGGTTTCTTGGAAAGATATGTTCAGAAGGTTTACCATTGCCAAGCTGTGAGGCTCAGAGAGTGTGACTTACCCAAGTGGGTTTCCGTGGCTGAGCAGGGAATTGAACCCTGGTCTCCAAAGTCAAACCACTACACATTGCTGGCTGTCTAACCTGGATCTGTGCTACAGATGGAGTCCTTCACCAGTTCAAAAATTGAAGTCTCCCAGATGCCCATTTTGCCTCCCTTTCCTCTCCCATTTCCAAAGGTCACCCACATGCCATCTTCTGATTCTCCAACAGCCATTGCAGAAGTGCTTCTGAAGGACAAGCCAAACCCCTCTCCTAAAAATGTCCAGGAGGAGGAAGAGGTGAAGGCTACCATTGACTCAATGCCAGGGGTTTAACTACGGAGAGGGGGTAAAATGAGAGCCTTGGCCCCAAAGGAAATCTTCCTTCAGCCCCCCCCCCCCCCAGTTTCTAGCATTGCAATAACTTAAGCTTTTAGTTGAAAGAGTGTAAGCACCCAAAGAAAAGGAGCAGGCAAAGTGGTGCAAGGGAATGAAAGCAGAGCGAGGAGAAGAAGTCTTGTTTTAAACCATTTTCTCACCCTCTGCAATTTGGGGATGAAAGGAAAACTTCATCTTAGGAGGGTGGGGGAAGCTTTTGGAGGAGGGCAGTGCCTTCATTTCCCCCCATAGCTACACCTTTCTTGGAGCTCTTGAGGAAAAGGAGGGATGGAAGAGAGAAAGGCAGGCCGTGTGTCATGCCCATCGCCTTCTGTCCCTGTCTCCACTTTCCTGCCCAGCCCTCTCTAACCCCTTTTTTCACAAGCCTCCCTTTTGCAAGACTTCCATGCCTCCAGTTTTCAGCAGGGCCTGCTCCCCTCCATTCCTACTGACCCCAATCAGCTTCTTGGAACCAGAGCCGGGGCCCACAGCCGACCCCCATCAATTGGGGTTGGCTGGTCAGGAGCTGGGGAGCTGAACCTATTAACCCTTGGTGAGATTTGGAGTCCAGCAGCCCAACAACCTCCTCCTCTATCCCCCTTTGCAGAGAGTCTATGTAAAGGAGGTATATTTCTATGCTGAGGCAGCACCTTTCTAAAGATGGAAGGAAGCAGGGGCAGGAGAGGAAATCAAAGGACTTGGTGATGAAAAATGAAAAGGGAATGACAAATCTGAGCAGCTCAAAGGTTAGGAACATGTTTTGGAAATTCCCTCCCCCTCCAACAAGCTGCCATCTTTAATAAATCTCTTTCTTTGGGTCCCCCCTCATCCTACAGTCCCCTTCAATGGCTTTTAGCTGCACCACTGTCAGCCAAGAGGGAATTCGCTCAGGCCATGGTGGCCAAAGCCACAACAATGTATACATGCTATACATACAAGGAGAACTTTTAGGGATGTGGGAAGAGAATCCTTGGATCCCTCCCCATCCGTGGTTTCTGAGTGCCATTTCCGTGCCGGCTCTTAAAGAGAATTATTCATTAGTCAGCACAGAACAATCGATAGAGCGTTCCAACAATTTATACATTGACTCTGTTTACCCAGCGGACCCTCTTTGATAATATTATTTATGTTTTGAAATAACTCCATCGGTGTTCAATAGCGCCATGAGGGCCCTTTGGGATCTTGGCACAATCAAATTACGAAGACGTACGGTTTGCTCAGAGCACAGCGAGCGCACGGCCATCGATGCCGCATTGCATTGTGGCAGGGCTTTCCGAAGGCTCCCTCCTCCCCACCCGCCAACCGCCAGCCATTACACCACTTTCTTAACAGCATTCATAGGGAGGCCTCCTGAGGAAGAGTGGCCTCTAACTCAGCCAAGTGAGACACCGGCCTCCAAAGGGAGTCTGATTGCAGCTGTTTCAGGAGCTGTTTTGGAACAGAAGAGGCTCAGGTCACACTTCGCATCTGGGGCCAGAGCACTAATTAAGCTCCTTTGTCGCTTGTGATGCCGGAGGAAAGGAGAGGAAGAGAGTGCAAGGGAGCAAGCAGGGAGGCCTCATGGACCGGCAGCTTCACTCCCTTTGAAAAATATGGGAGGAGGCCAAATGAAGGACTGTTGCACTGGTTGGGAAACAGCCAAGCCAAAGAGCACATCTCCGCCCTGCAATGAAAGGCTTTGTGCTTCCCCACATCACATCTCTGAGCATTGCACATTTGTGTCCAGAATGCACACCTTGTGCATATTGCTGGAAATATCCACAGACAGCCAATTACTGAGAGACATAATTATTGACAAAACATTCCAGACAGAGCATATTGTGGGATGCATAATGTGAGTAATGACTCGGATCCTGCAGAGGAATCATTAATGCAATAAATAGGAAGGGGACAAAGCCGCTGAAATCTATAATATCACACCAAAACCAAAACCAAATATATATATATATATATATATATATATATATATATATATATATGACAAGGAGTATTAACCAGTACCAGTAAGAGCAATGGAGAGCATAGATGATGAGATACTTGCCAGGATCCCATCATTGTCATATATAGCCATGAGTCCCCTTGTGCATTGTTTGCATTTCGGTCAACAGTACCTTCAATGTGCCACTTAGTTCACTAGGATTGCAGGAACTGTCACTGGCCATTGCTCTCCAGTGTGCAAGGGAACCAAAAGCAGGCCGATTGGCAGAAATTCAATTGATTGAGCAATGCAGATATAACTCCACAAGTGCAGATGTACACTGTCCAAGCCTGACACAGCCTCTAAGTCTTCATGTTACACTTGACATTAAGTTGATGATAGCAATGACAATAGTAACAGATTAATAAATGAGGGGGTTTGGGCTGGTCAATGTAGTAATGTCCACCCATCCCTGGCTGCAAGAAGCTAGCACAGCTACCTCTGTGGTTAGTTAAAAAAGTATAAATAGTTCAGTCTTTTCCTCTTTGACCCAGAGCTTGGAAAAGTTATCTCTTGGACTATAACACAGATAATCCTGTTTACAAATTGTGCTGGCCGGAGGATTTTGGGAGTTGTAACCTAAAACCTAAATCCTATTGCTGATCCAAACACTGAAGACCCACTGAACCAATGCTAACTTCACATGACAACATTTAGGTATGTTCCATGCAATCAATGGGTCTACTCTAGTTGGCACCAACAATATGGGTTCAAAAAGGAGACTTTGCCAACTGTTGCAAGCTTGGCCATCCTTGGCTTAAAATGACCCCCCTCATTCCAAAAACCATGGTGAAATGTCCCCACACTTCTGAGGTAACATTTGGGGCAAAAAATGTGTTTTTACTTAATTCCTGAGGGGCTCTAGGGACCATAAAAAAGATGCCAGGGGCCACATGCAACTCATGGCCCACATTTTGGCTTAGAGTCTTGCCAGGAGTGACTCTGTGCTTTTTCTGGTGGCATCTGGGCTGCATTGTGGTCCCCTTACACCTGAGGAGTCCCCCATCCCTCCCTGTTTGCAATGCCAGTATCCCTTTGCAAAGCTGGCAGCCAGCCTGGCTGGGCAATGCCATTCAAATCCCCCAGGTAGCTGGTGTTTGCTAAGCTCCCTTCTTGACTATATTTGCGGAGTAAACATTTTGGGGCATCGTGGATCGATCGACAAAGACTAAATAAATAATAATGCAACAAAAAGCCTTTTGCTGTCTTTCCTCCCTCTGCCCCCCTTTCCAGCTTTCTCTCCCAGATGCTTTCAGATCCCCAGCATTGGCTTTGCTGGTGACAGAATGCAGCATAATAAATTCAGAAAGTGCCACTTTTACATCCACCGGGGCCAAACTTTCATGCAGAGTCCAAATCGGAGTCCAAATGGAAACAACTGAAGAAAATTAAATCCAGTTAAATCAGTCAAGGATACTGGGTTCTCTGACTGATGGATCTGTCCTAGTTATTGAGAGAGTTGTTAGGGAGAAGAAACCATTACCCAGAAGGAAATAAGTTATACTTCAAGAAAGGGAGTTGAGTTTCAAAAGTAATGGAATTAGTGGGAATGAGTTACCTTATCGGTGTGGTGGGTCACATTTTCTACTTGTAAATGTTGCTTTTGGAGCCATTTTGATGTGGGTTTTATCACATTTTGTGCCATTATCAGTCCTAAGGTTTCTTCTCGCTGCAAAAAATAACAAGCAGTGAAACTTTCTAAACATTATAACAAGTAGCACCAATGAGTTACTTTTAAATGTTATGGCCAGAGTCCCATTGGTTTCATCCACATGTGTGATACTTAATGAAGAACAACCACATCCTAATACACTGCAGAAGTGGTTGTGGAAGCACAGTGGTACATATGGTGCCATTGTACATGCAAGTGTATTGCACATTGCAGTTGAATGCGGTCTATATTGTAGCTGTGCATGTGGTGCCAAGTTTGGTACCTTGGTTCAGTTGTGCAACGTTGCACCTTTCATGCAAAAAATGTATAGCACAATTAACTCAGAACTCTGCATGGAGAGATTTATGGCAGGCAATCCTGGCACAGGATCTCGCTCTGTAACAAGGAAAAGGGGCCCAATTTCGGTGAAGCACTACTAGTTCCAGGAAAGCAAAGCAGCAATAAGGTAAAGCATTTCAGGACTCTGGATAATGCCAACACAAGACTCCTCAGCCAAGCTTCAAGAGAAGCTTGTATATATGAGATGTTGCATTCTTCTACACAAGACATGGCGTTTCTTACTGAGAAGATGGCAGATCATGAAGATTTTCAACATGAGGGAATTCTCCCCTTGTTCAAATATGATTGACTAGCCATCCCATTCCCTACTTGAGACACCAATGAGGAGGTCTTGAAGGTTCTTCTTGGAGTGACCAGAACCTTCTCAAACTTTGGTCTGAGCCATTTATTCATTATTATTGTTGTTGTTGCTAATATTATTATTAACCTAGCTATATCCCATTCTATATCATTTCCACTGTGCTTCCACAACCACTTCTGCAATGTATCAAAAAACAGAGCCAACATGGTTTGAGCATTGGACTATGACTTTGAAGACCAGGATTTGATTCCCCACTTGGCCGCGGAAACCCACTGGGAGACCTTGCCAAGTCACACTCTCTCAGCCCCGAAAACCCATCATTATGGGTTCCATAAGTCAGAAAGGCACACAGCAACTGGACACATTTATTAATTAATTGATTTCCTGACTCAGAACCTGACACCTCCAGATGAAAACTATCTATCTATCTATCTATCTATCTATCTATCTATCTATCTATCTATCTATCCATCTATCCATCCATCCATCCATCTGAGACCCCAGAGAGCCACTGCTGTCAGTAGTCCAGGTAGACAGAATGGACCCATAACCCTAACAGTCCCCCTCCCAAAAACCCCTTAAGACTCCCACACACAGTGCAGAGGATTTGCAGTGGCTTGGTCTTGAACATGTAGCTAAGGCCCTGCAGCTTTACAAAGGGCTTAGAGCTAGTGCAGGCTAAAACTGCAAGAACAACTTTATCGAGGGGGATCAATACGGCTGTCTGCATGGCTGGGCTGTGAGAAATGTCACAATGGGAATGTGCAAGCTACGCAAAGGCTCCTTGCAAATTGGCTCATTCAAGAAAGGTCTCGGCTCATGAAGACACCTCTCCTCTAGTTGTCAACCGCTGTGAGATTTTTTCACCCTGTGACAAAGTGAAAAGACTTTACACATTTTTTATTTTGGTCTTCCTTTCAAGCCCACCCCCACAAAAGTTTATGTGAAAATCTGTTGGATGTGTGTGTGTGTGTGTGTGTGTGTAAAAACAGCATTGTATCTTGCTCAAAACATTGTTTGCCAGATTAAGTGTGCTTTAAGTAGAGATAATGGCCAAGAGCCTGCATCAGACTCATAGCCACAATGCCACGAAGATGTTTTAACTCCCCATTTGACCCCTGAAATCCACCTCAAAAGCCAGTTAGCTCTGAAATTTCATGGCCTGGGATAGTTTGGACCTGGCAAACTATATCTAATGCTCCTCCTCTTTCACCTCCTCCTCCTCTTCCTCTCCATCCATCTCTTCCTCCCTCTCTGATATTATTATTATTATTATTATTATTATTATTATTATTATTATTATTATTATTCCTCTTCCTCTTCCTCCTCTTCTTCTTCCTCCTCCTCTCCTCCTCTTCCTACCAAGTGGTTTTCTTGGTAAGTTTCTTCAGAAGGGGGTTTGCCATTGGCATCTTCTCAGGCTGAGAGAGTGTGACTTGCCCAAGGTGGCACTCAGTGAGTTTGTGTAGCTGAGCAGAGATTCAAACCCTGCTCTCGAGAGTCATAATCCAATGCTCAAACCACTACACCACATTGAGAAAGGGTTGCTATTGCTGGCTCCCATTGCATTTCCCATGAGTGTGATTTACTGACTGGATTTCATGCCTATCCAGGACTTAATGGATTGAAATATCTGTAGCAAGGAAGCAATATTTCCACGGGCCAGGTAGGAGGCACCCAATGTGCACCCCATTTGGAGGAGAGGAGAGGAGGCGAGATGAAGCTTGCAAATGGCAGATCCCAGAAAACATCAGGATCCAAGGCCAGAGCCACATCCCTCCTCCTTCTCTTTGCTCATCCAAGTCAGACTTGTTGTTAGCTTCATTCCAGTCTGGGGCGGAGAAGCAAAAGTCATCCGTCTGCATCTTTCAGCCCTGGTTGCACAAACATCTTGGGCAACATGCTTCTCAATCCCTCCCATTTAATACCCTCTGCTCCTTAAATGGCACTGAATCTAACTGAGTGGTGGATAAACATTAGTTTCACAGCTCACAAAGCAGAACTGCTGGCAACTGGCAGGCTGGCTGTAATGAGTTCTTCTGGAGACCTCTGGGAACATTTAGATTGGGTTCTTAGCTGCCAGTCAAAATGTCAGGGGAGAATGGGGAGGAAGACATGGGGAAGGGAGCAAGGAAGGAACGATCCATTTCCTCCAAACCCATCCATATCAACAGCTCCCTCCAACATTTGTGTTTGTATCATCATCATCATCATCATCATCATCATCATCATCAATTGTTGTTGTGTACCTTCAAGTCATTTCTGACTTATGGCAATTGTACGGCGAACCTATTGTGAGGTGTTCTTGGCAAGGTTTGTTCTTAGGGGGCTTGCCTTTGCTGTCCTTTGAGGATGAGAGAGCGTGACTTGACTAAGGTCACACAGTGGGTTTCCATGCCCAACTATATGACAGATCATAAAGGAATATACACTCTTTGAGATAGTCTGGGCCCAATCCATGTAGCGCTTTAAAGGGCTTCACAACTCTTGGAATTGATTCAACGGTTGGAAGTAACCAACAAGAAAACAACCACCATGGTGTAAGCATTGGACTCTGGAGACCAGGGTTCAAATCCCAGCTCAGCCATGTAAACCCACTGGATGACCTTGGGCAAGCCATACTCTCTCAGCCTCAGAGGATGGCAATGGCAACTTTCCTCTGAAGAAGCTTACCAAGAAACCCCCATGATATGTTCGCCTTAGGGTCCTCATAAGTTGGAAATGACTTGAAAGCACACACAACAACCAACAACCAACAATAAGATCCAGGGCCTTGGTTTCTTTTCTCCAAACTCAGTGACTGCTGATGGAGGATGGTAGCTTCCATCTCCATGTGGCTCTGGAGGCATTTTGGATGCTAGCATGAACCATAAAGGAACAATCCTAGTTGTTGAACCATTCAGCACTTTGGACAGCTCTGTTAATGCTCTGACAAAGAACCAAAATGGAGTCACTGCCTGGCTGACATGGAAGCCACCAGCTGCTGGTTGTGGCTGCCAAATTGGATTTGGCTACTAGAATCACTGTAGCAAGCGTTAATTTGTATATTTTATAGTTACCATCATTTTCTTGCTGTTAACTCCTGCTGCCGTCTTTTGTCATCCTTAAGGGTGGCTGTGCATTTTGTTAAATTGTGATTTTACATCTCATCTTTATATACATCAGCTTAATTTAAACATATAAATGGAAGCAAAGGCACAAACACTAATAAGAACTGGAGCTGGTTCTTCCTTTGCCATCATTGTCTCACTAGGACCCATGCTGAACCTGACCAAATTCAATATAATTAAAAATTCATTTAATTAAAAGCAAGGGAGGGCTAGATCGGCATATTCCTTTAGCTCTATCACTTGTTTAACGTACACCACTTAAGCCCCAATCTCTGTTTCTGTCTCCAGTTGCTGATTTGAGAGAGATAATAATAAATGTATAATGATCATTGATGGATTAAGATGTGTATTCATGAATCTCAATTTCTCTCCTCCCTCCCCTCTCTCTGTCTCTGTCTATCTGGCTACAATTCCCACAAGTAACAAAAAGGAAAAGGAAAACTTCACAGATGTTCATTTTATTAACAATTTCATTTGATGAGCACCATGTTCTCTTCCCTGCCCTGGCACACACACCGACATCCTCACCCAGAAAGTAATATACTTTTGCTAGCATTCTGCATGGCGAGGACACTGCACATAACATGGGGATTGCAAAAATTAAAAATTTAAAAAGAAATTATCCTATAGCACAGTGAGACCACGAATATGAGTTTGCAGGAGCTGGGCAGAGCAGGAGAGGACAGCGGGGCCTGGAGATGTCTCATCCAGAGGGTCATTGCCATGGGTTGAGATCAACGCAAAGGCAGTTAACAACAACAACGGTGATTCCCAGACTCTGGCCTTCCAGGTATTTTGGACGTCAGCTCCCAGAATCCCAGACCATTGGCCAAGATGGCTGACATTTCTGGGAGATGAAGTCCAAAACACCTGGAGGACCAGAGTTTTGTAATCACTACTGTAGGATATCCTGAAAATTGCAGGATGCTTCTTCTCTGCTTGCCTCGCTCCTTCAAAGGCAACACTACACATGCAGACACTCTCAATGTTTCAGAGCCTGGCATCTCGAGGGAAGAAAGAAGTGGAAATGTCGCCCATCCTCTCTGTGGCAGGGAAAACTCCAGAGCCTGTTAGCATAACATATACATAGTAATTACATTGTTGGCCTCTTAGCACTTCCTTTAAAGATAGGAGCAGCCATTAGCTCCCCGCTGAGTCCCATTGCTCTGGTTGGCAGGCAGGCAGGCAGCCAGCCAGCCAAAAGGTTTCTCCAGGTCAGCTTGGGCTTCCTGCTGCCACCTTCATAATTTGCAACAATTTTGATCACAACGATAATGAACAATAAAAACAAGTGTGGGGGGCTTTTTTATTAAAGGAAAAAGAGATGGATTTGCAGAGAGATTGGTTTCAATTAGGGATGGACAAAGCTATTCATATTGGTTTCCAATACCGAGTTGGTTCCATACATTTGTTTGCATTAGTATGCAATTGGTTTTGGAAAAGCTTGCTTGAAAATGTACATGCTTTTGTGTGGGGTTCCCCTCCTAATGCATTTACGGCATTCCTCCAAAATTGGTCACAGCCCCTGCCTTTGCATTGCTTAAAATACAATTTTAAAAATGCCCAGCTATCAGAACCAGAAGCAGATTTCTGGCTGCTTTGGTTTGGGGAGAAGGTATTTTTGACTGTCTTGGGCCCCATTATGAAAATAATCCGGGACGAATCTGGGTTGAATCCTTGTTATTCACACACATCCCAAATGCACTCAATGCACTTTTTGGGGAGAAGCTGGTAAACAAAAATAACCACTTGACCTGGGACATTCAATACCATCCCCCCCCCCCAATTTTTCCTGAAAGACACACATTGTTGTCAATGTGAATAAGCTTCCAAATCGATTCGGATCACTCTGTACCATTGCTTCTCCTTGAAAGGAAGGGAGGTAGATCCATTTTAACCCGAAATGATGGCATGTGTGATCCACAGGGGTTACAATGACTCAAAGAGATTCGTGAACCCAAAACAAAATGGGAAGAACAAACCCGATGTTCATCAGCATGATGATCCACATCTCCTCAGGACAAAAAAATGAGAGTGAATGCCTCCATGGAGCAGAAAATGGGCACTGCACTGCTCAACCTCTGTTTTTAGTCAAAAAGGCATGGCTTCAGCATCTCTAGGGGGAAAGAAGGCACTCAGGCATGCCAACAGTTTTGGGGTATCCCCTGCATCGTCTCAAAGCTCCTGGCTGTGGCTGGGTTTGGGGACAAAGCAAGGTTCTTGGTTGCTTGAGAAACAAAGTACTCTGCAAAGGGAGGGATGCTTATGGATTCAGTTGATTGAACCAGGAGGATTCTTGATTCTGGCTGTTAATCTGCAGCAGCTCTCCTTAATGCAATGAATCTCAAGCTGTTTGATAGTAGTGGACTGGTAGGTTTTTCCCTCCAGTGTGGTGTAATGGTTTGGATATTGGACTACAACTCTGGAGACCAGGGTTAGAATCTCAGCTCAGCCATGGAAACCCACTGGGGGACCTTGGGCAAGCCACACTCTCTCAGCCTTAGGCAAGCCCCCTCTGCAATGGCAAACCCACTCTGAAGAAACTTGCCAAGGAAACCCCATGAAAGGGCCCCCTTAAGGGTTACCAAAAGTTGGAAATGACTTGAAGGTGCATAGCAACAACAAAAACGAGTGCCAGGGAACAAGCACCATGTTGTGTCACAACTGTGTTACAATTCTTTGAATTTTCTCTACAGAAGGACAACTCATGGCTCATGGACCAGCACTGGACCAGGGATCTTCACAAGTCTGGATTGGGTCACCATCACCAGCATCACTCGGCTTTATCAGGCGGTGCCTTGAATCCAGAAGCCAAGTATCTGTTGTCCCCTTCTGTCTTGAGTCCCCTAAGTGAAATGCCAAGTCCTTCCTTCCTTCCTTCCTTCCTTCCTTCCTTCCTTCCTTCCTTCCTTCCTTCCTTCCTAAGTGTGTTCTCTTTATACCCCAACCAGATTTGCACCTTTCAGACCCAGCTGTGCACAACCTGAAACCAGAGAGAATGAAAAAGGTTTTGGGATTCTTCACTGCCGATCATCTGAGTGGTCTTCCCTATATCTGGGGTTTATTGACTGGTGGTAGGGATGTAATTCTTCACTATTTTTCTTCTCCAAGGAGAAGCCAAGAGTAATTTTAGCAATTTTCTTCCCGCTGCGTGAAAGTCTTCAAAAACTGCCGTTTTCAAAGACTATGTGAAATTTGAGATTTATCCTTTGCAAAATGTGCGTGGCTGTTTTGCACAGAAAACAGGATTTCTTATACAGGAGAAAGCGTGCGTTCTGAGCAATTTTTCAATATTTTAAAATCTTCTTTTCATCCCTAAGAGGTAGAAATGTAGAAGGAGTAGGTGCTGTGTTATATCAGGGCATCTCAGGACAATTGGGTTAAGGAAAGTTTTATAGACTCTCCTCCATTTCTTCTCCCATTGCAAATATACCAGCCATGACACATGGGAGATGGGACAGGCTGCAAAAGATAGGACTCGAAATCTCTCTGTTTTAAACTGGACACATCTTTGATAATGAAAAAGTATATATGCTCTTTTAAATTATATCCCTGAGACATGGAATGTAACTGATGCTCAGCCTGGCTGGATCCAGCATGGTCTTATTGTGGCCAAAAGACTTGTACTTCAAGGCTGGAAAGATAAAGATTCTCCATCCGTTGTTCAAATGGTCAGAAAATCTTACTGCTTTTAGCTGCTCCTGAATGTCGGTTTTATAGAAGCCAAATTCAAGAAAATATGGGTCCAAAACACACTGCAAAAAATAATCCAGTCTGAGACCTCTTTAGCTGCCCTGGCTGAATGCTAGGGAATTCTGGGAGCTGTGGTTTTGTGAGACATTTAGCCTCCTTCTGGTGCCACAATAAACTACAGTTCCCAGGATTCCCCAGCATTGAGCCAGAGAAGTTAAAGAGGTCTCAAACTGGATTATTTCTGCTTTATGTTTTGGATCATGGTCAACTTCTATCAATGTATATGACTGGCCTACAGTTG
Organism: Phrynosoma blainvillii; assembly: GCA_026167975.1. Lineage (NCBI taxonomy): Eukaryota > Metazoa > Chordata > Lepidosauria > Squamata > Phrynosomatidae > Phrynosoma > Phrynosoma blainvillii. Next base: position 34,171,732 of record JANUYF010000006.1, read on the forward strand.
TGTCCTATGTAATCCCCTCTTCTTCTTCCTCCTCCTCCTCCTTCCTCTTCACTCCCATCACTACAGCCTTCTCCTCTTTTCTTTCCAAAAAATACTTTTAAAAATCCAATTAACAACAACCACCAACCAAATTGATTGAAATGACTGGAAAGGAGATGATACGGCTAAAACTTAGGAAGAACTTTCTGACCATAAGAGCTGTTCCTGATAAGAAGAAGTTGGAGGTGCCTCTAGAGTTAGAGATTTTTAAGCGGAGTCTAGATAGCCACCTCTTGATGATACTTTAGACAAGGATTCCTGCAAAGCAGGGGGGTTAGAATGGATGACCCTTGGGATCCCTTTCAGCTCTGCAATTATATGATTCAATGGCTCTGACTCACTCCACTGGTTAAGTCTAGAGGTCCCCCGTTCGAGTTCCCCCTCTGATTTTGATCATGCCAGCATCTATTTCAAGTAACTGTATGGAAGAGTCCAGTCCATCTCTTCTCTGAAAGCAGAGGTAAATTGGTCTCCTTTGCTTGAGGAATAGCAGTGAGAAAACTAAAGAAGAAAGGAACCTATCTCATTGTGGGATCATGGGTTTGCTTCCTGCCATTTCATGGGGGCAGGGGCAGATGTGGTGATATTATTTTCTTAAGTGAAATGACACATTCCTTTTATTTGCTGCAGGGTCACCATGACAGGGACGCTTTTCTCTCCCCACCGTGGCCATTGTCTGTGACCAGTGGCTCGGTCAGTTGGGGTTTTAGGGGGTGATATCACTTTGATCAGTCAGTTATTCATGGGCGAGGAAGCTTTTAATGGGCCAAGAGGGGCCACTCCAAGTGCAATTAAAAGTCTGGCAATTTATTGCCAAATGTTAACCAAACACTTTCAGCAACGACACACTGGCGGGATGACGACAGTGTCTGAGGAGCAGGAGGTAAGAAAGAGGCCTTTGAATGTTCCCTATCTCCACTCAGCCTCTGCGATCATTAACTCCGTCTGCTTGAGATTCCTAAAGGTCACCGCACAATGCACATTGTTGCTGCCTTTAATGGATTTTCCCAAGATGTGATTATTTCTTGACTCAAGAGTCTGGCGCTGATAATACAGAGGTAGACAGAGCAAACCCCCAGCTGCCCTTCTGATGTAGTGCATAGAAACTCAAGAAACCCCAGCTATCACTCACAAAGATGCCAACAGCTAAGAGAAGTTCATAACTTTGCACTTGTGGGCAGATCTCTGTTGATGGATGGCTTGGGATTGGCATTGCCTGGCCAAGAGACCAGCCCTTCTAGTCCACAGACAATCTGACTCTAAACGGATTTTGGAAATCAGGACCAGCATGGCATAGCAGTTAGACTAGTGTTGTACTCTGGAGACCAGGATTCGATTCTCATCTCAGCCATGGAAACCCACTGGATGTCCTTGGGTGTAAGTCACACACTCTCAGCCTCAGGAGAGTGGCAAACCTCCCCTGAACAAATCTTGCCAAGAAAATCCCGCAGTAGGGTTGCCATAGGTCAGAAGGGACTTGAAGGCACACAACACCAGCAAACAACCAGCTGTGCACGTCTCCTTATATTTCTGGGGCATAAACAGACACACGCACACGCACACACACACACTTGTGACACCTCTCTCATTCTGTCAACAGTCACTGCCCAGCCACTAGTATACGTGGATGAAGGTTGTGAGTCTGAACTCTTATACTGGCATTGGATAGAATGAAACTCCATGTGCAGAGTTGTGCACTAATTGTTCTGTGCCCCTCTTGTGCTGAATGCAAAAGAGGAACTTAATGTATGAGTAAACACCAGCACCAACAAGTGCATCCATGGACATCCACACGAAATGCATCATAATCCTTCTTTCTCAGCCTCAGACTGAACACAGACATTCTGGACTGGACAAAAATTTCTTGCTGCTTCCATAGGGGAACGTACACATGTATAAACACCAATAATATTCTAGCCACAGTGTTCCTTTGCTCATCAAAAACGCTATCCTTCACATACTCTAAAGCCAAGGATGTTGGTTCTTTGGGTCAGGAACTCTGGAAGCTGCCAGTGCCACAAGATTGCCTAGTCCTGCCAACTCTGACTGGCAGCACCAACTCGCCATCTTGACCAGCAGGATTCTTCTCCAAGTCCTACCTGAAGGTCCCTCCAGGTCTTTCCTCCTGGTGGTCTCTCATCTGAGGACCAACTAGGTCTTAGCCAACTCTCTTCTGAAATCAGACACATCTAAGTGTGTTCATGGTGGTATAGTAGGACAAAGAAATATGCAATTTGTTCTATGGATCAGCATACATTATGTAACCAATGGCTCAAAAATATCCTTCTGCTCCTGTAGTATTTGGTTGTGCATTATATGGCGCCTTAGTATCCATGAACATGGATTTCCACCCATGTGCACTAGAGAAAAGAGGCTTCCATTTCCCACTCAAAAGTTTACCTTCTAGAGACACCTCCACCTCCATCCCAGATCAGAAATAGAGAAAACCCCATTAATGGTAGGAGATAACAGTCAAACAATGCTCTTAAGGGGTTGTCCCCAGAAAGCAGAAAGAGGTTGCAACTGAATGGACAATCCATATGCAATGTTGAATGTGCAACTATAAGAAAGGTATTCAATAGTGCCCCATGTGCAACTCCACTTCCATAACCTTTAACTGAATGCAACCATTGCATATCAGAAAAACAACATGTCCATCCTTTTTTGCAGGGGAACATAAGCACTCAGCGGACACCAACAAGATTGCTCAAGTGCTATCCAAGCAACACTGTCACATTTTGTCTTGTGGAGAATAGTCTGCTTTTCTCCTTGGCAGAGGGCATTCGCGTCCCAGTGGGGCTAACGTCGCTTCTCTAAATTTTGTGGCATTACAGAGATGCATGCATTGTGCGCGTACATCACACTGTTTAGACAGATCTCTGGCCCTTGCATGGTGGCATACATCACTCTGGTTTCTGCAGGCTACCCATCCCGAGAGCACTCTCAAGGCTGTAAACAGATGATTCATAAACCAGACGCAGACAGTAAAAGCGGAACAGGTCACAACCCCGAGAGCAATGCCAAGTTTCTAAATGGAATGTAGGAACAGCATAAAAAGAGAGAGGGTAAGAGTTTGCAAACACAACAGCCGTGATGAAAGGAGAGGCAACAGGCAAACCTAACAGAGAGTGCCCATGCTCTCTGCCAATATCTCTGGTGTTTTATTGCACCACTGTGGTTCCTTCATATTAATTTTGAAAGAGGTTTCCAAGCATCAGGCAAGAAATAGCAAAGTAAGGGCTTGTCTACTTTCTTCTACCTAATTTACAGGTTAACATGCATGGGTGCATTTTTCTAACAAACTCTTTGGTTAATACTAAATTTCAGAATTGGACTGCAGCGCTCAGTACAGTTGGTTAATTCTCTGGTTTGCTTTATATTTCACTGCAAACTCCCAGCACAGAAACACAAACACACACATGCCACAATAATGAAAATAATTGAACTGAATACTCAGAACACATTTTGACATCCACTCTGAGTTCTTGGGATAGATAGGAGGAAATCTAACAAAATTGTGAGCTCTGCTGAACATATACATTACAATCTGCCCTCAGCCAGAAGGACAGAAAATACTATAAATATGAACAAACCAGCTCATTTTCCCAAACAAGGGAGCCTAAAAAGCAGTAATGGAGATTCGCATGCTATTCCAAAAGCACATCCCCAAAGCTTGGAGACTTCTCCACAAAAGCATCAATTCCATTTCACTATTTGTCATTTGTGGTTTGCTTTTCTGATGTTCATGCTTTATATGAGAAATTGTCAGGTGCTCTGAGCAGAAAGAAAAGGTAGGGTACAAGTCAAATCAATCAATAGCTTTCATGCACAAGGGAGCTACAACTAAAAGTTGCAGGGAATTCTACATTGTGCTTGTGTAGTGTAAATTTATACTCCAGTTCCAAGGTGAGTCACCCTTCTGCCATTGTGCAACCATCTGCACATATGCCAGTGTGCTTGCTTATTGCCCCATTGTGCAATGGGGATCACACAATGGGGTTTTTCTGCAATCCCAGTAAATCAAACAGAACACTGGAGGCATCGATGAATAATTATGCACCATCCAATAGTGTTCAACTGCATGAGAAATTAGGAAAATCTCAAAAGAAGTATCCTTTTGTGTTAATGGAATTAAAATTTCATTTCTTGGACTTAATGACTCTTTCCCTCCCAGAACCCACATGTTCAGATCAGAAGGAGGAATGGCCTGCCTGCATGAATATCCCTCTATACCAGGGACCGGCAACCTACGACTTACTGGCCCAGGCCGAAGGTTGTGGCTGCCACGCCCGCCATTTTGGAAATCAAAATGCGTTCGTGCATGCGCAGTACTCTTGCGCATGTGCAAATGCATCGTGGCCACCATTTTGATTTCCAAAATGGCGGCTGTGACATGTGCCGCGGCAGCGGCGGTGGCGCGTGCTGTGGCAGCGGCGGCGGTGGTGGAAGCATGCGCAAGGGGTCACGCGTGGCGGCGGAGGGCGCGTGCACGCATGCCGCCATTCCCCCCCTCGGCCCAGCTGAGACCTGGGCTACGGGAGGCTGGCCCAGGTCTTTAAAAGGTTGCCTTCCCCTGCTCTATACCATCTTAACTGAAAACAACAACATCTGAATAAAATGTAGGCCTGTGACTCTAACACTGTCATATTTTCCTTTTTCTTGTATGATTTTTAACACCTTTGCCTGATGAAGAACCCAGCGGAGCTTTGAAAGCTTGAAACATTTTGTGTACTTGGTTAGACTAATAAAGGTATCATTGTTTTGCAGACTTTGGATGTCATTGTACTTTGCATGCAAAATGGTTACACTTGTGTACAACATCCGTGTTCCGTAGAAGAGTAGGGTAGTGCAAGAACAGAGAAACAATGTGAGTATAGCTTTACACCTCACTGGCACTGTATAGGATCTCAGCTCAGGTTGATAGGATCAGCAAGTCACCTGCTTTCATACCTAAAATTTGTGTTGGAAAATTTCCTAGAAAGCAGTCATACCATATAACTGAAATAGGAGGATGCAATGCAAGAAGGAGTAACTCCCTCTCCCCTGAGCCAAGCATCCCCAGCTCTTGTACAAAGATACCTTAGGCTAATACACTCTCTCTCTCCAGATAGAGAGATAGATGGATGGATAGATAGATAGATAGATAGATAGATACACAGTGGCTCAAGTGGTTAAGATGCTGACTCTGTTGATTGCAAGATCAGCAGGCTGGCAGTTCGAGGCAGGGGTGCTGCATGATGGGGTGAGCTCCCATTGCTAGTCACAGCTTCTACCAGTTGGAAAGCATGCAAATGCAAGTAGAGAAATAGGTACCACTTCAGTGGGAAGGTAAAATGATTGCATTCTGTGCAATTATGCTGGCCACATGTTCACAGAGTCGTCTTTGGACAACACTGGCTCTTTGGCTTACTAACGGAGATGAGCACTATCCCTGACGGTCAGACATGACTTGACAACCTTGTCAACAGGGAATACCTTTACCTATATACATATATTCAGGGTTTCCTTCCCCATCTCAAACTGCCTTTGAGCACCTCCGAATTGGCCCTGCTTTGCATAAAACCTTCCTCTTTGGGCAGGTAGGTGGGGGAATGACTTAATGCAAATGCTGAAAGGCCTGCTCTCCCTCTGTGCTTGTGGATAAATAATTCTGCTGCCTCTCTTTATTAGAAGCTCAGTTCCTATTATTCCTCACTGCAAGGATGCTTAGATCACAGCCACTCCACGGGAAATAGCCTCCATCTATTTGTTTATCATCAAAACTTTGCATTTCTGCTGTTAAGTCAGCTCGACGCCTTGCTCTTTTCAGCTAGCTGGATATGTTAAAAATAAATGTAGTTTCTTTATTTCCCCCCCCCCCCCCCCCATATTCACAGTGCAGCATAGAAGTGAAGGTGGAGCCATTCCCTGTGTTGTACTCAGCTGCGTAAACTAAATTTAAGGTGAAACTTGGAGGGAAGATCATTAAAACCCTGCTGGTTTCTACTCAGTAACTCAAAGAGCTTCTTGTTGGATTCTGTCAGTATCTAATACAGGTGTAAGCTCTCCTACAGACACATTTGGACATATTTTACCCCAATGCCCAACATTATTTTTGTTTGTTTTAATTTATATTCTGTCTTGCTCTCATCAAGGGACCCAGAGGTAAAACAAAATACAAATAAAACTGTGATCACACTTAAAAAAAAATAGCTATAATGGAAAACAACCATAAGCACTCTTAAGTCTGGGAATCTCAGGATTTTTAATGAGGGAGAATGAACAGGCATCTTAGTAATCTTTTAGGCTATTTATTGAAATGGACATATATTTATGTGCACTCCCCTTAAGGAGGAACATTGATTAGTTATTTTCTAGGCAAATTTGTTAATTTTTAGATGATCACTTACTTTACATTTCTCTGTAAGTTTTGGATTTCAGCTCCCAAACATCCTAACAGTACAGTGAATGCTCAGGAATTTGGGGAAATTGAGTTCAAATACATCAGGCAGACCATCTGAAAATAAACATCCTACATTATTTCATGAAGGTTTTGCTTATAAGGAGACATGCCTGGAACTAGTTGATAAAGCAGACAGCAAAGTCTTGATACTCTGCTTTCTGACACTCAAACATCCTACCTTTAAATATGCACAGAAAAACTTATTTTCATAATGTTCAGATATCAGAAGCTTGAATTTGTAAAATAGATCTCTAATCATTGCTCAGCCTTGAACAAGAAGAGACCCAGTGTGGTGTAGTAGTTTGAGCATTGGATATGACTCTGGAGGCCAGGGTTTGAATCCTTGCACAGCCATGGAAACCCACTGGATGACCTTGGGCAAGTCACACTCTCACAGACTCTGGGGAAGGCAAAGGCACACACACACACACCCAAAGAAATATAGCAAAAAAAAAAAAAAAGCCTGTGATAAGTTCCCTTTAGGGTCACCAACATGAATGCACAAAACAACAACTGTAACAGAAAACTCTCAACTCAAGGTACTCACCCAAAGATGTGGAAAAAACTAAGATGTAAACAAAGGCCATAATGGTGTGGATGTATGTTGGCAGAGAAAATAGACAGATGTAGGCAGTGGTAGCAGGAAGGAAAGGGCTATGGATATAAAGGCCAAGAAGGAAGGAAGGAACCGGAGAAATAAGCTACTTGGGAATGGCACATTTTGCCTATTTCCTCTACAGTTAGTCCTAAATAGAGTAGACCCATTGAATCAATGGCGTTTATACAAGTGTTGACTTACCATTCAAGGTGTACTCTAACTGGGAAACACCAATTGGATTTACACCCAACATGGGAATCATGCAGCCTTTCATTTAACGAACTGCAAATAATAGCATTTCTCACTGCTGGATATATGCTGGCCTGGCATGATGGGTCTTGCAGTCCAAGAATATCTGGAGGGCCATATGATTCTCACCCTGATATAGATGTAAAGTACAGCTCCCACACTGCCTGCAAGATTCTGGAAGTTGGTCTAGAAATATCTCCTCTAAGGGTTGGTGCTGCATCTATGCAGCTCTTTTTAACTAGAAATGCCAAGGATTTTGCATTCTTTGGTATGCAAAACATGGCAATGAATGATAAGCCCTTCTTCATTCCACTCATGCCTGCAGTGGCCATTTCCACCCTCCTTTGGCCTTGTTACGTTTAAACACTGCAATCGACTTCCCTCCACATTGAGAGCTTTCCTCTAAGGGCCAATGAAATAGCCCTTGGCCATCCAAGCTGCCAGCTTCTTGACATACAGAGGAAAATATTTGTCTGTCTTTAAGAAAAAGGCAGTGTTTGTGTGTGTTTTCTGTCCACTTGGCTCTCCTGGGCATCTTAGAATTTGGCAACGCAAAGGGAGCTCATCCACCATCCTGATGAACTGTGTATGGATGCAACCTGGATATTCAAGCAAATCCACACCTTGGAGTCCAAGATTCAAAGAATTTCTGGCAGACCCTCAGTGCTCAGCAAATAGGCTACAGAGGATGGCCCTCTGCATTTTGTGAATCATTATTGTACACAGTATTTTCCTCTGCTACACTCTTCTGGAAAACATTTTTTCTTGCAATGAAATCCATTCAGCTGTACTGGAAATGCAGGCACTTTATAGAAAATCTTTAACAGCACCCGCACAAATGGATGGGTCTTATTTCCTCTCCGCAGAGGGAAGATTTGCAAGAATGTCAGTAGCAAATGTTTACCAAGAAAACAGGGGAAGACTGACAGAGATGAAATCCATCATGGAACACCCACTGAGATGCAGATAGTTCCAACCACACACAAACATTGCACAAAAGTACGCACACCTTCCTCCTCCTTCTCCTGTATATGTTGAAGCTGTGTTCATATTTATATATACAATTCATATTGCTTATATCATTTGTATTGTAAGTAGACCACAGGCAAACAATAGCTAAATAATTTCAAAGAACTAGGAACCTCTCTTCTCCTCCCAGACTTTTCCATTTGGCAACCGAATTCAGGAAAACAGTGGCCACCATCCTGTTGGCATCTTGCACATGCATAAAGTCCCCTATGGAAGCGGTTGAATATTTTTGTCTGATGCAAAACTTCTATGCTCAGTTCAAGGTAGTGGAAGCAGAGTTGCACATTTGTTGCCATTTCACATGGAAATCCATCATGTATGGTTGTGCACATGCCTTGCACATGAATATCAATTTGTATTCTACATAGCACATGTGTCTGCATGTGCATTGTGCTGTGTATTTTGTCTATATATTTGAGGGCTTCATTCAGTTCTGCAAAGTTGCCATTCAACATAAGGCCTGCATAGTACAATGAATGTGCAACTCTGTATTTATGCACCACAGTAATAATATAGGATCTTGGTCATTAATTCAGGAGTTTGAGACCATTTCACACCAGAGCTCACAGAGAGATGAAGACTGAATCAGTGAATTTAGGGTGTGATAATGGAGGTGGGATCATAAAATAATATACAGGACCTGAATCTTGTTGGTTTGCCCCAACTAGAGTTAGACCCATGGAATCAGTTGTTGGATACTGAGTCAATGCATATGTAAATCCCATTAATTCAAAGGGTCTACTCTAGCTGGGACTACAAATAGGATTCAGGCCCATATGTACCACCTTCCCCAGGTAATAAAATTTTGCACACCTATATGTTGATGATATGAAGCATCTACTACAAGTTTCTGCATATGCAGGCTAAGTCAAAAGGTACCTGGGTCAGTCTCTGGAGAACCAGAAAGTTCACTCTTTTCTTATGCAAAGGAGTAGAGAGAATAATTTGGCTGATGTGCTTTGTGAGCCTACAATTACTATGGGATTGCAAAGCATATCGGAATATGGCATAATAGACCACATCCTAAGCCACCTGATGGGTTGTATATTGCAAAGGCAATTCTGCCTTCTTCCAAAGGCAGAAGAGAGTTCTGAAAAGATTAGACAAATTCACAGCTATGACTGTGACAAATCAACAGAACATATAAAGCTGACTTCTCCTGGGTTAGACATCGTGATGGACAAATGGCTCTATTTCATGTCACTTTTGTCGGCACTCAGCCATAATTCCATTCAATCCAATTTCGGCAACAGTCCATGCAATGTTTTCTTTCCTTTTTTTGCCTTTAAAAAAATGCACATGAATGCATGCATTTTCACATGAAATTTTCCATACTGTACACAATTTTTGCACACAGCATTCCCTAATATGTGCCGTTTTATAAGCAGCTTTTTACAGTGTTCTGATTGTTGGTTTCAAAAATGGGTTTAGCGGGTTAATAATCTTTCCCACCATTCCTGATGGGAATATTTGCATGGATACTAATGACAGGTTTCTTTTCTTTTCTGTATCTGTACATCCATAGTAGAGCTCTTTCCCAAGGAACACCTGGCTGCCTCTCACCCTGTTGAATTTCCAAAGGGTTATCAATGCTGTCCGACTTTTGATCTGTACATCTGACTTTTACGATGGATTGAAATATGATTTTATTCATTAAAATACTGGATATCATAATACCTTGATATGGCTTACCATAAACTCACGTTCTAATTTATTAAATAAAATACGAATAATGCAAGCAATCTTTTAAAAATACTGAACAATTGCATCATTTGAAAACTGATTCACATAGCAATTTTAAGGCATCTAAGCCAGTTATGTCCGCACATCTGGGTGAAATCCCTGGGCTCCAAAGACTTCAATAAAAAGACAAGTCTTCACTGGGAACCTGAACCAAGTTAGTTTTGGAGCCTGTTAGGATTCAAGGGGGAAGCCATCTATGATGAAGATGCCCTTGCTAGGAAGACCCTCTCTCACATCCTTGGACAACTGGGGCACAGAGACATCAGTCCTCAGTTATAGGGAGAGGCGTTTCTTGAAATACTGGGGCCTCTAAACATTTTAAAGAATCTTTTGAATGCATGTTATTATACATCATTGTGAAGGCAACTGGTGGACAGAAGGGGGATTAATCGGGGGGGGGTTGTGTGTGTGTGTGTGTGTGTGTTTGTTTTTTTGTTTTTTGCACCCAATAAATAATAAAGACAAAAAGACAAACAAGTGGGTTCTTGAGAAGACAAAGCTAAAAAAAATTCCTTGGAAGTCAAGATGATCCAATTGAGGCTGTCATACTTTGGCCTCATCATGAGAAAGTATGACTCATTTGAAATGACAATAATGCTGGGAAAGGTAGAGGAAAGTAGAAAGAGCGGAAGACTCCATGCCAGATGGATAGACTCCATTAGGGAGGCCATGGGTCTGACAATACTTAAGCAGAGCACTAGAGGATAGGGGGGCTTGGATTGGTCTCACCCATAGGGTTGCCATGAGTTGGGACCAACTAGATTCAATGGCTCCCAAACTTTGATCCTCCGGGTGTTTTGGACTTCAGCTCCCAGGATTCTTGGCTTTTGACCACAATGACTGGGGTTTCTGGAAGTCCAAAACACCTGGAGGACCAAAGTTTGGGAATCACTGAATTAGAGGGTGCATAGCAACAACAATAACAATGAGGACATCATCCTGTTGCTGACACGCACAAGCATATCTCTACCTTACATCTGTGTATGTATTTTTTAAATATATATATTCTTTTATGTCAGTGCAGAGGTTGGTATTCTCTTCCTTCCTGTTTGTGGATAGTTTCCTCTTTCCCACTCCCCCAACCCTGAAGTCAATGTATTCTCCAGGGTGCCAAAGCTTAGATTTTAATGCTCTTGATTTGTTTCCATTGTGCTTGTTAAGGTGGAGTTTTTGGAGCCATTTGTTTTGCCCAGATGATGCCAGCCAAAGAGAGATTCTGGATGCTGGCCTGGATTTGGATGAGAACAAATGCTCAGTTCCCTTTTCATGCTCCCCATCTGGAATGGAGATGAAAGTGACCTTACAGTTTGCAAATCATTGTCCTTTCGAGGTGGGATGGAGACCAGAGGATTCACCAAGTGAGAGAGAGAGGTTTCACTCAGGAATGGCAGATTATGTGAAGCCTTGTGCAACCTATATTGTTTTCAAAAAATGGACACAGTTGGTGGCTCTTTGGTTAAGGGGAGTTGAACAACTTACTAAAAATATGTGAAGGGAGGGAAAGCTATCCAAAAGCATATGGATAAATCCACATAATGTTGGCTCGTTCCAATGAGATTTAAGCAGGAAAAATCATGGGGAAATTATTCTTCCTATTATTTTTTATCTTTCTTGTAAAGCTGGGGTAGGAATGATCCAACCCTCCAGATGTCATGGGATGGCAAATCCCAGCAGCCTTGGCCAGATAGCCAATGGAGTGCTGGGCAACTCAATCCAACTACTTTTCTGAGGGCTGCCTCATTCCCAACCCTGTGGCAATGCGTAGTTTCCCAGTGCAGCTCATCCTTTCTTATAAGGAAATTGTCAAAAATTGTTGTCAAATGTTGAGAGCCAGATGATCAGTTCTGGCACAACTGCATCAGTTAAAGGCTCAGGGCTGGAGAAAGAAAGGTGGGGCCCACCTCCCCATTTTTTGACCCCAGTCACTTCCTAAATGTTGCAATGCTTCTATTTTCACAGCCGTTTTGTGTGTTATGCTCTACTAATTAATGGCAGTGCATGCCCAGAATAGGGTTGCTGTTGTTGCTGTTGTTGCTGTTGTTGTTGTTGTTGTGTGCCTTCAAATCATTTCCAACTTATGGCAACCCTAAGGTGAACCTATCATGGGGCTTTCCCTGAAAGGTTCATTCAGAAGGGGCTTGCCATTGCCATCCTCTGAGGCTGAGAGCATGTGAGTTGCTCAAGGTCAACCACTGGTTAAAGTTAAGGCAGTGTCAAACTGCATTAATTCTGCAATGTAGATACTGCCGAAGATCTAGTTTTTGGTTTTCAAGTGTAAACTGCCTTGGGTTCCACATCAGAAGATTAAGCCTAAATTATTAAAACATTAGACCAGGGGTAGGCAACCTTTCCCCTTTAAGGGCCGAGGGACTTCAGCTCCCAGAACCCCAGGAACTATTGACCAACATGGGACTATTGGCCAACATGGCTGAGGCTTCTGGGAGCTGAAGTCCCTCGGCCCTTAAAGGGGAAAGGTTGCCTACCCCTGCATTAGACCTTCTTCCCTCCAAACCGACTTAGTTATACGTTGCTCTTTTTTCTTGCAACTTGCTTGAAAGCTCTGAACTTAGGTGCTCCTGCGTCTGAGCTCCTATACCTCCTCAGTGAACATTTTTTAATCTGCTCTGCTCTCATATCTAAAGAAAGGACTAACATTGCCACAGTATTTATTTATTTGCTTCAGATGACAGCAAAGTGAGGGGAGAGAGGCCAGCTCCTTTATTTCAGAGGGGAAGAAAAGAGAAACCCCTTTTGTCCTTGAATAAGAAGGGTTGGACTTGACTCGAGTGACCCACTTGCTGCCCTGGGATCTTTGATCTTCCCCTCCAGTGTCCCCTGTTTCCTTTCCCCGCACTTTGTTCTTCTCATCTTCCAGCAACCTCACCTCTCTTCCTTCCTAAAACTTCACATCTTCAAGGCTGCCTTTCATTCCCGTCCCCTGGGGTCCCTCAGAGGTGCCTGAGAACACAAATGAACAATAGACAAGTTGGAAATGGAGATTAGAGGAGGAAGCAAGAGAAGAAGAAGAAGAACTTGGCCACTGGCAACTTCTTTCCACTTCCAAACTGCTCAGCCCCACTGCCCACTTCTCCATGCCCAAAACACGGTTGTTGTTGTTGTTGTTGTTGTTGTTGCTGCTGCTGCTGTTGCTGTTGTGTGCCTTCAAGTAATTTCCAATATATGGCATCATGGGGTTTTCTCTGCAAGATTCATTCAGAGGGGGTTTGCCATTGCCATCCTCTGAAAGGTCCTGGGACAACCAGTTCATGAGCATCATAGCATTGGGGTGTCATGCTCAGGAGGACAAGGAATCTGAGGCTGAGAGCATGTGACTTGCTTAGTTTACATGATCAGACTGGATAGGGTGCTTTTGGGGCATTTAGGCCTGTGAGCACAATGTCTCAGGGCCATAAAAGAAAAAGACTAAAAGCATGGAAGCAGTGAAGAGTCTCCAGTTATAATTCTGTGGCACTGGATAATGACACTGGTACAAGCTTCAAAATTTAGCAACCTGTGTGTGTGTGTGTGTGTGTGTATGTGCCTTCAAGTCGCCTGTCAAGGGATTTCACAGGCAAGGAATTTTCGGAGGATTTTTTTGCCAGTTCCTTCCTCTGAAATGGAGCCTACAAGACCTAGGGTTCCTTTTTGGGGTATAGAATTAAGCTACCATCTGGGATTATTTTGTTCTGCACATTCAAGTGATTTCTGACTTATGGCAACCCTAAGGTGACCCTGTCATAGGGTTTTCCTGGCGAGTTTCTTCAGAAGGGGTTTGCCATTGCCACATAGGATAGCTCTACTAGACTAAACTAGCACCTTGGAGGACTCCATTTTCCACCTGGAGTGGATTCATTGCTCCATTGGTGTACGAATCACTAGCTGCTGCTGGGAGAAGCCCCTTGAAAAGACCTACACTGTGTAAGGCTTCCCATCGCTATGAAATCATTGTTGATGAAGCTGGCTTGTTTCAACTAACCATTGCTAAGTCTAGCCACAGTGTATGCTTGGCACACAAATAGTACACTAAACTGTTATGAGATGAAATCTGAAGAGCATCTCCTCATGGCTGTGATGGAGGGGAGACAGGAGCCACAGAACATGAGACACATAACAGCAAACCTTTGTCCAACATTATATCTGAACTAGGCCATTAATTTGTACTTTTAGCAAGAAGCCAAGGATGGCCAGTGGCTTCCATTTCAGGAGGTGGTGAACCCACCTGGAGGTTTATTCCAGACTGCAAAGGAGTTATCCATGGTGCTGAACATTATCCCCTAAATAAGTCAGCATCTCTCTTGAAGAGTGGGAGAAAGCACCAGATCTCCTTTCCTCTCCTGCCTCCTTCTCAAAGTCTCATCCCCACAAGACCCACGGGACAGCAAGAACCCCCATGCACTGACAGGCGACAGGGGTGACAATGGCACTTTCTCACTGCCAGAAAAGACCAGCAAGCGAGTGACAGGAGTTGGCCGTAAGGTCTCACCTGAGCGTTTTGTTTATCCTGCAGAGCATATCTCCTCCACTCCTCCTCCATTAATCATCTCTGGACAGTTTCTCCCTAGTTGAGACGGTGCCCTGGCAGGCTGCTTTCCCCAGAGGAGCTGCATGGGCATCCTTTGACTTTCCTCCTTGCCCTTTGCTGGCTGCTGGCCCTGGTCCTTCTGGGGTTTTCCCGAGGGAGTGAAACAGGGAGCTTGTGCCCTTATTTGAGGCTTGATTGGGGTGCTTTGGCAAGTCAGATTAGAGGCAGCTCCAGGGAGAGCAGCAATGGAAAAGGCCACTGGGTTTGTGCAACAGGCCAACACTTTGACTCAACAGAACAGCCACAAGCTCAGTGGGCATTCGGTGTCCCAAAGCCTTGGAAAAATTCCTTTTTTGGGCCTCAGTGGCCATGCTGGTTGGGGAATTCTGGGAAGTGTAGGTTGCAATCCTACATAGTGCAGGAGGAGCATAGCACTCTGGTCACTAGAGCCTTTCAAGTTCTACTAGGTTTGGGTCCAGACTATCTGAAAAACTGTATCTCCCCATATGAGCCTGCCCATGCTCTGGGATTTATAGGGAAGGCTTTCTCTCAGCCTCACCACCATCCCAGGCACATCTGGTAAGGATATGAGAGAGAGCCTTCTCAGTGGCTGCTCCCAAGTTCTGGAATTCCCTTTCCTGGGAGTCTTTCTGCCAGCAGGTTAAGACCTTTCTATTTAAGACAGCATTCAGTTTTTACTATGTTGCAAGCGATACAGCTTTTAATAGGAGGAAGGGAGTTGTAGTGCTTTTTATTTCATTCTGTTTTGATACTGTTTTCATATTTGTAATGCTGTGTTTAACTTTAACTTATGTTTTTGATGTCAGATTTAGTTTGATTGTGTTTTAACTTTTGCATTAAGAACTTTTTAAATTGTGCTGTCTTTTTTTTTCTAGACACTGTAGACCCTACAGTCAGACACGACTTGACAACCTTGTCAAAGGGGAATACCTTTACCTTTACAGCCAGTCCATGAGCATCGTAGCCTCAGGGGCTTCATGCTCAGGAGGACAAGGAACCTATGGCCCTCCGTACTGAAATCAGAAATGCTCAGTTCCCTGCCCACTTTCTCCATCTCTGGAAAATGGGGAAGTTCCTCTTTCAGACTACAGCTTCCCAAAGCCTCTTGCCAGCACAGTTTCTGTGGATTCTGGGAGTCATAATCCCAAAAAGGAAAACTTTTCACAGCTCTGCTCAGCACCATCTGCACCATTCCTCCTTGTTCCCAGGCCCTGTCTACCTCTTCCAAGCTGTTCGGCTCTTCTTCCCTCCCACACACCCCTACATACAAACACCCACACTCCTGTCTCCCAAATGTCTGAGCAAATAGTGATGTGGGGGAAGAGAGGGGCCTACAGACAGCTGACAGGCAAATGCCAGCATTAAGCCAGCATTATATATGTAAGATATTGAGTGGAAGGTAGGGCAGATATTCGCAGCAGATTTATCCTGTGCCCAGTCTTTCGGCCAGCTGCTGGCTGACTTCTGTGACCTCAGCTCATCAATATGCATCTTCTATAGACACCCTGTATCCCCGCATTTTGACATGTATTATGGGCAAAAATAGCACCAAGGGATTTTTCTTCCCTCTTCTTTTTCAGCACAGGGCAATAATGAGCGCAGACAGTAATAGCCGGCTCTGGGAAACAGCGGACAAAGCTGGAGTTTGCTGGACCTGCAGGTTAATAGATGGAGAATTGTACTCTTGGAAAACCAGTTTGCCCTCTGAGCATTATCTGAACAATTGCAAAGCCTCTCATCTCGACTAAGCTGGCTGCAGGCAAAGCAAGCCAGGGGGAAGCGCGCTGGAGAGATGCATTTTCTGACAGCGAGAAGGTCAGGCAGACCGAGAGCCACAATGCAGGCTGCGGCCATCTTGACATTTCATTGTCTTGCCTTGATTCCAAATCACAATGTCGCTGGACTTTTAGAAGGAGCAGCTGGAGAGGAGAAAGCTGATTTCCGGTTGCCATTTTAGGCTGGCGATGGAGAAAGTGTCAGAATATAACTCCCCTCCATAACATAACAAAGGCTGGGATATTGTTGGTATCTTACATATCTGTTAAGCTCTCCTTTAGAAGTGGTTGGGCTGCATTCAGTTCAAGACTGTGGAAATGGAGTTGCACACAATGCATGGATATACACTGTTATGCTTTGCACATTATATATATTGTGCATTGTGGATTTCACATGGATGTGCATATCTCATTGTGCACTCCACATGGATAAACATGAGAATTTGGTCATGAATTTGGTTGCACATGTGATGCCTTCATTCAACTCAAGGTTTGCTGTTATATGTCTCATGTTCTATGGCTCCTGTCTCCCCTCCATCACAGCCATGCGGAGATGCTCTTCCCAACATGGGACTATTGGCCAACATGGCTGAGGCTTCTGGGAGCTGAAGTCCCTCGGCCCTTAAAGGGGAAAGGTTGCCTACCCCTGGACTAGAAAGTTGGGCCAAAGCTAACAAAATGAAATTCAACACAGAGAAATGTAAGGTACTGCACTTAGGGAGGAAAAACGAAAAGTACAGATATACAATGGGGGACACCTGGCTGAATGAGACTACGTGTGAAAGGGATCTAGGAATCCAGGTGGACCACAAGTTGAACATGAGTCAACAGTGCGATGCAGCAGCTAAAAAGGCCAATGCAATTTTAGGCTGCATCAGTAGAAGTATAGTGTCTAGATCAAGAGAAGTAATAGTGCCACTATATTCTGCTTTGGTCCGGCCTCACCTGGAATACTGTGTCCAGTTCTGGGCACCACAATTCAAAAAGGATGTGGAGAAACTGGAGCGTGTCCAAAGGAGGGCAACTAAAATGGTGAAGGGTCTGGAAAGCAAGCCCTATGAGGAACGACTTAGGGAGCTGGGGATGTTTAGCCTGGAGAAGAGAAGGCTGAGAGGTGATATGATAGCCGTGTTTAAATATTTGAATGGATGTCATATCGAGGAGGGAACAAGCTTGTTTTCTGCTGCTCCAGAGACTAGGACCCGAAACAATGGATGCAAGCTGCAAGAGAAGAGATTCCACCTCAACATTAGGAGGAACTTCCTGACAGTAAGGGCGGTTCGAGAGTGGAACACACTCCCTCAGAGAGTAGTGGAGTCTCCTTCCTTGGAGGTCTTTAAGCAGAGACTGGATGGCCATCTGTCAGGGATGCTTTGATTGGGAGTTCCTGCATGGCAGGGGGTTGGACTGGATGGCCCTTGTGGTCTCTTCCAACTCTATGATTCTATGATTCTATGATTCTATGAAGTCATACTCTCTCAGCCTCAGAGGCAGCCAAAGGAAAACCTATTCAGAGTAAATTTCACCTAGTAAATCCTGTGATAGGATTGCCATTAAGCTAGAGTCAGCATGAAGGCACCTAATAACAACACATAACTGCTTACAAAAAGACAGCTAGCATGATGTAGTGGTTTGAGTGATGGGATGCCCGCTTGACCCTGCTCTCTCAGCCTCAGAAGACTGTAGTAGAAAAACATTCTCTGAAGAAATCTTTCCAAGAAACCCTAGAGACTCAGAGTCGACCTGAAGGAACGTAAGAAGAGATGAAAATCCACTCAGCCATGGAAATCCATTGGGTTGCCTTGGGCAAGTCCCACTCTCTCAGCCTTAGAGGAAGGCAATGGCAAGCCTCCTCAGAATAAATCTTGTGAAGAAAACTGTAGAATGGGGTTACCATAAGTCAGAGTTCACTTGAAGGCAGAGGACAGCAATATTTCCATGGCTTAAGAGTCAAGTTTCTGCAGAAGTATCCAAAGCAAACAAGCTTCTGAACATCCACAGAGCTCAACTGCTCAACAAGTCAATGCTCACAGCCCAACCCAACATATATGTCCTGTGGGATTTTGAGGTAAAGTAACCACTGAGTGGACAAATCTGGACGGCTGTTCCTGAAAATGGCTGGTTTCAAACCACATCAGTTTGCCCCTTTGCCCCGAGTGGTTTTCACAAGTTCAGCACTGCTTCAGTGGTTCCTCTTTAGCACAGAAGAGACCTTGCTCTGTTAGTGCTCTTTTATATTTCATAGCAACAAATGGAAGTGTGTGCTGAACAGAGAAGCACACCCTGCCTTGTCATTCTCCCCTGCACACCTGTATAATAAGTGTATTTGCAAATATCTGTGTGGTTTAATCTAGCTTTTACATTCTCAGAATACCTTAAAGGGCACTGAAAGTATGGAATACTGTTGTTGATGCATGTGTGTGAAATTTGCAATTGCACACACCCTATGGCTTCTTTTGAGTGGTGGACAAGAATCTACTCACTAGAACCTTACACACCATCCAAACCCTCCTACACATACACATACACACATCTGCAAGGACAAAGGGGGACACTGCTACAACCATTTAATATTTGGGGATGAGGGAAGAGTTTTAGCAATGAGTGCAATACCCCCACCATAAGAATTCTGACTCCTCTCGTGCATTTTTTCCTTTGGTTCCCATAATTCCAGCATTGGAGTAACCTCAAACTTCAGCTGAGCATTTAGAAGTAGAGTTTTGGCATTCAAAAAGGGTGTGTTTGTGCAGATCTTATCGAGGAAATGTGAACACAGCAAATATAAGAGTTCCAGATGCAAGTGGTTTTCCCTTTCTAGAAGGCTAGAAATTTGGAGACTGAAGAAAGGGAAAACTTAATGGAGGAAGAATTCATATTTGGGGGGCGACCCTATCACCACCACCCATAGTTAGACAAAAGTGACTCAGACTCCCAAGTAGGAGGCCATTTTGCTGCAATGACAGCTGAGGCAATATAAAACAAGGTTGCTCTTTCAGATGGAGAGTGAGCTCATTTTTCTTCCCCTCACAGCTAAGGCAGCTTCTTGGTTGCTGGAGTTGCTTCTCTCTTTCTCCCCCACCACCAGCAAGCAGCTCCAACAGGGAAGGGTTGAGGAGCTGTGAATGCAGACCATAATTCTCTAAACATGCCATGCAGGATTGTGGCCATAACCTGCAGAGCCTCTGCAGAGTCATTTCATCTTTCTGAGCACAATAGAGTAAAACACCAGCTGCAAAAGAGCAGGAAAAGCTATGGCCAGCCTTAAAAGGAGCAAGGTAAGGAAATTAAGCCATTGTTCCAATTTTACTGGTAGCTATGAGAGCCAGTGTGGCTCAAAGCCTTGCTCCACCACTGGAAACCCACTAGGTGGCCTTGGGTAAGTCACACCCTCTTAGCCTCAGAGGAAGGCCATAGTAAACCTCCTCTGAATAAATCTTACAAACTAACATGGTGTTGTCTTCAAGTGTTGGAGTAGGACTCCAGGGGACCAGGATTTGAGTCCTGGTTCAGCCATGGAAACCTTCTGGGTGACCTTGAACACATCATATTCTTTCCACCTAAGTAGAAAGAATGGTAAACCTACTTTGAATAAATCCTGCCACTAAAACCTTAGGATAGTGTTACCATAAATCAGAATCAACTTGAAGGCACATAACAACAACATATTAGTACAACCAAAACCATTCTTTTGCTGCAAACAACTGTTCCAAAATCCACGCTCTGTTCTAAGTTCTCTGGTTGCCTGAACCTCAGCTTGCTCCTCGGATTAGTCTTTTCAGTTACCACCTGAGTGGTATTTGGTTCTGTTCCCGACTGCCTTGAGCATGCTTCTGCTCTTGCACACTCTCTTTGTACAACCTGGACTGATTTGGTTTTTCCTCTAGCTGTTCTCTTGAACTATAGTGCACTCATCTGAGCATTTCCATCTCTTCAACAGGACACCAGAGAAAAACAGATGCAGTTGGTACTTTGAAAGGAAACTGAGATAGCCAGGCAATAAGAGCTCAAGATTTCCCTACTAACTTTGGTTTGCTTTGGAGAATATCACTCAAATTCTTAGCACTCATTTGCACTCCCAAAATGGATCGGTTGATTAATAAAATGATTCCCCTCATGCCCCTCACTCCATTTGATTTTGTTATACAACTACTATATATACTCATGTACAAGTCTAGAAATTGTAGTCAAAAAATTGAGCCCCAAAACATGAGTTGACTTATCCATGGTTCAATAAGTGCCGTACTTCAACTCTTATTTTAAAATGAGCCATCCCCCAATAAAGGGCAAGAGCATAATCTGTCCTGGGAGTACTGACCCTTCTCTATTATCTCATCCATCCAGCCTTTAGGGTAAGCATAAACAGTTATGACTGATCCTTTGTTACATGCCCATAAGTTTTTACCCCTGACTCCTCCATGCGTCATATCAAAATCCACAATTTTTGCCCCAAAATCTGACCTCGACTTATACATGAGGTTGACTTATAGTCATAGAATCATAGAACCATAGAGTTGGAAGAGACGACAAGGTCCATCCAGTCCAACCTCCTGCCATGCAGAAATTCAAAATTAAAGCAAAGTATATATGGTACTTGGATGATAAAATCTCAGACTAGAAGACCACTTTGGCAGAGAGACAGAGGCAGGGGAGGAAGAGAGGGAAAAAAGCAAAGAGGCAGAGGGGGAATAAACATTATGAGTTGAATTTGTATCTTTTTCCCCTCTCCCCAATTCTTCAAAGGTAAACAAATAGGCGGCTGTTGTTTTTCTTCTGCTCTCGGTGCTGTTGAGCTCATGTGTATGTGTGCATGTGTGTGTCTTTTTATGTGTGGAGCCTTTTAAAGGCCTTGGGAAGCAATTCCAACATTTTTCTATAGGTGCAGGCAGATAATTGAATGCTTTCAAAGACCACTGTGAGGCAGGGAAAGTTCAATTTGGCGTCAGAGTGTTCCCTGCATTGACCGAGCTTCGTGAGTCGGTGATAGGATTTTTCTTTCCCCTCCACTCCTTTCCTCTAAGAGCTGAATGAGTTGCTCTCTTGTTTTCTTGTGGTTTGTCTCAAGCAAAGCACTTAGGTGGAGAAGGAGAAACGATCTCAAAATCGACCGGGACTCGTGCCGGGAAATAAATAAATAAATAAACAAACAAACAAACAAAAGCCCCACTCTCTTATTTCTTTGGAGTCCCTCACCCATCCACTCTTCTCTCTCATTATCTATTTAAAAAGAGAGAAAAAGTGTGATCTGGAAAAATCTCAAAAGGAAAGCAGCTTTAGCAGGCCATTTGCACCTCTGTAGGACTTTTTATGGGAACTAAAAAGAGCAGGAGGGGATGAGGTCCCACCCAAGCAACTGAGATGAGTTTCTTCTGCTTTCTCCCTGTCCCAATCTGCTGATTTGTAGATTCAAAGGGGAGATATTTTTTGGAGGAGTGAGAGAGGCGGAGATTTATTTTCTTTGTCTTTCCTCTGCTTGCTTATGTGACAATTACTCTTCCACCTGTTGCAAAGGAAGATGTATTGCATGGATAGGGAAAAGGCAGAACTTGGCTTTTCATCATCTGAAGAAACATGATCTCTTCCCATTTCTGGAAATACAGGGGGAGTCAGATTGCCTGGAAAGATGTGGGCATTATGGGAAGGAAGGAGAGTTACAGATATTCTTAGCTCCCACTTTCTATTCCTTGTTCAATTACTCAAGAATCAAGAACTCATTAGAGCAGGGATTCCTGAACTTTGGTCTTCCAAGTGTTTTGGGTGTCGCTTCCCAGCAGCCCCAGCCAGCTTGGTCAACAGTCAGGAATTGTGGGAGCTGAAGTCCAAAACATCTGAAGAATCACTGTTCAGGAACCACTGCTCTAAGCTAGTGGTTTCCAACCTTCGATCCTCCATTTGTTCTGGACTTCAACTCCCAGAAGCCCCAGACAGCTTGGCCAACAGTCAGGAATTCTGGGAGCTGAAATCCAAAACATCCAGAAGACCTCACTACATTAAAGGATATGGCTTTCTCATTCACCATTGTTTGCTTCATAATCCCTACTGCAGGGACTTTAGCCAGACCAGAAGAAGTAACAGCAGGACTACTGGTAGATAAAGAACACCAAAGGTCTTGGAAATTATTCACTTGCAAAATATGACAAGATGCTGCTACAACTCTGTCTGTGGCTGGAATCCTACATGGAAGGAACTGATGAAAATGTGATGAAGAAATTGTAATGTGGCACATACCCATGTCTCCATAGCTATTTCTCCTGACACTACCCCTCAGGACCCATCTTCCAAGCAATGTGGCCTCATCCCAAACACACAACATCTCCATGAAGGGCAAAAGTCAAGGAGGGGACATTCCCCTTTGTCCATTTTGATGTCGCTGGAAGGTAGGGAGATCAGTGGTGACACATCTAATTATGTTCCTATATGCAACAGGCCTCCAAGGGACCTCCAAGGTTTGCAGATGATGTCCATGCAGCCCCTCAGCTATGAAAAAATCAACTAGATACATCTCAGCTGACCCCTCCACTCTTCAACAACACAGAAATGGACAGATTGCAGGTGCTATATCACTTACAAAGTGGGTTTGTGGGGGGAGATTTTGGTCATTCTGTGGTCAGTAAAAAATTATGATCTCCATAAAGACCAAAAAAGTGAGTCATTGTGGTATAGGTCTGACTTATACCATCATAATAGGATTCTGGCCTATATCTAAGGATGGAGAAACATTTGGGTGATGTTGACTTTCTCTCCAATGACCCGTTTTTGTATTTCTGGAGAGTCCCTGCAAAACAAAGCACCCTTTCCTTTAGAAATATGGACATTTGTAGGGTTGTGGTACTCTTGCTATGCACCAACTCATATATATATATATAAATGGCTAGGAACGTATGTGAATGAAAATCATGAATTTTATTCTATGGTCATATTCACAAAATGTGCTTATTGGGGAAAGTGTGTAAATTAATGCATAGTTAATAGAAAATGCTGATGAAATTCCATCTGGGTATAAGTCCCACAAGCTGATAAAAGGAATGAAAGTGAGTTCAGGAGAAATGCCACAACATTGTGCATTCCTACACATTCTCTTCCTTTCTTTGGTGACTTGTCACAAGTCCTTGATCTGAAATCATTCTCAAACATCTCCAAACCTTCTTACTTCTTCCATCTTAAAAATGTCAGCCCGTTTCCCCAATGGGAAAACCCACAAGCAAAGGTGTGATCATTTCTTGTGTTGCTTGCGACAAACACTGTTCATGTTCTTCTGTGAGATCTCGGCGGGTTTAATGCTCTGCAGTCTTCTTTTTTAAAAAAAAAAGAAAAGAAAAGAAATACATGGTGTTAATTATTAACTGGATGTGTTTTAATTATGCACATGTGCCCAGAGACCTTTAGACACTGGACACATTTTCGTTGTCACTTTCAATGATAGTCATAATGAATGACAATCCATGTAACCCAAAAGAGCTTCAGCCACCGAAGGAAAGAGGGACTGCAAACCTTTTGACTTCTAGGCAAGGTATGCCTATAGTGAAGCCATGCTTGGATCTACACTGCAGAGTTAATGCAGTTTGATGCCACTTCAACTGCCATGATTCCATGCTATGGAATGCTGGGATTTGTAGTTTTGTGAGCCTTCTCTGTCAGAGACCTCTGGTGCCACAACAAACTACACATCCCAGGATTCCATAGCATGGAGCCATGACAGTTAAAGTGTTGTCAAACTACCATAATTCTCACTGCATTTTCACTGGAGTTGGAGCTAAATTGGTGCAAGCACATTAAGCCAGGATTAAGCATCTGTGATTGCATGACTTTCTGTTTTGAAGTATATTGAACTAGCTGTGATTCCCTACAGGACAATTTCCCCCATATTCTCCACACACACACACACACACACATTGTTGTTGTTGTTGTTTTGCATCCTTCAAGGCTAGGATTGTGTATCCTTTTATGAACACAAGACATGATTTCCATGCAGCGGCAACCTCTTTCCTCCTTGCAAACACTTAATCTGCCTGTGAAACATCTGAGAATTTTGCATTGAAAGCGAATCTATAAAAATAATTTGTATTGTATTTAAATATTCCTTAAGTCATTTTAGTGTATTTAAGTCTTAATTCATCTTCCCTTGGTCCCTTTTCAGTACATTAATATGACGTATTTGACAGAAAGATGAACAACGTTATTAAAGAATCTCCTTGGCAAATTTGAGTCATAAAACCTTCCCCTCCCTTTCCTTTCTCCATTTCTCTTTCGCAGAGACGGGGGTCCCTCTCACTTTCTTAATCTTCCCGGCTTATTCCTGGGCTTCCTGATGAAACCGCAACTTGCCTACTAAATCCTCTCTCTTCTTTGCCACTGGAGTTTAATTTCATCATTTTTTGCCAATTATGACACACAATGATGAAGCAGAAGAAGAGACTGGGGAGAGGACGAGCAAAACAGGTGTGACGTTGCCAACTTTTTCTCTTGGCAGAGCTCCTGTGCTCCCCCCCCCTTTTCTGACAACATCTTGAGAGGTAGAAATAAATTCAGCATCGGGGGAAGCTGTGTGAAGATGGAGTTATTGTGTCCGCACACCTGAGTTGTGCCCAAATCATTGAACACATTTGACCTAGACATGCTTTCAAGGATACCTTTGCTCCTTCTTACACGCTTCTCACACCCAAACACCATTTTGCCTTGGGTCTGCCTCCCCGCTTTCTCTCTTTCCTTTCCTCAATCCCACTGGAAATGGCTCAGTGCAATTTGGAAGTAATGAGATATTGGCTTGGCCAGCCTCTCCTTTGGATCCAGCCCTAGATTCATGCAACTCTCCTACATTCTCCCTTGATTTATCATTGCTGAACATGCCAGTGAAGCCATATCCATTAATCATCTCATCTTTTAAAAGCTCCCCTCTCAAATCATTTTTCATAGTGGGAGCTGGACTCCATGGCACATTGGAGGCCTTCTTCTCAGCCGCTGGAGAGGTCTGCTTCAATCAGAGGAACAGTGATAAGATGGGATAATTAGGACTCATTCAAATAGCTGCCTCCTCATGGGAACGTATGAAGTTGACTGATACCAAGTTGGATCATTGATCTATCTCGCATAGGATGGAGGAGGAGGAGGTTGCCATCCCAGGCATTGAGAAAATCCATTTTCAAGGCCTGCTTCCTGTGATGCTTTTGAAATGCAAAGACTGAAGCTGAGAACTTTAACATGCAAACCAGGTCTTCTGCACTGAACAATGAACTTTTCTTTTCATGGGTAATTTGTGGTTCTTGTGTCACTTTGGTGGCGAATGTGCTCTCAGCTTCATCCCAGACCTCAGCAAAACTATCCAAGGTCCTGAAGTTATTCTGGGCATAGTGTTCAGAACCTTGGACAACTCCTTTGCCACCAGCACATCCCTTGCTTCTGGCTAAAATTACAGATGAATGGTCCAGTTCAGATGTAATACTGAATAAACAAAGGCTTGCAGTTATGTGCCCCATGTCTCAGGATCAATTCCTCCCCCTCCCCCAACCCACATCAAAGCCATGAGAAGATACTGCCTCGGATTTCATCTTGCAACAGCTTAAAGTTCTGTGTGCATAAATTGTGATTATTCTTAACAATGGTTAGTTAAACAATGGCTTGAGGGGAAGTCTGAAATGCCTCTCCCCAGCCACCATCAAGAGTATCCTGATAGATGTTTTGGGTACCTGGCTGTGAAAATTATAAACTTTCCAAGTGACAACTGCATTAAAAGGCCTTAACTTGGTCAGACATTTTAGATCAGGGGTAGGCAACCTTTCCCTTTTAAGGGCCGAGGGACTTCAGCTCCCAGAATCCCAGGAGCTATTGGCCAACATGGGACTATTGGCCAAGATGGCTGAGGCTTCTGGGAGCTGAAGTCCCTCGGCCCTTAAAGGGGAAAGGTTGCCTACCCCTGTTTTAGATGAATTCCTCCCCAGAGCTTGAAGTCAAGGTGGATTACAAATTAAAACAATTACAAATGTCTGTGTAATTTCAGAGAAGTGGTGGGTGGTAGCAATCTGTGGACTGGAAGGCATTGGGAACACTGATGAGCAACAGGGGTTTCTTCCTATCTTTAGCTGGAATCCTGTTGGTGTCTTATGCATTCAGAGATGCCCTTATGAAAGCAGCCAGGCATTTCTGTCACTTGCAGAATGGCTCTTTTCAGTTCAAAGTTGAGAAGCAGAACTGCGCATACAGATGAGGATGTACACACATACACCTGAGGAGGGCCATAGGATGCCCTGTGCATGTCCCTGGAGGACTCAGTTGTATCACATAGCCATTCAACACTAACTCAGTTTTAATTCCCATAGACATAAGTCCACTTACAAAGATGTGCACTCCCAATGGAATTCCAGCCATTATTTTTTATGGTGAATCATAGAATCATAGAATCATAGAATCATAGAGTTGGAAGAGACCACAAGGGCCATCCAGTCCAACCCCCTGCCATGCAGGAACTCCCAATCAAAGCATCCCCGACAGATGGCCATCCAGCCTCTGCTTAAAGACCTCCAAGGAAGGAGACTCCACTACTCTCCGAGGGAGAAATGTGTTCCACTGTCGAACCGCCCTTACTGTCAGGAAGTTCCTCCTAATGTTGAGGTGGAATCTCTTTTCTTGCAGCTTGCATCCATTGTTTCGGGTCCTAGTCTCTGGAGCAGCAGAAAACAAGCTTGTTCCCTCCTCGATATGACATCCCTTCAAATATTTAAACACGGCTATCATATCACCTCTCAGCCTTCTCTTCTCCAGGCTAAACATCCCCAGCTCCCTAAGTCGTTCCTCATAGGGCTTCAAAGAGTACACAGACTTTAGGCATTGGTTTAGGGCCTGTACAGACTGCCAGAAATAATCCAGCTTGAGAGCACTTTAACTGTCCTGGCTCAGTGCTAGGGAATCATGGGAACTGTAGTTTATTGTGGCACCAGAGCTCTCTGACAGAGAAGGCTCAATGTCTCAGAAACAAACTACAATTCCCATGATTCCCTAGCATTGAGCCAAGACAGTTAAAGTGGTCTCAAGATAGATTATTTCTGGCAGTCTGTACAGACCCTAAGTTACAAACAGCCTGGAAGCTCTTGATATGCAAAGGAGCCCAAAGTTGATTAGCAACCATATTGGTTTCCTTGAGCACCACCTTCAAAATAGGGCCTCCCTTCCAGCCTCTCCATATCTTATTGTATATGCAGGTTCATTGGATGGGAACATTAGTTGTTCCTCTTTGCCATTCCATGCATGGGCACATAGAGTGACACTGTTCAGAGGATATCAGTAGTAGATTATGGAGATCTACCTTCAACTGCTGGAGAGGATGAGAAGAATGATTTATGGCAAGCTCAATCCTGGTCTTTCCTAGCCAACATTTCAAATTCCCCAAGCCTGGTTGCATGCTTTAGATGGCACACACAAACTCAGTGTCCTCTGAAGGAAGAATTATTCTTTTCTTGAAAGATATGGAAAGCAAGCGAAAGGGAGGCCTCCAGGGGCCTCCAGAACAACTGAGCTGTTTTATTAACATTCACTCTCAAGCTGCCGAGGAGATGAACAGAGATGGAGCTCCCTCCAAAACCAGATAGACGTAGCGTGTATGTTCACCCGTTCACTTTCCTGTAAAACATCACTGTTCGCTGATAGGAAATTAGACTGGATAATTAGACCTGGATTAGACCTGGAAAAAGGAAGTGAGCAGGGGGTTCTTAGGCAATGGTTTGCAAGGAGGACCGTAACACCTCTTCCATACTGGCATCCATATCACAAGCACTCTGGTCTCATCTTGGGAGCCATGTTATCTCCCCCTGCCTTCCTCCCATTGAGAATCATAACTCAGATGGAGAACAACTGCTTCATGTATCAGAGATGGAAAGTTCTGCCCCCAGGATCTCCAGGCGGAACAAGGAAAAGGTAAAGAGCTGGGCCAGAAATGGATGCCAAACCCTAGCAAGTACCAAGGGCCCACTGTACAGGTAAGGAATATTGTACCTGATTTGCATGCAGAAGGATCCCAGGTTCAAGTTCTCTGCATCTCAGGATAGGGCTGGAGGGGAAAAATGCCCACTTCCCCCATCTGAAACCTTGCAGGGCCAGGTCTAGATGGATCTGACTCCCATGCAAGGCAGCTTCCGACATTCCTATATAAGCCTCTTTTCTGCTGGAGTTTCAAATTGCCAACCCCTCTCTCCTGAACTCTTTCGTCTCCCATAACATAGAGAGCAGATAGAGAAGCATTCTTGGCAAACTTAATCTACAGATTTTGTCAGCCGAGGATCAGTACACACACTTCCTCAGGCTGCAATGCTACTAAGTGTGTGTGTGTGGTTTTTGTGTGTGTGTGTTTTAGAGAGTGAGAACAGCGACACTAATGATGTCTATCACACACAGAGACATGCCTGCACAAGCTGGCTTGGATTGTTCTTTCTTATTCCATTTCCCCCCTTCTAGCCAACATAGAGAGATCCAGACCCTATAAAACAGAAATTGATTCAGTGTGAGCCTCTCCCGACTCAGCTTGGTTTGCTTCTCTTCCTCTTTGGCTCCCTTACAGAATGTAATTCTGGGTTTGTCAAGTGGAATCTGTGTACATCCTCCTCCACTTGGGCCAAGACACGTCACTTGCATTTACTGTAGGAATCAAGCACCGAGAGCAAGAAGATTTTGTAATACTCAAGCCCTTATGCTGAGCAGGAAGCATTCGGCGATGATGAGAGGAAAGATGGTTTCATCACTCCATGAAAACATAAGATGTTGGTATGTGTCTTGTGGTTCTGCAACATTTGGAAAAACACAAAAGCCAGGAGCTAGGGTTGGAGAGATCAGGAAGAAAGATGGTAGACACATGTCCTTGGGCCCATTGTACCACTTGGGCCCATCTTACCAGGCAGAGATGGAGCACCAGTGTCACCATGCATGGACTTTCTTGTTACAGAAGCCCTGGTAGCAACAGCACTACCAAGCATTGGCACAAAACACCCCTGATGACTGGCAATGAGCCTTCGACAAGCCCCCAAAAGCAACACAAGGCCTGGAAAACCATGAATGCTCAAGTCCTATTATATACACTGGGATAGTAAAATCATGTCTCTTATATCAAATGGCAAAATCAAGGTTTTCACAAAAGTTAGAATCATACAAGCCATTGTATTCCTTATTACCATGTATGAAGGTGAGAGCTGGACAGTTAAGGAAGAGGATAGGAAGAAAACCAATGCATTTGAGAGAATGTGGGGCTGGAGAAGAGTGCTGAGGATCCCATGGACAGCCAAAAGAACAAACAAGTGGGTCCTAGAGCAGATCAAACCGGAATCATCCCTGGAAGAAGCCAAGATGACCAAAGTGAGACTGTCATACTTCAGACACATCATGAGAAGAAAGCTGATTTAAAGCTAGACCCTAACAGACTTGGCTTTGACATTTTTGATATTTAAATATTTTTTGTTTCCTTCAGAAAGGCTCATGCCTTAGGAAATTTAAATTACCCTACAGGCCTTTCATTTATCGGGTCACTATAGGTCAAAGCTGAATGATGGCAATGAAAAACAACAGTTCAGAGGTTAGAGAGGTTAGTGTATCTGATCATCTGATTATGCTCAGGACAGGAACAAAATACATTTGGAGGTGCAAGAAAAAGGAGAAATCTTTGCAGTTATTAATAGCATAAAGGCACAGGAGTACCTGAACAGACATTGTTCCTGAACCACCCTCAGGAGAAAGCATGAACTTGGTGTCCAGCCTTTCCATTCCCAGGTGATGCAGACTCATGTTTACCAAACCTCAGGGCCATGGACCATTTATTTTAACATTTAAATCCCCAATATGGACTTCCCCAGGCAGGTTCTGAAAATAACTCAGCTTCCTCCTCATGAAAGCAACACCATCCTTAAAGCCAACCCTCTTGGCAAATAGTTTGGTAATAATCAGAGCCTCTCCTGGGCGGCGGCGGCGGCGCAGAGGGGGGCGAGGACTCTTGCCGGCCTGTAAGGGCCGCAACAGCCCCAAATCCACCGGCCTGACGCCGCGGAGCACCGAGGGAGGCGGGACCACCTGGGCCTTAAAAGCGGCCCTTCAGAGCCTCTCCTGGGCGGCGGCGGCGGCGGCGCAGAGGGGGGCGAGGACTCTTGCCGGCCTGTAAGGGCCGTAACAGCCCCAAATCCACCGGCCTGACGCCGCGGAGCACCGAGGGAGGCGGGACCACCTGGGCCTTAAAAGCGGCCCTTCAGAGCCTCTCCTGGGCGGCGGCGGCGGCGCAGAGGGGGGCGAGGACTCTTGCCGGCCTGTAAGGGCCGTAACAGCCCCAAATCCACCGGCCTGACGCCGCGGAGCACCGAGGGAGGCGGGACCACCTGGGCCTTAAAAGCGGCCCTTCAGAGCCTCTCCTGGGCGGCGGCGGCGGCGCAGAGGGGGGCGAGGACTCTTGCCGGCCTGTAAGGGCCGTAACAGCCCCAAATCCACCGGCCTGACGCCGCGGAGCACCGAGGGAGGCGGGACCACCTGGGCCTTAAAAGCGGCCCTTCAGAGCCTCTCCTGGGCGGCGGCGGCGGCGCAGAGGGGGGCGAGGACTCTTGCCGGCCTGTAAGGGCCGTAACAGCCCCAAATCCACCGGCCTGACGCCGCGGAGCACGGGGAGGGAGGGAACTGTAGGCTGTAACCATCTGGAGCCAGGAAATGTGGAGGGGGCAGCGATTGGAGTGGTGCAGGGGAATGGGAGGTATGGCTGGAACAGAGATAACACATGTTACAAAAGAAGGCGGGATCGCTGTTTAGTAGCTATTCCGCCTTCAGTTTCTTCTGTTTCTAAGGATGGTTTGGAGTGCCGACCAACCATTCCACAGAACCTCACCTTGCTCCTCTGCAATGCCAGGTCGGTAAAGAATAAGACCCATATCATCCAGGATCTTCTCCTGGATGAGGATGCCGACCTGGCTTGCTTCACAGAGACCTGGCTGGGGGAGGATAGCACTGCCATATGGGCGCAGGCTCTCCCAGCCGGGTACTCTGTTAGTGAGCAGGTGAGGGGAAGTGGGCGAGGGGGCGGAGTGGCTCTGATCTATAAAAACACCTTGACCTTGGCCAGGATACCTGTCCGACACACAACCTACATCGAGTGCATGTACCTCAGCCTGAAGGCCAGGGATAGTTTGGGGATTCTGCTAGTCTACCGGCCACCCCGTTGTCTAGCAGACTCCCTGACCGAGCTGACGCAACTGGTCTCTGAGCTGCTGCTGGAGTCCCCCAGGCTTCTTGTCCTGGGGGACTTCAACATCCCGCTCGAGGCCAGTTTAACAGGTGCGGCTCGGGAGTTCATGGATACCATGACAAACATGGGCCTATCCCAGTTGGTCAACGGGCCGACACATTGCGCAGGTCATACACTTGATGCAGTGTTCTGCACCGAACAGGTATATCCGTGGGCTGAGGTGGTCGACACCTCGGCATTGTCATGGACGGATCATTTCCTGGTCAAGATGAAAGTCAGAGCCAGTATCTGCCCCCCCGGGGGTGGCGGACCTATTCGAATGGTCCGCCCTCGAAGGCTAATGGAGCCCGTAGGATTCCAGAGAGCCTTGGAGGGTTTAATGGTTGGAAATGCCAGTGATCCTGTTGAAGCCCTGGTTAATACATGGAATAATGATCTCACCAGGGCCATAGACACGATCGCTCCCAAGCGTCCTTGTCATTTCGCTTCAAACCATAAGCCTTGGTACACCTCTGAGCTTAGGAAAATGAAGCGATTTGGACAACGACTAGAGCGCAGGTGGCGAAAAACTCGGCTCCGATCAGACAGAACTCGCCATAGGAACTTTCTTAGATCCTATCGGGAGGCAATACGTGCAGCGAAGAGGGCCTTCTCCACTGCGCGTATTGCGTCTGCAGAGTCTCGTCCGGCAGAGCTGTTTAAGGTGGTGAGGGAGATGACGCAGGTACCCCCTGCGCCAAATCCCTTGCTTAACCCGACAACGGCCTGCTGTGACGCATTTAACAACTTCTTCGCAGATAAAATCTCTCAGATCAGAGCCGACTTAGACGCCACCATTAGTTCAGAATCTATAGGCGAGGTGTCCATCAACTCCGCCGATGTTGTTATACTGGATCAATGGCAATCTGTGAGTACCGAGGACGTGGACAAGCTGCTTGGGAAGGTGAGGAAGACAACTTGCCCTCTTGACCCTTGCCCATCATGGCTGGCCGTCCAGGGGGGGGACGCATTGGTGAGATTCCTTAGGGATATCATCAATGCGTCCTTTAGGGAAGGACATATTCCATCCTGCTTAAAGGAAGCGGCGGTTAAGCCGCTTCTGAAAAAGCCTTCCCTGGACCCCCTGGATATGAAGAACTATAGGCCTGTTTCCTTACTGCCATTTTTGAGCAAGGTGATCGAGAGGGCGGTTGCTCTTCAGCTCCAAGCTGTCTTGGATGAAACCGATTATCTAGACCCATTTCAAACCGGCTTTAGGACAGGCTTTGGGGTTGAGACTGCCATGGTTGCCTTGACCGACGATCTGCGTCTGAACATCGACAGGGGTAGCGTGACCCTGCTGGTGCTCCTAGACCTCTCAGCGGCTTTTGACACGATAGATCATGGCATCCTTTTGGGCCGCCTGAGAGGGCTTGGTATCGGGGGCACTGCTTTGCAGTGGCTCCGGTCCTTCCTCTCGGGTCGGTCCCAAAGGGTGCTGCTCGGGGACTGTAGCTCCAGTAAGAGGGAGCTCACTTGTGGGGTCCCTCAGGGAGCTATTTTGTCCCCGATGTTATTCAACATCTATATGAAGCCGCTAGGTGAGATAATACGGAGTTATGGTGCTGGGTGTTATCAGTACGCTGATGACACCCAAATCTATTTCTCCGTGTCTCGTTCGTCGGCCTCGAATTCCAATGGCACCTCCTCTCTCAATGAATGTCTTCAAGCGGTAATGGGCTGGATGAGGAAAAACAGATTGAAATTGAATCCAGACAAGACGGAGGTGCTCACGGTACAGGCTCCGAAACCAAGAATCGGGTTGCAACCTCCAGTCCTGGATGGGGTCACGCTCTCCTCCAGTGACTGTGTTCGCAGTCTGGGGGTGCTCCTTGATCCGTCGCTTCTGATGACAAATCAGATTAATGCGACGGTCAGGAGCGCCTGTTATCAGCTTCGGCTGATACGCCAGCTGCGCCCTTTTCTGGAAGTAAGAGACCTTGAGACCGTTGTGCACGCGTTGGTAACCTCACGCCTCGACTTCTGTAACGCGCTCTACATGGGGCTACCCTTGTGCTTGATTCGGAAACTGCAACTGGTTCAAAATATGGCAGCCAGATTAATATCGGGAACATCTAGGGGGGACCATATTACGCCAGTATTAAGGTCCCTCCACTGGCTGCCTATTAGTTTCCGAACCCAGTACAAGGTGTTGGTAATTACCTTTAAAGCCCTAAATGGCTTGGGTCCAGACTATCTGAAGGACCGCCTCCTCCCGTATAATCCTCCCCGCACCCTCCGGTCCTCTGGGAGGAATCTGTTGCAGCCTCAAAAAACGAGACTGGCGACGACCTCCCAGAGGGCATTTTCGGCAGTTGCCCCCAAACTGTGGAATGGCCTGCCGGAGGAGATCCGTCAATTGACATCTCTTGACGGCTTCAAGAAAGCCGTCAAGACGGATCTCTTTCGGCGGGCCTTTCCGGATTAATCCACTAGTATGTTCTGGAATTTTCTTCCCTCTGAGATGCTCCCTTTTTTAATAAATTGGGTCCCTTCTGAGCCAACATATGACATCCACCGCCATTTCTTGTTTTTTAATATATGTATTGTTTGTTTTAATGGAGGACTTTTCTCCTTATATTGTTTATTTTTAACTTGTATTGGGTTTAATAACTTTTTAAGGGGGGGAGGGGGATAAAATTGCTCTTAACTGTTGTTGAAATTTTATGATGTAAGCCGCCCCGATTGTGTTCAGAGGGGCGGGGTATTAAATAAAAATTATTATTATTATTATTATTATTCCATGAACGCAGACTCAAGGATATGTAGATCTAGAAGGTATTAATAATATAATATAATATAACACTGTGTTGATAAAGGAAAGACACAGCTAAAGCACCCCTGAGAGGTGGCCTTCTAAAACCATCAGTGAAAAAAGAAAATGCCATCACCTTCTGGTTCAGTTGTTGAACAGCTCTTGCCTTTAAGAAATTCTTAAAGCTGGCATCCCTAGGTTTTTCTGGGGTTTTTGGGCTGTGAGGCCATGTTCTAAAATAATGTATTCCTGATGTTTCACCTGTATCTGTGGCTAGCATCTTCAGAGAATGGTGGCACGGAGGTGTGTGGGTTATATATATACTGTGTGACCCTTGGATGAGAGGCTTAGACACTAATCCTCCTTGCATATCCTCCCACCCTGAGGTCTTGCCTCAACAGAACAAAACACAGATTTACAGGCTAATCCTCTCAATCAAGGGGCACACGGTATATATACCCCACACATCTCCATGCCAGCATTCAATGAAGATGCCAGCCACAGATGCAGGCAAAACATCAGGGATACATTCTTCTAGAACTTGGCCTCACAGCCCGAAAAACCCACAAAAACCTATTCTTTCTGATTCTTGGTCAGGATTTTCTTTCTTCTAATTTGAGTCCATTGGCTTGAGTCCTACCTTCTGAAAAAGCAGGAAAGAAACTTGTTTAATAGTGTTTCGACTGATCCTCAGGTTTTTAGTTAGGAAGCGAGAGAAAGGTACAGTATAAATTAAATAAATAATTTATTTGTGCCTTGTGGCAAGCCACCTTGGGTCCCATGTCAAGAGACAGGTGGGATAGAAATAAAAGAATCATCATCATCACCATGATCAATTTTCTATTCTTCCTTTTCCCCAGTATTTTTTCTGTGGAGAAAACAATATTTCTACCAAAAAAAGTATCATTTTCTGTACAGAAAAAAAACCCTGTTTCCTGTGCAGAGGATTCTGTTTTCTTTGCAAATCAAACTGTGCAAAGCAGCCAGGATCTACACAGTATTTGGATGCATATACACTGCACTATTAATGCAGTTTGACACCACTTTAATGGCCACAGCTCAATGCTATGGAGGTCTGCGATTTGAGAGATATTTAGCCTTCTCTATTACAGAGCCCTGGTGCCACAACCAACTACAAATCCCAGGATGATGAGGATATTTATTGATATCCTGCTCTTTCCCCAGAACTGGGACCCAGAGCATCTCACAATATTAAAAGAACAATACAATTAAAAATAAAAAAGGATTCCATAGGATGGAGCCACGGCAGTTAAAGTGGTGTCAGACTGCATTAATTCTGCAGTGTGGCAGCACCCTAAATCCTGAATTATAGCACACTGTGTGCCAGAAACAGCTTTTTCTATCTGCAGGAAATAATGTTTCTGGCCCAGTTCTATGATGGATCCTTTCTTTGGGAGCAGGAGAGGCAGCGATGTCCAGGAGCCTCCCTGTGGTGGGGATGAGGATGACAACTGGATCTGGCACTCACAATGAGTCTGGATAACCAAAGAAGTTTAATCAGGAGGATGAAATCATGGACAAAGCTTCCCAATCTAGGTACTGACAGAATGCAATTCTACTTATCCCCAATGACCCAGAAGGATAGAAGTTGTAGTCCAACCACACCTGGGCACGAGAGGTTGGAAAATCCCATCCTAACGGGTGATGCGATCTGCCCGTCTCCTTGTGCAAATGTAAAAACACAGACACACAATTAAAAATATAGACTCATAGATTTGGAAAACCCACACTCTTGCTCAGAATAGGATCTACAATGAAGGAGGGATGTGCTGTTTTAAATTATTCATTCCCAAAGGGGAGAGCAAATAATTTCAGCAATTTTTCTTCCCGCTGCCAGCTGTCTTTAGAAATGAGGCAGTTTTCTCTCTTCTCTTCTTCGTCTTCCTTCTTCTCCCACTCCCCATTTTCCCTGCTCCCCCCAAACTGTGTAGGGGCTGACAGGAGAGTGGGGGGGATCCAAGCAATGGTCCTGAGGGCTACAGACTTCCATAATCCTTATATTCAGTTCCCTCTCCTTCCATGAGACAATGGGAGGAAGTGAGCCGGTGCTGAATCCTATCCCCCAAAATATGGTAGGTCTGGTGTGGGTAACTGCATGGGGGTCAGGGGCCTTGTTTCCCCCAACACACACACCCGACCTTCCACAAGCCTGATCACCCGAGATCAAGACCAAATCCCTCCATTTCCCTCTGCAGTCTCTTTCAAAATGGCAACTAAAAGTGGCATCACATCATTTCCTGACATCATTTTGAGAGGAACTGAAGAGGAAAATGGAGAGATTTGTGAATAGTACAGGAATTTGGAGTTCATGTGGATCTGGGGTGGGAGTACTATTTTCAAATGTTTGGGCAGCTTCCTACAAGCTTTTTTTTGGGGGGGGGGGAATCACACCAAAAAAACTTTTTCAAAAAATTTTTGGGAAATTGTAAGGCTTTGGGGGATTGCTTTTGGGTGAGCGTCAAGGGCCACAGAAGTGGGATCTAGGAGTTGCATGCCATGCAAAGGCCACAAAGTCTAGCCCAGTAGAGCAGAGTAGATTCATTGCCTCATTGATACCAAAGGCCTACTTTTGGCCAACTACCAACTCCCATCTCCCATCATAGGGAAACTTCGGACCAAAGTCCTAAGGGGACCTGTTGCCATGCACTTCCCAAGGAGCAACAGAAGCCAGATCTGCTCTATCGTCTGCATGGCACTCCTTCTCAGACAATTGAAGACAACCATCAGGATGTGGATAAGCTGGAGTAAGTCCAGAAGAGGATGACCAAAATGGTGAAGAGTCTGGAAACCATATATCAGCAGCATCTTAGTGAGCTGGGTATGTTTAGCCTAGAGAAGAGAAGGTTAAGAGATGACATGATAGCCCTGTTCAAATATTTGAAGGGACACCATGTTGAGGATGGAGCAAGCTTGTTTTCTTCTGCACCATATACTAAGACATGGAGAAATGGATCCAACCTACAGGAAAAGATATTCCACATCAATATTAGGAAGAACTTCCTGAGGAGTTTTGGACAGTTAGCTTCAGAGGGTGGTTGAGTCTCCTTCTTTGAAGGATTTTAAGCAGAGGTTGGATGACCATTTGTCACAGGGAGAGTTTTGATAGTGTCTTCCTACAAGGCAGGATGGTTTGGACTGGATGGCCCTTAAGGTCTCTTCCAACTCTATTATTCTGCATCTCTCTTAATTTTCTCTTCTAAATGCTGCTCTTTGAATTGTTCCTCACAGTGCTTGGTTTCCAGACTCTCCACCATCCCTCCATCCTTCCTTTGCTGATGATCCCAGTTTGTCAACATCCTTCTTAAAAGGTGGAACCCAGAATGAGACACAGTGCATCAGATGCAGCCTGACCCATTAGTTATGTGTCTGACACATTAAAGTTTTTCTCCCCTGTCAAAGAGAACAAAACAAAACAAAACCCCACAGGTATTTCTTTTTTACCCATCTGTACTATTTGGGTTGACATGCATTTGTCAGGGGTTGTTAAAACAGAAAGCAGTTCCAACCAAATTAATTCCTTTCTGCTCCACTTTGCCGTGTTCCCTCCACAGCTTATACACTTAATTGCTTGCCAGCTCAATGTGTTGCGCTTTGCTCCCCCTTTTGCAACTCCATTTGCTGCTTTTTAAGGTGCCTCCCCCACCCCAGAAGTTACTTAGCTGCTTTTAGGTGCCGCCTGAGCTTCTGCTATGTGTTAATTACTACTGGGATGCAGTAATCAGCTTGTTGGGTTGTCAGCTTGTCAGAGAGCATGTTAATTTCATTTAGGCTTTGTTAATTTCACTCTCTCTGGTAATTTTCACTTTAGTCACCTCCATTCTTGAGGACCTGGCAGCAGCAATGCCTCCGTTTAAGGAAGGCAGCCAAATAGTGCTTGCCCTCCAGGGAGGGGGGCAATCTCAATCTGGGGGGCTGCTGAATTGGCATAAGCCTGGTGGCTCCCATGTCAGAGGGGCAGCGGATCCACTCTGTGGTTCACTTCCAAATTTAAAGGCGCTCTCCATGGTGGAAGTAGAGATCAGCACCTTGGACAGCACATTTGTAATCTGAAATAAAGCCAGAAACAGAAGTCGAAAACGCACTGCAGACATAATCCAGTTTGAGACCACTTTAACTGCCTTGGCTCACTGCTAGGGAACCCTGAGAATTGTAGTTTTGCTGCATATTTGACGGTGTCATTCAGTTGTGCAACGTTGCCATTCAACACAAGGGTTGCATAGCACAACCCTGCATTTATGTACCACAACTCTAATATAGGGTCTTAGCCATTAATTCAGGAGTTTGAGACCAATTCATACCAGGGCTCAGAGAGAGATGAAGACTGAATCGGTGACAATGGAGGTGGGATCATAAAATATTAGACATGGCCTGTATCCTGTTGGTTTGTCCCAACTAGAGGTCCAAAACACACAACAGAAATAATCCAGTTTGAGACGGCTTCAACTGTCCTGGCTCAGTGCTAGGGAATCCTGGGAACCAGAGTTCTCTGACAGAGAAGGCTAAATGACTCACAAAACTACATTTCCCAGAATTCCCTAGCATTGAGCCAGGCAGTTAAAGCAGTCTCAAAGTGGATTATTTCTGCATTGTGTTTTGGACATGGGAGCCAACAGTCATCACTGTCCAGAAGGCAAAGATGTTGGTGGTTGTGTCGCTAGGGTTAGCATCTCCTTGTTCAGTAACTCATGGTGTCATCTCCCCATTGACCTCCTCCCTGACCACAACATGCAGGATTCCTTAGTAATTTTTTTTGTACTAATGTTACCCATAAATCATAATTCCCATATATCACTGAATGCAGTGGCAATAGTTGAGACATAAACAAATAGCAAAATTAGAATTATACCTTTAAATTGCAGTATCTCACACACACACACACACAGAGGCTAAATGTATTTACAGGTTCACTCGTCCCTCCACATTTGCGGTTTTGCCTTTTGTAGATTTGATTATTCACTGATTTTGTTAATATGCTTTCTCTAGGAATATCTAGGTCCTCCAGTGCAATTCTT
This sequence comes from Phrynosoma blainvillii, assembly GCA_026167975.1. Taxonomy (NCBI): domain Eukaryota; kingdom Metazoa; phylum Chordata; class Lepidosauria; order Squamata; family Phrynosomatidae; genus Phrynosoma; species Phrynosoma blainvillii. The sequence goes on from JANUYF010000006.1 coordinate 34,211,167, forward strand.
TGGTCAACTTTAACCAAAGTCACACTGAAGGACCTACAGATTCCTAGAGAGGGCACACACATCCAAGCATGATACCCAGATCTTCATGAGCATTGTGCATTCATGGACAATGGTGTGGCAGGTACAACTGCAGTTCTGCAACCTTGTTGGACAAAAACATCTGGCCACTTCCACAGGGGAACTCAGGCACATATAAGACCCCCAACATACTGCCAGCTGCATCTCTAGTAGTGGCAGAGATGTCTCAGGTGGAAGAGGAAAGAGGAGCATGCCAAGCAGCTGAGAAAGACAGTCAGCAGGCCTTCTGAGAACGCCGTGGCTTTTGCAACATCTTCATGATCACAGAGGCAAGCTGCTGGAGGGAGGCATTTGTAATGTTATGTACCACCCGTGGGCTGCAAGAGCCCTTGAAAGACGGATTCAAAAAACCCTCGGAGCTCCGGGACACTCGCCTTTCATTCTGGTGAGAAAGAAGCAAAGCAGAGGAGGGAGCCTTTCCTGCCAAAGCCCTTTCAGAAGCCCCTTTCTGGGGCAAAAATATCTATCGAAGGCTAGGATGAGAGGAGAACTATTGATTCCCCTCTCTTTGCTTTGGCTTGTAAAACTATTGTTTGGAGGTGTGTTTTCCCCAACTTTCTTTGTAGTTTGTGTGCAAATACACACACACACACACACACACACACACAGAGAGATATTTGTGTGGATAGGAATAGTGTCACCCTTTCTGCAATGGAAAGCTAGGAGAGCTTGGGGTAAAATGCTTCTAGGGGCTAAAATTCTAATAATCCCTCAGTTGTAGCCTTTCCTAATACTCTTGCCAAGCTATGAACTAGGTTTATTCTTGGTCTAAGCAATCTTATTTGCAAAAGTATAATTGGCAATCCAAGCATATCCAGGCTGCGATCCTACATCAGGGTTGAATAGCATAAATCTGCACATGTGGAATTGGGCACTGATTGTACTTTGCATCCCTTGTGCTGAATGTCAATGTTGCATAAGTGAAGGCATAGCTGGATCCCTGACCAAATGCATAGCTATCAGGGACTCAAAATAAGGAGATCCCAACCTCCAATTCCAGCCCCAAAATAAAATTCTCCAAATTTCTAGTATTACACAGTGAAGCACTGAGAGTTGTTTGCATTAGAACTCTTCTGTTCACTTTTGTTCTGGGGATGCACTAGCTAAGAACATGCACACACATATGCAACAGCACCATGTGTGCATCTCCTTTTTGCACAACCTTGAACTGAATGTAGATGCCACACATTGGATGAAAATACCTAACCAAGTCCAGCAGGATTCCAGCCTCCGAGTTTCATTGCAGGAAGCAAGGCTGGCCTAGGAAAGTGGTGGCCATACAAGGATTATGTGCATTTTACCTAAGGAATGTTCATCAGCAATCCATCATCTCATAAAAACCAACACAGAGAGAAGGGGGGGGGAATTGTACAAAAATCATGGTTTGTTTGTGCGTGTGATTTCCAAAATTTCTACAGTAGGAATCCTGTTGAGCAGTCAAATGCTGAATGGTCATTCAACATGTAGACAAATCCCATGGATTTAATTGTCTACCCTAGCTGGTACTTCACCTTATTCTAGCTAACAGCTGAACTGAGCCCCATATTTTGCCAGTAAATAGTTCGTTTTGTACAAAATGTTCTCATTCTTGCACAAAAAGTCAATGGTGGGAGGGCAGTTGCATATTTTCCCCTCCATTACAAAGTGCTGAATTTCAAATCAAATCAATCATTGTTTTGTAATTTTGTCCAGGGGCAAAGAAACATCTTGGAAGGAATCATTCTTCCACGTGAGAACTGAACTGGTGAAGATTTCTGTACTTGCCCCATGAGGTGAGGAAGACACCAAGGATGCCATATCCCAAGGCCCTCCAAAAGTCTGAGCTTTCTAGCATCAACCTGGTCCATTTGGCTGCTCCTTCAGCGCTGTTGCAAATGGGCTAAGACACACACACATACATTCACAAACACACACACAAACACTGCTGGATGCCTGGTGGTGCCTCTGAATCTTCCAGCCATCCAGGACTCCAGCTCCAGACAGCGCTTCCCGGGGAGGCCAGGCACTGCTGGACTAAGTTACCCAGTGTGCGTATTGATTTTTGTTTAACTTCTCATTTGTTAAAATGCTCCAGATAGAGATTAACTTTCTTTGCTGTGTATTTATTGTTTCACCTGCCCTGAGATGGGAATAGAAAAGCACTTTGATAAATGAATGGAGAGATTTGTCTGGCTTGGACTCAAACGTAGCCTTCCTTGGAATGCAAAGGGAGGAAACGCAGAAACAGTGGTTACTGGCCATTGCAAAAGCAGGGTGGACAAACTTGTGTCCAGCAGGGAACTTCTTAGGCTGCAGATCCCACCAACCCACCTTCTCCAAAATGCAGAAATCTCATATGTGTGCTTGTCAGGCATCACAACAGCCTTGCAATCTCTTTCTCTTTTTATGGAAAGGATCTAGGTTCCAGCAAAGAAGCATTCATTGCAATAGTCTCAGGTTTTATTTCACGGATTCCAGTTGCACAAGGCTGAGACTAAGTGAGTGAGAAAGACAAAACCAATGACAGACGGTGGCTCCTTTCTCTGTTTGTGTGTTAAATCTGCACCAGGTTCATTTTTGTTTGTTAACTGTCTTCATAGCCTCCTCTACTGTCCTCTACTGCTATGTCCAGCTCCTGTAAACTCATATTTGTGGTCCCTTTAATCAAGTCCCTCCATCTGGCAGCATGTGGCCTTCCTCTCTTCCTCCTTCCCTCCCTCCATCTTCCCCAGCATTATTGCATTATTGTTTTTTCCAAAGAGTCCTTTCTTCTCATGATGTGTCCAAAGTATGACAGCCTCAGTTTGGTCATCTTGGCTTCTTCTTCCAGGGAGGTTTCCGCCTTGATCTGCTCTAGGACCCATTTCTTTGCCTTTTGGCTCTCCATGGGATCCTCCTCAGCACTCTTCTCCAGAAACACATTCTCTCAAATACATTGCTTTTCTTCCTATCTTCTTTCTTGACTGTCCAGCTCTCACATCCATACATGGGAACAGGGAATACGATGGCTTGTATGATTCTGACTTTTGTGCTGCGTTGTATATCTTTGCATTTTAGGATCTTTTCTAGTTCTTTCATAGCCACCTCCCCATTCTTAGTCTTCTTCTGATTTCCTGACTGCAGTCCCCATTTCTATCAATGTTTGATCCCAGGTATGAGAACTCTTTTATTATTTCTATTTCCTCATTGTCTAGGTTGAAAGTGTGTAAGTTCTCTGTGGTCCTTATTTTGTGTTTTCTTTATGTTCAACAGTAAGCCTGCCAGGTTCTACTGTGAACTTTAAAAGATCTATGCAAGGGACTGAATCCTATCACCAAAACAGGTTTTGCACGGAACTGCAACAGATTTACTTTTTAACAAAATAGGTTTCCAGGCCCTGAAATATTTCTTCTGATTTTCACTTTCTTGATGGTTTGTTATTCCACATTTTGTGTCCCCTGAAGAAAGGCAGAGTAGAAGTGCTTGCTTGCTTTTAGGTATGCAGGCAAAGAAATCCACAGGAAGATATTGGATGAGGCGGCATCGTGGCACAGAATACTTGGCACTGGAGTCCTTTCCAACTTGGACTCTAATCTACTATATCTCTATATTTATATCTATCGATCTCAGCCGCTCTCTTGGGTCTGCGAAAGGGGTCTGTGCCATTATGAATTCACTGCCAGTGACCCACACCAAGATGTTTGATGGACAGTAACTAATAAGCTGAGGGAGTTTCTGGGGTCCCAAAGTAAAGCCAGAAAGACGGTTCCAGAGTTTTGCCCCTCTAATAATTGCAAGGCCAAAGTCGTGGCTGGTGCATCTTGTATTTGCAGCCTCTGAAATTGACTTCTCTTTCTCACCTCTGAAGTCTCCCAGATCACATAAGGCAGGGAGCATGATGGGATTCTCCAGAATTTCAAGCATATATATATATATATATATGGGATTTCCCTGTGACTTGCTCCTTCACAATAGTGGCAAAGACCAGGGAAAGGAAGAGGGAGCTGGAGTCCCTTTCTTCTGCAACAGTCTCTGTGGCCAAGTGGCATCATTAATATGCATTTCTGCAATGCACTGGAAGTCACTTGTGGGGAAAAGAGCCGCAGCAAATTGATTGGAGATGCATCTGCTGAGCCACCGGACTCAGTCTCTGTGTCTCTAATGCATCCCTCCAGGAAAGAGAGGAATTCCTCTTGACACCGGCCTTGTACCGCTGACAAAAGATCTGGTCCAATATGTGCTCTTCCAAGGGCCTGGGTCTCTGTGGGTCTCTAGGAGAGGGACAGGGGAACTCTGGGCCACAGGAGGAAGGACCAAAACAGCCAGTTCTGGAATGAGATGGCTCATGCCCTTTGCATTAAACCCAAAGCAAAGATCAACCAAACCAGTTCCTTCCTCTTCCCCCTTCTCCCTCCCCTTTCTTTCTCTTTTTGGTTTGCTCCTTCTTCAACCTCCTCTAATCTTCCTCTTTTTCCTCCTCCTTCTCCATCTCCTCTTCTTTATTCTCCCTCCTTTCTTCCTTCTCTTTTTGTTCTTTTCCTTCTTCCTCTTCATTCCCCTTTTCTCTCCCTTTCCCTCCCTTCCTTCTCCATCTCTTTTTGTTTTTCTTCTTCCTCTTCATCCTCCTTCCTCCTCCTCCTTCTTCTTCTTCCTTCTCCATCTCCTCTTCCTTCTTCTCCCTCCCTCCCTCCGCCTTCTCTTTTTGTTCTTCTTCTTCTTCCTTTTCCTTCTCATCCCTCACTCCTCTTCTTCCTTCTCCTCCTCCTTCTCTCCCTCCCTCCTCTTCTCTTTTTGTTCTTCACCTCCTTCCTTTTCCTCCTCCTTTCTCCCTCTACTCTCTCTTCTTCCTTCTTCTTCTCATCTTCCCCTTTTCCTTTCCTCTCCATCCTTTTTTGTTCTCCTTGTGCAACTCTTTTTCATCTAATGTCATATATTCAAATAATGGTCCATAAACATGCTTCCTGAGTATTGAGAACCCTAATCAGAAAAACCATGAGTGAAATTTATTTATTTATTTATTTATTTATTTATTTTCCCACACACAATTGCATTTTCTGTATAGGAAACAGCAATATTTCTGTAGAGAGAATGCTGTTTTCTCTGCCAAAGAAACCCACATAGGATGCTCACACAGAAAAAGTCCCAAACTGTGCATAGCCTTTGCAAAACTGACACTTTCAAAGACAAGCGTTCAGTGGGAAGAAAATTGCTTAAATTACTCATGGCTTCCTCTAAGAATGAAATGAGTGATGAATTGCAGACCAGCTTAAACAGACATGCCTTGGGCATGATCCAGCTGCAGTGCTCTTGGGATCATTAACCTCTGAAGGAGTCTGATGGTTCATTTGGAGGAATCAGCAACAACAGGAGAGGGCTTTCCAATTCCAAACTGGGAAGAGCCTCGTCAATGGAGGCAGTATGATACACTAGTCAGAGCCTTAGACTTGGAAACCCCAGTTCCTAGTCCCCAGTTAGCCAAGAAACATATTGGGTGATAGCAGTCCCTCTCATCAGTCTTTTCCCCAGCTTGACTTCTCTCATAGGATTATTGTGAGGATAAAATGGGAAGGCATCGTATACCAGCTGCTGGAGACTCTGTTTCAGGGAAAGGAACTGCTAAGACTACCTTTTGGGATTCCTTGCCTAAGAAAACCCTAGGAAATTTATGGGTTGCATGGCATAATGGTTTGAGTGTTGGATTATGACTCTGGAGACCAGGGTTCAATTCCCAGATCGGCTATGAAACCTACTGGGTGACCTTGGGCAAGTCACATACTCTCAGCCTCAGGGGAAGGCCATGGCAAACCACCTTTGAACAAATCTTACCAAGAAAACCATAGGATAATTAAGTAAATCAGAAACAACTTGAAGGCACACAACAACAAGATCAACCTATAGTTCTACCAGGTTTTATTGGTTTCTATCCAAAACTCTAGGAATTGGTGAGGTCTTGTCAGATTATGTGACCTGTTTCAAGTAGAGCTGCTTTCAGCTCTTGGCAAGATTTGTTCAAAGGGGATTTGCCATTGCCATTGGCATTGCTTTCCTCTGAGGCTGAGAGTGTGTGACTTGCCCAAGGTCACCCAGTGGGTTTCATGGCCAAGCAAGGAATTGAACCTTGGTTTCCAGAGTTGTAGTCCAATGCTCAAACCACTACACCGTGCCAGCTCTCTACTCATGCATCTACACTGCAGAAACAATGCAGATTGATATCACCTATGGAATCCTGGGCTTTGTAGTTTTACAAGGTCTTCAGCTTTCTCTACCAAAGTGTGCTGGTCCTTACAAGTCCCAAGATGTTGCAAAATGGGCCCATGACCGTTAAAGTGGTGTCATGCTACATCATTACTACAGTGTAAATGCACCCTGTGAAAGTGAAATGGAGGAGAAGGACCAGGAATGGAAACTAAGCCGTTACTAATCATAAGTCTGAACCCTATTGCTTAGTCCCAACAAGGTCAACCCTTTGAGTCAGCTGTTGACTAAAGGGAGAACACATAGGCAAATCCCATTGACTCAATGGTCCTGCTCTAGTTGGGATTCACAGTAGGATTCAGGCTCCCTCTAGGGTTTGAGGTCAGAGTCATCCTTTCCTAACCAGATCCAAACTCAACATTTTTTGGAAAAGAAAGGAATGGCTGAAAGGATTTGGGGGCATCATGCCAGCAGAGCAGCCCCAGCCTTGGCCGGGTTGGAGGGAAAAGGCCAGGCTTGTAACAACCATGAAGGAAGGAAAGCAGTGGAAGAATAGTTTTGGTTTTGTTGGTCTGCCTTGGCAACCCCAGGAAAGCTGCATCCAACACGAATCTGGCCATATTGTCCTTCTGATCCCTTCCTTCAGCTGTCAGTTCACATTCGCTCTGCTCCACTTGGATGTCAGGAAAATCCTCACAGCCACACCTGATGTCATTGCTGTTGCGGCGTTGTTCCTGCGGACATTGTGCGTGTTCACCTGCTCACCCACGGCCGAAAGGCTCTTGAAAATTAGTGAGCTGGGAGCGGCCACTTTCCCTTCCCATCCCATCCCATCCTGCTCTGGCAACTTGCCCGTGGGTGATATAATGAATTGTTTTGACCTAGTCATCCTGCAAAGCACAGGTCATGCCAGAGAAATTGATACGGCACCAGCTCTGCAAAAAATCTTTCGGTAACTATAAATTTTGTTGGCATCAGGAGCAGAGCTCTTCAGGGCAGGGTGAGGGAAGGCCACGCTTTGGCTGCAGATAAGCTTTTAGGGAAGATTCATGGGGCTTGACCCTGTCAGCGAGGAAGAGAGGAAGCTTGCAAAGGAGGCAGGACAGAGGGAAAACAAGGCGGTTTCTGTATATCCACCATCTGTGCAGATTATCATTGGGATTGCCAGATAGAAAGTGCTTCCATGAGGCTGTGCAAGGGGTAACGCCACAGGCGTGAGAGGAAGATTAGCCGAAAGACAGCGTGGAAGCAATTGGTGAGGAAACCTTTAATGGAAAAGGCATCTGTTCAAAATCGAGTATACACAAACACATGCGCGCACACACACAAACTCACATCAAGCCCTGTTTCTGCAAAATGGGACTGATGGATTTGCAAAAACAGAGATGGATCCCACACAAATACACACACATGGCCCCGATTGTCTTAAATTTCTAGTAATCTACAAAATTCACTTACATTGATACAACTGCATCAGCTACGGCGATCTTCTGCTCAGAAAGGAAGCTGGGTGGATCTTCAAATGAAGCAAATGTTCCCATGAAGTTAAATATGTCTTTGGATCTGACCTACTTTCTGTAATGCCACACACCAGAAATTAGTTTAAAGCTCTAGCTGGGCTTTATAGTTTGGTCCTTCTAGCAGGTGAACCCAGTTAAGCCTCACACCTGAAGTTAGTTAAAAGCTCTAGTTGGACTTTATAGTTTGGATACTTCTAGCAGTTGAAGCCAATTCTTTTTCCACCTCCTAATTTTTGCCTCTACGAGTCAGTCACCTGTATATATATATATATATATATATATATATATATATATATATGTGTGTGTGTGTGTGTGTTTGTGTATATATATATGATCAATACTGCAAATAGTATTCGCCATTTCGTCTGCCTGAGAGCAACAAACCTCTTTGTGTCTCATTGGTCCGTAAGTTATTCCTTCATTCTCTTTCAGCTGCATTTTTATTGATTTGTACTTAGAACTTTGCATGTTTTTGTGTTTTAACCACAGTCTATGAGTTTGTGAATAGCATTTCCTTCTGACCCTTTGCTCAGTCTGTTTTGAGACAGTTTCAATGGGGTTTTTTTCCCTGTCATTTACAGGTGACTGTCTCTTATCATGGCTTTTATTTTCAAACATTTTTAACGGTTCTTTACATTTGTTAACCTGTTATCTTTCCAGTCATTTGATTGTTTCTGTTACTGCAGTAGTGCGTGCTTTTCACTATTTTTAGGAAGAATTTCTTTAAGACCAGTGCCGAAGAAGAATTTTTGAAACAGGATAATATCTAGAAGTCTTGTTTACCTGTGACCTTGCTTCATCAATATCGGGTTGTGTCAATGCTGAGTGAAATACTGTTGTTGCTGTTAGCATTTTGCAGTATCTTGCATCACATGCATGGCACATATATATAAATGCATGAATAATTTTACTACTTTCCTCCTTACTACAAGAAAACTGAACTCCCCCCCAAAAAAATTACAGTATAGGATTGATTCTGCATGAAAAATGCAAATTGTCTCCATGCACAAAACAGCATATTCTGCACAGAAATGTTATCTATGCAGGAAATGTGGTTTTGGCATAGAAAAAAAAATACAGTTTTCTGCATGAACACATGGAAAAATCCACATACAATTTTCCAGTTTCCTGCATGAACAAAAGGACAAATCCACATACAATTTTCCAAGCAGAATAGATAACAGGATGACAAATCCCCAGCTGTCCATGAGGATGCTCCCCATTAGGGATTCCTTACATTTGGGAAACCCATTTGTTGACCATGTTTTAAAGATACTTTTAAATACCTAGATCAGATGTGAATGAAGGCAGTGGACAGAGGAGACTGGAATTGAGGAGATGGTCTGCATTGAATCCAGGAGGGTTGATGAACTTGGCCAAGCGCAATGCTAGCAAGTTTTGAGTCTGTTTCTTCTCCTTCCTTCTCTCTTTCTCTTTTTTGCCCACTAGCAGATTGAAATCACCCAAGAATATTAATGGCCTTTGCAGTCTTTGCTGGCCCCTGGCCTAGCCATTATCTGAAGTGGATTTAAGCTTCCAGGCTCCAAGATGGTAATAGACGGCTGTTCTTTCTCCCTACAGGGTGGCATTTTGCCCATTTGCTGGGTGGATTTGAGAGAAGCTTTGGGTTGCCTACAGCAGCAGACATAATCCAGAAGCCTCTTTCTGAGAGGGCTTGGTGCCAGCTTCTCAAATAGCCTGGACGAAAGCTCCACAGGTGATGGTTGCTGCTTCATATCTAGGCACTGGAGGGGAATAGGCTTACATTTTCAGCCTGGACTCAAGAAGGAGGTACTGATTCAATATCAGCGCATTACACAGGAGTAAATTCCCCTGCAGACACAGCTGGCCATTTTGTCAGATGTAGAACAGCCATATTCATTTCAAGATTGTAGGAGTGGAGTTGTGCACATGGTGCTGTTGTGCATGGCTATACGAAGTTCATGGTGGGCCCATGAGCACAATGCATGAGTGTGCATCAATATGCATGGCACATTGTGTATGCAACTGCATGTGTCAGTTGGGGTGCACATTTGTGCAAACTCACAACTGACTAACAAGTGCATGCTATGCAGTTACTGAATAACTCCATAGGTGCAAGGGGATAAGAAGCAGTCACTGTTGCCTCCCTTCCCACCATCTCTCCTCCATGTCCATTTAATGCCTGATCCAATGGCCCTATAGGCAGCCCAGGTAGTCTTGCATCTCTATACACGGGGCACTTAGAATCACCATCTCCTCTCTAGTAATCTCTAGCTTCTCCAGTGCAACTCTATGGTCAACATTCAGCAACATTTCTCTGGAAGACCTAGTGATTCCTAGAGAGAACATATTAATCAAATCTACAATATTGAAATCTGCAAAAGTCAAAGCTGAAAATGTGGAGAGCCCACTGTACTTAGAAATTGCAAGGGGTGAGGTTTCATGCATAGTTATTTTAACCCCTGGACTTCAGCTCAGACGATCCCCAGTACTCTCAATAGCAAACTGGGCAGACTGAAGTTTGGGGGAAGAAAGTGTGTGAATTATTTTCTCTTTTCTGTCTTTAATACCAAGGGAATGCAAGTGGATGGGGAGAGGAATCACTGATGAAAGAGACGACAGACACGCTTTCTGCATTGATAACAGTTGCATCATCCTACCCAGAGGCTCTTTTCTGAAAAGGAGAAATGCCTGCAACAGGAGAGGGATAGAGACTGATGCTATTCTAAGAACAACCCTTCGTCTATTTGTTTTCAGGCATCTGCCACCAATATCCAGACGTGCATTTTTTAAAAATGAGACAAGGAAAACCAACCCTATTCAAGCTTCTTTGAGGAGCCCAAGATTGAAAACTACGCAGAGAAACACAGTCTCGGCCTCCGTCTGATCAATCTTGTCAAAACACAATCATTTAATTCCTTATAAATAAAAAGATGTGATTTAGAATGTCATCCTTTGGGTCCCCATGCCAGATTCCTATAAAGCAATCACTCCAAATAAACTGCTGTTGTTTAGAAGCTGCCTGACAGCAGACAAGTTAAAAAACATAATTTTAAGACTATGCACCGCATGGCATTGCGATACAGCGCATGTTGTTGAACGCAGCCAATTGCTTCACGTCACTGATATGGGCTTCTTCAACATCGATTCTGGCAGGTGTCTCTTTTGCAAAGCATGCATCATCCACAAAGGCTGGAGCAAAGTGTGTCTTTGGGAAACATAGGGCAATACTGTCCCACGGGCGAAATATTCAAGTTTACCGAACATGGGAGGAATTCTCCCACAACCTGCTCTTTGCTTTTAGTATATAAAATATTCCACAAATGCTGGTAGTTTAAAGAAAGCACATGAATGCATTCTTACCATTGCACAACTGTTGGTTGAGAAAAGCAAAGACGGAGAGATGTGACATAAGTTGCGTCCGTGCTGCAGAAATAAACCAGTTTGACTCCACTTTAACTGCCATGGCTCAATGCCATGGAATTCTGGGATTTGTAGTTTGTAGTGGCACCAGAGCTCTCTAGCAGAGAAGGCTAAGTGTGTCACAAAACTACAGTTCCCAGAATCCCATACCATTGAACCATGGCACTTTATATTTCACTTATATTTTATTGTCTTTAGATTGTACGCCTTTGGCAGGTTTTAATGTTTTGACTTGATTGTTTCTGCAAAGGGCCATGTAAATTTATGGCCTAATAATAATAATAATAATAATAATAATAATAATAATAATGTCAAACTGGTTTATTTCTGCAGCCATAGAAGCCACCAGGGACTGTAACACTGGCCAATCCTGAGCAATTTTGTAAAGAATTAAAAACAAAGGCACAACAAGCAGAATCTTGAGTAACTTTTCAACCATCTCAATGTGTGTGTATTTTAAAGCATTAATTTCCTGGCTCTGCTATTAAATGAGGATACGACAAAGGCTGACGCCATCTTCATCAGAGGCTACGATGAGTAACTTTCCAATGATGGAGATGCGTTGCTGAAACGATACGCAGCCGTGATAGTGAACTGCAACAATGCACAACAGGGCATTGTGCAAGAAGTCCCATTGTGAAACTGGGGCATAATGGGACATAAATGTGGTGCTTTGGGACTCTTGCACAACAGCTGATGCAATATGCGCAAAGTTTCCCCTCCTGAAAACATTGTGCAACTGGAAAACTCAAATTTACAAAATCATAAGTCAGTTTACAATGATGCAACTTCCCGGCAGGGTGCCGTCTGAGCTGTTTTGATCCCATGAAGGCTGGGCTGCATCTACATTGCAGAATTAATGCAGTTTGACACCACTTTAACAGCCATGGCTCAGTGCTAAGGAATCCTGGGATTTGCAGTTTTGTGATATATTTAACCTTCTCTATCAGAGATCTCTGGTGCCACAAGAAACCACAAGTCCCAGGATTTCACAGAAGTTAGGAAATAGATCCATGCCAGTTAAAGCGGTGTCAAACTTGCATTAATTCTACATTTTGACAGCAGCCCTAGTTTCCAAAACTACAGTCCCAGAAACTCAAGAGTTCAAAAGGATGACTTCCGTTCCTCATGGAAAGCAAAGGTGTTTTTATCCTGGAAAAGAGAGAATTTGGGGACAATGGACAGGGATTGGTTGGGATCAGTATTGGTTGTGAAGGTGCTTGTATTTAAAACAATTTGTTAGGCGCCGTGATTTACTGCCAAGGTGGAAAATGGGGCAGAGTATTGATTCCCGGCCCCCACTTTCTTTCTTTTTTCTATTGCAAATGAGTATAATGTTTTATAGTATGTCAGAATAATAGCAGGAGCCACTTCATCAATGTCAAATGTTAAAAATGATTGGCTATTGTGATGTAGGAGATTAAATATGAAAGTTTGATGGGTATATAAAAAGGAAAAGGTGATGATAAAAAGCATTTTTATGCCTCAGTTACCACTGTGCTGAGTCTGCCAAGGGAAACCCTTAGACTCAGCTGATGCTGTTTCAATTGGGGGTCCCCAGACTTTGGGGTCACAAGCTATCTTTAGCAATGATACAATGGTCAGCCTATTTCTAAGCCCCATCCAGTAAGGGATGTATACAGTCACCTTCTGAAGCCAAACATTGTTCCTGTGGATGATGGGGAATATTGTTGTAAGATTTTGCATTCTCTTTTTCTCTCCTTAGATAGATAGGGTTTTCCTGCATGCAAACCCTGATCTCTCTCTCTCCCTCCCTCTCTCCTCATTCAAACTAATTGTGTGATTTAGGTCACTTTTGGGAAGCTCTCTCTTAAATGATTTTTCTCCAGTCCTCCATCTTCCTTCCCTATCAACTTCCTTTGGAAAGATGGTGAGATAAATATTTCTTCTTAACCTAAACTATTCACTAGCTACATTAGGACATATGTATCCTAATCTATGTATACATAATCTATGGATATATGTATCCTAGGATATATGTATCCTAATCTATGTATATATAAAATATATGGATATATGTATCCTAATCTATGTATATATAATTTATGGATATATGATCCTAGGATATATGTATCCTAATCTATGGATATATAATCTATGTATATGTATCCTAGGATATATGTATCCTAATCTACGGATATATAATCTATGGATATATGTATCCTAATCTATGGATATAATTTATGGATATAGACATCCTAGGATATATGTATCCTAATCTATGGATATATATCCTAGGATATATGTATCCTAATCTATGGATATATAATCTATGGATATGTATCCTAGAACATATGTATCCTAATCTATGTATGTATAAAATATATGGATATATGTATCCTATGATATATGTATCGTAATCTATGGATATATAATCTATGGATATATGTATCCTAAATTTATGGATATAGACATCCTAGGATATATGTATCCTAATCTATATCTATATATATATATATATATACACACATATTTATAAATATATGTATCTGTAGATTAAAGCCATTAGTAAACTTTTGTTTGAACTACAAGCTGCTTATGTTGTTTTTGGAGTCAGTCTCAGTCTTTAGGGAAGCGCAGTTAGACAAAGGCACGTTTCTGCTACTCAAAACCCCAAATGGCCCTACAAATATAAGTGAGCTTTCAGCTTGGTTGAGCCCCAGATCCAAACAAAGTTTCTTGCAGGAGCCAAACCCCCCCCCCCCCCCAATGAAAGCAGGCCCAATTTCTGGCAAAGCAGAAGCCTTTGTCTTCCTTGCTGGTTGTGTAGCAAGCTAAGCCCTTGCAAGGGTGGCTCCTCAGCCCTTGCAAAACCCGGGCTGCTCCTGACATTTCCCATTGCAGAAAGTCTGTCATCCTGGGCATCTGTGAGAAAAGGAAAGGGGCAGATTTTAAATTCTGATTTCTGGCTGAGTGACAGGCCTCTGAGCTGGAAGCGAAGCCTGGCTCTCTCTGCTTGGCAAAAGAGAGCGAAAGGGGAAGGGGAAATGATGCTCAGACGAAGAGACACAAGATGGATAATCCCAAAGGACCCTCTTGTGCCTCCGACGATGGGGAGAAAGAGCTGCTTCAGGTCCTCCCTTGGGAAGGAAGAGAAGCTCTCGCTTAGAGCAAGAGATCAAAAGGTTTTGGAAACTTCTTTCATCCTTCTTTAATGGTTGCAATGAATTCTGCGCAGGCTTTATGACTGGGGCTGCATCCGCACCGCAGAAATAATCCGGTTTGACGCCGCTGTGACTGCCATGGCTCCATGCTACGCAATTCTTGGAAAGGTAGTTTTGTGAGATATTTTAGCCTTCTCTGCCACAAAGCTACAAATCCCAGGATTCAGCATCAGCATCCATCCATCCATCCATTCATTACGATCAACAGATCCAATATATCCAAGAGAAAACTCAAACATAAAATTAAAAACAACATCCAAAAGGAATAAATAGTACAGTAACAACAATAAAATGATTGCTATCAGCTTTGTCTAAAACACACAGAGAGCTCTAATCCTCTTTGCCTCTGGAGGAAAATGAGCAACAGCCAATGTTACGTTTGGGGACTTGTCCATAGCATGAGCTGCATCCGCACTGCAGAATTAATCCGGTTTGAGACTGCTTTAACTGCCCTAGCTCAATGCTAGGGAATGCTGGGAACTGTTGTTTTGTGAGACATTTAGCCTTCTCTGACTGAGATCTCTGGTGCCACAATAAACTACAATTCCCAGCATTCCCTAACACTGAGACAGGGCAGTTAAAGTGGTCTCAGACTGGATTATTTTTGCAGTGTGTTTTGGAACATGGAGCCGTGGCAGTTAAAGTGGTGTCAAACTGGATTATGTCTGCGGTGCAGATGCAGCATGGGTTATTTTTCTTTCCCCCTTCAAAACCTACCACCAATAACTATTGGAGTCCATCGTCTAATTATTTTCCTTTTTAATTGTTGCAAGGAAGCGGTGTCTATACATATATATATATATATATATATATATATATATCCAGGGAGGACAACTGTTCTTTTAATTAGCCGAAGACTTTATTAGCTGGAACTAATTAAAGTATTTCTTCAAGTCTGAAAAATGTCTAGGATTCTCCTGTCAAGCATGCGGTGGAGTCTCATCTCAAGTAATTTATTGATGGGAAGAAGCTGAGTTAGAATGGTTCTTGGATTCTTTTCTCTTTCTTTCCTTTTTCTTCTTCTCTCTCGTCTTATGACTATAATTCTAGTAATTCTAATATAAACAACTTGACTACAATTCTTTCAAGGGTGGCCAGCTAAGAAGAAGAAGAAGAAGACATTGGCTGCCTTGCAAGGGTCCACCTGAGGCTGAGACAGTGGCTGTTGTGCACCTTCAAGTCATTTACGACACTTTGGCTGCATCTGCACTGCAGAAATAATCCAGTTTGACACCACTTTAGCTGCCCTGGCTGCATGCTATGGAAATCTGGGATTTGTAGTTTGTTGTGGCATCAGAGCTCTCTGATATAGAAGGGCTGAATGTCTCACAGAACTACAAATCCCAGAATCCCTTATCATGGAGTCATGGCAGTTAAAGTGGTGTCAAACCGGATTATGTCTGCACCTTAAGGTGAATCTGTCATTGGGTTTTCTTGGTAAGATTTGGTCAGAGGTGCATTGCCATGGCCTTGATCTGAGGCTGAGAGAGTGTGACTTGCCTAAAGTCACCCGATAGGCTTCCATGGCCAAGCAGGGAATCAAACCCTCATCTCCAGAGTCATAGTCCAACATTCAAACCACTCCAACACATTGGCTGTAGATAAAACAAAATTTGGTACAAAATGGTTGTTTTAAAAGTATTAATCCAAATAAAACATTTCTTTTTAAGACATTAATTTCATGCATAAAGTACTTGTTCCAATTGCATATCCTCTACTACAACTGTTAAAGGCTGAAGATCTATTTCAATAAAGCAAGAAAGAGAACGGACTGGAGTTTAGGAGCGAGAAAGTAAAGGCTTCATGCAAAATTATAAAGAACATCCATCAAATTTCTTGCTCTGGACAGGAAAGTGTGTCTTGGCACATCACAACATGCTGTCCATATATATATATATATATATATATATATATATATACCGTATATGGATGCAATGCTTTCTTTTTCCAAAAAGAAGCAAAATCTGGTTTGCATCCAGTGGAATCCACAGAAGAAACGCGAGAGACATCTCCAGAGATGTACTTTTATATTGCCTATTGCTTTACTTGGAAGCAAACATCAGAAATGTAGTAATGATTTTATGCAATGTGATATTATACATTTACATGTTGTCATTTTATGATGTTACATAGCTTCCCGAAGAAGGCCTCAGGGAGGTAATTATTCACTAATTTCATTCTCAAAAGAAGCAATGAGTAATTTTAAGAGTTTTCTTTCGGCTGCCAGAAAAGTCTCCAAAAACCGTTCAGGTTTTGAAGACTGTTTGTGGTTTGCTATTTGCGCTGCTCAAAATTTGCACTTGGTGTATTCGAAAAGGAAACACCACTTTCTGTGCAAGAAACAGCATTTTCTATGCAGAAAACAATCTTTCTGCACTGGAATGTTATTTTCTGCACACAATGCTGTCTCCTGTGAAGAAAAATACTATATTTCAGGATTCATTCAGTGCAAAATTCATACCGGTATTTTTGCAGAGAAAACAGCATTCTTTGCTTAAAAAGCAGCATTTTCAGAAAATTGCTCTGTGCACAGAAAATGTTTATTTTGTTTATTAAATGTTTATTAAGGCTGAGAATGTGTGACTTGCCCAAGGTCACCCAGTGGGTTTCATGGCCAAGCAAGGAATCGAACCCTGGTCTCTAGAGTTGTAATCCAAAACTCCAACCACTGCACCATGCCGGCTCTCTATTGATGCATCTACACTGTAGAAATAATGCAGTTTGGCACCATCTATGGAATCCTGGGCTTTGTAGTTTCGCAAAGTTTTCCGTCTTCACTACCAAAGTGGTCCATACAAATCCCAAGATTTTGTAGGATGGATCCATGACAGTTAAAGTGGTGTCAAACTGCATCATTTCTACAGTGTAAATGCACCCTGTGAAACTGAAACGGAGGAGGAGGAAGAGGAATGGAAATTAAGCCTTTACTAATCTGAACCCTATCGGTTAGTCCCAACTAGATCAAGCACCAACAATGTTCATCTTTATGGGCCTTTAAAGATGGCATTTTGTCCGTCCCAGTGGCTCATCCGTGGATGCTGCACTCTCCAAATGAGACGATGCAAGTGATGGACTTTGGCACAACTGACCGACTGCAGACGCAGGTGGCTCTTCTCGTCTCCAGCATCCCAACCAACTCCATTTTCATGGACATCAAATGGGCCTTGTAGCTCTGCTGCCTGAACCGCTGTGTGCCTTCCTCCTCTTGGCCACTTTCCCTTCCTAATTGGCATCGCTTTGTGGTTTTGTCAAGGGGGGGGGGGGGGGACTTGCCTTCGCTCCTCTCTCTTTCTCTTCTTTCAAGGAAGCCCTTGAAGCCTGGCTGGCTTTGGAGGAGAACGGAGGAGCTTTGACAGCTATGCTAATGCTCCGCTCTTCAAGAAGGTGAAGATGACATGAAAGGGTCCCTGGTTCAAGACACAACTCGGTGTTTGAGCAATTTAATGAGGTGTTACACGGATCCTGACCTTTGTAAGGGGAGCACGAGAAAGAGACACGCTCTCAGCTGCCCTGGACATTCATCCTGACACCGAGGAAGTTCTGCAATGTCATGGAGAAGGCCAATCTTTCTCTCTCTCAGATATATATAGATATACGTATATATATAATATATATATATATGCATGGATTTATCTGCATATGTGAAAAGGGGCTTGGCAAAATGAACACCTCACCTCAACATGCCTCCAAGACAGGGAGGGCTTGGAGTGGTTTTCAGGCTACAACTTTCCTTGTTGTCTCATCCATTGACTTCTTGTGAAGAAGGAAAATGGACAAAGGAAAGCAGCGATGTGACATCCAGGAATAGTTTCCCTTCAGGAGAAACTGGTCAGCCTAGAACAGATGGATAAATTTCTCCAAGGTTAGGATTTCTGAGGCATTCCCTTTCAGAGAGCTCTGGTGCCACAACAAATGGCAATTCCCAGAATTCCATACCATTGCACCATGGCAATTAAAGTGGCGTCAGACTGGCTTATTTCTGCAGTGCAGATGCAGCCTTCATCTCCCTTCTTCTCTTTTTTTTATGGTGAGTTAAAGACTCAAGCTTTTTCATTTAGCTGATCTATTCATTAGCTAGTTAGGATGTAGTCTTCCCAAGCATATATAAATGGAAAGCTATTAGCCAACTTCGCAAAGTTTGTAACCTGGAACTGCTTGCCTTGTTTTTTTGGAGTTCTCAGTGGAAGCAACAGTCCGATTGGGGCCCATTTTTGTTTCTTCTACTCTGCTAAAGAAAGTTCATCTCTAACAGTTTTAGCCTTGCTATTTTTGATTGTTGCTGTTGCGGTTGATGATGATGTTCTGATATTTCCCCCAAACAAGGTCTGACAGCCATGGGTAAGTTTTGATTCCCAACACCTCCCACCAGTGTTGATGGCACGCCACAAACAGCCGAGATCCCTCACTGCGCATATTCCATGCTTTTTATTTATCAAGTCCTTGCAGCTTTCCTGCATGGCCATTGAAAGAGCTAGCTAGATCAATTGCATCCTCGCTGGAGTGGATTGCAAAGAAAGGATGCTGCTGCCGGCTTGGAAGGCCAGGACAATGCAAAGAGGTGGCCTTTTCCTGACCCAGAGATGGCCCTGATTTCTTTCAGAGTTTGGGGACAGGCAGATGTCCTGCGGTGGGTGCCAGCCGGCCCCAAAGAGCCAAAAGAAAGAGGTGGCATTTCTGGGGCAGATGTTGGCAACCCTTCCCGAAGGCTGTTAGAACAATGCTAATTTGCTAAGTAGGAGAAGAGACGGCTGTTTGATTTCGAAACCTCAGAGGGACTCTGGAAAAGGGCGAGAGAGTGCTCCGAGCTTGCTTTTTTTTCCCCTCTCTCCTTTTTCTCTTTTCAGAAAAAAATAAAATAAAATAAGTAGCTGACAGTGTCTTTTGTTTGAGCAATTCTTTGCTGGCAATAAATGTGTCACAATGAAGAGAAAGGAACAAAACGGTAGCTTTCCTCCCCTGGTGTTTTCCAGGCTTGGCTAGGTTATAGCAGAAGCACAAAGTTAAAGCATTTCCATTTAGCATTGTGGATTGTTTTGGGGTTTATTTCCCCCCCCCCTTTTTTTTTTTTTTTTTTTCTTTGCATCCGTCTATTACCTCGAAATGCAATCTGGGTCCTTGCTAGTGGGAAGAAGGGGGACAGACAGGTGGATTTCTTCTGTCATTCTGACCATTTTCCTTTGCTCCTCATTTAACATCTTTTTAATGACTTCCTCCTCCGTTGCTTCACTGGAGAATTTCTTCCTTCTCACAACTCCTTTCTTTCACATCAGGCCTTTTCCCCTGGATAAAACCTGCAATTTTTCCCCCACTTAGACATCGGTTGGTACTTGAAGCGCTGAGAAGATTTAAGGGTTGGGGGTGTGAATCTGCCTTCATTTACACCTGAGCCCTTGTGCCAAGCTGAAATCTTCCCCCCCCCCCCCCCGGAAAAAAAAAAGGCCGATGCCCAAATGAAAAGACGAAAGAGAGAAAGAATGGCATATTTTTTAACTCATTTAAAAGTCGAAAGAACCCAAACTGTCAATTCTCTAAGTAATTTATTAGCATCTGCTCACAGTCTGGGAGTGCACTCTGTGCTAATGCCAATGTGAGCTCCTACATCCAATCCTTCAAGCATGCACCCAGTTTAATAGAAAATAAAGTGCTGCTTGATTTGGTTCATTGTTATTTACTACATAAAAATCAGACTCTGCACAGACATTGGAATAAATGCAATGTGTCACTTTCCACTAATGTAGCCTTCCCATCTCCAAGAAGGAGCCAATAATAATAGGGGGAAATATATCACCCCAATGAGAGCCAATGTGACGTAGTGGTTTCAGTGTTGGAGTAGGACTCCAGGAGGCCAGGGTTCAAATCCTGAAACTCAGCCAGAGAAATCCATTGGGTGACCTTGGGCAAGTCACATGCTCTCAGCAGCCCCACAAGAAGGCAATTCAAAACATCTTAGCCCCTAACAAGAGAGAAGAAACCAAGCAATAAGTATGCATAAAGTGGTAACAGAGAAGGACTCTTCACTGATGGCTGTATTCGATTCAAGGTTGCATATTTAAATATCACCAGCATCATCAGTCCATTCATACCCATGGGCATGGCTTTGCAGAGTGATACAAGCAAAAAAAAAAGGAAGGTCCTTACATTTTGGCTCTTAAAAGTGAGAATGAGAACAAAAGGAGGGGTGATAAAATAATGGAGAAGGCTAGTCATGGATGAATGTGAAGAATGCTGGCCAAGAAACCCAAGGGTTTCATCTTGAGGTCCATACTGTCATCCTTCAAGGAAGAGAGAAGAGGCTACCTCTCAGTTCACATTGTCTGGACATTGTAACTCATGTCTTCCAATATCCCATGAAAATATGGTCAGCCTTCCTGGACCAAACAAAGCCCAGCATTCTCTTCATCCAGTTGCCTGGTAGTTGAACATGGGAAGCCCATGAGCAGGACCTGAATGTATCTGCAAGCTCCATCTCATTCTCTCCCTGGCAATTGGTATGGAAAGACATACTGGCTGGAATTCCATTGGTGTCTTACAGATGTGTAACTTCCTCTGTTGGAAGCCATGGGGCATTATTGGGTATCCAATGCAAGGCAGCTGTATTTAGTTCAGGGCTGCAGAGGTAGAGTTGTGCATGAGGTTATATTGTGCAAGGTGAGCATTGTGCATTGGTTTGTGCATTGGTTTGTGCATGGATGTGGCTGTGCATTTGGCTGCACACCTGGTGCCTTGGTTCACTTGGCCAATGTTGCCATTCATCACTCGCATTGCCTAGCAGAATTAGTGCATAACTCTGCATGCAGAGATGCATGCTACACAACACCAATGTAAGTTTTGGACACCACTTCTGGTGCTGGAGATGCTGGAGACACAGCCATTTGGGCTAGCAGCCATTTTTGACTCTTGTTTC
Organism: Phrynosoma blainvillii; assembly: GCA_026167975.1. Classification (NCBI taxonomy): domain Eukaryota; kingdom Metazoa; phylum Chordata; class Lepidosauria; order Squamata; family Phrynosomatidae; genus Phrynosoma; species Phrynosoma blainvillii. The sequence goes on from JANUYF010000006.1 coordinate 34,232,412, forward strand.
CATGGCTGCACTCAGTTCCTTTTTAAAGTCATCCAAGATGCATCCTATGGCAGTATATCCCACAGTTTAATGGTGTGCCACCACATGAAGAGATGCTTCCTCTTGTCTGTCCTGAATTTCCACCATCCAGCTCCAGTGAATGACCCTTCTGGTTTCTAGAATCAGGAAAAAAGGGAGACAAGCATTTCTGTATCTACTTGCTCCAAACATCCTTCTCCTCTTGGCCTTGCACTGCTTGGCCTCTCTTCCCTTTCTGCACAGAAATGCTCTTATACATAAGATCACATAACAAATCAAAGAGAGGACAGGTCCTATTGTTTGGGGAGAAGAAAGAGGAGAAAGTAATCAAGAAAACCAGACACTTTAAAAAGAGCAGAATTATTTCTCCCGTAAAAAGAAAGGGGTGGGGGGGGAGAGGGTTGGTGGAAAAAGGAAAAACATTTTTTAAAAAAATCCTAACATGGCTTATCGCTAGAGAGAACAAGGTGCTGTGCAAATATGTGTAGGCCTGTGAGTGACATGCAGGTTGTTTTGAATAGACATATGACATTGTCAAAGAACCTGCTATTGTGTTAGCAAAAGGCGCTCACAACATTGCATAAAAATCAGGCTTTTCACGTCACCCTGAGATGAAGCAAAGAGTTCCACGTGCTGCGAAATGTCACCAGAATAAAACCAGCTTCCGTACCAAGTAAAGCAGCTCAGTTCTGAAAAACAAGAGAGGGAGGGAAAGAGGGAAAAGTGGTGGGCTTCCATCTCGATGAGGAGGAGAATTCACTCCAGGGTTTGCTTTGAATTCCAAGAGATGCTCTCCAAGGTGCTGAAAGCCCAAATAGGTGCCTCACCTTGGATCTGTCCCTTTCTTCCCAAAGCTTTATTGCCCTGGAACCCACCAGCCTCCATTGCCAGAGGGATGGCTTTGCTGAGGAGGGGATTTGTGTAAATTAAGTAAACCATGCCACTAAATGAACAAATTAGGAAGGATGAGAGGAAGGGGAAGCAGTTCATAGATTTCAGCACAGGAAGAAAACACAAAATCTACCCAACTTTCATGGAACAAGGACAGGAAGAAAATGCAGGTGGGATTGGAAGAAACCATATGAAATTGGGATGGGGAAATGTTCACATCCCTGCCTGTGGGATCCAACTAGGCCTGAGCTTGGAAATATGACTACTTTGGACTGTAGTTCCAAGAATCCCCCAGTCAGCATATACACTGGCCACAAGGATTATGGGAGTTGGGTACTTGTGATTCCTAACACATAAGTCACCTCAGCATTGCTCCATCTGGTCCAGTGTGTCTTAGACCAGAAGATGCCACCTTCTCTTGGGCAAAGGAAAGTTGGTCAACAATGAAATTGTGATAGAGACACATCCCTGCCTTTGTGACTCAATTAGACCTGAGCTTGGAAATATGACCTCTTTGGACTGTAGCTCCCAGAATCCCCCAGTCAGCATATCCACTGGCCAAAAAGATTATGGGAGTTGAGCAGTTGTCATCTTAAAAGTATGCTACCTTCTCTTGGGTGGCAAAGGAAAATGGTTCTCCTCATCACAATCCAGGCAGTGGCAGCTGGTGTCACCCAATCCACCCCAGGTTTTCAAATAGATTTAAAGGAGGTGCTTTCAAAGGTGCTGACACCTATCCTCACCTCTGTCACTCCATCTTGGAGAGATTTCTTAAACCTGGCATGGATTCATCCCCCCACTGACAAGGGATCTCCCACTTTTACTGGGTCTAGGTTGGTTTGCACGTTCTTTGGTCCTCTTCAACTTTTCTTCTTTCTGGCCCAGCACAAAGCCCCAGAAGCCTGAACTTTCCGGCCACTGGACCTGTCCAGATGTCACGTCCTTAAGATGGAAACTCTTTTCCCCACATGGGGACTGATGGGGTGCCATGTCTCTCTCCTGTTGAGTGCAACAAAGAACTTGAATTCATTGTGAGTGCCATTTGTTATTCCATCTTGCCTAATAGCATTTTTGACAGCTCACTGAAAGCACAACATTATTATTTTTCTCCTTTAATAGTATTTTTTTCTTTTAAAAAAGAGGAGATTGTGTATGTTCGCACAGGCCTTCTTTTATGTTCCGTGCTTTTTAATTAGGCTTCTATAAAATAGTTACAAGTGTGAATCATACATCTATTGTGTTGTACACCACCTAATGTTTTTGACCAGGGAGCTGCTATTTATCTTCTCTCCTCAAACTCCCTTCCTGTCCCCCTTCTTTTGTTTTCTTCAAGCCACGCAAGGATTGGTGGAAAAGGAAAGGAAACCAGAAAGCAGGACCACTGAAAATGGGCAGGAGACCAGTGGGGGGCCCAGTATGGGAGGCTGGCTCAGCTAGAGCTCAATGTCCAGACATTAAAGGACTGTCCAGTGGAGTTAGCCAGGGGGCAAAGACCCCCAGCTGCTGCCAGAAAGCAAGGACAGGAAGGAAAAGCATGGGTCAGACACAGAAAGAGACCCACATGCTTTCGTAACTTCTGAACTTCCCCTGACTGGGGGCAATCCGCCTGATTGAAGCATTGAAAGGTGTCACTTGACAAATGAAATTGCTACTGCAAGGGCCTCATGCATATTACCATTTATTTTATTCTTAGTTTCCACCACCACCCATATCTTGCTTTTCTAAATATCACTCGAAGCGATTTACATAAATACACAAAATGTCAAACATACTGACAAATGTTGACCTGCTGCGGAGAATACCACGGAATGCCAAACCCTCATGTTGACTATCAAGTACTCCTTGGATCTCCGCAGAGCTGCAAGAGCTGGGTAGGATGTCTGGTGCAGCAAGGGCAAGCTCCTCTTTATCACTGTTGAGGCACACAGCCTACTTAACATGGGATGTCCAGTCCAGGAGGGTAGAGCCCTGGGTGCATAATGGCTTCTGGAAGGTGGTGGTGGCTGCAAAGGAGCTTTGTTTAGGCCACTGAAGAGCTGCACCTAGCAAACATCAGCCCGTTGTTTCACAGCCAAGAAAAAATGAACATAGAGGGAGGTACAGGACGTCTTGAGAGCCAGCATGGCATAGTGGTTTGAGTCTTGGAATACAACAGTGGAGACCAGAGACCTACCTCTTGACTCACCATTCAACAATTGGGTCAGTGAGTCTCCTCTGGGCTAACGAACAGGATTCCAGAAATAGAGCTGCACGTTTTTGGGTGGTGTGTGACTCTTCCTCAAGGCCTTAAATGTTCCACTTGATTCATCAGGACTGCGGGAAGAGCTGCTGCACATTCCCCATTGCGCAATGGGACCACAAGCAGGCATATTGTCAGAGATGCCATTATTTGCACAAACCTGGCTGTGACTTGCCCAAGGTCACCCAGTGGGTTTCATGGTCGGGGCAGGAATCAAATACTGGTCTCTGGAGTCATAGTCCAACACTCAAGCCATGCTGGCTCCGCCCTTGTTATTAGTTGGCTTGCACTATTTTCGACACATTTTGTCACAAAAGATATAACACGTTCTTTGTGTTCATTCCTCCCAATAGCCATACAGACACCTTTGATGGCAATTTCACCTAATATGTGCATATTCCACAACCCACTTTTCCCCAGTCCAGTGCATTTTTGCATGTTGCTTTCATTTTTGTGGGCATGACGTAGTGCCAATATTGGGGGGTGTGAGGCCTTTTAGAGAAACCAAAGTCAGACAACCAGTGCACCAAACATTTCAGCAAGGAGAATATTGTGGGATCGTTGCCATTGCAGCTCCTCTGGCAATGCCAAGACCTCTGCCCTGGTCAAGAATTTTCACAGGCCATACAAATGGCTGCAGAAGACCACCTTCAGAAAGGAAGCAGGAAGACGGAGAGGAACAATAATTGCTCAGGGAGGGAAAGGTGTTCCTGTGAGCGACATAAAACCACCGTCGAGGCTGGCTGGGCTCTCAGCCGAGGAGAAGCGCAAGGAAGTGTCTCATTGTCTCCAACTGTCATCCTTCACTCTGATGAGCATTTAGGGGGCCACGACCCCTTTCAGCAGCTCCATGCAGGCAATCAGCCCCACGCATCGGTCACCGCTGTTTGCTCGCGGCATCTCCAGCTTATTATAGGGATGCGTTCAAAGAAGAGTATTATATAATAGAGAGACGGCAGAGTGGGTGGGTTGTGTCTGTCTGGGTTGTCCAGGGAGGGGCTGAGAAGGCGGCCACCTTCGCCCAAAGCCTGGCACACAAAATGATAGATTCCCCCTGTGCAGCTGATTGGAAAGGCAGAGCTGGGAGACGAGAGGAGTGTGCAAGGTCTTTGTTTTCCAAAAACAGAAAGCAAAGGGTGACACAACTTGCAGCAATGTTTTGTATGGTATGGCTCACAGGTGCCATATCTGTGCATATGCCTCTCTTGCCCTAGACAATCTGTGTCCAAAACTTCCTGGCATCTTGCAATGCTATCTCTTATCCTATTAAAAATAAAAGCAGAGTTAACAGAAACCAGAAACCAATTTTGCTTTGGAAGCTGCCTTAATGGTCAGTTGGAAAAAGCAATCTGTCTACCTCATTGTGGTCCGCAGAAGAGGTTGGAAACTGTTTGAGAATAGGGGGCTGCATTTGGCCCCCAGGGGACTTTTTACAGGGCCACGCCACCCAACTGTATCTCCTGCCCATACTTTTGGCACCAAAAACCTTGGGTTTTTTGTTTGTTTGTTTGTTTGTTTGTTTTTTGCAATGTGGGACATAGGGCCAGTACAAGCCAGCCAAAAGGGCCGGCCTGGGGGCAGAGTGGGGGCATGGGAACCACACGCCGTCCACCCCGACTCCACCCCAGGCCAGCGCCACACTGCCCAAACAACTGCATGGCGGGTGGCAAAAGGGTGTGTCTTCGGCACAGCGTTTACACGCACTGTGCCAAAGAAGCAGAGAAAAGCCGCTGCCGTCACAGGAAGGGCACCCTTTCTGCAGCGCAAAAAGAGGCTGCTTTTTGCGGCTTCTTTTTTTGTGTCACAGAAAGCCCAGATTGGGGCCGCAGTGCATGGTTTCCATGGCCCCGATCCAGCAAGGAAAGGGCCAGTGTCCTGCCACCCTTTAGGGGCCTTCTCTACAGCCCCTTACTATGTGCACAAATTTGCAATTTTTGCACAGAAAATGGCATTTTATCTGCAAAAAGGGAAAAAACATACACTTCCTGAGCTGGAAGCAAAATATTCAGAGCAAAAATGTAATTGTTTATGCAGAAAATGTCATTTTCTATCCAAAGAAGAAAAAGCCAGTTGCTCTTTTTCATGTGGAATATGTCCCAAATTGCAGAGATCCTTGCCTGCCTTATCAGAGTTTCCTGACTATCAAGAAACCAATTTTTTAAACTGTATGTTAGTCTTCATTCCTTCCTAATTTTGGAGCCAGCCATCTTTCTTCCAAGCTGAGCATTCAACCTATTATTAAAAATGGCAGGCCATCCAGCATCCAAATCTGAGACCTCTTGCAAGAGGGAAGCAGACTAGCCATTTAGCAGCCCCTGAAATCCACAGGGGAACCGATCTTGTCTGAAAAGTGTCACTCAGGAGAATGGGTATTATTCCGAAAAGCAAGTTTGGGTGCTTTCCACCACTGTCTCCCGATTCCAACAATGACCAATTTCTTTTCAGAGGAGGTGCAACGAAAAATACATCACCTTATCTATGTTTTCCTCCTTCACCAGTGACACATACATGTTTTTCACAATGACAGATGATTTGCAGGAACAGAGCACCTGAATGAATGAGTTTGTCATGGAACGGTGAGCCGGGATCATTAACATTCAGTGAAAGAACCGCTCCGGTTGTGTGTTGTGCTCATTTGGCTTTGTTGCCTGCACCCCAAATACTATTTTTCACACTGAATGCTCACTCGTTCTGCCGGGCTGTTTGCTTATGGCAAACAAGCTGTACACAACAGCAAAACATTGCATGGGAATAATAAACTCTTACCAGCCGCCTATCCCCAAAATAAGATCTTGCCACTGTATTCGGGAGTTCAGATAGAAAGTTGCTTTTGTTTGAGATTGCAGCAAATTATTTCAAACATCAATTAAAAAGAATAAAATGCCTATTAAATACAGCCAGCGCTGGAAAGCACCAGGGACAGTAATGAAATTAAATATTTCAGGAAGCCACAAGATTAGAATTGCCAAATCTGTGCAATGCACATAGGTCCCTGTGTGCATTTGTTAATTTGCAGGTGAATACTGCTAAAATAAATTATCAGGATGGAATCCTGTTGGTGTTTTACATGTGTGTAAGTTCCTCTATGGAGGAACATTGCCCAATGTTAAAAGGCTTTGTTCAGTCCAAAGCTTCCCCATGTGGTGCCATTGCCTATGACTGCGCATTGTGCACTGATGCATGGATTAAATGCAGTTTTGCATGGATGCACATTGTGCATTGCACATCACACATGCATGTTGGGTCACACAATTAATCTTGAGACACTGGAATTTCCTCCCAAGAGAGGCTCAGTTGGACCTTACTCAGCTTAATTTAGAAATATTAGAAATACTTTCTGCTCAGAAAATGCTGGTTTCAACCATATGTGGACTTGGTGCAGAATTTTGTGCAGAATAAGTCTTGAATGTTGCACAGCCTTTAAAAGCTGCACAATTTTAAAGACTTTTTCACAGCAAGAAGAAAATAGATAAAAAATTATGTGCTTTTCTCTTTGAGAAGAACATTAGCAAAGAATTACATCCCTAAAACCTGGAGTAACCAGGAGAGGAAGGACTTTGGACTTCATTCAACTCTCTTATTCTGGATCTGTGAATGCTAAGCCTCTGTCCTTTGGCCCAAGTTTCAGCAAGAACCCAACTCCTGCAAAAGAGATCCTGCAAAACTGAAGTCTGACTCTCCCCCCCCCCTTTAAAACTTCTGTGTGTGGTTTGCACTTCTCAAGGAAAGAATATGGATTAATTTGGCAAGTTTTGGACTGTCGAGATGGAAGCGCTAGGCTTTGCAAAGCTTTTCTTGCCAGTCTAGTGTTTTGGCTGCCCTGGGGTTTTCTGTCAGGTTTGCAACAGGGTTTCTGGTGGAACTGAATTGTGCAAAAAGCAGAAATTTGGGTCCTGGTTCACTCTGCAAGGATATTTCTCTCACGCTCAGTTGGTTTTCTGACCCCCGGGACTCCACTTTGATGTCACCTCTGGCTAGCAAAGCTGACTGGCGGCTCTTTGTGGCCAATGAATGCCTTGCTTTCTATGCCTAGCCACTTTGTTGCCATGGTATCTCCCCCACTCCCTCCTCCCCAGAATAAAGATAAATTAGCTTCCAGCCCCCACCCCTCCTTGTTCCTTAAAAGGGAGGCAAGTTGCACTCCAACTTCTATGTATTTACTTTTTCCCTGTGCATTAATTAAACGCTGCTTACTTACTGCATTATTTAATGGGATTGATGATGTAATTAAGCCACCGGCAAGCATTAACCACCAGAACCGTGGCAAAGGATCCTACATTACGGCATTCCTTGCTTTCTTCTGTACAGTTTTGCATGGTTTGATCATTGGTCTCACTGATGGATTAAGGCCGGATGAATCTGTCTACATGGACAGAATACATAAAGCAGAGATCTAAAGCAGTACAAGGCTGCAGAATGACTTCCTCAAATCTTTCCTTGGTTTTGTTTCACCTTGGACTGAATCATATTGGTTTCCCCAAAGCTGGAACTCTTGCTTGCTTTCTCTCTTTCTCCTTGTCTGTCTCCTTCTCTTTGCATGTTCTTTGCAGAAGAAACAAGAGACACATTTCATGATGAGGTTGCCCATTAGTTCCCCCAAACAGCCATCTTTTGAGCATATTGAGACATGTCTCTTGATTCTTTTCTGGATTCCACTGAATGTTCTCTGGGGGTTTCATTTTCATTTTTGACCTCTTCTTCTTTGGCCTTAGGTTGACTTTCCAATTGTCCTTTGCAGCTCAGCTCCTAAGATTTGTTCTACAATGGGCACAATGCCACAAACTTGTCATATCACCTTGAATGAGAAGGGACCTCCTAATCAACTCCATAACTCTCCCAATGAAATAGGCATAACACTCATCCTCAAATCTTGGATATTTCTTTTGGTGAGTGTAAAATTCTGAGAACATGTGGTTTTGTCATGGTAAGCACCTTTGTTCTTCAGAACCCTGATTGGAAGACAAGGGTGAAGTTGCTACCTTTGGTCCTTGTTGGTTTCCTTTAGCCATGGACCTCGTGCTTCTCTCCTCAATGATTTCAACCTCAGGCGCATAAGCAACATGTGGGTCTACCTCCTGACTCCATCCCCAGTTCAACTCAATGGGCTCCACTCTTCCCCCAAAATTAGTTCAGTCATTGGCAATTCAATACAAGTGAGGCACAAAATACACCACGAGAAAGAACTTTCTAGGAAGTTTTGAAATGGATGTCTCTAAGTTTTCAGAGTTCTTCCCCTGGGGCGCATTCCTTTGCTCCCCTTTGTAGAAGCGGCTCATCTGTTGAGCCCTTTGATAAGCTACCAAGCACAAAATGTCTGTCTTTATTTCCACCTGGCACCAGTTGGAGAGGATGCTGAACAGGTGTTGAAAAGAGATCAGTTCCTGGCTCCTTATCTGCCCAACAATATCAACAGAAAGGATCTTATCAAACAGCAATTACTGGGCTCGGTTTTCTACTAATTGGCTCTCCGGAGTCGAAACAAGCTACCTCCAATCTGCCTGTCATGGGTGCAACTGCAGGAAGAGAAAAGCACAATAGAGTTGTTTCTCTGGGGTGCTGCAGATCAAATCCCAGGTGCACCAGTGAATGTGAGTGTAGGGTGTCACAGGATCCCATGTAACCCAATTTACTCCAAGAAAAGCAAACCCTATAGAGTCTGAAAGCATCCGGCAGATGACCATAGCCTTGGGAGCTAATGCTCAGATGGTAAGTTAACTTCTGACAGCCACTGTTGTGGACTTGATGAGGCAGCAACACCAACAAGAGAGCTGAGGGACATCAGATTTCCCTGCCTTCTGGGGCCACCCCTAGCCACTGTTCCATTTAGGTCTATGGTCTGGAAGTTGTGGTGACCATCTGTTGAAAGGAGCAACATGTGGGGAGACACCCTAGACCTCTTCCTTCCTAGCAGCACCTCTCAGAAAGAGCAGAGCCATGTGCTACATCAGATGGGCATTAGCCCAGGGCCATTTGGTGCCATAAAAACCACTAGGTGTTCTCCAGATGAACGGCTTAAAGCAGGGGTAGGCAACCTTTCCCCTTTAAGGGCCAAGGGACTTCAGCTCCCAGAAGCCTCAGCCATGTTGGCCAATAGTCCCATGTTGGCCAATAGCTCCTGGGATTCTGGGAGCTGAAGTCCCTTGGCCCTTAAAGGGGAAAGGTTGCCTACCCCTGGCTGAAAGGCTCTTCCTTCTTGTTTCAGGTGTTTATCAGTCCAGGGGGAGAGGATGGTGTTAGGAAGCTGCCTTATCCACTTAGTCAGGTCCATCTAATCCAGCACTGCCAACTCTGATGGTTAGCCATGGTCCTCTACCAAGGTTTCAAGCCAAGGTAATTCCTAATTCTCTTTGGAGGCCTCTGGATTCCCTGGTGGTGGCCCTCCAAGCAACCCCCACTATGACAAAGGCAACCCCCCACTCTGAAAAAACATGCCAAGAAAACCCTGATGACAGGTTTGCCTTAGGATTGCCAGAAGCCAAAAATGAATTGGAGGCACACAAAAACAACAACTGTAGTTAGGACTTACTAGCAGGATTCCACTACACCAGAAAGAAAGCAGCTACCATGTACAGCGCTAACATGGAAAACTTCTTCTCTTTGTCCCTTTGAAACATTTAATTCATTCCTGGGGCAACTTTTCATGCTGTGAGTGTTACAGAAGACAGACTAAACAAAGTTATCATTCTCATTCTTTCTCTCTCTCTAGCTCTTTCCAGCAAACTCTAGGAAATAGGAGCATCAGAGTTATTAGAACTACACTTTCTTCCCCAACCCTCCCCTTGATGTTGCTTTCAGGGTTGTTCAGAGTAATTAAAATTTAAAAATTGCATGCCTTTCCATGCTTGGTTAGCCACTTTTTGTCTCAATGCAGAAATGAATTCCAAGCACAACCACCTAAAGAGCAAGGTTTCACTTTCTTGTGTGGGTGTGTATGTGTGTGCCTCCCATTTGCCTGTTGACTTATGGTGACCCCATGAATTCAGCTCTAATATTTCTCCTCCTTTGTCCATGAAATGCCATGACATCAGAGCAGTTCAGCCAATAGTTTGGGGAAATCTTGCAGGCGGCAGACAACAGAGGCACAACACCACTCTGTGGGCAGACTCTGCAGTGCCACCAAGAAGCCATTGTGTACTTGTGTTGATTCATGCCAACTGTGCGTTGTATAGAACGTAAAGATGACAAGACTGCTGTGCAGATGGCTTGGGAATTGCTAATCTCCTAAATCTCCAAGGATATTCAGGGAAGCTAACTCTGAACTCATAGAAACCATGATTATCACAACAACACCATTATGCAATGGAGGGTTGATTGGTGGCACAAAATATAGTCTTGGTGTTGGTGTTTTAAAGGAGAGAGACAGAAAGAGAGAGAGATGGCCAGTATTCTGCATCAGAGCCAATATGGTTTGAGTGTTGGATTCCAACTCTGGAGACCAAGGTTCAAATTCCAGCTTGGCCATGGAAACCCACTGGGTGACCTTAGGCAAGTCACACTCTCTCAACCTCAGAGGAAGACAATTTCAAACCTCCTCTGAACAAATCTTGCCAAGAAAACCTCATCAGGGTTTCTCAGCCTTCAAGAAACATGTTCCACCACCACCACCTCCCAATTTCCCGAAATTTTCTCATGCACTTCTCATCCCTATAACTGGTGTGAATCCTTGCTTGACAGTCCAAGAGCGAACACTGCCTTCCCAAAAAGAGGAAAGACCCATCCTCTCCCTTCACACACTTCAACAATTAGTGCCTATTTGTTTCTGAGACTTCAGATAATATTCCATGCCTTTAGAGTGAGATTGGGACCCGGCAGAAAAAAAAAGAAATGATAAAAAGGAAAGAGAGATGTAACAGAAACGCTTCTGGGCTCCTGGGGGACTCGGCTGTGTTGCTTCGCTCTGCAGAATGATAAAGGTTTGTCGCCCTGATCAGAAGCCGATAAGCAGCCGGGCTGATTAGGGAGCCTCCCAGAGGCAAGGGCCTAATCGCCAAGTCTGTTTGTTAACCACCAGCCCTTTCTGCGTGATATATTTGGTTTGCATAACACAATGATTGCAACAGGAAAACTTTTATATATATATAAGGTAGATATAGATCCAGATTAAGTAGGGAAAGGAGAGGAATGGTGGTTCCCTCTGACTCATATTTGCACATCTTACGACTTTGCAAAATGTTCTTAGGCCAGCATCCTCTGAGTAGCATACGCAGGCATAAGTTGCACTATTCATGCAAAGTGATTTATGCAAAATGATGGTGGCATAAGCAGAATTGCCCATGTGGAGCCATTGTTCATGTCATAGCTCATTAAAATAAACAGAGTAGAATGTGAATAGTCATTGCCTCTATAGGTTGCCTTTGTGGACTGTGCACTTCAACTGCACCGGAGGTGGTAAGCCATGTGCATTGAACGTTCATCCACATATGTTGGACTTTATTGGTATTCAACATTTAGGGGATGCATGAAACAACTCCACTATTTGATGTACATGAGGTGTTAATGTTTTTCATGCCAAGTGACATCCCTACAAGCTTGGAAAAGTGGGTAAGTCAGTGCAATGTACTGATCACCATGTACAACAAGCTAGATGGGAAATAAAAGTTCAGCACCATGGATTATAGGAGTTATCATGGTGCTGAACTTTCTTCTCCATCTATCTTTTGGAATCTTGATGGAAGCTGAGCTTGAAGGAAGCAGACAGAAAGGAAATTTAAACCTTAGATGCACTTGTCCACTAACATGGGAGATACCAAATTTTAGTGTGAGAAACCCACCTTTTCTCAGCTAGTTATGCCATCCAGTCTCACCATACTAAGCAATCTTTAATTATTTCCAGTCTTGGGAAAAGGCTGCATAGTCCTTCTGGTTGCCTCCAGCTTCTCTTTGCAGAGTGTAACTCAGAATTTAGATGTTTCCTTGCCTGCCTTTCCTTTTCCCAATGCAATTGCACATTCCAATAGTGAGCAAATATTCTAAAGTGGAATATCATACCAATGCATTCTGTAGAGCAGTGGTTCCCAATCTTTGGCCCTCCAGATGATTTGGACTTCAGCTTCCATAATCCCTTGGCCATACTGGCTTGGACTTCTTGGGAGCTGAAGTCCAAAACAACTGGAAGACCAGCATTTGATAACCACTGAATGAAGACAATATGTCTTCCCTCCCCTCCTCTGATCTCTTTATCTGAACTCCTTCCTTCCTCCTTCCTTCCTTCCTTCCTTCCTTCCTTCCTTCCTTCCTTCCTTCTCCCTGTCTTGTGAGGATGTCTCCAGCACCATCCATGCTCAACACAGCCAGAGCTTTCTTGGAAAAACTGGGTCCTGGGTGGGTTAGAAGAGGCAATGGAGTCTCCTCTGTGTTGAGAACGCTGGATGAGGACCAAGGGAGGAAGAAAATGATGAAACCAAGAGATTGTGCCCTGCTTTAAAGAGAAATTCATTATACTATTTCTCACCCCAAAGCACCTCTTCTTATCTTCCTTGTTCAGAAAATATATGTGTGTGTGTATTATCGTACCTGCAGGTGGATAGGGGAGACGCTTTGATCATTTGGGATTACAGCAGCATTACGAGGTTTCAAACAACAGTAGGTACTTGGGTTACAAAACTGGGTCACGTACAGTTCTGTGCAAAAGGAATTCTTTGATGCATAATGAGAGAGGAGGGAAGAAAGAGAGAGAGAGGACCAGGGGACTGCCTATTGCCTGGCACTCTCTGGATGCATCCTCCTGGTGCATGGATTCTGCGGCTGGATGGGCAGAGCTCCATGTTCTTCTGTTGTCTGCCGCTGTAGAGCTAAATAATTTAGAGAATGCAGCATGTTGCCAGTAGAGAAAGCAAACCAGAAGGAAGAAAATGGAGCAGCTATGGTGTGTGCAGCAGGAGACCCATCCATAGGACACATCTGTGGGCATCCCTATTGCTGTGCATAAAGTTAGAATGGGCCTTTTTTGGAAAGGCTGTGGCCCAGTAGAGAAAGCGACTTGGCAACATGAAGAACTCAGGTTCAGTCTCCAAGGGCGCTGGGTTGGTTGGTTCAGGAGCCACGTTTCAGCTCCAGGAACCCTGCAGGAGCCTTGCAGATGGCCAAAAATATCCCCAAATGAAGCAGAAATGACCAGATGTCTACCTGAGGCTTTGATGTTCAAAGGTAAACTGCCTCTCCAGAAGGTTTCCAAGAGAATCAAGCAGAGGCATCACATAAACGTCCTGTACTATATTTCTTGTCTCATTTCTTGTAAACCCACCTTTTGCATGGTATCCTAATTTCAAAATGTCCTAATTGCAAAATAAAATTATTTATTTAACATTTATTTATTTACTTGGGGTGCAAAGAGGGCTGCAACATATGTCCAAAACACACCGCAGAAATAATCCAGTTTGAGACCACTTTAACTGCCTTGGCTCCATGCTAGGGAATTCTGGGAACTGTAGGTTTGTGAGACATTTAGCTTTCTCTGTCAGAGAGCTCTGGTGCCACAATAAACTACAGTTCCCAAGATTCCTTAGCATGGAGCCAAGGCAGTTAAAATGGTCTCAAACTGGATTATTTATGCAGTGTGTTTTAGACCATAGATAAAAACATGATACAGCTAAGAAAGCAAATCATCCCAGTTAAAATAATTACAATTAAAAGATCATTTTTTAAAAATCTATTAAAGTGTGCATGAATTTAAAACAGTTTAAAAGCATAAAATGTACATCAACACACACACACACACACACACACCCATAAAAAGATGCTTATACAGCCAACAGTTAATGTCCAAAACCCTGTCTAAAGAAAAAGATCTCCTCCAGCTAATGGAAAGATAGCAGAGAAGGGTCCCAGCCTACCCTCCTGTGTTGGGTACTGATATTTATTTATGGATTGGCTCATTTATTGAAATATTTTTATCCCACCTTCCCATACAATGCTCAAGGCAATTTACAACAGTAGCTGCAGGAATCAATAAAAAATAAAGATCATAGCAACATTTTACATAAACCACAATCACAGCGGTGGAGAAAGGGCTCCTTGGGCCAAACTAAACCAGGCCAAAGGTTTTCCTGGAAACTAGCACTGGGGCCATGCATAAATAAATACAAGGCAGATGTGTGTGGATGCACCCTGTGTATCTTTGCAAGATGCTGCCTTCCTGTCTCTGAATGTGTCTCTGCAAAGAACGCAAGAAGGGCCTTCCTGGATCAAGGCCAATGTCCATCTGCCACGGCATTCTGCTTCTGACCATTCTGGCCATCAAGGCGCTTCAAACTGGGGACAGTGATGCTACCTCACTGACTCTTTCCAACCTCTGACGTGGAGGTTCAACTGACAGTAATATCAATTGAAATATCCTGAGCGCCAGAGCCTGATGGACCTCCCCAACTTCTACTCCTCCCTCCAAAGTCACCTCACAGAGCAGTCCTATCTCAAAGATGTGTCAGCTTCATAGGGCTAGGATTGGACAGAAGGATATGCAGTAGTCCCTCCACATTTGCTGTGGTTTTGGGCACACAAGCCCCGTGAAAGTAGGGAAAACACACACAAAAATGAAATTTATTTTACCTGGAAGAACACCTAAGAATCTCTAAGTCCTCCAGTGCAACTCTGTGGTCAACATCTGCTGGGTGTTGACCATAAAACTGCATTGGAGGACCTACAAATGCCTAGAGTAGTGTTCTCTCTAGGAATCTCTAGGTCCTCCAGCACGACTTTGAGTAGACATTGACCATAGAGTTGCAACAGAAGACCTAGAGATTCCTAGAGAAAATATATTACTCAGATCTGTGAATAATAAAATCCACAAAAGTCAAAGCCGCAAATGTGGAGGGACAACTGTACTATGAGCAGAAATGCCTGTCTGCTAGACATTCTCCAAACCATGGTTTCACTGGCAGTGATCTGCTCACAGGAGATCCAAATTGAGGCCAAGGAAAAGGAGGGTCTGAGTTATACCAGTTCCAGAGTTCCTCTACCTGGAAGAAGGAGCCATGATGCCAGGACAAAGTGATGCCAGGGAAAGGACAACGGTCTTAAGTAATGTTTATTGTCCCTAGGTTGGGAGGGGTTTGGATTCAACCCAGCTTCCAGCGCCCTAGCATTGGCCTTTATAATTGCAGAACAAGGCATCCGTACTAGAAAGAAGCTGGACTTTTTCTCAACTTGAATCACTAGGTCCAGAGTTCTGTTAGTGTTTTCCAAGCACATAGTTTCCCCTAAAGAATTTGTTGGACACTTTTGTCCAATGCAGAGCATTTGCATTCTGTTCGAGGTTGCAGAAGTGGAGTCATTCAAACAATGTCACTGAAGTGGCAGATGCACAAACACTGTACAAGAGAGGAAAGAATATTTTCCACTATTTGCTTCCTGGTGGGAAAAAAAATGAATTTCCAGCCACTCGGGAAACCCAGTTGGGAATTATAATACAGTGCTGAAAATTTTGCACTGCTTTCATCCAGCATTCGCTGGGGGGGAAACTGCACAGAACTACTCTTTTTCTCTGCAGTGGGAGGAAAACTGGAGACTATTCATCTTCACTTGCAAGAATGAAATAGTCAAATATTGAAACCCTTGCATTGCATGCAGATGCACATGTACACTGGTTGTGCGTTCAGTTGCACATGTTGGTCCATTTCTGCAACAAGGGTTGCGTAGAGCAAGTAATGCATAACTCTGCATGCAGATGTTTGCAGTATGCATCCCCAAGGTCTTTGCAAAGGTCTCCAAAAATCCCCTTTTGTAACCACTCATTGCAACCCTAGTTGCATCTACTCAAAAGATACTCAGGCACAGTTCTCTTATCAGGGTGGACACCTTGTTTCACTTCACAGCCCTATAGATTAAGTCTGTGCCAACTCTCAGCAGCATTCTGGCCCAACTCAGCAGCCATCACCATACCTGAGGACAGCAAATTTCATATTTTTAATTATGGTAAAGTGCTTCCTTTCTGTTCATCTGAATGCCTGCCAATTAATCTCACTGTTGTGAGCAAGGGAGAGAGAAAAATGTCTATTCTGCTTCTCCATTTTGCCCACAGTTTGTTTATCCCAATAAAAGCAGCAGTCTAAGTACCCTGAAGGCACCAGATCCCATCTGATCTTGGAAGCTAAGTAGGTTTGAGCCTGGTTAGTACTTGGAAGGGGGACAGTCAATAAATACCAGGTTCTGTAGGCTCTGTTTCAGAGGAAGACAATGGCAACCCCCTTTGAATATTCCTTTCCAAAGACAAACCTCTGAAATTAATGAGATCACCATAAGTCAACAGGTGGCTTGAAGGCACATACACACACTTCTGATCTCGGAAGCTAAGCAGGGTCAACCCTTGCTTATCCTTGAATGGGAGACTACCAGGGAATATTAGGTACTATTTGCTGCTGCTGTTGTTGTTGTTGTTGTTGTGTGCCTTCAAGCCAAGAAAACCCCATTATAGGTTTGCTATAAATCAGAAATGACTTATGGAGAACCTATCATGGGTTTTTCTCAGCAAGATTTGTTCAGAGAAGGCTTGCCATTGCCAGTCCTCTGAGGCTGAGAGAATGTGCCCAGGATCACCCAGTGGCTTTCCATGGCTGAGCTGGGAAATGAACCCTGGTCTCCAGAGTCGTGGTCCAATGCTCAAACCACTACACCATTCTCATTAGGTACTGTAGTCTATTATTATTATTATTATTCTTTCCCCAAAAAATTGGGTTACATTCAGGATTTTATTCCAAAATATAAAGGCTCCATCAAAAACATTGAACCTGTTTGGGTTTCAGTACCTTAGACATCGCCTCTAAATTTTTCTAAAATGGAGGCGGCTCTGTTTCCCAACCACACCAGCGTCTGGTGCAAAAATACAATGTCAATCCAGCATCATCCAAAGCATGGCAAGAGTGTGTGGCTAGATTGTTCTTACAGAATAATAGAATCCTGGAGTTGGAAGAGACCCCCTTCTGCCATGCAGGAAGACACCATCGAAGCACCCCTGAAAGATGACCATCCAGCCTCTGAGTGTATGCATGTTATTTATATGTCTGCTTTGGGTCAGTAAGTCAAAATCTCAAAATAATAATTTTAAAAATTCCCATTCCCCAGTGTGAGAACCAACATTACGTGGTGGTTTGAGCGTTGGACTAAAGGAAGATCAGGGTTCGAATCCCAACTCAGCCATGGAAACCTATTGGGTGACCTTGGGCCAGTCACATTCTCTCAGCCTCAGAGGATGGCCATGGCAAACCCCCTCTGAAGAAACTTCCCAAGAAAACTCAGTGATTGGGTCGCCATGAGTCAGAAACGATTTGAAGGCAAACAACACACATGCACACGCATTAGTTTGAAAATGCTATTTGCCCAAAAAGCAAAAGCAAAACAAAAACAAGACATGCTGCTCTTGAATGTTTTAATGAGTTCCTTTTAAAGAAAAAAAAGTCCCTTAATTAAATAGTTCTCCCTATTCCCTTTAAAGACAGCAACAACACTTTGGAGAAGAGTTTATTGTATTATTATTATTATAATTATTATAATTATTATTATGTTGCATGGCCTAGGGGGTGTCATGAGAATGATATTCCAGTGACGACAGGCTCCCCATGACACAAAGGCAGCCGAAATATCCAACATTTCCTTGCAAGGCACCGAAGGAAGAAGGCGGTGATGGTGAAGGTCAAAAGCAAGCAAGCTTTGTGACTTGAGAGAGAGTATCAACAAGGCGTTAATTGGACGGAGGAGGTGGCAGCAGCGACAGCAAGCCAGAAAAACAAAGCAACTGAAAAACAGCCCCTGGGGTTGGAAAGAAACACCATTAAAATCAAAACTTTGGGACCGCAGCAGCCACCAACTTCTCAAGGTCCAGCACAGGACATAAAAGTCCCTGTCAATGCAGCAGTGGAGGGCAAAAAGTCAGAAGATGAGGCCACAAGATTGCACCCAAAAGTTGTCAATGCCAGGGATGGCCAGGCTTCTTGGTCAGCCCACGTCCAGAATGCAAAGTCCACTTTGCAAGTTTCCAAGCTGCCATTTTTTGCAGGGTTCTCACTCACTCAAAGGCATCCGAAGGTGTTTCATTAGAGTTCTGCTTGCCGAAACTACAACCGGGTGAGCTGTCATCAAAAAGCAAAGATTCCTTCCTGCCTTTGTGGCAGTCTGAGAAAAACCATCTGATGTGACTGAGAGGGAAATCGTTTCTTTTTTTTTACCTTTGCCTACCTCCAGTTATTGAACAGAAAAAGGGACACTTGGCAAGGACTCATGATGATGCCACCTTTTCACAGCAAAGGGTATCTATCACCCAAGATCTCCTCTCTCTTCTCTCTATGGGGCTGAGGATGCAATATCTGGGGCACTAGGCTCATCTACAAAAGTCCCCCAAAGGTCCAGCTTCTGAAACCAGGATTTTCTTTCTCTTCCTGAACAGACAATTGTGTGTGTGCACATGCCTTCAAGGCATCTTATGGTGACCTCATGAATTTCAGAGAGTTTTCTTAGGCAAGGAATCCTCAGAGATGGTTTTGCCACTTCCTTCCTCTGAAATGTAGCATCCAGCACCTGGGATTCTCTGGTGGTCTCCCATCCAAGTACTAACCAGGGATGACCCTGCCTAGCTTCCAAGATCCAAAGTGTCTTGAAGGCACATGCACAAACAAATCTCAAACTGCAATGATTCTGACCTATCTAGGACTCTCCTTGCAAGTGTTTCCTGACACACACAAGAAGCCCATTTTCTAGACATTTTGGCCACCCTTAGAAGAGAATGGCCACAGGTCCACAAGGCCCCAGGGTGACTTTCCCTTTCCCACATTGTGAATTCTGCCTAAATTCTTCCCCTCCTGCCTCCCCCTTCACACATTATCCAAAATGAACTCCACACATACAAAGGAAAGAGTTTGCAGCCTTCCTCTCCCCCTAACCCACCCTTCAGCCCTTCAAGGAAGGATTCTTTCCTTTGTGTTGCACAAATACTGAAAAATTGCACAAGATCTCCCCTGGGGATGAAGCCCTGCAATGGACCCATGTTGCTTTCATGTCTCCCATTGTCTGTATTCCCAGTTCCCACAATTGTCTGTTCGGGAAGAGTTCCCAGTTCAAGGACATCAATTTCTTCAAAATTGGATGTGCGTGTGTGTGTATATATATACAGAGAGAGAGAGAGAGAGTCTGAAACCAAGTCTTGATCCCAAAAGAAACAGACTCTTAAACAGACCTGATTGATAAAACATCACACTTCTGCCGATTAAAGCTGGAGGCTCAGAAGTTTTCGGGAAGAAAGCAGCCATTGATTTTGGTGTGGAGTTTCCATTACATTGCTGGAATAAGACACTGCTACAGCCTTAAATATTTATGATTTTGAGGGGCCTTGGGCAGCAATGGGTTTCAGGGGAGCCAGAGGAGTGGAAGCTGCAAGGAAAGGTGCAGCCGCTGCAGAATCCGGCCATCCTGGTGCAGTTTCTTAAGGGGACCAGGAATTGCACAGTTTGCCTGTGATGATGCTGGAAGGACCACCCCAGGAAAAAAATATGGAGGCACGTTGGCCAGAAGCAAGGAAATAAAACACACACACACACACACACCTTGCCTCCCTGTGAAGATTTCACAGTGCTTTCTGCATCTCCCTCTGAAGTCATCTAGGTAAGCAACACAAGTTTAAGGAGGAATTTATCTGTCCAAGGAGCAAAGTGCACGGTCTCTCCATTTTGGAACAGAAGTGACCCCCTCTCCCTTCTCACTTTGCAGAAGTCTGAAGGTTTTTGGCTGATGCTTGTCAATCTGTATCCAGCTGGAGCTTGTTGTTGTTGTTGTTGTTGTTGTTGTTGTTGTTAATCAACCTCAAGTCAACCTTGACTCATGGTAGCCCCATGGATGAGACATCTCCAAGATTCCTTATCCTCCACTTCTATTCTTAAGTCTTGTAGATTCAGTACCATGACCTCCCTGATTGAGTTGATCCATCTTTTATGCAGTTGCCCTCTCTTTCTACTACGCTCCACCTTTCCTAGCATTATAGTCTTTTCTAATGAGTCTGACTTCTCATGATGTGTCCAAAGTACGACAGCCTCAGTTTTGTCATCTTGGCTTCCAGAGAGAGTTCAGGCTTGATCTGTTCTAGGATCCATTTGTTTGTCTTTTTGGCCATCCATGGTATCCTCAGCACTCTTCTCCAGCACCACAGTCCCTCAAATGAACTGATTTTCTTCTTATCCATTCCTTACAGTTTGCCATTTTCACTCACCTGGTGTTCACTCCCAAGGTTAGAACCAACAGTATTGCTTAGTAGGCAGATCATTGTTCACCCAAGCTTTGTCCCTTCTGGAAATGGATGTAACAGGAGAATTACACACTGTTAAACCTGCTTCTATAAACAATTATATTCTCCTTGTATCACACAGATGTCTCAATCCAGTATGTGAAGGGATCTTGCAGCACCTTTGAGACCAACTGTGTGAAAGAAGTTGCAGCATAAGCTTTTGTAGACTTGGTCTACTTCCTCAAATCCTCAGTCTAGGCACAGTCTCTTTTATGGGCATGACCCAGTTAAAGTGTATTACAGTCACTCCTCCTTTCTTGCGGACTTATCCACGGATGTCGAACGGAGGGGAACAAAATGAAGCACGCACCCATGGCACACACACACACACACGCCCACGGATGCGCACCTACATTCAAGCTTATGGGGCTTGAATATATGCAATTTTCCATCCTTGCAAGGGGTCCAGAATGGATTCCTCCATGAGAACAGAGCATTGACTGTACTTTTGTAGACATTTCATACTCTACAAGATATTCATAGTTAGCTGTGTTGGCCATGCAGGAAAATATAGCAATATCCACAAAAGAGGGTCATCTTTATTGGCCAACCAAGATGCATAAAATGCATCATGCAAGCTTTTGAAGCTCTGTTGACTTCTTCATCAGACAATAGATGTTTTTAAAAAAAATCATGCAGGAGAAGAAAAGTGATGATGGGAGATGTTGTTTTTTTGTCTCAGATGTTGTTTCTGTTGTAGTTCTGGAGGGATATTAATGTAGGCAGAGTCTGCATTTCTTCTTGGCCAAGTGGGGGACCAAGGACAAAGGACAATAAAAGAGATAATATTTCAAGTCCATTAGCATCAGAAAAGTATCTTGCCTTGTTAAGATTAAGCCTCAAACTCTAGGCCCCACCAGAGGCAATTTTCTGGTCTTAAGTGGTGTTTTATTATTATTATTATTATTTTAAATCCTTTCTCTAAACATGGGGGTTGGGGATCCAGCCCCCTGCCCATCTCAAGCCAGTGGACACCTAATCCCTACTCCTGGAGTATAGGACTGCTGGGCAACAAGTGGTTCTGAACTTGAATTAGGTTATCAAGTCTTTTCCAAAATGTCTGTGTACCGAATGCTATATCATTAGCATCTGCCCTGGAGGCCAGGTGGGAAAATGGAGAGCAATCACGAGGAGACATCAAACACACACACACCTCCCAATGCCCATAATCAAAGACTAATCCTAAAAGCTTTCTTTTAACATTTTATTATGCTTCCCGAGCTGATCTCCCTTTCATCTAGGACTCTGCCATTTAGTTATTCTAGGATTATGGAAACCATCAGGCTATGAAAGAAAGCAAAAAGATTCAATTAATGAGCACGTAAGCAGGTTTGTGATTATTTCTTCTGATCCATCTTTCCTTCCTGCTATTTTGCCTCCTCCTGAATTAATTTGAAAGGCAAGAGTCTCTAACATGACATGAGCTCTTGGGCTAGTTGGTATATCCATTTTCTTCCTTAAATCAACCTTTTATTCCCCTTCCCCCTCCTTCTCTCCTTAAATAATGTTGGAGATCCAATTTGCATAGATACGTTTAAGCTATTGTCCATGTGTAGCAAAAGCATCTGAAGACAACCGAGGGGTCCTCCTCTCCCGCTGCCTTCGTCCTTTTCATTGCTCTGAGAAGGCTACTCTGCAGTTATCTAAGGAAAACATTTGAGTCCCTCATTTACTCAGTCATATTGCACATTATGCATTGAAGGCAATTGATCTGGGAGCTGGAGGAACAGCCCTCACCACCACAAAGGGCCACCCTCAGGGAAGGAAGGCAGGCCAGAGAAGGGAATCATTCAGAAAAGCAACAGCCAGCCTTCACCGAAGGTGAAGATTTTGGCCTTTAGCATGTACCTGTACCTTGGATCAAACACTGATCAGAATGGGGAGTGCAATCAAGAAATTACAGTTGTCCCTCCCCGTTCGTGGACTTGGAGTCTGCGTTTTTGCTCTTCGCGGGAGGGACAAGCGGAGAGAAACAAAATGGCGGTGTGGCCCTGCATGTTCACTACTATTTTCAATGGGGCTCAGATATTTGCGAGTCACCATTTTCACATTTGGGGGTCCAGAATGGATCCCCCGCGAATTGTAGAAGAAGACTAGGCATGGGTAGGGCAGCTATGAAAGAAGTAGACAAGATCCTAAAGAGTAAAGATATACAACTGAGCACTAAAGTTAGAATTGTCCAAGCCATTATACTCCTCATCACCATGTATGGATGAGAGAGCTGGGCAGTGAGGAAAGTGGACAGGAAGAAAATTTACTCATTTGAGATGTGGTGCTGGAGATGAGTGCAGAGGACAAACAAAGAGCAAACAAATGGATCCTTGAACCGTTCACACCTGAAATCTCCCTGGAAGGCAAGATCAAGTTGAGGCTGTTGTACTTTGGCTACATCATCAGAAGCCACGACTCACTGGAAAATACAATGATGCTAGGAAAGATAGAAGGTAGTAAGTAGAAAGAGAAGGAGTCTGCATGCTAGAAGGATGGACTCAACAAAGGAGATCACAGGTATGAATCTACTAGACTTAAGCAGACCAATGGAGGACATGGAGGCTTGGAGCTGTCTCATTAGCAGAGTGGCCATGAGTTGGGATCGACTCAAAGGTGCTTAACAAGAGCAACAACAACAACAACAAAGCATGTTATTCCCCCGGCACACAGCTTGGATAAGTGACCTCTAGAGGACAACCTGCAAAAGGATTTTGGGAACTGTAATCCAAAAAAGATAACTTGCTGAAACTCTGGTACACCAACATCCCCTCCAATGAAACACAGTTTGGGGGTGACAGACCTGGCAAGTCCAGGATGTGAATGGAGCTGATCCACCATCCGGAGTTGGTGATTGTGGGGTACTTTCTCAAGGAGGATGGCTGTTCTTTCATTCAGTGCAGAAGAAGCCAAAGCATTAGATCAATGAAGCATTGAGATGAAGAGAAAGCTGAGCTGGGCTCCTCCGCCTGTGATTTATGATTTCACAGGCTGCCTGAGATGCTGTGATCGAGTTTCTTATTGTAATGGTCTCTCAGTGAGTAGTATCCAATTAGGTGACCCCCTGGGTCTCTGCTATCGATTTCCTTCAGGGTGGGGAGAGCTGGGCCATTGTTTTCTCATTATGGATGGGGAGGGTAGGTTGTTTTTGGGTAGCTCTGCTATCTTCAGCATGATGAGCAGACACCTTATGAAGCAGGTGACCCACACAAGATGTCAGAGAGATTTCGTCAGGAGATGCCAGGATCCTGAGAAAGATAATTTAGTGTCTGGCAGGAGGGGAAGTAACCAGTGCGGGTTTCAAAGGATAAAATGGCACCTCCACATCTTCCTGGGCTGTGTGTGTGTGTGCTTTTATTTAGTGTTTCATGGTGTACTATATACTCTGGAGAGGTGCCATTATTGGTCCTGACTTAGCTGAGACCATGGAGCACATGCCACCCTAAGATTTCTCTGGAGGAAGGATGGGAAGAATATTCAGAAATATTCACATTTCAAATGAAAAAGCAGCTTTTCAAGGGTTGGGAAATCTTGATCAGAAGACTCTTGGAGGTCATGAATGAGTGAGTCAGTTGTCCATAGAATAGATCACAAACTGCAACTAGCCTTTGAAAAGTGTACAATTATTCTGCATAAAATTTGCATATTTGCATGTGTGTGTCTGTGTGCTCGGAACAAACATTTTCTGCAAATTCTGCACACACAAAAATCCCAGGAGTGAAATTTTGTATGGAATCAGTCCCAGACTGCAAGAATT
Organism: Phrynosoma blainvillii; assembly: GCA_026167975.1. Classification (NCBI taxonomy): domain Eukaryota; kingdom Metazoa; phylum Chordata; class Lepidosauria; order Squamata; family Phrynosomatidae; genus Phrynosoma; species Phrynosoma blainvillii. The sequence continues at coordinate 34,256,565 of JANUYF010000006.1, forward strand.
CCCAGCAGGTCATGATTCTCTTTGTCAGAGTTTCCCAGTATTCAAGGAACCCATTTTCTGACCCATTTTTGGAGTATATTTGGATACTGCTTCCATCTCTGGACTAGAGATGGGCCCATTTCTGCAATCGAGATCCTTGCAAGTGATGCTAATTGCCATCCCTGACCTCCTGCAGGGGACAAGAGGCAAAAGAAACCCCAACCTAATTAGGAAACCAAATGTTTATTGTCGGCTTTCTGTACATTTCAGCGTATGCTTTGTTGGTGAGGAGGGGAGGGAGGGAGGAATATTAAGTAAGACTTCAGAAGCCATCCTGGGTTGATTGAATAACCATGGAGTACCCACCACTGTTTATTACAGAACAGCAGCGTAAGGAAAAAACAGAGGAAGAAACACAGCTGCAATTGCATCTCATCATTTCTTACAGAGAAAAGAAGTTTTCTTTCTGGCTCATGTCAGAAAAACAGAGAGCAGGAAAGGGCTCCTGGGGAGAAGATATTGAAAGGATGATCAGAGAAGCAATTCGTGGCCAAGTGATTTTTAGGAACAGGAGTCCTAAAATCCTTCCAGTTCCTTACTCATGGGCAAGTTCCCCTACAGAAAAGCACCTGAGCATTTTTGTCTGGTGCAGAGCGTCTGTATTCAGTCCCACATCAGTGGGGCAGTGAGTCCACTCCAGCTCTTATGCCAGTTTTTAATGGAGCTATCCAAGATGTTGAACTAAGGATTCAGCAGTTTAGAGAGATCCTTTAGGTTCAAAGAAAAAACTGGATGATTTCACTGTCCTATAGACCACCGTGTGAAGGAAAGGGGAGAAGGCCAATGCAGGAGAGGAAGTGCAGCACAACATTAATTTGCAAGGCCGTCCTGGACAGAGCTTGGAAAAGTTACTTTTTTGGACTACCACCTAGCCAGTATGGCCAGTGAAAAAGTAACTTTCCCACATTCTGGCCATGGATTGTCTTCTTTGTCTTTTCAAACCTAGGACAAATCTACACGTAAGTAGACTACACAAATTGGTGCACATTTTTGCACTTTTGCATCAAAAGACATAATTGTCTTCACTTTCCTGCACAAACTTTCCTCTATTTATTCTCCCTTTGCTGAAAATGCACAGCCAGCCCAATGCATGTGAAGCAGACAGATGGTCACATGTGCAATAATGTGCATTTCTGCAGAAATCAGTGGCTACTCCAGTTAATACTGTAAAGCCTTTTCTCCACAGAATTTAAGAAATTTTTCGGCGAGGGCACAAAAAGCCCAAACTCCTAAAAATTGAGTATGGTTGGATCATATTCCATTCAACTGTAATGAGCAGTATTTTAAACATGTAAACTAGCCCCTATTTGCCTCCTTCTTTGAGTGGGATGTTGAAAACAGGAAGGGTTACTGAATTTCAAACTGAGAGCAAATAGCTTTCTCTGCATTCTCTCTTCTTGGCCACCAGAAATGCAATCCCGATAGATGCAAGTCTGTTGTGGCTTTTAGGCCTTCTTGTTCTTTCCACTTGCCCCATATCTGGGTTTGCAGCACTTGCTGTAAAGGAGCCACCAGGATCTTTGAAGCCCTTTCCAAAGAGCAAACAAGGAGAATCTCAAACTGTCTTCCAGCAAAGGGTCCATTTGGGCAATGCCTTCCATCCGGCCAGAAGATCCCCAAGTAGCCTTCCTCCCTTCCTCCATCTCTCCTCTGGTCACCTTCAGTAGCCCCTGCCATCTCAAATATTTATTCTGCTCCTAATTACAGCTAATTACCACTTAACCCAAGAAGGGCTGCAACTATCCAAAGGGCCTGGTAGTTCAATAGATTCGGCACCAAGTTGCTTTCGCAGCTGCTAATTAAAAACTGCCAGAGCTAAAGGCTTCCTTGGCCTCCCTGAGAATCTTGCAAAGAAACTATTATTGAGTTTCTTTTTTCAGCTGCATGGAGCAAGGCTGTCAGAGAGAAGAAGCCAGTTGGTAACTGGGCTGCAGTCGCGTCCTTGTTCCAGCTCCCTCTCAGCCTCCCTTCTCTGAGGAATTGCTAAAATGTGAAGTTCTCTCTCTCCCAAATGATTGACTGACAGCTCATGAATGCCCCTCCAGGGTGTCCATCTTGACTCCAGGAGGCCATCTTTCTCTCTGCCCTCCTGGAACATCTCCCCCCCCCCCCCCCCCCGCCTTGCAAATGCTTTTCTGCATGTACAGGACAAAAGCTGAGCCCTGCTTTTGAGAGGAGAATTGGCTCCCAGGAGTAGAGCCATTGTTCCCCAGTTCCTTCCAGGGCCACCCAGTTCTTTCCCTGGGACTCAGCCAGTCTGCAAAAAAGATAGACCAGCAGGTACTGAATCATTAACCAGGCCTCCAATTAGCACTGCATTGCACAATGCCTTGCTTTTCTTCCATGCAAGCCCATTACAGAGTACGAATCCTTTCTTTTCTTGTTGGGGGATTTTCCCCTGTGCTGATTTTTGTTTTGAAGGGCTGTTTGCTGCTCAGAGAAGCCCGGTGCATGCTAAACACTGGGAGAGAACACAACGTCCATTCCCTCCTTGTTACAGTCTCACGAAGACTTTGGCTGGGATCCTGTTGGTGACACATGATGCTGTAAGCATTGTTACCCAAGCAGTTGCACTTTCAAAGGTGCCGCACAAGGGTGGGATACTAAGCAGGGTTGTGCAACAGGCAAGATGATTGTGCAACAGGTGAGGATGCGGCATCACCACCAGTTGTGACATTGGTTGCACAACAGTGTGATCCAGTAATAACCGCAACATAGCCAGATTTCAGGCATAGCTACACTGGCATGAATTGGCACTGCCCAGCTGCTAAACTGGTTCATGCTACTGTGTTTAAGTGATCCTCTTGAGATCCACTTGTGTGAGCCTAGAATAGGGATGGAATAGATAGATAGATAGATAGATAGATAGATAGATTGCCCTCCTCTCACCCCAGGTGTTCAGAAACCTCATAAAGAGAGTCCTAGAAGAGTGAGATTCTTCACAGTCTCATTTCTGTGTGAAGTGAACATGGAGATGATGGTGATAATGATGGTGATTTATTGCATAGAATACAGCCTTTTCCTTTTGTACAAAAAACTTCCTATCCATCCTCATTTTGGAATTCTTCCTGGACAGAAGGTTGAAATGTCAGACATTTCCTAGGGAAAAAGGGACATCTGGTCACCCTGTTATCTGCATCCTCATCTGACTCACCCAGCTCCTTCTCTTCTCAGTTTGATGTCACTTTAGCTGCCATGGATCCATCTCATGGAATCCTGGGATTTGTAGTTTAAAGGCAATTCTCTGTAGACAGACCCCAGATAGCTCTCTAGCAAAGGCTTCTAAGCCCCCTCACTGCCCAAACTACAAATCCCAGGATTCCTTCTGAAGCAGCCATGACGGTTACAGTGGGATCAAAGTGCTCTAAGGGTGGAGTTTGGATTCATCCTCCAGAGAGACCGACAGGCAGACAGGATCCCATTTATCCAAGGTGCCTCTGCTTTGCTGACACAGACACAAAGGTTTGTCTAAAGCCTGCTGGCCCAAAAGCAAAACAGCTGGCTCTGGCAGTGCCAGGTCATCCATCATCCTTGACAACCCTTCCCCTTCGGTGGACGGTTTGGCCCTCCAATTGCCTCAGAGAGGATGGTGCTCCTTGCCAGTTGGAAGCGCATAAATACCGCTTTGCAGGCGCAGGTCAGCTAATGATAGATGGCAGCCGGTGGAGAACGCCAGAGGCTTTGGCCTCCTGAACGCTTGAGATGACTTCCTGATTAACTAATAGGAGAGAGAGAGAAAGAGGGGGAATGAGAAAGAGGCCCAGCTGAAAAAAGGACAACATCAATGGCAGCAGCCCTTTGCGACTTCTTTTCTCTGTTTACTTCTGTTCCGCTACATGCCTTCATATTAAGACTGCCTATAGATGAGAAACACCACAGTCTCCTTTTTGAGGAAGTCGAGATGTTGTTGTCACCAAATGAAAGTGTGGGAGGAAAAGTTGCCTACATGGGCTACAACTATCATCATCATCATCATCACCATCATCATCATCAGGTGGAAGAGATTCTGCCTAAACATTAGGAAAAATTTCCTGACAGTAAGAGTTGCTTGACAGCAAAAGACCCTGCCTTTGCTCGGCGGGTGCTGGAATCTCTTTCTTTGGAGGTTTTCAAACAGAGGCAGGATGGCCATCTGTCACACGGAGGGCTTGGATGGTATCTTCTTGCATGGCAGAATGGAGTTGGACTGGAATCCAGACTGTTCCAATCTGGAACAGAATCACTGAATCATTGGTTCCTGGAGTTGGAAAAGTCTCCTTGGTCTGTCAAGTCCAGCTCTTTCCTTCAGTGCAGGATCTCTAGCTAAAGCATCCCCAACAGGGGAGCTTTGTTGTTGCTGTTGTTGTTGTTGTTGTTGTTGCTGTTAACCACCATTGCATCGATCTCAACCCATGGCAACCTGTGGATGAAACATCTCCAAGACTCCCTTTCCTCCACTGTTCTGCTTAGCTTCTGCAAATTCATACCTGTGACCTCCTTAATAGAGTCCATCCATCTTTCATTTCTTCCTTTCTTTCTATTTCCCTCCACCTTTTCTAGCATTATAGTTGTTTTTCTCCCAATGACTCATGCCTTCTCATGATGTGTCCAATGTACGACAGCCTCAGTTTTGTCATCTTGGCTTCTTCCAGGGAGGGTTCAGGCTTAATCTGTTCAAGGACCCCTTTGCTTGTCTTTTTGGCTGTCCATGGGATCCTCAGCACTCTTCTCCAGCACCCCATTATCTCAAAGGAATTTAATTTCTTTTTATCTTCTTTCTTAACCTTCCAGCTCTCACATCCATACATGGCTTGCATGATTCTAACTTTTGTGCTCAGTTGTCTGTCTGCATTTTAGGATCTTTTCTAGTTCTTTCATAGCTGCCCTCCTCATTCTTAATTTTCTTCTAATTTCCTAGCTGCAGTCTCTGTTCCTATCAATGTTTGATCCCAGGTATGAGAGTTCTTTTACTCTTTCTGTTTCCTCTTTGTCTAGTTAGCTGCCCAGCCTCTTTTTTGGAGGTATCAAGAGAAGGAGCCCCGCCACTTCTCTAAGCAATTTGCCCCATTGCCAAAATGCTCTTACTTTCAAAAGGTTCCTTCTAATGTCCAAAGGAAACCTGTCCTCCCATAATTTAAAACCTGGTCTTACCTTCTAGGGCAGCAGAGAACAAACTTGCCTCCTCCTTTCTGGGACAGCCCTCGAGGTATTTTAAGAGGGTCATCATGTCCCCCTGAGTCTTCTCTTCTCCAAGCTGAACATGCCCAAATTCCTCAACCATTCCTCCCATGTTTTGTTCTCCATACCTCTTATTATCCTGGTTGCCCTTCTCCAAACTCTTTCCATGATGCCTATATCCTTCCTAAATTGAGGGGCCCAGCAGTGAATCCCATTAATGCTGAATGCCACTGAATATCTTCTTTGCAATCTGAAAAACAATGCAGGTAGAAATTCCACAGGTGCATCTTCTGTCCCACTAAAAGCAACAGAGGTTCATGAGGGCAGCCCATGGGCATTTCCACAAATATTCATCCAGGGACTTTAACATCACTGGGTCCCATATAAAAAGTTTTGGCAAAGACTCCACTGTGCAGCCATTGAGCTGGACTTGGGTGCAAATTTGGACCCGTGTTGCTGGGACTCAGCTCAGACCCGAAGCAGCTCCCTCGCTTAAAGAAAGCAATTCTCTCCTGAGGTGTTTATTTTGGTTTCTCTTTGCCGTGTGTATTTTCTCTCTACTCAGCATATAGATAACTATTCTCCTCAAGAACCACTTCACGTCTCTGGCAAAGTGGTGCTTCTTCTGGACCACAAAAAGCTAATGATACAATATATTTGATAGCCTTCCAGGTGCCAAGTGAGGCCTGTTTGTGTTGTTACAATGCACAAAGAGAGAAAGGAAGAAGAAGAAGAAAGAAAAGCAGAGGTGGATTTCTCAGGTTCCCTGGAAGGGATGCTGAGAGAAGAAGAGACCAAATTGGAGTTCATCAGCTCACCAGAATGCATGTATTGGACCCATTGGTATACATGCAGTGCGTGTTTGTGTGCACATGTGTATGTACACACATACACACACACATACAGACACTTGGCCCTCCCTGTTTGAGGACTTGGAGTCCATGGTCTCACTCCTTCATGGATGGTAAGGGGAAAATGGTGTGTGCATTTAAGGTGCATGCACAGTGTTGCACACAGGAGCGCATACCCATTTTAACCAATGGGCTTTAAATATTTGCAATTTTTCCGATTCATGGGAAGGGGTCCAGAACGGATCCCCCGCAAATCGGGAGGGACAACTATATATAAGGTTAGCAGCAGCTACCTTAGCAGGCCTGCTTTGGAGTGCAACAGCTTAATAATTACTGTAATAGGTTCATTGTTTTCTTTTTCTCTTAACAGTGATTCACATCAAGTATTCATACAAATTGGGAGAGGGAGCGGGAGAGAGAAAGGAGGGAGTTTGAGAGACAGAGAAAAAGAGAAAGACTGAGGAGCAGATCAATTCCAATTTTTAACAGAACGTAGCAGGATATTTTGTCACTGCAGATCCTGTCTCTGCTGATGGTAGCATACATGGTTAGGTCTTTCTGTGTGTCTGCACACACATTTCATTTTTGAAACATATATTGGAGACATATTATAGTGCCTAGGAAAAAATGGAGGTGCATACATAGGTGAACCTGGTTTTTATATATAATTGGATCAACCAAGGTCTTCCATGGGGATGGTTTGTTCATGCAGCAGTTGGGTAGAGTGGTATTTTTGGGTTGGCTAATTCCTGGAGAGACAGACGGACAGACAAACCCAAATCTCTGAGACAACTAGGAAGCCACCTAAGGCATCAATCCCTCCTTCTCTCTTTGTGCCAAGCTCGCTCTTCCTTTGCTTTCATTCAACCCCATTAAAACCAACTCTGCTTCAGGATATGTGTCTGGCCATCCAACCTCTGTTTAAAAACTTCCAATATCTGTGGACTTCAATAAATGCATTGATTAATTGATTGACTGAAAACCTCCAGTGAAGGAGAACCCACTATATTCTGAGGCCACCAATTCAACTGAGGCCATCAATTCAAAGATGAGGAGTTTACTGGGCCATAACATATTGTTGTTTTCTGTGCAGACATGTTTGAATTTTGTGCAGGACAAGTGCCAAATTGCAACTAGACTTCTAATACTGTGGTTTTGAAAGACTTTCTTGTGTGAAGTCAACTGCTAAAATCACTCATGGCTTCCTTGGAGGAGAAAACTAGTGAAGAATGCCACCAATGGTGCATTATCTGTAGACTGCATGCATTGGCAAAGGGTTGGATTAGATGGCCCTCAGGGTCTCCTTCTGCTCTGTAGTTCTGTGAATCAGTGATTCTGTTGCTGGGTTTTAGGCAATCAATAATAACCAGTGCCAAGCAGAGAGGGGACGTCTGCTAAGGACAATGGCTCAGGGATGCTGAAATGCAAGCTATGTTGCCAGATGTTTGCTGGCAATATTTTTAAGCGCACTTGTTAGGGTGACAGGAACAAAGGGGACCACAGATGCTTCACAAGGTGACATATGCATGCATCAAGCACCTCTTCCTTTCTCTCCTTTCCCTCTCAGCCCTCCAACATCCTGGCACATCCGTCCAAAGTTTGAAAGCTGAGGTCAAGCATCGTCCTGCGTGGAGCCAGAGAAGTGCTGCTGATGGATGGAGGACGTATGTACATCTCACACCGTGGGAGGGAATAAGACCTTCCAAAGTATGGAAAGGAAAGACCTGTTTACAGAGGTTGGAAAAGTTACTTTTCCTGGACAACAACACCTGGAATCCATTGTTTCAAGTTCCACTTTTGAGAACAGTAGAAAGCAAGCCAGCTCCATCTTCAGCATAACATCCTTTCAGATATTTAAAGATGGTTGCCATGTCCCCCTCTGTCTTCTCTTCTTCAGGCTAACCAAACTAAGGTCCCCAAACTGCTCCTCACAGGGCTTAGCCTCCAGACACGTTGTCATCTTGGTCAACCTCTTTTCAACCTATTCCAGATTTATTCAGTTTTTTCAATTAATTAATATCCCACCTGTCTCCCAGCTCAGAACTCAAGATAGCTTGCAACAAAGTGCAAAGCTTGTTGTCACCATCCTTCTCGAACTCTGGTGCCCAGAACTGGACACAGGATTCCTCCAGGTGAGGACTGACCAAAGCAGTGCCCAAATAATGCCAAAGAACTTACAAAATTACAGGACGCATAATTGTTTGTGTTCACACTGAAGGATGGATGGATGGATGGAAAATAGAGGAAGATTAGTGCTTCCAGGACAGATTACACTCTTGTGTTTCGCCAGGGGATGGTTTCTATTTTTATGAGAGTTAAGGTACAGTACTTACATTGACCCATGGATAAGTCGACTCAGATTTTTGGGGTCAATTTTTTTACTAAAATTTCTAGACTTATCCGTGAGTATATACAGTATGTTGTGTGGAGGATATGTGAAGGGGATCCATTGTCTTGTAGCCATGAGAGTTTGGCTACCAATCCTGAAAAACACCAAAATCAAAACTCAAGCAAATAAACACCCCTCAGGCTCAATCGGTTTCCCTGCAAGACAACGGATTATCAATTAAATAGATACAAATCCCCCTCACATATCCCACACACAACACATCTCTAGAATGCACCATTCAACCCAGTACAGTATGCAAACTAAACCTACCATTAACATGTAAGAACCACTTCTTCCCAAACAAGGGTCCCACAGGTATATATACCCCACACACTTCCATGCCACCAACCTCTGAAGATGCCAGCCATAATTTGAGGCAAAACATCAGGAATAAATTCCTCCAGGGTGCAGCCATACAGCCCAAAAAATAACCCCACAGAAAACTATGCCTGGCTAGTGATGGGGACTGAGACTAAAAGAGACACTTCCAGTGAAGTGATCGTCGCAGTCCATCCAGACACCTTTCCTCAGAAGGTTCTTATTCTGTTCAGCAGTGACTGGATTTAAGGCTGACTTTGAAATGTGAAAAGGGGAGGAAGCCCTGAGTGTCTCTGCTGCTCTCATGCATGGCAGCGTCTCAGTGGGGAGCTGCAAATGACTTTGTCACTGCTCTCCTCAGAACTGGACACTCTCTTGGAAGTCAGGTAATAGGAGATGAATCAGCCGGCAGGAGACGGCTTCAGACAAGAGGAGGCTGCATGGGGGGTGCCCTGCTTTTTTCTCCTCCTCCTCCTCCTCCTCCTCCTTTCTCTTCTTCTTTTGTATGTTTTTAATTATATTGTTCTTTTAAATTGTAAGCTGCTTTGAGTCTCAGTTTGGGGGGGGGGGGGAAGCAGGATATAAATATCATCATCAGCTTCATCATCAGCTTCAATTCCTCCTCCTCCTCCTTCTTCCTTCTTCTTCTTCTTCCTCTTCTTTTTTGGTATTGTTTTTGTATTGTTCTTTTAAATTGTAAGCTGCTCTGAGTCTCAGTTTGGGGAGGAAAGCAGGATATAAATATCATCATCATCATCATCATCATCATCTTCCATTCCTCCTCCTCCTCCTCCTTCCTCCTTCTTCCTCCTTCCTTCTTCTTCTTCTTCCTCCTCTTCTTTTTTCGTATTTTTAATTGTATTGTTCTTTTAAATTGTAAACCACTGAGTCTCAATTTTGGGGGAATAGCAGGATATAAATATCTTCTTCCTCCTCCTCCTCCTTCCCCTTCTCTTCTTCTTCTTTTTCTTCTTCCTCTTCCATTCCTCCCCCTCTTTCTTCCTCCATTGCCTGCCTCCAGTTCTCCCAAAGAAGGAAAATCTTGGCTGAGATCCTCGTGCCTCATGTCTGCATAGTGTCAATCTTTACTCCCAGTAGTTGTGTTACACTCTCTTCCTGCTGAATGCTGACATTGTGCAACCTTGCTTATGGGCCTGGCCAAGAATCGCCAACATCCAAAAAGGTGCGACTGCAGGTGCAACTGCAACCATTACTCTTGCTGACCTTTGCTTAGGCACCCATGAGCTGAATACGTCTGTTGTGCCACAGCCAAAAAACTATGGTGTGCAATGTGAAGTGCATATCAGAATGTGCAGTGCACAGTTTGCATCTGCATGTGCAATGCACAATGGCTCTGCTTGTGCAACTTCATTTCCACAACCTGGAACTGAATGTGGATGTTCTTCATCAGGAGGTCCTTCTGTCGGGGAAAATACACATGCATTGATAGCCCCAAGGTTCTGACCAAAATCTTCCAGTTCCCAGAAGCCTTTTTCTTCAAAGCCTGGGTTCCTCCACAGACAGAGTTCCTGCAGCCTTTTTCCTTCTGTTGGCATCAATGCCATTACACCAGTGTAGTGCAGAGGCAGGACTCTGCCCCCAAAGCCCCTTTTCTCTCTCTTGCAGGAGCTGCCATTGATCAGAGCCAAGTGCTGAAGCCTTATGGAGAGGTGTAACCCAAGCAGAAAGGCGGCACCAGCTGCTCTCCTCAGCATCCACGATGCAAGTTCTTCAAACTTCCAGCCAAATGCTTTGCATAATTAGGTTGTTGCAGTTTTTGCAACCTAAGATCTCACCTCAGAATTAAGTGCTCCAAGATAAAGCTACCTGGAACTTGCCAGCAGATAAATCTCAGGCAGCAGATGTACCTCCACCAACGCCTCCCATCCTCTTCCCTTCACCTTCTCTTCTTCCCCTCCAGCCTTGGCTGCCTGCAAAACATTTCATTTTATTCACAGACCATTCCCCCTTCCTCCTCTGGCTATGTGTCTCTTTTAAAAGTCTTTCAAGGTATGCAAGGAGCCACATGCCACTGTAAATCGGAGGGCTTCACTCAGATAAATATATATGTCCATGCAAAACATGCTTTATTGTTTCAGATTTGGGTTGGCTTCAGTGTCAAGCCTTGGAATGAGAGTGTGCTTGGGCCCACTTCATTTTCCAAAACCTGATGACTTCCCCATGAAGGGAACATCAACACGCACCTTTAACTTTTATATTTTATGTCACTGTTTGCAAATTTGGTAGCCTCTTCTGAGGCTTCTGCCTGCCTCTTGATTTTGGGTATGAAGCAACCCCCCAAAAGGAGGGAAACTGGCACTGAGCTCTTCTGTCATCCATTAGAAGAAATCTTTTGACATTTTTCATGGCCTCCATGCTTTGGGGAGAATGCAAACTCATAGAGGCTCCCTGATTTTCAATCTTGCATGTCATGAATTTCAACCATCCCTTATTGCCATTTTGCAAACCTGTCAAGCCTCTTGCTGGGTCAATGGTTGATTGCTAAAGACCTTGTAAAACTAGAAACACCAAGTTTCCCTAGGATGGAGCTACAGTACTTAAAGTGTTTTTATTTCTACATTGCAGATGCACCCTTTAAGTTAATTGCAATGAATATTTCCATCTAATGTTTTGGGAAAATGCAAACTTGTTTTCATAGCAAGTTGCTGATTGCAAATCTTGCATGGCATGCATTTTCAACATCTCTTATTGCCATTTTGCAAACCTGGCAAGCCTGTTGTTGGTCAATGGACCAAGGTGACTATGTATTCCATATCATCTTCTCCCGCTCCATGTCTGCCTCTTGATTTTGGGTACAATGCAAGCCAAAAAAGGAGGGAAAGTGGCATCGAGCTGTTCCACCATCCATTAGAAGAAATCCTTTGATATTTTTCATATCTTTCTCCCAGCTTTCCATTCCTGGGCAGTTCCTCCGAAGGAAGGAAGAGTCGGATGCGTCGCATGAGATTAGAGTCATTCTGTTTGCCTTTTCTCCATAGTAGATCAGATGATTTAAATTAGGCCTCGATTCTTGTTTAAATTATAGTTTACTGTTCTGCACCCTGCTCAGAAGCGAATTACCTTAAGCAGCAGTATTAATAACATGGTTATAATTAAGCTTCATTACTGTAGGCAGTTTGCTGAAACAAATTGCTCCTTCATTATTATTATGGCACCTTTGGTAAAAAGACGATTCCCCCCGAATGCGACCTTGATGCTTTATATAGTAAAAGCCAGGCTGAGACAGAGACACGAGGCTGAATTACCATCCGTCGCCTCCTATATCAAAGCTCATTAAAAAGAAGGCGACCGGAGTCACAACCGGGGAGCCCAGTGGAAATTTTAATCTGTGGGAAAGGGATAATGAATAGGCTTGAACTTTCCCTGACATTTTTACATGGGTGCTTTATTTATATTATGCAGGCATTACAAATATAAATATGTGTTTTAAAGAGCAAAAATTAATAATAAAATAAAAACGCCAGCCCTACAGTGAACAGAAGGGACAGCGCATAGAGCCAGGGAATGGATGGAGATAGATAGATAGATAGATAGATAGATAGATAGAGGAGGGTGGGTTAGGGAATTGATATATGTATTGGTGTTTTTAACTATTGTAAGCCGGTCTGATTGCGCTGCAGAGGGGAGGGATAAAAATAATTTTTATTATTATTATTATTATTAGATAGATAGATAGATAGATAGGGGAGCCGCTATGAGTTTGCATTCTCCCAAAACCATGGAGGCCAATAAAAATGTCAGATAGATAGATAGATAGATAGACAGATAGGATGGATCCATTGTCTTGTATAGATGATTGATCATAGATAGATAGATAGATAGATAGATAGATAGATAGACTTAGATAGGATGGATAGATAGACTCATAGATAATAATAATAATAATAATAATAATAATAATAATAATAATAATAATAATAATAATAATTTTATTTTTATTACCCCGTGGCAATCAAAGCGGCTTACATATAAAATTAGATTAAATAAAACTAACCCAAAATAAACAATAAAACAATATTGACAAATAACGATAACCCCCCATTAAAAATATATTAAATGGATAGATAGATAGGATGGATAGGTAGATAGATTGATAGATACAGTTGGATGGGTAGATGGATGGATAGACGACTGATCATAGATAGATAGATAGATAGATAGATAGATTATAAAAAATATAGGGACTGGTGCTTAGTCACAAAAGTAGGTGATTTGGGATAAGTATTGAGATGGCTAAATTTGCTGATGGAATTATATTACTCAGCCATCCTGAGCTCTTAGGAAAAAGAACAGGGTATATATTAAATATATTATCAGGGGAAAGGACACCTTGGAAGTTGTTGGATGTTTTCTTAAATCTCAAATGACAGCTCCTGAAACTGAAACCTTGGGAAGTGCCTCAATTTCCCTGTTTTCATCTTCCTTCTCCATCCTCTTTTCCTCTTGCGCTATGTCTTTTTCTATATATATTATTCTATATATTTTATATATTGATGGGCAGTGCCTTGTTCTTGTTGGTCCGTATCCTTATTGATCTGCTTTCAGATCTTTTCTGTCTGGTGAGCAGGGCTGCATCCGTACTGCAGAAATAATCCGGTTTGACACCACTTTAACTTCCATTGGCTCAACACTATGGAATTCTGGGATTTGTAGAAACTACGAACCCTAAAATGCCATAGCATTGGCCATGGCAGTTAAAGGGTCCCAAATTGAATTATTTCTGCAGTGCGGAGGCAGCCCAGAATATAAATGCTGGAAACAAATATATCGATGGGTCACTGGGAATAGCAAAGCTCCCAGCATATTCTGTATGATGTCTGGCAATTCTGTTGGAAACGTCTTGCTTGTAGGAAGCCAGGATCACAGCCATTTTATTTTATCACGTAATTTTGTCTCTCGAGGATTGGTGACCTGTTTCTTCGCTTGCCTTATAGAAGCCCTGGCAAGATGGGGATACTGGGAAGGAATTGCAAGACTGTCATCAGTCTGTCGGAGTTTTGAAAAGTGGCACAACAGAGTGTTCTCAGATGGGGAAGAAACTTGAGCAGATTTATTAGGCATTTATCACTCTGTGTGCCTTTGGCAACTCCACATTCAAAATATTTTGTGTGGAATCTGCTGTCGCCATATGGATTCCTGGCTTTAGAAATATACAGTTTTCTTTGCAGAGATTGTGCTCGCCAACCAAATTATTTGCATTGGGTCCTGCTCTGGCCTTTTAGAGAACAGCTTGGTCCACTTCCAATGGCTTTGAAGCCACAGGTTGAGTCTCCCTTATGCAAAGTTCCAAAATCTGAAATATTCCAAAATCCCTTATCCAGAAATCCAAAATATTCCAAAATCTGAAATATTCCAAAATCCTTTATCCAGAGTTCCAAAATCTGAAATATTCCAAAATCCCTTATCCAGAAATCCAAAATATTCCAAAATCTGAAATATTCCAAAATCCCTTATCCAGAAATCCAAAATATTCCAAAATCTGAAATATTCCAAAATCTTTTATCCAGAGTTCCAAAATCCGAAATATTCCAAAATCTCTTATCCAGAGTTCCAAAATCTGAAATATTCCAAAATCCCTTATCCAGAAAACCGAAATATTCCAAAATCTGAAATATTCCAAAATTCCTTATCCAAAAATCTGAAATATTCCAAAATCTGAAATATTCCAAAATCCCTTATCCAGAGTTCCAAAATCTGAAATATTCCAAAATCCCTTATCCAGAAATCGAAATAATTCCAAAATCTGAAATATTCCAAAGTCCCTTCTCCAGAATTCGAAAATGCAAAATATTTCAAAATCCCTTCTCCAGAAATCCAAAATATTCCAAAATTCCTTATCCAAAATTCCAAAATCCAAACTATTCCAAAATCCATGATTGTCCACATGGGTTGCTGAGACAGTGACACCTTTGCTTTCTGATGGTTCAATGTACAAAGACTTTGTTTCATGCACAAAATTATTTTAAAATATTGTGTATAAAATTACCTTCAGGCTATGCATATAAGGTGCATACAAAACATAAATGAATTTAATGTGTTTAGACTTGGATCCCATCTCTAAAATATCTCATTATGTATATGCAAATATTCCAAAATCCAGGTAACAGATGGGAAGGATCATGGCATAGGAAGGGAAAATATAAAAGTATAGTAATAGATGTATAGAAATAACCAACACTAAGACTGAAGGAAGTCAATAGTGATTTAGTAATTTGAAGAGAATACAACAAAGACTTTGAAAGATGTATCTGATAAGTTTTGTACTAATAGCTTTGGCTGTTCATTGTCTACAAGTAATTTATGTATCCAGATGAATATTTTTATTTCTTTTTAATAAAAATAATATTGAAAATCAAGAGATAACTGCAAATAATTTTGTTCTTCAGCAGAATTAAATGAGGTTCTCAGGTGCAGCATCAACAGTTGCCCAGACCTGTCAAATTATACTTAAACAAGCTCTGTGTTGCTGTTGTTTTGCAAGTTTTGCAACCTTTACATGTCGTAGTTTCTAAAGAGAACAGCCTGTAACTCTTTCTAAAAAACAAAATCTGCAAAATGGGGTAAAATTTCCAGAGATACTTGCTGCTTCTGAAGGGATGAAGCATACAGAACTGAAGAAGCTGATGCAGCTGATTCCATCTTAGGGGCTTTCAAAGCAGATGGGAGGCTACAGTCGGGTAGTATACAACCATTTTAAGCAAGCAGACAAATGAAACATGCAATCTGTTTCCCTTCCTACGGTTCTGTAGGAAATTTGTAGGCATAAATTGCAGCACAACCTGTTGCAACAGGGATGGGGATCGTTCGGCTGGTACATACTGCAGCTTCCATCCACTCAGCTAGCCATCCTGACAGCTAAGAGTGAGAAATCCTGGAAGTTGCACTCATTGACTCATAGCATTATAGAACTGGAAAGTATCACAAGAACTGTATAGTCCATCCTTCTTCTGCCATGCAGGAATAAACAGCCAAAGCTGTCCTGAAAGAAGCCCATCCAAACTCTGTTTAAAGACCTTCCAAAGACGGAGACTCCACTATTGCCAAACAGCTTTTACAGTCAAGAAGTTCTTCCTAATGTTTAGGTGGAATCTCTTTTCTTGTAATTTTGCACCCATGGGGTTCATGTCTTAATCTCTGGAGCAGCACAAAGCAAGCTTGTTTCATCTTCTACATGGCATCCCATCAGATATTTCAAAATAATCATCATGTTATCCAACAATCTTCTCTTCTCCATATTAAACAGATCCAAGCCCAGTAAGCTGCTCCTTGTAGGACCTCATTTCCAGACCTTTTGCCATTTTGGTCACTGTCCTCTGGACCTGTTCCAGCATCTGGATTACCTTTCTTAAAAATGTGTTCCTCACAAATGTATCCAGAACTCCAGGTGAGGTCTGACCAAAGGAGAACAGAATGGGACATGGTAAGGACATATCAATTGCAGGGGTAAGGAAGGAGAGTTTTGTATATGATGTCCTTACATAGGGTTGTGACCTGCACATTAATGTACATGCATCTTGTTAATACACATTGGATGATTGCTATACTCCTGTTGATACAGCCAGGTATTGCATTGGCCTTTTTTGGCTGCTGCATCACACTGTTGACTCATAGATCACTTGTGGTCTACTAAGACCACATACTACTTTCAAGCCAGGTGTCACCCATACTATAGATGTACATTTAATTTGACCTGCTTAGCTATAGTACCTTACATTTCTCCCTGTTGAAATCCCCATTGTCTCCAAGCTTGCCAAACCATACAGAAATTTCTGTGTCAATGGTCTTAAAGGAAAATCATGATGGAGGAGTTCATTGCCATTAAATAAATTCTGGAAAGGCAGGCCAGGTTCTGGCATTAATGATCCCCCCCCCCCCCCGCTGCATTATTTAAAGGGAATTGGCAGTCACATTGCCGAAAACAGTTTCTCTGCATCAAGCACACTTAACTATCCAACCTGCAGTCCTAAATCCAAGCTGAGCCAATGAAGGGCTTTGCAAACAGGTGACTATTGGGCATCCAATGCCGGGGTTGGAGGTAAAGGAGAGACAGGCAAGAATGGTGGGGCATCTCTCCTTCAGGTGCAGATGTGCATTGGATTGCATCTTTGTTGTGCAACATTCATGAATAAAATGGCTGTTGCACAACTGTTGTGTGACTCTGTGAGTGTAAAGTCACAATGAGAAACCTCAACTCAGGGTCTTGGTCAACAGTTGTCAAAGGAAGGTGTGTGTAGATGATCACAAAATGCAAGAAGTATGCCACCGGCTTACCATTGTTTCCTCTTCCCTCCTTTATTAACAAACAACACTTCTGCCAGGTTTGCTTTGAACCCCAGTAGGATGCAGTTACTCATTAAAATATATATATTTATTAGAGTGATTAATGAACAGAACTTAATAAACTGGCAAAATGCTGCAGCATTTGCTTTCTTCAGTTCTGCTTCCTTTGTTAAATTTAATTTCTTCACTTTGTTCACTTTGAGCTCACTTTTGTTTTCAGCCACCGAAGAAGCCCAAAAGCTTCTCGGCTCATTTATTGAGTTCTGTTCATTTAATCCCTCCGATAAATATAAAATATAGAAATAAAATGTCCACCAAACTCCCTCCAGAAAACCGATCAAGGCAATGCCTGGATGGCTCACAAAAACCTTAACATGGTTGACTTGTGATGACATTTGGAACTGAGAAATTAAAAGATACTTTACAGATGAAGCTTTGTCGCTTGGCAAGTGCCTTCCTTCCAAAGCTGCTGTTGCGTTAATGATGTTGGTAACCCAGACATAGACGCAACTCACTCCCTGCTTCTAAACAAGCAGAAATCGGCGTCCAAGATGGCAGTGGGTTGCATGACATCCAGATGCCATTGCATCTTCTTGTGAGATGGAACAGAGAGGGGGATTTGCAAAAGCAATGGGGAGGATGGGAACCTAAGGAGTCTCCCTGTCGGCTTGCATTCTCTGCGCCAGACCCTGGCTGGGCTTCTCGTGAATCTTTAATAGGACCGAAATGAGTGGGTTTTTCCCCCTTTAAAGATTTACCATGTATAAATGTATGAGAATATTAAAGGCAACAATTAACTTTATTGGAAACCTTATATTCTCCAGCCTCATTAGAACTGTCAGCAAGATCTATTATTAGTATTACTATGCAGATAATGTAATAAAAAGGGTATTTAAAGTGGATAGTTTTGAGTGAAAAATAAAATAACTCCACGCATTCTTGCTTTTAAAGTTACAAGGCACTGGAGGGACAGAATGAATTGGGGGTGTTTCCCCCCCCCCCCAAGAGTGAAAGAAGGCAAGGCGAAGCTGGCACCCGGCGGACAATGACTTTCCCCAAAACAAACTGAAACAAAAACCCACCAAACAGTGATACCTTTACTGGCCAACCAAAATGCACAATATACTAGTTGCAAGCTTTCAAAGCTCCATGGGCTTCTTCTTCATCAGGTGAGATGTTAGAAAGCAAACAGGAGAAAAACAATTGGAGATGTTAGTCAGATGCCTGCATTTTGCTGTTTCTGTCCTTAGTTAAGATGGTAAAGGGAGGGTATCTTTTGCAGGCTGGCCCCTCCTCTCCTTTTGTCCTTGTAGCTATTGGGAGATTTGCAAAGACCAGGAAATTTTAAAGCCTTCAATACACTTTTACTGTCAGGAAGTTC